>CM052650.1:102409540-102446961 GCA_028533165.1 Leontopithecus rosalia
TGTTATTAGTGTATGGGAATGCTTGTGATTTTTGCACATTGATTTTATATCCTGAGACTTTGCTGAAGTTGCTTATCAGTTTCAGGAGTTTTTGGGCTGAGACAATGGGGTTTTCTAGATATAAAATCATGTTGTCTGCAAACAGAGACAATTTGGCTTCCTCCTTTCCTATTTGAATACCCTTTATTTCTTTTTCTTGCCTGATTGCTCTGGCTAGAACTTCCAGTACTATATTGAATAGGAGTGGTGAGAGGGGGCATCCTTGTCTGGTGCCAGATTTCAAAGGGAATGCTTCCAGTTTTTGCCCATTCAGTATGATTTTGGCTGTTGGTTTGTTGTAAATAACTTATTATTTTGAGATACGTTCTGTCAATACCAAGTTTATTGAGGGTTTTTAGCATAAAGGGCTGTTGAATTTTGTCAAACGCCTTCTCTGCGTCCATTGAGGTGATCATGTAGTTTTTGTTTTTGGTTCTATTTATGTGGTGAATTACATTTATAGACTTGCATATGTTGAACCAGCTTTGCATCCCCGGGATGAATCCTGCTTGATCATGGTGGATAAGCTTTTTGATGTGCTGTTGCAATTGGCTCACCAGTATTTTATTGAAGATTTTTGTGTCTATGTTCATCATGGATATTGGCCTGAAGTTTTCTTTTCTTGTTGAGTCTCTGCCTGGTTTTGATATCAGGATGATGTTGGTCTCATAAAATGATTTGGGAAGCATTCCCTGTTTTGGACTATTTGGAATAGTTTCAGGAGGTATGGTAACACTTCCTCTTTGTGTGTCTTATAGAATTCAGCTGTGAACCCATTTGGACCCGGGCTTTTATTGTGTGGCAGACTCTTAATTGCTGCCTCAACTTCAGATCTTGTTAATGGTCTATTCATGATTTCAACTTCTTCCTAGTTTAGGCTTGGGAGGATGCAAGTGTCCAGTGATTCACCCATTTCTACCAGGCTTACTAGTTTATGTGCACAGAGTTTGTAACATTCTCTGATGATGGTTTGAATTTCTGTGGCTTCTATGGTGATTTTCCCTTTATCGTTTTTATTGCATCTATTTGGTTATTCTCTCTCTCTCTCTCTCTCTCTCTCTCTCTCTCTCTCTCTCTCTCTTTCTCTCTTTAATTAATCTTGCTAGTGGTCTATTTCACTGATCTTTTTTAAAAAAAAAAACAGCTCCTGGATTTGTTGATTTTTTGAAGGGGTTTTTGTGTCTCTATCTCCTTCAGTTCTGCTCTGATCTTAGTTATTTCTTGTCTTCTGCTAGGTTTTGAGTTTTTTTTTTATCTTGCTCCTCTAGCTCTTTCAATTTTGAGGATAGGGTGTCAATTTTGCATCTCTCCACTCTTCTCATGTGGGCACTTATTGCTACATATTTTCCTATAGAGACTGCTTTAAATGTGTCCCAGACATTCTGGTATGTTGTGTCTTTGTTCCCGTTGGTTTTGAAGAACTTCTTTATTTCTGCCTTCATTTCATTGTTTATCCAATCAACATTCAAGAGCCAGTTGTTCAGTTTCCATGAGGCTGTGTGGTTCTGAGTTAGTTTCTTAATTCTGAGTTCTAACTTGATTGCACTGTGGTCTGAGAGCCTGTTTGTTATAATTTCCATTCTTTTGAATTTGCTGAGGAGTGATTTACTTCCAATTATGTGTTCAATTTTAGAGTAGGTGTGATGTGGTGCTGAGAAGAATGTATATTCTGTGAATTTGGGGTGGAGAGTTCTGTAAATGTCTATCAGGTTTGCTTGTTCCAGGTCTGAATTCAGGTCCTGGATATCCTTGTTAATTTTCTGTCTGGTTGATCTGTCTAATATTGACAGTGGAGTGTTAAAATCTCCCACTATTATTGTGTGGAAGTCTAAGTCTATTTGTAAGTCATTAAGAACTTGCCTTATGTATCTGGGTGCTCCTGTATTGGTTCGTATATATTTAGGTTCATTAGCTTTTTTTGTTGTATCGATCCTTTTATATTACATAATGTTCTTGTCTCTTTTGATCTTTGTTACTTTAAAGTCTATTTTATCAGAGACAAGAATTGTGACTCCTGCTTTTTTTTTCCTCTCCATTTGCTTGGTAAATCTTCCTCCATCCCTTTGTTTTGAGCCTTTATGTATCCTTGCATGTGAGATGGGTTTCCTGGATACAGCACACTGATGGGTTTTGGCTTCTTATCCAATTTGCCAGTCTGTGTCTTTTGATTGGTGCATTTAACCCATTTACATTTAGGGTTAATATTGTTATGTGTGAATTTGATATGCCATTTTTATGCTAGCTGGCTCTTTTGCCTGTTAGTTAATGCAGATTCTTCATTTTGTTGATGATCTTTGGCATTTGGTATGTTTTTGGAATGGCTGGTACTGGTTGTTCCTTTCTATGTGTAGTGCCTCTTTCAGTAGCTTTTGTAAAGCAGGCCTGTTGGTGACAAAATCTCTTAGTACTTGCTTGTTCACAAAGGATTTTATTTTTCCTTCACTTATGAAGCTCAGTTTGGCTAGATACAAAATTCTGGGTTGAGAGTTATTTTCTTTAAGGACGTTGAATATTGCCCCCCACTCTCTTCTGGCTTGTAGGGTTTCTGCCGAGAGATCTGCTGTGAATCTGATGGGCTTCCCTTTGTGGGTAACCCGACCTTGCTCTCTGGCTGCCCTTAGCATTTTCTCCTTCATTTCAACCCTGGTGAATCTGACGATTATGTGCCTTGGGATTGCTCTTCTTGAGGAATATCTTTGTGGTGTTCTCTGTATTTCCTGGACTTCAATATTGGCCTGCCTTGCTAGGTTGGGGAAGTTTTCCTGGATAATATCTTGAAGAGTATTTTCCAGCTTGGATTCATTCTCTTTGCCACATTCAGGTACACCTATCAAACGTAGATTAGGTCTCTTCACATAGTCCCACATTTCTTGGAGACATTGTTCATTCCTTTTTGGGCTTTTTTCTCTAATCTTGCCTTCTCATTTTATTTCATTGAGTTGATCCTCGACTTCTGATATCTTTTCTTCTGGTTGGTTAATTTGGCTGTTGAAACTTGTGCATGCTTCACGATGTTCCTGTTTTGTGTTTTTCAGCTCCATCAGTTCACTCATATTCCTCTCTAAGTTGTCCATTCTTGTTATCATTTCATCAAATCTTTTTTCAAGGTTCTTAGATTCTTTGCATTGAGTTAGAACATGTTTTTTTTAGCTCACAGAAGTTTCTCATTACCCACCTTCTGAATTCTCATTCTGTCATTTCATCACACTCATTCTCCGTTCAGCTTTGTTCCCTTGCTGGTGAGGAGTTGTGATCCCTTGTAGGAGGAGAGATGTTCTGGTTTCAGGTGTTTTCCTCCTTTTTTCACTGGTTTCTTCCCATCTTTGTGGATTTATCCATCTGTCATCTGTGTAGTTGCTGATTTTCAGATTGGTTCTCTGAGGGGATGTCCAGGTTGTTGATGATGAAATTATTTCTTTTTCTTAGTTTTCCTTCCAACAGTCTAGCCCCTCTGCTGTAGGACTGCTGAGGTCCACTCCTGGCCCTGCTTGCCTGGGGATCACCTGAAGCAGCTGCAGAACAGTAAGGGTTGCTGCCAGTTTCTTCTTCTGCTATCTTTGTCCCAGAATGATGCACACCAAATGTCAGTCTGATCAGTCTTTTGTGAGGTGACTCTTTGGATATACGGGGGTCAGGGAGCTGCTTGAGGAGACAGTCTGTTCTTTATAGGAGCTCAAGTGTTGAGCTGTGAGCTCCCTTGTTCTTTCAGAGCTGCTAGGAGGGTATGTTTAAGTCTACTGCAGCAGAACTTGTAAACTGCCTTTTGTTCCCCAGGTGCTCTGTCCCAGGGAGTTAGGGTTTTATTTATGAGTTTCCATCATGCGGCTGCCTTTTTTTTTTTCCAGGGCTGCCCTGCCCAGCAAGGAGGCAGCCTAGTCACTGTCTGCCTGCAGAGGCTTTGCTGAGCTCTGCCCTGCTGCCATTGAGCTTCCCTGTAGTCCTGTTTATATAGGTGTGGTAAGAACTGCCTCAGCAATGGTGGCCTGCCTCTGTAATGGCAGACTCTCTCTGTTATGGCAGGTTGCCTTGGCAATGGCAAGCTGCCTCAGCAACGGCGGACTACCTCTGTAGGGGTGGAGTGTCTTGGTAATGGTGGACGCCTCTCCCCCACCAAGGGGCACTGTCCTGGGTTCAGCTGTGCTTGCCGTGAAACTCTCAACCCTGAGCATTTCCAATTGCTGGGTTTTTTTGTTTGTTTTTGTGAGGGTGGGACCCGCCGAGCCTGATCACCTGGCTCCCTGCCTCAGAGCCTTTTTTTTTTTAAGTTGAACTGTTGACTCTCTCCTAGGTGTTCCAGTCACCTGCTGAAAGGGCACCAGGATCTGTGTGATTTCTGGTGCTGTGACCCACTGCGCTGGCTGACACAATGGCACTGCCCGGGAATCTCCTGGCCAGGTTAAAAGGGCAACCAGAGCAGTATATTCTGTAAGGAAAGCCGCCGCACTGCAGAGCCGGCAAAACAGCCGCGCCAGCTAAAACAGCTGAATAGCAGTGCTGGAGACCTTTAGGGCTCCTCTGCCTAGGAATTTCCTGGTCTATGGGCAATAAAGATCTGTCTGGAAATGTGGTGTCCACTCACCCTCTGTGCTTTCACTGGGAGCTGCAATCCTGAGCTGCTCCTAAAAGGGCCATCTTAGATCTTCTCCTGGGTAATTTAAATAAATTCTGATATCAGGGGAAAATTACAGTGCTATAATACTAAGTGAAAAAGCTAAGATACAAATTAATCATCTGGTGGCACATGTAATTTAAGTACTTACTAGTACTTTAAAATGTTACTTGTGGCAGAAATTATGTAAATTTTATTATCTACTTTTACTTTTCTTTATTTTCACATTGTCCTCAATAAGCATGCATTTATTACCTTTGTTACAAGAATAATATATACTTTTAAACATTTTAAGTCATATCAAGAATAATATATAATTTTAAACATTTTAGTCATTTTAAGTTAAATTAAATTCTGGTGAGTTTCTCTCTTCCCCTCTGGCACAGCAAAAATGATGCTGATGTACTTTTTAATTATGTTGAGTTTGTTAGACATAAAATGCTTGCCCCTTCTATTTTATATAATATGATATGCAAAGCCATTTTATTGGTTAGCAGCTGCAGGACACTTGTGAAGTTTGAATATGAATTATATTTGGGTTTTAAGCAGTTTTTTTTGTTATACAAGATTAGATTTTCATCCCTTGTCTCAGAAAGGAGACTAAAAAATAGAGTAAAATCAAGAAACATGTTAACATACATCATATACAGACAGACACAGAAGACTTTCAAAATTTTTTTCTTAGACTAATGATTTAACATTAACTATGCCTTATTAATTCCATATTTTAAATATTCTAAAAGAATTTTGATTTAACATTTTCTACTTTCATATTATAGTAAAGGAAATAAACCACATATATATATATATATATATATATATATATATATATATAGTTTTGTTAACTAACATGAAATGCATACTGATGTTATTAGCTATAAAGACATAGAGAAAGTTTACAAAAAATATGTTACAAGTAAAACACATGAAACAGAACAAATATTTTTCTACTACCTTGATATGATGCCTTCTATTCATATCCTAATCAAAATAGTACAGTGATTCAAGCCAAACTCTGTAATTTGAAATATATCTATATATTTATTATTATTTTCAAAATTAATTTATCAAAAATTATCTCCTCCTATTCCAGGATATCCTTCAATATAAAGTAAATAATGACCAAGATAAAAAAAATTCATGCTTTCTCACGTTGATGATGATGAATAAAGCATATTGATATGGGGGTTGTTTCATAATGAATTACATCTATGATGACTTGGTATTAGGGTTACAGGTCTTAAAAAACTCAACTACTAAGACTTGTTAGAAAGCTAAATTATTAATGTAGATTAATTCAATGGCCATTCATGGATTATAAGTTGAGATACCACCAGTTTCCTTAGGCAAATCATTATTGGTTAATAAAGACAATTTTATGAATTAGCATGAAAGTAAAAGTCTACTAATATGAGTAGCAAGATATGTTATTTAAATTCCAGAAGAATTGCTAATAACTCATTTAAAATGTAGATTTCATTTTTAATTTTGACTTATAGAGAGCTCTCCTTGGTTGGCATAAGGAATTATTCCTGAACAGATAATTCTTTGGCTTTTGTAAGGGGATGGTATTTAGAGCTGTATTTATTAGCTTGTCTTGTCTCTTAAACATTTATGAGCTAGTTCTTTATCATCCAAATGTCAAGGGAGCAAGAAAGATGAGCTGGAAAAAAGATACTATGAGACTTTGTGGACACTGAAGAGATATGATCACAGGTAGACATTATGTCTCAGGGTGTTTCAAATATGTCAGAGCACGTTCTCTCAAGATCCACTCAAAGGCTTGATGAAGGAATAGGGGGAAAATTAAAGGTATTCAATGAGGCATAAACTGCAGTAGGTGAGCAAAAACATAAAGCTCATTTCATTCATTCATCTCCTTAATTTCTCAGAATTACCATTTCAGGAAATATACATCTCTATTAAGAAGAAAAAAAAGAGGCCCTAAAACATCATTATACTTCAATCTTACGACAGTCATTCCAGAGACAGGTGTGTTTATGTGTGTAGCAGTAGTAGCTCATTCTTTGTCCTAGAGACAATGAGAATATTTTTCCTTGAAACTGCAAACAATAGCAGTGTCTGAATAGTATTTCTAAATATGCAAGATAAATTTATGTTATTAAAATGTGTTCTCTTTCTCTGCAGATATATCATTTCAGTCCTGTAATTTTATATGCCATCTAGATGTATCATCTCATTGTTATGTAGCTCTTGAACTACTGACTCACCTAGCCAAGTGACTAATGTGTTCGATGCCTAAAATTTATTTCAAAATCAGCATATCAATCCATGTACCCTTAATAGGCCCTTCTCCAAACTGATCATCTCCCAGTATTTCACATCTTAGTAAATATGCTTTCACTAATCTGCTTCTTCAGGCTAAAATATTTGATACATCATTGACTCCTGTTTCTTTCACACTTCACAACTAATCCATCAGAAACTAAAATATATCCCATAGTCAATCGTTTCTCATTATCTCTATTATTACTGCCTAGCTGAAGCATTAATTTCTGCTTTGCAATAGCCTCCTAATTGGTGTCTTTGTTCTACACTTGCTGACTACTGATTCTTCTTTATTCAGTAGTCAGATTGTTTTAAAACATAATCTAATTGAATCAGATATCTAGTCAAAATCTTCCAGTGGCTCACATCTCACTTACGTGAATAAAAAGGCTTTATAAGAATACAATAAAAAAAGCAAACAGTAAAATTTATTTCAATGGCCTAGTAGGCATTACATGATTTTGTTCTGTTACTTTGCTGGTTTTATTTCCAACCACTTATTTTGCTCAGTGTGCCTTAGCCAACCAGACCTCAGGAGGTTTCTTAAACATGCCAAACAACTCTACTCCAGAGATTATGTCATTTGCTACTTTCTGTAACAAGAGCACTCTTCTTTTATGTGGCCACATTAATGATTGCTTCATTACTTAGCTGTCTGCCAAACATTACCTCATCACAGAGGCCTGCCATGCTAATCTATATAACTATCATTTATATGACAAAAATAATTCTATTTTCTTATTTTTTTCACTCCCCCTTATAATATAATCTCATGAAAGTCAGGATTTTTTTTTCTTATTTCTCTGTACCTAGGGCCTACTTGGAATAAAATCCACACTCAATAGAAACATGTAGAACAACTGAACACTGTTGCAGAGAAAATATTTCATTTTACTTAAGTACTTGTGGCTCTTCCATAGAAAAATAAATAAAAAAATCAAGAAAATATTGTGGGGGTTAAGTATTTTTTCCTTTATAACTTCAAAAATAGTTTCTTCTAAGCTGCTAAATGACAATTTTAGACCACCCTTTCATGATCTCCTGACATATTTTTATAATCAAGATCACTACAATAAGTATAGGATTATATTAAAAATGGTTTTTATAGCTCCTGTTTCTTTCACTATTTCAACCATCGAATGCTATCATTTACCTAGTTTGAGAAAGAGTTAGAGACTGGCTAGAAGAATATACAACATCAAGTGAAAGTAGCTGAGAGGGGGGTAGTTTATAGGCATTAGATGTAGTCAGGTCAAGTCTAACACAATATATTGGTAATAACCTGCTGCCAATGGAACATAAATTTGGTGCAAAGCTTTCTAACATCCAAAATGAAAAAGAGAAATTAGTTGTGAAAATTCCCATTTTATAAGAATCAAAGAGATCAATTGCTCAGAATAAATATTCTAGATGCTAAGTTGTTTTGGGATTTCTTTCAAGATCCTCATACCTATGACTCTATCAATGTGATAAGTGAGGTGATCAACAAAGGCACTTCTTATAAAGCCTCTGATACTTATACACAAGTTTAAAAGCATTTACTGTGGACATGGTGGCAGTGAGGAGAAGAATCCTGGGCGATTTGAATGGCTTATGAACACAGCTCTCTTTTCTACTCAAATCCTTAAGTGGATGCCCCAATATCTGGAGGAATAGAGACTAAGTAGACTTCAAACCATTCTCTCCAATTGCACATGTTTGATAGATACTGAGTCAGGATGAATTTGAAACAATGCTTTCTGATGTACCTGCAGTGCAGCCTGTCAGGCTGGCAGTTAAACCCAAATGCAGGTGCCCAAAGAAGCACAAAGCATGAAAGACAAGGAGGAAGGTTGTAGAATTAAACCTTGAATGAAAACTCAGAAGTTTAGTAAGAACCTTGCCATCCCACCTTACCTCAAAAATGACTATGATACATTCTTTCAGAAGTAGTCATAATTCTCTTACAAAATAATTTTGCATTCAGTTAAATTGTAGACAAAATATTGTGTTTGAATCCATTTTTGGGGCAAGAATTATCATGTCTACTTCACTTTTGATGTCATTGGTGTCACAACAACAAAATAACTCGTCATATAAAATAATTTTTTTATCAAGCCAAATTAGGATGGATAGGTGAAAATGTTTATGTATCCAGATCATTTAAAAGTGATATATTTTTAAGAATCAGGCTGTAATATAAGGGTGGAGGCAGTATATCCATCCCTTACTCAATTCTATATTCTCAATGTTTTATCAAGAGAGCCTGACAACTGATTCTGACTTTCTCTGTAATATTACAATATGTTTGTTTTTAAATGGGTATTAATAAATTATTGAGCTCTTACAACTTAACCCATATCCAATTTTTTGAAAATGAGTTACAAGGCATAGAAAGAAAAATAAAATTATATTTTTACCAAAAATAAAATACCATTTATATTCTTTTAAAATAATGACTGCACATTAAATGTTGACATTGTGATGTTAATTCCTCTTTATGCTTCTAGGATTAAAGGGGCTAATTTAGAGTATTTGCAAATTTTATTAAGGTTTTTGATTCTAAGCTGTCTACATTTGGAAGATAACTTGGGACATGGAAAATATAACTTTCTAAAATTTCAACAATAATTATTTTTGCCTATAGTAGTGCTTCTCAAACTTTAGTATATAAAATAAAATGTCTTAAATTGTTGACTTATTATATGCAGAAAATACCTAGATGTTAACATTTTGATTTGGGTGATCCTAATAAAGATATCTGCCATATTTTGTAAAACACTGGTCTAGAAAAAAATGAACTTTGTTTTATAGAATGAGATCATTGATATAATCAATTTCTTTAGTTTTTGAAGGAGAGATTTTAACAACTTGCTTAATTTTTTGTGCATATTTAAGAATATTTTTCTGTCTGTTAATCAACTTCTCAATCCACTACAGTGGTGGTCCCCAGAATGTATGCAAGAACCCCCTGTGGGTTAATAAATCTATCTCCAAAGGGGGAAAAAAAATCCCTTTTATTTCTATTTATTTTGCACTTCAATGTAATGCATGTGGCATAGTAATGCATTGGTATAGTAGAAATGCATTGAATTTATACATAAATGTTTATGAGCATTCTGTGGACATTTGTTCAAAATTATTTTTATTGCTATGTTAAAAGTGTTGGCTGCTTCCAAATTTTGGCTACTGTGAACAGTAACAGACGACTGGATACAGAAAATCTACTTTTACACAATAAAATACTATTCATCCATAAAAAATAGAATAACATCTTGTCACTTGCAACAACATGGATGAAAATGGAGGTCATTATGCTGAGTGAAGTAAGGTAGGCAAAGAAAGACAAACATCTCAGTTCTCACTTAGTTGTGGTGTCTAAAAATCTAAACAATTGAACTCATGGAGATAGAGAGTAGAAGGAAGTTTAGCAAAAGCTGGGAAGTGTATCAGGGCATTGCAGGGAGATGGAAACGATTAATGGGTAGAAAAAGTACTTAGAAAAATAAATAAGACAAACTGTATAATAGCACAACAGGGTAACTATGGTCAATAATTATTTAATTGTACATTTTAAAATAACTAAGAGATATAGTTGGATTCTTTGTAACACAAGGATAAATGAGAAGACAGATACCCCATTTTACATAATGTGATTATTATGCGTTGCATCCCTCTATCAAAATATCTCATGTATCCGATAAACATATATACCTACTGTGTCCCCACAAAATTAAAATATGAAATTAAAAAGAGATGTTGAATATCACTGCATTAAAAAGAAGTGCTCACTTTTCATTACCCATAGGAGGAGAAATATTAAACATATCTTAATGCCTATAAATACATTAGCCACAAGTTAAGGGCTGTGTGTAGATTATGGGGAACATTTTGTTGTTTAGTTAATTAACAATAATTTTTTTCAGAATCAGTTCTACTTTTTAAAGATTTCCCTTAAATTTCAACAAGTCATGGCGTTAACCTAAATTCAAGTTTTGTATTTGCTTATGTTAAAGCTGAGGTAGAAGGAAATTGAGATTTGAAGTACCTGAATTTATAGTTCATGCTTTTAATCACTGTTTTCTAAGAAGGCAAGAACAGCTGCTTGTTTCCTTTTAATGATTCATTAATTTATTTTTACTTGTGTTATTGCCAGGCAGAGAATAGGTAACTTGGACTTAAGACAGTGGTAGGTGGAGGTGGGGCATCTTTTAATGTCTGCTCCTATAATTCTTTCTTTATCACTCAATATCTGATCTTTATTTTCCCTTAGTATATTAAACTGGCACTATTTTTGATAATTTAAAACAAAAAGAAATCATTAAATACAGGAAATTGCCTGGCAGAGATGCCAGATATGAACAACCAAAAGCAAAAGTCCTGCAGAGGTGATAAGAAGATTCCTAAATTCAAATGTTCTCACCAACCTCACTGTACTCAGGGGTTCTCCAGCAATCACAGCCAGTTTGTTCTGTGGTGTCTCTGGTCCGTAGGCTAAGAATAAAACTGTCAAATACTCAAAAGGAAGCCTGAAAAGATTGGCCAATGCCATAAGGGGCCGATGAACTAGCTATACTTGAATTTGATTTTATTTCTTCATAGTTCACTATTATCCCCCCACTGACACCAGGTAGGAGGCAAAAAGATTAATAAGTCAAATTAGAAGTTAAATAAATATGCTATATGTTAAATTAATTCTTAAAGTTTTAAACATCTTGTTAACAGTCAAAATGTGCAAAGGGTTAAAGTAATTTTTATGAATAAAATTATATTGAAAAGTTGATTTTATTGGGCAGTGACAAAGTCTTAACAACAGTTACGTTTCTGTTTTTTCTTATACATAGAAAACATTTCATTAAAGACATGAAGTGAACTAATGTAAATCCTGTGTGCTTTTCTAAACACAAGTTCATTTTAAAGTCTACTTCATTGGTTGTTAATTGAAATCTATCACTTTTAGTATAAATGCCATTAAAAGTCAGTGGACAGCGTAATATTACTACATATTTTATTATAGTCTAATAGTATAATGATTTTAGAAGCAGTGAGCAGAAGTTGCTTATTAAAGCAAAATGAAGGAGAAGGGGGTAGTGGAGGAAAAGGAGAGGGGGAAAGGGAAGGGAAGGAAGAGGGCAGGAGAGAAAAAAAGAAGGATAAAAAGAAATAAGAAAGGAAAAAATGCAAAGCCCATCCATTTAAAATTGCCGTATTCTCATTTGTTACACAGTTTTAAAATCAGTTTGAAAGACTAATTTTCATAAGTCCTGATATCTATCATTTTGCAAACACAGCCTAGGAAGAAGAAATGGCACAACCTGTTGGTCTCATACCAACCACCATCTCATTTGCGAGTAATGGATTATCAATGTTCATCCTTATGTTTTTTAAAATGAGGACAGTTTTTGAAAGTTCTAGCAAGGGGCAGAAGCCACTCTCACGGTTTGCTGATAGAAAAATGACGCTTTCTTGAGGAAGGTCACCATTTCAGTGGAATAGCTTGAATACTAAGAAATATGAACATTAGCTTTTGTTCTACACCTGAGCATCATGCCATTCCCTCACCTAAATGCCCCTGCATGTGATCCATAAAAACCTGCCCACAGCAGTCCCATGTCCTATTCCAGCCTCTTTCTCTCCTGTTGCCCTTATCCCTATCTCCTTTTACTATTTGTTCTTTCCATGCTTTTTTCCTTATATGCCTCAAGCTTAGTAGCTTGCTAGCTTCCTCTTAGCATGAAACATTCTTCTCCTTCAATTAAGGTAAAAATTTAAAGTACTCCTTCTAGCTCAAATGTCACATTGTCCTTGTAGGCTGTGTGTGTGTCTGTGTGTGTGTGTGTGTGTGTGTGTGCGCGTGGCAGTGGAAGTGCACCCCTGTGCTCCCTTTCTGTGTTTTTATGCTTTTAAAACATTTTTTGGCAGCACTAAGCATCTCTCTCTTTTTTCTAAGTTATATATTTTATTTTTTTAGTGACAGGTTCTCACTATGTTGCCCAACCTGGACTTGAACTCTTGGGCTCAAGCAATCTTCCCACCTTCCCACCTCAGCCTTCACAGGTGCATACCACAGCTCCTGGTTTCAGCAAATCTTATCTAAATCTTCTATTGTATGTCTTTTTTCTCCCTCAGTCCATAATAACTGTACCCTTAATTTTGTTTTTGTTTCTCAGGAACACTGTAAATATTTAATAGATGTTTATTGAATGAATCAAACAACCTATTTCTTTGAGCTGAACATGGAATTCTGAAAGGTATACAGAGTTGTCCTTTGATATCTGTGGGGAATTGATTCCAGGACTTCCTGCAAATACCAAACTTTATGGATGCTTAAGTCCCTCATATAAAATCGTATGGTGTTTGCATATAACCTATGCACATCCTCCCATATACTTTAAATCATCTCCAGATTACTTATAATGCCTAATACAATGTAAGTTCTATGTAAATAGTTGGTACATTAGTATTGTTCAGAGAATAATGGCAAGAACAAAAGTGTGTACATATTCAGCACATACTACACTTTTGTTCTGAGTATTTTTCATCTGAGATTGGTTGAATCTACGAATGTGGTACTCACATACAGAAGGGCAACTGTATACCTCTGCAATTACAGAAATGTGTTCATCCTTAGAAGTTGATGGAGTTGATTTATTGCTAAAATCCCTCTGCCTCAAAAAGACATACCTCCAAGTTACATTAGCATTATGATAGTAGTTGGTCTTAGAGAGACAGAATAATGTACTGGTAAAAAAAATAGGGACTTTGGAACTTGATTTTCATGCACCTATAGAGACTGAGGTAGAAGGATGGGAGGATTGCTTGAGCCCAAGAGTTTAAGTCCAGGCTAGGTAACATAGTGAATGCTGCCTCTAAAAAAAATAAAATATATAACTTAGAAAATAATAGAGAGATGATTAATGCTATCAAAAAGAAAAAAAGCATCACAACACAGAAAAGGCATGCAAGGGTGCATTTCTACTGTCAAAACACACACACTGTAGTTCATACTGTAGCTCTGCTACTCACAAGCTCCGTGATACTGAATTAATTACTTAACTTCTCTGAATGGTTTCCTCATCCAGAAAATAAAAACAATGATAGTCTCAACTTTACATGGTTAATGCGAGGCTCAAGTGAGTTAATAATACATAGGAAAGCATTTGGAAGATTAAATAAGGTAAACACTTAATACATGCTATTTATAAACAATTAGAACAAAGATTTATTACTTTAAAAATAATCATGTCAATACTTGAGTGGATATTGAAGATGGCTTGGATATAATAGGAAATTTGCAGATTTTACTCTCATATTCCATTTTAGATATATATTTCTCAAAAAATGGTTACAAGCTACCTTTTTCTCACGTTAGGCAGATCTTACTATAACCATTTTGAAAAGGTAAAATAAAATTTTACATTAAGTCAAACTTGTACAAACTTTATAAAGCATGTTAAAATATGTCCTTGGCTGACAGACAAAATGGGCTCCTCATGGCTGACTGAGGTGCTCAAAGTTAGAACAGAATTAGGCTGCTATGCTGGGTGAAGGAGTAGTCATGTACTCTGTGTTCTCAGAAAGATGTCGTAAAAGTATATCAGGACCTCCCTTTCTACAATCAAACCAAACAAGTTCCTGCTGTCATTGCCACGATAAACTGCAGTTGGAAACCTGTCCCACCCCTCCCCTGACCATTTGAAAGAAATATCTGACAGAGACTTCTGACTTGGGCTTGGTAAACCCCAATCAGAGATCAATTATTTTGACCAATCAGAAATGGACGTTTGAATCCTTCATTTGCATAAATGGACCTGATTGAGAACATAGGGGATCACTCTCTCTATCTAAGCCAGTCTCTCACTTTGTTCTTTGGAGAGTATACTTTCACTTTTACCAAAGGCTGTGCCTTCCCAAGCTGCAGATTTTTTTTTTCCAAAAAATAAAGCTCTCCATTTTACCTCCATTGATGTCATAGTCTTTTGTTAACAAATAGTTGAGGTTTATGCTGTTTCTGTAAAAATAGAAAAATTGTAAAGTTATCTGTGTGTGTCAAAACAAATTATGATCAATACAGAATTGATCTCATTTGCACATTAAAAATTTAAACTCTTAGCTAAAGATTACTTCTAATGCTCACAAAGATATTTATCCAACAACATACAGTGGTTAACATTCAAATCAATTTCTATGCTATCGGTCTCCTACCTGAATTTCCTACACCAATAAAAACGTGGCTGGGCTTGTTGAACTAATATGGAATGGATCATTGGTGATATGAAGGTGGGGAGTGAAAGTGGGAAAGGGAAACAGATGACAAACACATAAACAACTGTAGAGAGTGGTAAATGTGATGAAAAAAAATAAGACAAGTTAGAGATAGAGTAAAAGTCAGACAACCCTTCTCTGAGGATGGAACTTTTGACCTGAGGCATGAAAGGCAGAAGAAATCAGGCTTCCAAATTCCTGGAAGCAACTTATTTCAAGAAATTAATGGTAGCACAAAAGTCCTGAGGGACAAATAATCTTGGCAGGTTTGAAGGACTGAATGGAAAGAAGGATGGTGTGGTTACAGTGTAGTAAGTGAAGGTCAGAGTGGAACTTGGTAAATGCAGAGAGGTCAACAGGGGGCCAGGTCATGGACCAGAGTTTGAAGTTAAGTTGAAGATTAAATGAGAAAGCACTGGAGGACATTAAGAATGGCTGTGACATGCTCTATTTTAGGTTTAACAATAACATTTTAACTGCTCTAGGGATAATGAACTCTATGTGGCCAGAGAGATAGCAATTTTTTTGGGAGAGAGATAACAGATGCCTTGCCATTCAGGTTTGCTGCAGAGATGGAGAGAAATAATTGGGATACAAGTTGGAAGGAGAGTTGACAGTACTTATTGATGAATTTATTCATTCAGTAGATGTATATAGAACCTACTATGGGCATAGGCTGGTAAAAGGAATGTCCCCAATATTACTGAGAAGTCACCTACCCTCTAGAAAGTCATTTACAAAATCCTAATAATTGAGCCAATGACTCTGCACACTGCAAGTTACTATCACAGCATTTGCTTATAATGGCCTTCTGTTTTTTAAAAATTGAAACAGTAAATATTCAAGAGTCATTATAAACAATTACATATAAATATATATTGACATATATTTTCAAGATGCATTCAGCAAAAGATTGGGTAAAAACTGCATCAAACGTGGTGCAATTTGATATATTTAATTATTTTTAACCTTTCTAAATAGCTCATAATTCCCAAATTCTGTGTATAGGAGCATAACATCGCAGGCCAGGTAGGAAGCTCTGTCTATATAGATTTGATTGCTTGAGCAAGTTAAGTGCATTGCAGAATGGACTTCTGAAAAGAAATTGCAAAAGGATGGCAATTTTCAAGACACATCTTTTATTCACATTTGATTTGAATGTGTACCTGTGTGTGAAAGAGAGTTTAAGTGGATATAATAACAGCTTCAAAAAGGAGCAAGATTCTGTTACTTACACTTTATACTTTGAATGGCATTATTGAATATCTTAAATTGTGTTGCAAGTGACAACTATAAATCAAGGAAACACTTCATGCTTGGAATCTTATCTTTTACAATGTTTAAGCTGGTAATTTTCATACAGTGCTAGAGGAGGCTAGCAGTCATCATGAACTTTCCGTTTACAAGAACATGACCTTTTCTTTACTTCTAAATCTCTTGTCTATTTCTCTGGTTTTAGTTAATGTTCTCACCAAGAGGTAATTGAACACTGACTGTTCTGTTAGGTGTGAAGTTCAATGGAGACAGATCTATATGATCAATAACTGCAGACATGAAGAGTATCCTTTCTGCTAGTGACAAGTGATGAAACCCAATCTAAAGTTTTCTATAAGGTTTGTGGAGTTGAGTTTCTTATTTATATTAAATTCAACTCAGTTATCTAACTTATCTGTAAATGTGTAACAATTGGTTAGGCCTTTAAGATTTGTTTTTTGGAAACGGAGTCTTACTCTGTTGCCCAGGCTGGAGTGCAATGGTGCGATTTTGGCTCACTGCAACCTCTGCCTCCTAGGTTCAAACGATTCTCCTGCCTCAGCCTCCCACAAAGCTGGTACTATAGGCACATGCCACCATAGATGTGTGCCACCACACCCAGTTAATTTTTTATTTTTAGTAGAGAAGGAGTTTCACCATGTTGGCCAGGCTGGTCTCAAACTCCTGACCTCAGGTGATCCGCTCACCTTGACCTCCCAAAGTGCTGGGATTACAGGCGAGTGCCACAGTGCTCAGCCAGGCCTTCAAGTTTTCATATCATTAATATATGTTTACCAAACACAGAGGTTGCTATAATTCTATGTATTCCTCATTCGAGCAAAACTGCAACAGTGTTGATGATAAACAAAGAACTTAGGGTTTCCAAAAATATGTCTATTAATATAAAAATTAAAAGACCTTGAAAACAGCAACATTAACAACTGAAACAAAAACCTTTGCCAAAAACATCTGAGGTACTTCAGTAGAGAACAAAATCAAAGGAAAAATAACTGTTTTGACCAACCAAGCAAGCAGTACGTTCTACGATTCCATTGTTTTCACTGGAATAAAAAACAATGATAGAAATTTTATCGTTTAAAAATAGCTCAGAAAGCATAATATACTGATACCACAAGAGTGGTTTCAAAAGCAAAACATGTAATGAACTAAAAGCCTTTGTAATAGAGGATGTCTTTATCGTGTGATTTATGTGTTCAAGCAGTGAGAAACAAAAAACATCAGGCCTTAAATAGACCCACAGCTCATGGACTTCTAATAAGCCTCAAATATTATTTGACGATAAAAATGGCATTTCAAATAATAATTACAACCAAATTATTTATAATTTCTCTAAAAAATAAAAACACTGGTCTTTTTAAAAATCATATGTACTGTTTGCGTAAAACAGTAAGAGAACCAACATTTATTTCTCCAATTTTACAGACATATTCTGGAGCACAAAGAAATTAGATGACTTATTCTTCACTATTTAGTAAAGTAGAAACAAATAAAATAAAACAAGATTTTCTGAGTTTTGGTTATTAAATGATGCATAACATTCCTGTTGCCTGTTTGATTTTATAAGAGGTGAGAACAAACTTTCTATTTCCTTTTTTCCCCTTCTTTCCCCCTTTTTCCCGAATCCCCTTGATTCATTCCCTGCTGTCCCTTTTAATCATTTTCTTCCTTTTCTCTCTTCTCCTTTTGTCTCCTTGCCCCTGTTCTCTTATTTCCATTTTCTCTGACACAACATCAACAACTCATGTGAAAGTGTTACAGTAGGTAGTTAGTGAGACACAAGCAGGGCAGGAGACAATACTGCCCCACACAGCCTTCCAGTCACCAGGAATGTCAGGCAACTATCCAGTGATGATCAGGCAGTTGTTAACTGTCTCTGTAAAATAATAATTGATTGCAGCCAGTGCCAAGGAAAGGTAGTCTCACAACATATCAGAACACCCGGAACGGGCAATCAGAAAGTGGCAAGGTTTAATTGGTATATGACCTTCCTCTTGACACACTTGATTGGCAAAGGAAGAACATCTCAAGTGAGCATGTGTACAGCTTCAGTAAACACATCATGTATGCTCACCTTCCAAGTGTTGGTGGGTCACTGTGCATGTGGACCGCCTCCCCTAATGGAAAAATCAGGGGAGGAGGAACACAACCCCAGAAGCATGCCAATATGTAGGATCCCAAGTCAAAGGTCAAACTGTGGACAGTTCTCCTACTGCCTGCTTGACCCTCTTCCAAGTGTAGTTTACTTCCTTTTGTTCCTGGTCTTAAGCTTTTTAATAAACAATGACTCCTGCTCTACAGCTAGCCTCAGTCTCTCACTCTGCCTTATGCCCCTTGGTACAATTCTTTCTTCTGAGGTTGTTTCTGGAGACCTATATAGATTTATCACTGCAAATATATTTTAGTGCCATGTGACTCAGTTACATTCTCTGGTGGTAACAAAGGGCATGTGGTAGACACATGCAGTTATGACATAATTTTCATTTGTTAATATATTCAACCTACAGAGCCTATACTACAAGCCTAGGGATTCAATATAGTACAGGTGAAGAAGTCACTAAACAGATACCATCGGCCGGGAGCGGTGGCTCACGCCACCAGCACTTTGGGAGGCCAAGGTGGGAAGATCCCAGCACTTTGGGAGGCCAAGGTGGGCAGATCACGAGGTCAAGAGATCGAGACCTTCCTGGCCAACACGGTGAAACCCCATCTCTACTAAAAATACAAAAAAATTAGCTGGGTGTGGTGGCACGCGCCTCTGGTCGCAACTACTTGGAGGCTGAAGTGGAAGAATTGCTTGAACCCAGCAGGCAGAGGTTGCAGTAAACCGAGATTGCGCCACTGCACACCAGCCTGGCAACAGAGCAAGACTCTTCTCAAAAAACAAACAAACAAAGAAACAAAAAACAAACCAACCAACCAAACAAACAAAAAAAACCAGACACCATCATGAGATGTATTATGCATATGACTCTATTCACGTAAACAGCAGTGACATCTGATCCAAACCCATGAGCAGGCTCAGGGGATGAGAAAGAGAAAGCAGGGATGAAATCTGATAGATAGTGAGATTAAAGTGAGCGTAGTAGAGATATTAATGGAAAAGTATTGTAAGCATAAGAAGCTCTACATACCAAGGCCTTCTGATACAGAATAAGCCCGACATGTCAACTGGAACTCCAGATCACCATTATTTAGCCCTTAAATAAATACTCCAGTCATATCTGTATATACTTATGGCACTAAAGAAAAATCTAAGGCAGAAGTACTTGCTTTCCTCAAATACAAAAATAGGAAAATATCAACATGTTTTAGAAAACAGTTTATATTTTTATTTTCACTCTATCTGATTCTGAGGAATAACCAGCAAGACATAAAATAGGAATAAACAAAGTGAAATTAGGTAAAGTGATCCAAAATAGTCTTCCTCATTCACTGTACTTAAAAAAAATTAAGGAAAAGAAGCAAGACATATTGAAATAACTTAGGTGTTAGAAAATTTGTAATATAGATAAGAAAATCTAGAATTTTGAACTCTTTAGTGATGTGAAACCTCACAAACAAACCAAAAAGAACAAAGCAAAACATACATTTCCAAATTTAATTTTGTAGACTAACCAACTTCTACTTTTCCACCAATCCGTTAGTAATATGAACACTGAGACAAAGAGCTTTTTCTTTTCCATTCTTATTATGAATTCACTGACAATGCTTGCAAACTGTTTCTAAATGTGAAGAGCATTATGCACTTAGTACTTACATATTGCATGCCCCAAAATAGAGAAAAAAGGCTTTATTTACTAACATACACATAAACAGGAAGTTATGTTTTTGCTGTTGAAAGTTTATTTATGCTACAGAGCTATTTTACTACCTTTCATTCCAAGCTTTGGGAAAACTAAAGTAGCCGGTTACATTAGATGGAAAAGACTGCCCTAATAAAATATTGTAGCTTTCACTTATTTTTCTATGGAAACAAAATTGAAAAAAAGAAAGCCAATGCAATCTTATAGATTTTTTCATGTTCTGGAAATACACAGCAATGTAAATTGTATTCCATCAGGGCCTGCAGCAACTACTGCATTAGAAAGATGGATGTCTGCACAATAATAGAAATTTCTCTCTTATTTCATGAGAAGACAGAGTTCAAGTATAGGAGGCAAAAATATTTTGGTCATTTTTTATGGCACACTTTACATTCTGAACTACTAATCTTTAAATAAATTCTATTTTAGAAAATTGAAACAAAACTACTACTAAAACACTAGGAAAAAAGCATGAAATTTGCCCACATTCTTTACAGCCTTATGCTAACTTTGATACTGATTTTCAGTGTGAATAGAAAGAATAATATCGTAAGCAGCGAAGCCATGGATCTTAGCTGACTCCAGATTTTACAAAATCCCTGCTGTGAGTGTGAATCCCTTGCAGAAGTGGTGATTCATGTCATTTTGTAAAGGTTAGTCCTGCAAATCTTTAAGGAAAGAAAAAAAAGAAGATAAAGGAAAAAAGAGGTGACTGTAGGTCTTTCAGTGAGTGGAAATAGAATTTTGCACAATCTATGTACTCCACAGGGGTCCATTCCTCTCACAGTTGGTGTCTGTTCTCCCAGGCTCTAAGCCCCAGAGCTCCCAATAACTTTAATTGATTCAAAGTCCCTGTCTAGGGAAGTAGATTTCACTATAGTAGAAAAGTTAGAAGTTAATTTCTATAAAAATACATATCCCTGAGTTTGGGAGAAGGGCTAGGCGATAAAGAGAGATTGATTAATGGGTACAAACATACAGTTTGATAGAAGAAATAAGACCCAGTGCTTGACAAATCAGTAGGGTAACTCTAGTTTACATAATGTATTGCATATTTTATAATAGCTCAAAGAGAACAATTCAAACGTTGCTAACATAAAGAAAAGACAATATTTAAGGTAATGGATATCCGAATTACATTGATTTGATCTTAGCAAATTATACAAAATGCATTAAATTATCATATGCACCACCAAAATATGTATATCTATTATGTATCAATAAAAAAGAAAAATATAAATCGTCCTAGAACACATATAGAAAATCTCCTAGGTCTCCAAGTTAGAAATATCAATATATTATTTAATGAATATGTATATTTTGACAGAATACATAATTGCTTTGTTCTCCATGGAATATTATCTCATTGTCATAATTTTCTTTAAATCACAGTGTTTATAGGAAATCAAAGCCAAAAATCATCAAAGAATGCTTGGATACCTTGATATCACTAATCAGTTCTTTATAATCTGATACAGACTTGGGATATTGCTTGCGTTTTATTTTGTTGGTCTGCACATAAAATAGTTTTCTGTAAATTACCTTGTATATGCAGTTCTGTATTATTTTAGCATTAAACAGAACTCCTTAAAGTTCATTTCAGGTTATTTCATGTTGATGTTATCCTGTGCCTCACAGCTGCCTTTTCTCTAATCTGTCTGAAGAGCCAGCACTAATCCATAATGTACTGCACCTGCTATTAGATTGCATGAACTCAGAGATTGATATACACAGAGAAGGAAAGCTCATTAACCAGATTAGGTGTATGAAAGTTCAGCAGACAGCACGCAGAGAAGTTTATCATTGCAGTTCCATTATACTCTACTGTCAATTTCAAGAACACCAGTCTTTCAGGCACATATTTTTTCAAGTGGCCAATAGGTGATGGTTAGTGAGTCTAGGCACTGCTCTGAACTTTGGAAGGCATAGAAATGTTTCTGACTCCTACAATGCTATTTTAGAGCATTCTAGAATCTGAGTCTCTTCAAACATATCTGTCAAGAAAACAGAAAATTCTATTTTTATGTTGCTCTTCATGTTGCACAAAATTAAAATGAGTTAGAAAAAATTAAGTCCTATAGGACATATTAATTTCAAGCTTTTATACTTATTGTGGAAACAATCTCATAAGACTCCAGACGGTTTTGACTATTTTCACTTGCTGTATATTTTATGGGGTAGTGTCTCAACTTGAGTGATGGTGGGCTACCTGGTGTAAGCTGTTTCACCTCATACATGATTAAATTATATATCTTCCTGTCTGAACAAAGATTATTTGAAAATACAGGAAGGATTCGGCACCAGGGAAATATACATGTTAGTATTTGACAAGTGTGGAACAGTGCAGAAAAATATCAATATGTGATGAAGGCATGGCAAGAATCTAAGAAAAATAAGAGAGAGTTATCTGAATGTTAAATAGACAGATGTCAAAGTATGCTTTTGAAATCCCATTCAAATGGCCCTCATATCATTTAATTTTCAATTGTTATACTCATTTGGGCAAAGCAAGTTGGTATCCAGGGAAATCAAGAAACCCCATTCCTTGCAATTGGCTGAATCAAAAGATCTAATACCTATTAGGAGTTCATATGTGAATCAAGATGTAAAAATTTATTCCAACTCATATTTTCTGTTTTATGGTAGATTATAAAATAACATATTTTGAAATGTGTCAAACTATGAAAACGGGGCATATCTCTGAATGCCATTGAGAGTCAACATAAAAAAAAACAGTTAAAAATGCAGAAAGAAAAAAATATCAGAAACTTTTGAACACAGAATAGATACAGTTGTGTTATAGAGAGGGCCAACACAAAATAATGCAAATCTTCAAACTGGAATCTGAAGAAGGAAAGAAACAATACTGGTTTTGCTGTGGCATTTGCCTTTTTGACTGCAGAGCAAAGTTGCAGATGTTACAAAGAAGAAAAACAAGTTGTGAAACTTTTCAAGGTTATTTAATCCAGTCTCCTTCCTTTAGGCAGATGAATTCCCAAGGTGATATAAAAGAACTATAGAGTTGTTGATTCTATTTTAAAGTACTCTAAGGGGGAGGATCGAGGGCATTCCTTCATATACTTTTTCCAGCTTTTACTTCATATACTTTTTCTAGGATGCTTACATACATATGAATTCAGTAACTATGAATAAAAATTCAAAATGGTGCTGCAAATCTGCAAATTATATTTCAGTATACAAGTAATGAAAATGTTTTTTTCCTCTACTTCCCTCAATATATCTACCATTAGATATCTTCCCATTTTAACATATATACATATATAAATTATTTATTTATATAAATAAATATATACATAAATATATATATAAATATATATATATAAAATATAAAAAAAATATATATTTTTTGAGACGGAGTTTCGCTCTTGTTACCCAAGCTGGAGTGCAATGACGTGATCTTGGCTCACCACAACCTCCACCTCCTGGGTTCAGGCAGTTCTCCTGCCTCAGCCTCCCGAATAGCTGGGATTACAGGCACGCACCACCATGGCCAGCTAATTTTTTGTATTTTTAGTAGAGATGGGGTTTCACAATGTTGACCAGGATGGTTTCGATCTTTTGACCTCGTGATCCACCTGCCTCGGCCTCCCAAAGTGCTGGGATTACAGGCGTGAGCCACGGTGCCCAGCCTAACTTATCTTTTAATTATTAAATATGCTGGCAAATTATCCTTTTCCCATTTCATCTGACTTTACAATTATAGATTAGATCCAAATTTATAATGCTTGTAATATTTAAGATTAACTTGATTTGTGTGTGTATTTTACAATAAGAGAGATGTACTCACCATTTAATTGTATGAGAACATAGAAATAACAGATTCTTAGCATAAGATGAGATATTAGAAGCTCAATAATAGATTTCACATTTCTACAAAATTTCTGTTTGACAGCTTCAACAACAGGGAACTTAATATGTCATGATTACAGCCCACACAATTTTCTGACAGACATAATTTATCCTTATATGATATTTATCCTCATATAATGGTTAGATTATATTGTTATTTTATTTGAAAATGATTAAGGCTTTTCATTATTTCCTTTTAAATTTCACCTTGTTAGGTATGCGTTTTCTATTTTAATATGCTGAGCAAAACTAGATATTAATATCATAATCTGGTATATTTACTTTCACTGTCAGTTTTGTGTCATGCTGGTATGTCCTTATTCATCCACTTATGAGCATACTAAAGCAACAATACTAAATACAGAAAACTATCAATCATTTTCAAATACACAGAGAAAATTACCATCCATGAGAGACGTCATACATTGTCTGTAGCATTTCCATAATATTAAAGCATAGATGATTAATGGAAAAGGAAATACAGTATAGATTGGCTTTTATGTTTTAGAATTTATGCTAACACTATTGATTACCTCTTCTGCTTATAAGTTCCTACAAACATCACTGTTACACATTGAGCGTCAGCTGGAAAAGAAGGTTGAGAAAATGATAGTCTCTGGATGATTTCATGGATGTTTAATACTTCCCACTAAAAATGCATTTCCCCTGGGAAATTTGACTAATACCTAGAATAATGTATTCCTGATGTGTTCCTTTAAAAATAGCTCTGTTAAATAGAAACATTCTTCAGAGTCAGCATATTACTTGATATTGATAATTTTAATCCTCAAATTAATTAACTTACAGTTCTTTGCTCATCACAGTTTGGGTGAAAGATATGAAAATACTCTCTACTCTGACAAAGAATTAAGTGATTATTGGAGGAAAAGAATGGAACAGAGAAGGCTGGCTTATTTTTTCTTTTTCTGGTGACTTCTTTCCCCATACCATTTTTGCAGGCTCCCTCCTTGCCAGCCTTGTTGAAACCTTAAACTTGAAGTAGTAACTCATCATCAAGAAGCCCCAGTATTTACTTTTTCAATATTAGTGAGGTAAATATCAATCACAGCCCATCACCTCGCTATTCATGAGAAGACACTTATACAGAAACAACTCAAGTGTGAATTATCTTTTCTTTGATTCACTTCTTCCTTCTTTCTGTGTTCCCCATTTTCCTTCAGTCACTCCAAGTCTGCCTCCCGCAGTTCCTCATCTGGTGTGGTGGTTAAACTTATGTGTCAACCTAACTGGACTATGTAATGCCCAGATAATTTTGTCAGACCTTATTTTGGGAGGTCTGGAGGAGAATAACATTTTAATTAGTCCAGTGCACATCGCCTGTGTTGAGTAAGGCAGATTGTCCTCTGTAATGTGGGTAAGACGTCGTCATTCTAGCTATTGAAGACCCAAATAAAACAAAAAAGCTACATAAAAGGAATTGCCTTCTGCTTTACTGCCTTCATTTTGGGACACTGGTTTTTCTTCTCTGCCTTTGGACTATAACTGCAGTCTTGGTTTTAACTGGGTCTTGAGGCTGCTGGCATTTGGACTGAAACTGTGCCATCTGTTTTTCTGGGTCTCCCAGCTTCGTGACTGCACGTCAGATCTTGTGTCTTGACAACCTTCATAATTCCGTGAGCCAATTCTTTATAATCTCTCTTTCACTGTCTCTATCTATCTATCTATCTATCTATCTATTTGTTTAAATCCTGTTGGGTCTGTTTCTCTGGAGAACCCAGTCTCAGACATCTGATAACTTCTGCTATGAAGGCTGGAACTAAGGGTCATTTGGCCTGGGCTCTACCAGATGCTACCTCTAGCCTGTTTCCCTTGAGATCTAAGGAATATCTACTCAGGTGGCTTGAGGCCATATGCAGTCCTTGTTTTGAGCAATATTGTTCCTTAAACCCTCATCTTTATGGCACATTATTTGCTTGAACTATACTTCATATTCTCATATTAGGATATGCTATTTTATCCATACTATTAACCCTCCAGACCCCCTTAACTCTATTCCTGCTGTGTCTATCCTGGTTTCTATCATTTACCTATGTATCCTACATAGCAATTACCATCAATTTACAATGACAAAGCAAGTGTAGTTTGTGACTGGACAGAATAAGCCTCCTGAAACTCCCCTCTTTCACTATCTTATCTGCCTAAAATTAAAATAAAATCAATACATCTGTGTAGCAATGATAAGCTTTTAAAAGTGAGGTTTATAAGACTTAGTATAGTTTGGTTAGTTCACAAGTGGTAAACATGGAAATACTAGAAGCCAAATAGTATTTTATGTTATTTAAAGTCTTGAGATTTATTTCAAGTTTAAATCTCTAAATTATGCTCTATGAGGGGTACTGTGTTCAAAATAGTTAAAAACAGATGCATAATCTACGTCTTTATTAACAAATAGACAAAATTCAAGTTATAAACACCAGTAACAATCACACCTGGGGCAAGAGATTTAGGGGCGGCAATGGTCAGTGTTCTGAAAATTATTGACTTACCCTAAGGAGATGACTAGGAGAGATATGTGCCAGGAATGTAGCCCTAGAATGAAAGCTGTACGAGAAGTAATCCTTACTTCTGCTGAAATTAAATTAGCAGTAAGGGAAGGAATAAAGAGAGGTTTCCACATTTGCTTTCATTAATGTTTATATCTCAATTTTCTAAAATTATTTTTAGAATATCCTTGATGCTTTTTAGAAATACATGCAAAAAGTGTCAATTTTGAAATATATGCAAAAGTTGTCAATTTTGAAATATACACAAAAAATTGAAATGCCTCGGACATAGGTTTGGTAGGAACACCTTTGAGGTACATTGAGGATTAATTCAACTAGTTTGTTAATCAGAGGTACAAACAAGTTCTGAGAAAGGAAGTTTCTTGCTAAAGACCATAGAGAATCCAAGCTTCTGGTCCAAGTGGGCTGCCATTCTGCCCAACAGACCTTTTGTTTTGTTTTGATTTTAATAGCCAGGCAGATGTAGGGGAAGATGATTTAATTACTCATAATCTGACAAAGCATTTTTGCCCTCAGTTCCCTATATTCCAATCAAATTTAGAAGTTTCCATTTTCACAGAATGTGAGTTATTTAATTTTTTAGAATTTAAAATAGTATGTATAAATTATCTAAAGTAATTTATTTTAAACACACCTAGAGCTTTACCACAGCCAACTTAGCTATAGCTATGTTCAAAGTATATCTTTTTCTTCAAGTATAAGACTTTGTTCCATGAAACAAAGAGGGCATAGCATAAGGTCCACTATTTCATATTTTCTAGATACACTGGAACATAAATGAGGGCAAGCTTTCCTAAGACCTCAGAAATGGAATCAATACAGGAGAAGGAGAAGAAATTAGAAAGCAGAAATAATCACAGCATTATCTAATGTTGGAATTCCCACACTGCTATACCATTATACATCTATTTGTAACATGAAATAAAATTAAAACTATTGAAGATGAAAAGACACACACACAAAAAGGTCAAGTTCTCTATCTTTGATTTCCACCCCCCTCAAAATAGCAAAAATTTAAAAAATAAGCTTTAGGTCATTTAAGTATACAAAGATAATACAAAGCTATATAGTTTCAATTCAGCTTTACATTGTGGTCACTTTTAGAAACTGAAGTAAGTGTGCCTACTGAAATCTCCAGCCAGAAGCAAACTTAACTTATGGCCTAATGGGATCCACTGATGACATGATGAATTTTAATTTTTGGCTAGAGTTTCATATATTAATATGTCATTACTACAATTAAAAATGGAAGCCAAATGAGATATTATATAACATTTAATCATTATATTAAACACATGCTTCTTAAAAATATTCTGTTGTTTCTTGACTTTCATAAGAGAAACAAATTATTTACAAATGTAGTTTAATTTCTTTGTAGTAGTGGTAGAATTTACCAACTAGTCTTGTAAAGGGGTTGTAAAGTAGATTGAAGAGGGAAATTTATAGCACTAAATGCCTACATTAAGAAAAAAGAAAGATAGCAAATAAAAACTTAATTTTACATCTCAAGGAACTAGTCAAAGAATAACAAAATAAGTCCAAAGTCAGCACAAAAAAAGACAACAAATAAGGATTGCAGAAATAAATAAAATAGAAATTAGAAAAACAGAAAAAATCAATAAAACTAAAATTGGGATTTTTATAAAGTAAAATAAAATTAGCATCCATTTATCTAGACTAAGGAAAAAGGAGAGAAAATCCAAATAAAATAAGAAAGGGAAGATATCACAATTACCACCACAGAAATGCAAAGGATAATAACAGACTATTGTGAACAGTGATATGCCTAACAGGTTGACCTCGAAGAAATAGATAAATTCCCGGAAACATACAACCAATCAAAATTGAATCATGAAAAATTAGGAAATCCAAACAGCACAATAATGAGTAAGGACAATGAATTGTAACTAAATGTCTCTTAGCAAGGAAAAGTTCAGGACTTAATGGTGTTGCTGGTGTATTCTACAAAAAATTTAGAGAATTAATCAATCATTCTCAAATTTTTCAAAAAATTTAAAAGGAGAGTACATTTCCAAATTTATTTTATGAGGCTAGCATTACCCTGATATCAAAGCCAATTAAGGGCTCTATAAGAAAAAAAATTACAAGGCAATATTTCTGACAAACATAGAGACAAAAAATATCAATGAAATACTAACAAACCAAATTCAATAGAAAATCAAAACATTAATACACCATGATCAAATGGGATGTATCCCTAGGACACAAAAATGGTTCAACATATACAAATATGTAAGTGTGATAAACCATATTAATAGAAGCAGAAAAAGCATGTAACAAAATTCAACATCCAGTCATGATAAAAAACTCAACAAATTAGGTATAAAAATGCATGTCAACACATTAAGCTCCATATATTACAAACTCACAGCTAATATCATACTTAGTGGTATAAAGTTGAAAGCTTTTCTCCTAAGATTAGGAGCAAGAGAAATATGTTCACCCTGTTTCTTTTCAATGTAATACCAAAAGTTCTAGCCAGAGATACTAGGCAAGAAAAAAAAAACATCCAAATTGGAAAAGAAAAAAGTTAAATTGTTTCTGTTTGCAGATGACATAATCTTTTCTGGAGAAAACTCTAAATATTCCATGAAAAAAACACTGTCAGAACTAACAAAGTTAGTAAAGTTGAAGTATACAAAATCAACATACAAAAATCAGTAGTGTTTCTACACATTGAAAAGATATCTGAAAAAGAAATTTAAAAAATGATCCCATTTACAATGCCATTTAAAAAATACTTAGGAATAAATGTAACCATGGAGGTTAAATACTTATTTACTGAAAACTACAAAATATTGATTTAAGAACTTCAAGACACTAATAAACATTCCAAGTTAATGGATTAGAAGAATTAATATTGTTTAAATATCCATATTACTCACAGTGATCTACTATTGCAATGAAATTCCTATAAAAATATTAATGACATTTTCCACAGAAATAAAAAGAAATCCAAAATTTCTATGGAACCACAAAAAATCCAGATTAGTCAAAGTGATCTTGAGAAAGAAGAAGAAAGCTAGAGACATCACACTATTTAACATTAAACTACACTATAAAGCTATGGTAATAAAAGCAGCAAGGTACTGACATAAAGAGTGACATCAAGACCATGGAGTCAAAGTAGATAGCCCAGAAATAAATCTATGCACTTACAGTCAATTGATTTTTGCTAAAGGTTGCCACAGTTTGCAAGAACACAGAATGAGGAAAGAAGAGTGCCTTCAATAAACAGGTGTTGGGAAAACTAAATATTCACATACAAATAACAAAATTAGACTTTATCTCACACCATATTTAAAAATCAATTCAAAATAGACAAAACACTTAAAGACCTAAAAACTGGAAAACTACTAGAAGGAAGTATAGGAAAAAAATTTGACATTGGCCTGGGAATCAATCTCTCTTTCTTTCTCTCTTTCTTTCTTTCCTGTCTTTCCTTCCTTCCTTCCTTCCTTCCTTCCTTCCTTTTCCTTCCTTCCTTCCTTCCTTCCTTCCTTCCTTCCTTCTTCCCTCCCTCCCTCCCTTCCTCCTTCCTTCCTTCCTCATTCCTTCCTTCCTTTCCTCCTTCCTCATTCTTTCCTTCCTTCCCTCCTTCCTTCTACATAAACCCAAAGCACAGACAACAGAAGCAAAATAGACAAATGGGATTACATCAAGCTGAAAAGCTTTTGCACAGCAAAGGACATAAATAACAGAGTGAAAAGACAACCTATGGAAAGGGAGAAAATGTTTAAAACCATATATCTGCAAAGGCTTAATATCCAAAATGTGTTTTAGGAACATCAAATAACTCAATAGTAAGAAACAAATAATGTTTGTTAAAAATTGGCAAAAGATTTGAAAAGGTATTTCTCAAAGGAAGACATACAAATGCCTAACAGTTATATGAAAAAGTGCTAACATCATTCATCATCAGGGAAATGTAAACTAAAACCATAACGAAATATCACCTCACACCTGTTAAAATGGCTATTATCAAAAAGATGAAAGATAACAAAGTTTGCGAGGATGTGGAGAAAGGGGACCATTTGAACATGTTGGTGGGAATACAAATTACTTCATCTATTATGGAAAACCCTATAGAGATACCTTTAAAAATAGCATTTGATCCTACAATGCCTTTACTGGGTGATAGCCAAAGAAACTGAAATTAGTATGTTCAAGAGATATCTTCATCCTCATGTAAATTGCAGCATATTCACAATAGCCAAAATTTGGAATCAACCTATGTGTCAATTGACAGATGAATTAATAAATCAAATGTGGCATATGCATGTATCTATTTATAAAATAAAATATTATTCATCCTTAAAAAAGAAGAAAATCTTGTCATTTGTGACAACATAGATGAGCCAGGAAGACATATGTTAAGTAAATAAGTCAGGCACAGAAAGACATATACTTCATAATCACAATTGTATGTGAGATTTTAAAAAGCTGAACTCATAGATCCAGAGAGCAGGATACCAGTGGCTTGGGAAAAGTTTGTGAAAGGGAACAAAGTTCCAGTTAGATGGGATGAATAAGTTAACAGTTAACAGTAACATATTGTATACTTAAAAATTGCTAAGAGAATAAGTATTTTAAACCTCCTTGTTACAAAAAAAAATGAGAGATGATAGTATATTAATTAGGTTGATTTAATTATTTCACAATGTCTACATATAACAAAACATCTTGGTGTACTGTGAAAATAAACAATTTCTCTTTGTCAATTATGCCTTCACAAATCTGAGTGAAAGAACTAACTTGAAAAAAATAACAATGGAAAACATTGCTACTCTTTTACTGCTAGAAATAAACTTTGCACCTGCCATATTACAAAGTAAAAACCTTGACTATGTAATCAAATCTACTGTAAAATCAGTTCCCAAAGTCAAATTTTATCAAAAAAGTATTTTAATATAGATTTAAATGCATAATCAGTAAGATATTCTGTAAATAGAGAAAATAAGTATTTTTTAGTTTAAAAGGCAGGAAAATAAAACACATTTGAAAACACTGATCTTAGTGCAAGATGCATACATAGAATACATACTGGGTTTAGAAGTATTGTGAGAAAAAGTTCACCTCCTCTGATACTTTTATCCAGTTCTTGGGGTCCTCCTGGATATTCTTTGTAGAAAATAGTGTGAGTGAACAACCCACAAGTCTGTCGAGGGAGGACCTAGGTAAAATAGGGGAAAAATAGTACATGGCATGATTTATTTAAGAAATTCACCTCTATCTCATACTTCAGAAAATGCAAACTGTAAATTCTTATTGGATTTTCTTGGTTGCCAAGGTCAAAATCTTGCTGTAATCACAATTTGATATTTGTGTAGTTATGTAAACATTAAAGGAGTTTCCAAATCAAAGGCATACAGCATACAGGTTAAATAATTTTCACTTGGTTCTATAAATGTAACCCACCACCTACATTATGTTAAATGATTAGGAAAAATGCAAAGCCATCTAAGTCTTAATTTTATTCAAAGATGGAAATTCTCCAAGGTTACATCTCTCATGTCATTAGGCTGTTACTCTCCTCGCTCTGAAAGTAAGTCCTGCAGTGTAAAGGTACTCAAGTTCTGGGATTCAAAACAATTGGTTTTCATAACTCCTTCCGCATTAGCTTTGTTTTCAGTATACCCTGAATTTAAATTTTGTCACACAGTAGTCAAGTTATTTAGTGATTACTTCTAACATATTTTCTGGGTTTTTTCTTTTCTTTTCTTTTCTTTTTGTAAATCTGAATGTTTAAAAAAGAAAGCAAATAATTTTATTACAAAATCATATTTGAATAACAAACTATTGCTAATTTAATGGACAAATGCATCTAATTGCTTGGAGTTTTTATTTTCTTTTAATACTTTGTTTAATTATTGTAAGGGTTTATATTAAATTTAAGGTAAATAAATGCATGTAATATTGGTTAAAAAGAATGATTTTATTTGAAAATACGTTGAATGCTCATTCAAAGAAAGGAATTAATGCTGTACAAGATCTAGTGGTGTTTTGGATACAGAGGATAAAGCAAAGGTAAAGAGAAACCTGGATATTTTCACTATGATTTCAAATTATGTGAGTAATACTGTTTATACCTCCTAGATTTTTGTGGACATCAATATCACTATTTGCATTATCAACAACTTCTCTTAAATCTGAGGCTTCTTCAGACCTTTGAGTACCAATTTACAATGAAATAAAGCTTCATGACTAATAAATACTGTGTATCAGCTCTGGTTAGATACATGTGGGTGCATTTGTTTTAGCCACAGATAGCGCTTAGATAGAAAAATAAATCATAAATAGATAGATGATAGATGGATCCTAATTGCAATATGAATAACGAATTAGGAAGGTATAAATATTTAAGTGAATGAGAACAGTTTGTAAACGTGCTCTGATCTTGGCAACTAATTATAAAAACATAATCTAAGTCACTAGAAGTAGGAACACATATTTTAAAATAGGCTATTTTATCTCAAAGTGATTAGTATAATGTTTTTTTTCTCAGTGAATGATTCTAAATTGCCATCTAAAATCCATTTGGTTTTATTCTCCTTTATAGAATTTCTACATCCTATTATTTTTTAATTACTATACGGGAAAAAGAAAAACATATACCTCCCTTTTTGGAGTATGTAAGGAAAAGACCAAAAAAGAAAAAAAGAGAGCACTATCCTTAGATACTTTTGAAAGCCAAAATAAACTGAATGGATAAATTTAACTCTCAGATGCTATTTGTTACATTCTGTCTGCTGATAGAATAACAACTTGAGAGGTGTTTTCTTAATCCATGGAGCCTTATTCACCTGTAAAACTGTCAGTAAAACCACCCAACCAAAGAGATACTGAGAAATTTCCTAGGAAAAGTACAGAATCCCCAGGCAAAATTTTAATACTGAAACTGCAGTGGATAATCTGTACAAAACTCATTCCTATTAGTTTCAGCTTGTTTTAGACTTACCAAAGCCACTCCACAGTTTAGGAGAGGTCTAAAGCCAAAAGACGTGTTAATGTATAACCAGTCACCACTGAGGTATGTTGGGCATTTCTAACAATCATGTGAAAGAGGTTTGAGGTTGCATCCTTAGAGGAAATGGCCCTCTGTCTTCATTCCTCATGTAAACATTAACATTCTTTAATTCGTATGGCCCTCTGTGCTCACCATGATGCTGTTGTGAATGAAGCCCTTTCTGTACCGGGCAGGTTTCAGATGTGGATATTCTTCAGTGCTGGTGACTTGAATACCCCAGACCTTCTTCCAAGCTGCATACAACTGAATGTGAACCGGGTAGACCCCTGAGTGATGTGGGGCCACAGCATAACCCATGCTGACTGGTATTCCATGTTCCTAAAAGAAAGCCAGAAAAAAAATCATGATGGAATGTGGTCAATTAATTCAGTTAAAATCATTTCCACCAACAGCTATTAAGAATACATTGAATTCTATGCTAAATATGAGAATTAAAAATTCATCAAGGTAGACGTTTTATCTTTGAGAAGCTCATAATCTGATAGAACTCCGATGGCATAACAAATACAGTCATTACTTCGGGCAGGTGATGTGTGGGTGAGATTAATTTAGAATTTTGAATATATAAAGTTTTGGGAAAAGATAAGAAGTGAACTTGGCCCTCTTCAGATAAATGTGTGGAGGGGGTGTTGTCATTTGAAGAAATGCCCAAATGTGGAGAATGAAAGGGCATAGAATGTGTGTGTGTGTGTGTGTGTGTGTGTGTGTGTGTGTGTGTGTTGTTGAAGAAAATCAGAAAGGTAAGTATGAATGATGAAGTGATGAACTTTGACATTTAAACTGAGGGATTTAGAATTAATTTGATTTTAACAAGGTAGATAAGGAAGCTCTCTGAGCGTGGAAAGTCAACGTCTGCTCTGAGTTTTAAGAAGGACCTAGTGACAACATGTTAAGATAAACTATAAGGGGAAGAACATGAATAAAGACTGTGCACTAGGAAACTATTTCTTTGGTGCCAATTAGGTGAAGATAGATAATTAATAAAATTATTTACAGTCAGATTCAAAGGCCGGGGACTAATACCATACAAGATCCAGTTATGTTTTAGATACCCAGGGTAAAGGAAAGGTAAAGGTTAAGATTTTCTCCTTGTTTTTAGACCATAGCAACTCCATTTATTTTTATAAAACTTACACTTTACTATGAGATTCTGGGGTAAACTGTCAACTCTAAAAGAAAACTAGTATAAATTTAAACAAAATATTTAAAAAATGTCAAAGAATGAGATTATATTGCTAGGTACATAAAATAGATCTGCAGTTTTCTCATTTCTGCTTCTTTATATCCCTCTCTTTAAATGCTTATCTGCTTTATAAAGACTCCTTGTAGGATTGAGTCTCATCAATTGAGGTTATAAATGACAATGCACAGTCATATATGAAAGCCGATTGAATCAATAAACAGAACACCAAAGTGTTGACTTGACAATTGCCATTTATATTTTCTATTACATGGTACACAGCAGAGGAAAACAATTCAGTCTGGTATAATAAGCAAGTAGTGAATGGATCATGTATCTACAATGCCTTAGTCATACACTACACTCAGCTCAGAAGATGGACCCTAAATTTTTCACAAGTCTCCATCATTCTTCCTTTCATGTAATGACCCTCATTGTATAGCCAAAGTCACTTCTCTTTCTCCAAGACTATGGGTGTTTTCTAACATCTATTACAGCAAATCACTCTGTAGAAAGACTGAATTATGAAATCAATGCTGTAAAATGAGCTAGAGTCTTTTGCTAGACACTGGGGAAAATTTTATTTCTTGATCTGTGCAGAGGAAAAATACTCCTTTCTAGCACTTGTGTTTCTGATACAAGGCAAAGTTGGTAAAGTCCAGTAGTAAAAGTACTTGGAAACTCCCAGAGAGGACAGGCAACAGTTGCTACCCTGACATCACTAGGGGACATGCACTGGGACAGCCTTAGTTCTCTCAGGTTTGTTCCTTGCTCCCCAATGAGTGGTCACAAAGTATTTTGAGGATAAGTGATTAGTAAAGACTATTAGCATTTGTACACTGTTGATTTTGTCACTTTTCACATTATGGGATAAATCTTATGGTATCATGTCTTATTGTAGTGTAGATTCCATAGATCCCATTAGAGACATTGTTCTAATAAATAATTAAAACCATATTTGAGGATAAGTATTATTTCAGGATAATTTGAGGATAATTATTTGAGGATATTTGAAGATAATTGCTTATTAGACATTGTTCTAATAAATAATTGAAGCCAATTTGAGAATTCTCCAGCATTCAAGACATTGCAAGATTGTTGATGCATTGGATGTGAGACAGAGATGTACTTCATGAGAAAAATCTAGAAACAAGGGTGTCCAAAGTCCTCTGTCTGGTAAATAGAATTGTATGAATGTACCCAGAAAGGTTCTCCTGATTCACAGGAAAAGGGAATAAAATCCATTAATCTCCTTTTACTCTCTCAAAGGATTCATACTCAGGTTTTATAAGACTTGTCCCATAATGTGAAAATGACAAAATCAACAGTGTACAAATCCTAACAGTCTTTCCTAATCACTTTGTTAGTTCTCATTCTCTACCATTGTATAATATTTTACTCTAAATTTGGGAGCCTAGAAGGCTAGATAAAGTATGTGAGTATCCTAGAAACAAAACAGTGAAAAATAAAATCAGCAAAAAGAATTGAAATATCAAACAACTATATCTCCTCAGGAAAGAAAAAAGACATTTCACTTTTGACAGGTAGTAAAATGAATTGTAGAACTTTCATTAAAAAAACAGAAGGTACAAAGCAATTGAATTGGTGAGTAGGAAGGAAGGGGCAGTAAAAAAATTTTATTATATTTATTGATTTTTAGGGCCCAGTGTTAACTGTTCATAAGGTCATCTTATCACACTGGCCACTGGAGCTCAATTAAAATAGTAAATCATACTTCATAATTATGAGTTTATGCTTTTTCAATTCAAATGACAACACAAAGTGAGAAGTAATTCCCTAGCAACTCTTTTTCTGTTATAATGGGGCTCACTGAACTAGAAGCTTTTATTCTTTACTGTCCAGGGCTTAAAATCTACTTCACAAAGACTTGGCCAACTAGAAAATCAACTAAGCATCGTATTAACACAGGGTCACAAAAATCACAAGATTTGAAAAACCTTCCAATATAAGTATAGGAAGCACTTGAGACTCTATAAAAATAGACATATAAATGGCACAAAACAAATTCAAATATAGCTTTAATTATTAGAACAATGTCTCTTATAGGATCTATGGAATCTATATTACCATAAGAAATGATACCACAAATAGAGGGTTTGACTTGATCTAATGTTTCCAGTACATTAAATACCAGTTGGCTATGAAATGAGATATTGTAATAATTTACAGACTATATTAAAAATCACCATTTTACAAAAATTAGAATAAAATAAAATGTATTTAGCACTAAAGCTCTAACAGCAACTGAAATAATGTCATTCAATTTTCCTTTATAATTCCTACTGATCATATCTTCTTTTAATTGCTTAGTACCTGATATTGAAATGGAATAGCTCCCTTGGGTTATCTCATCTACTCAGCCCATAGCTCTCAACCCCTCACAGGATGGGAAGCATGCAGGTGAATGAGCAGGCGCAGGGAGCAGAATGAGTGTTCCTGGGTACCAGCTGGAGTAGAACTCTGTGTGGCTTCGTGGCAGCATCTAGGGGGGTACTGGCAACTCCCAGGATCCCAGAGG
>CM052650.1:102447061-102461751 GCA_028533165.1 Leontopithecus rosalia
TCTCCTCTGCTGCTGCTCTGCCACCCCTCTGCCAGGGGAGCCTGGAGTATTTAAGGGTGCAGGATGGGGTGCAGAGCAGGCCAAAAAGCAACATTCGAGTGAGAAAACAGGAATGCATTTTCTCACTTTGGGTTACAGTCCCAGGTTTGAGGGTATGGTCCTTGTCGGGAACCTCTCTCAGTATTTTCCTGCCCCATGTGTGTATCAATATTTATGAAGTATTTTAAATTTATGTCTAATATGATTTTCCTATTCGATGAGGAGGACTGGATACTGCTATAAAATGTGGAAACAGAGGCTCATAGAACGCACATAACTTGCTTATATTCACAAGTGTCAGAGCTATATCTACCTAAGTAATTTAAATTCATCATCTCTGCTTTGGCTTTTTAACTAAGTTGCTTCTACTGTGACACCTCCCCTTCCCAAAGTATGCCTAAAGAGACTTACAAGAAAGAATTGATTTTAATATGCGTGTTTCTGCACTAGATCTCTTATCCATATTTTATTTTATTTTATTGCTTGGAAAGATTATAAAACAAAGTCTACATTTCTTAAACTCCTCTGCAGCTATCAGGGTTTTTTTTTTTAATTTTTTTTTTAATGAAAATTGGTTAGAGCCTGTTAGAAGTACTCAAGACCAATTTCGGAGGGCAGTAGGAAGCCAAACTCTAAATTTTGGCAGCTCCTGGCTTCTGTTGCTGGAAGTAAGGTCTTGCAAATAAGCAAGTTCTTTTTGCAGCCATATTTGGTGCCCATTTGCAAGGCAGCAGCAGAGACTCACTGTTTTTTTTTTCTTTTTAATATTTTATTGTGTTTTAGGTTTTGGGGTACATGTGAAGAACATGCGGGATTGTTGTATAGGTACATACCTGGCAATGTGGTTTGCTGCCTTCCTCCCCAACACCTATTGCTGGCATTTCACCCCATGTTATCCCTCCACAACTCCCCACCCCTCACTGTTACTCCCCTAGGCCCCCCACTGCACAGACCTCAGTGTGTGATGCTCTCCTCCCTGTGCCCATGTGTCCTCACTGTTCAACACCTGCCTATGAGTGAGAACATGTGCTGTTTGATTTTCTGTTCTTGTGTCCATTTGCTGACAATGATGGTTTCCAGGTTCATCCATGACCCTACAAAGGACACGAACTCATTGTTTTTTATGGCTGCATTGTATTCGATGGTGTATATGTGCCACATTTTCCAAGTTCAGTCTTTCATTGACAGGCATTTAAGTTGGTTCCAAGTTTTTGCTGTTGTAAACAGTGCTTCAATGAACATTCGTGTGCATGTGTCCTTATAATAGCATGATTTATAATCCTTTGGATATATACCCAGTAATGGGCTTGCTGGGTCAAATGGAATTTCTATTTCTAGGTCCTTGAGGAATCAGCACACTGTCTTCCATAATAGTTGAACTAATTTACACTCCCACCAACAGTGTAAAAGTGTTCCTATTTCTTCACATCCTCTCCAGCATCTACTGTCTCTGAATTTTTTTTAATAATCACCATCCTAACTGGTGTAAGATGGTATCTCAATGTAGTTTTGATTTGCATTTCTCTAATGACTAGTGATGAGCTTTTTTTTCATATGTTTGTTCGCCTCATGTATGTCTTCTTTTGAAAAGTGTCTGTTCATATCCATTGCACACTTTTGAACGGGTTTGTTTGTTTTTTTTTCTTATAAATCTGTTTTAGTTCTTTGTAGATTCTGGATATTAGCCCTTTGTCAGATGGGTAGATTGCAAAAAGTTTTTCCCATTCTGTTGGTTGCTGATTCACTCTAACAATTGTTTCTTTTGCTGTGCAGAAGCTCTGGAGTTTAATTAGATCCCTTTTGTCTATTTTGGCTTTTGTTGCCAGTGCTTTGGGGTTTTAGTCATGAAGTCCTTGCCTATGCCCTCAATGGTTTTGCGTAGGTTTTCTTCTAGGGTTTTTATGGTGTTAGGTCTTATGTTTAAATCTTTAATCCATCTGGATTAATTTTAGTGTAAGGTGTCAGGAAGGGGTCCAGTTTCTGCTTTCTGCACATGACTAGCCATTATAGAGACAGTTCACCATTATGGAGGCAGACTGCTATTACTGAGGCAGTTCTAACTATACCCCTATAAACAAAACTGCAAGGAAGTTCACACAGCGGCTGGGCAAAGCTTATGGCAGCTCAGCAAAACCTCTGCTGGCAGACTATGACTAGGCTACCTCATCGCTGGGCAGGGCACCTCTGAAAAAAGGCAGAAGCATGACGGAAACTTATAAATAATGCCCCACCTTCCCAGGACAGAGAACCTGGGAAAAAAAGGCAGTTATGAGCTTCACTGCAGCAGACTTAAATCTACCTGCCCAACATCTCTGAACAGAACAACAGAGTTCACAGCTCAGCACTTGAGCTCCTATAAAGGACAGACTGTCACATCCAGCAGCTCCCTGACCCCCATATATCCAAAGAGTCACCTCATAAAGTAGAGGTCAGGCCGACATCTGGCGGATATACTTCTGGGACAAAGATAGCAGAAGGAGAAACTGGCAGCAACCCTTATGGTTCTGCAGCCACTGCAGGTGATCCCCAGGCAAGCAGGGCCTGGAGTGGACCTCCAGCAGTCCTATAGCAGAGGGGCCTGACTGTTAGAAGGAAAACTAAGAAACAGAAAGAAATAACTTCATCATCAACAAACAGGACATCCACTCAGAGACCCCCTCTGAAAGTCACCGACTGCAAAGACTACAGGGAGATAAATCCACAAAGATGAGAAGAAACCAGTGCTAAAGTGATGAAAACACCCAAAACCAGAATGCTTCTCCTCCTCCAAGGGATCACAATGCCTCGCCAGCAGGAGAACAAGACTGGATAGAGAATGAATCTGATGAAATTGACAGAAACAGACTTCAGAAGGTGGGTAATAAGAAACTTCTCTGAGCTAAAAGAACATGTTCTATCCTAATACAAAGAAACTAAGAACCTTGAAAAAAGGTTTGATGAAATGCTAATGAGAATAAACAGCTTAGAGAGGAATATAAATGAATCGATGGAGCTGAAAAACACAACACGAGAACTTTGTGAAGCCTACACAAGTTTCAATAGCTGAATTGACCAAGCAGAAGAAAGGATATCAGAGACTTACTGTTTTTAACAGAGCTCCTGTGGCAGCCTCAGAAATGGTAACTCCCCCAGGGAACCAATTCTATATGGTTCTGGGAGTCCCTGCAGGAGTACAGCACAGAATCTGTTTCATGAGTCCTTTCAAAGATTTTGGGAGTCCTGAAATCAGTAAGTAAAAAGTCTTCTTGTTTAATATAACTTAAAGTGGCTCTTGTTTCTAGTTTGGAAACCTGACTTCAAGAGCTGATCTTTGCTTATTTCTAATGAGTATAAAAAGATTTCTAATGAGTATAAAAAGATTTAAGAGCTTCTGGTGAGAAGTCTAGTGGTTTAAATTCTAAGAAAACAGAGGAAAATTTTGACAAAACACTTCTCAATACTTATCCAAAGAAATTGATTGACATGGTAAAATATCTATTTGTCTAGCTGGATATCATCGTGTAATGTATGTGACTGTTAAATCTCATGTATTGAGCAGCCAGTGAATATTGTATAGGAGACTACAGTTATTTATATTAAAATTACCAAAAGCACATCAAAATAATAAAGTTAAACTACATTTGAAATCATTGTTTTTGAGTTCATGACTTATGTCAAGCACTTTGCTAAGTAATGGGGATACCCTGTGTATCAGATAGGGCTTCTACCTTCATGAAGTTTGAAACTGGAGACAACTGAGGAAATCAGATACATGTGTCTTAATTTTTGTTGAGTCCTCACCTAAGATTATTTAACTTAAAAAATATATATATATATAATTACTTTTAACTTCTAAGTATTTTCCTAGCAGAAAAGAATGATGTCCTTGACATGAATATCTCATGTTAGTTGGAGGTTGAAATATTCATCCACCTAAGGTTTCCTTAATAGATATTGAAATTAAAATAAGAAATTTATATCTAAGAACCACAATTTTAATCTTCCTCAGCCTATTATTAATAATTGGATAAATGGAATTCAAGATCATAAATTTTGTCTGGGAAGCTTTTGATAAGAATGAAATATGGATGATTACTGGTTGTGTTACCAGATAGTTTAGTGATATGGCTGCACAGGCAAGTTTTTGATCCACTGACTTTGTGTTGGTACATTTTCTCCATACCCACAATAATCAAATGGAGCTTAGTATTGATGCTTCCAAGAATGTTTTTTCTTATGGATTTTAAATAGCAGTTAATAATTGTAATCTTCAGAATCAAAAGTATTCCAAACAGGGTCATAATCTCATAAAATACTTAAAGGAATGAAGTACTCCTGATCAATGGTTATTATGAAGAAAATGAATATCTTAATTTCTTGAATCAGTTTGTTTATATCAGTTTACTTTTATTTTAAGATGAGTAGAATTTATGAATACACATTATACATATATACTTATATTTACTATTTATATATGTATATATTTACACATATTTATATATTATATATAAATTATATATCTGTACACGCTAAGGATAAGCATTAACTAATTAATTTAAAAAAATTATTTATTATACTTTATGTTCTGGGGTATGTGTGCAGATCATGCAGGTTTGTTACATGGGTATACACGTGCCATGGTGGTGATTTGCTGCATCCATTGCCCTGTCATCTACACTGGGTATTTCTTTTTTTTTTTTTTTGAGACAGAGTTTCACTCTTGTTACCCAGGCTGGAGTGCAATGGTGCGATCTTGGCTCACGGCAACCTCCGCCTCCTGGGTTCAGGCAATTCTCCTGCCTCAGCCTCCCGAGTAGCTTGGATTACAGGCATGTGCCACCATGCTCAGCTAATTTTTTTTTTTGTATTTTTAGTAGAGACGGGGTTTCACCATGTTGACCAGGATGGTCTTGATCTCTTGACCTCGTGATCCACCCGCCTCGGCCTCCCAAAGTGCTGGGATTACAGGCGTGAGCCACCGCGCCTGGCCGGGTATTTCTTTTAATACTAATCCTCCCCTAACCCCACAACCCCAGGTCCTGGAGTGTGATGTTTCCCTCCCTGTGTCCCTGTGTTCTCATTGTTCAATACCCACTTATGAGTGAGAGCTTGTGGTGTTTGGTTCTTTGTTCTTGTGTCAGTTTGCTGATATGAACAGACACTTTTCAAAAGAAGATATTTATGCAGCCAGCAAACATATGATAAAAAAAAAGCTCATCATCACTGGTCATTAGAGAGATGCACATCAAAACTACATTGAGATACCACCTCACACCATTTAGAATGGTGATCATTAAAAAATCAGAAGACAACAGATGCTGGAGAGGATGTGGAGAAATAGGAACACTTTTATACCATTGGTGGGAGTGTAAGTTAATTAAACCATTGTGGAAGACAGTGTGGCGATTTCTCAAGGATCTAGAAATAGAAATATCATTTGCCTCAGCAATCCCATTGTTGGGTATACACCCAAGGGATTATAAGTCATTCTATTATAAAGACACATGCACAGGTATGTTTATTGTGGCACTGTTTACAACAGCAAAGACTTGGAACCAACTCAAATGCCCACCAATGATAGAATGGATAAAGAAAATGTGGCACATATACACCATGGTTTACTATGCAGCCATTAAAAAAGGATAAGCTTTAAAAATAGCATTACTAGATCCCATGCATTTCCCATAAAATTCATATAAAAAAGTTTGGATGTTTAATAATAAGCTTAAATCTTAAAAACAGGACAAATAGGTATTTATTTTTATACCTAAAATTACATTGACTTATGTGAATAATTTTTAAATGGTATATTTTCACTATAATCCATAGCTGCACTTTTAGAATGTTATTTTAAAGTAATAACCTAATTATGTAATTTTCCAGCATAAACTCATCCAATCGTTTCTTGCTGTGTTCTAGCTGAAATACAATTACTAAACTTTGCCCTCCCAATGTCAGTAATGATTTCTTCTTGGGCACATTCCCTGATTATTTTCTCCCACCCTAGACTGAGGTGGGTTAGGTAAATGTGGGCCCTTATAGTCTTCCAAGAGTATCTCTATATTTCTTTATTACATTTGAATCTCCTTACCAATAGAAACCAAACTCATCATCATTTTCTTTTTTTTTTTTTTTTTTTTTTTTTTTTTGAGACGGAGTTTTGCTCTTGTTACCCAGGCTGGAGTGCAATGGCGCGATCTCGGCTCACTGCAACCTCCGTCTCCTGGGTTCAGGCAATTCTCCTGCCTCAGCCTCCTGAGTAGCTGGGATTACAGGCATGCGCCACCATGCCCAGCTAATTTTTTGTATTTTTAGTAGAGACGGGTTTTCACCATGTTGACCAGGATGGTCTCAATCTCTTGACCTCGTGATCCACCTGCCTCGGCCTCCCAAAGTGCTGGGATTACAGGCTTGAGCCACCGCACCCGGCCCATTTTCTTTTTTACATAATTATATAGAATATTTTAAGTACATAATAAAATATTTATTATTTCAAACAGTATACTAGAACTTGGACTCTGGAGACTGGTTGGCTGGATTTGCATTTTGACTTTACCATTTATTAGTTGTATGACCTTGAGAGATTTATTTTTCTCTGCCTCAAATTTCTCATCTATAAAATTAGGTTAATAGTATTAGGGGTTAACAGTCAGGGGAATAGATGAGTTAATAATTACTCTGCTTGAAATAGTGGCTATGAAGCCATAAACTCTATTTAAGTATTAATGTATTGAGCAAAGATACACAGATCACTTTGGCAAAAATACCAACTTTGGAAAATGAAAGCACAAGAACCACAAGCTTTAGACGTGTACAACGACTAAGGACTGAAGCAGAAAGGAAATTTACACCAAAAGCAAAATATGTTCCTAAGTCCCATGGAGATGGAGGAGAGCTAAAATCAGGAATAAGAGTGGCCTGTCCATTACCACTGCCACCTCTTTCCACCTTGCTCTATATTTTAGGGGCCACAGTGTGTGAACTGTTTCAAGGAGTTCTCTTGCTTTCTTGTTTCCAGTTGAGTCTGGCAAATGGAGAATCCTGGTAGGAGATCAGAAAAGAAAGAGTGAAGCTGGGATATTTATTCTATGAACTCTTCTTACGCAATGCCATCTAAAGTTGTCAGACTCCTTTAATCAAATGTCAAAACAACTGTCAAAGTGTCCCCAACCCTCAGTCACATATAACCCCTTCCATCTTAACTCTGGTGACTTTCTTCCTCTCTGTCCCTTCAAACTTTGGGATTTCACAGCTCTCCATCTCCACTGTGTTTAGTCCTAGGATATTACCTGAACATTTCTCTTACATATCATTTCATAAATAGTTTTCTTATTAAATCCTCTGCAATTGTCATTGTCATCTCTAATTTTCTGGCACCAGCAATGCTGGAAATAGTTACTATAAAACCTCTCTTAGATCCTAGGAACACAGATTAACATTATGGTAAAACAATATAATGTAGGTAACCTCACAAAGGAGAACAGATTTTCTTGAAAGAACACTGCTACAATGGATTGATTTTGATTACCACAGCACCTTGGTGCTAGCATGCATTGCAGTGCTCCTTTGTGAAGATAACCACATCTTTAAAAAATGGGCAAACATATCTGAAAGCTTCACATGCAGATGTAGAAGAAACCATAGGTGAGCATCAGCAGCACCTTGGCGCTACACTTTTGGTCAGGCAGACATCTACTTTCCAGGAGACCTGACACATCACAGAGAGCCAGAGGAAAAAAGAGGACAAATGGAGGTACAGAGGATTGGGTTCATAAACATACAGGAATCATTTCCTGGATTTTGCACCAGTCTCTGGGCAGAAACTTGAAAAGTGGATGAAGGTGTCAAGTGAAAGAGGGGGAAGAACAAGCAAATGTTATTTTCTCTATTTTTATGACCCTATGTTTGCACTCCAGGAAATATGACTTGTGAAACCAGCCCATAATATATTTTGGATAACATGTCCCCAGTGCTTAGCAGAGTGCTTGGTACATTACTGGTATTTAATGAATAATTTTAAAGGAAATAAATACAAATATTTTTTAAAGAAACATGTCACAGGTGTTTAATAAATTAGTGTGAAGAGAAAAAATAAAATACTAACTGCATTAAACAACTCACTTGTAGTAAATAAATAATGTATTAAACAGTACCCTGTTTAACTTAAAGTATTGATTTGTCCTCCTAAATGTACAACTTCTAGGGAGTAACACTGGTGCTAAAGAGAATAGATCTCATTATCTATTTTTCCTTTTAATAAGGACTTGGATTCATATTCTCAACTTGGAAAATGATTCTAGAATCATTGATTTTCCACTGTGTTTAGGAGACTGAAATTGTCTTCTTGTGTTTTCATAAGTGATAAAAGTAATGACTATGTGACCCTGGAAATTGGCTGGGTCAGTCTTGACATTTTTTGGACTGAAGCCTAGTAAATGGTGACAAATCTCTGGAGGGCTCTGTGTTACAAATGGATTTTTCTTTGGAAAAAGAAAGCACAGAAATGGCATTGCCTCTACAGTGTTGAACTTTCCGATCCTAAGTGGAGCTATTTTGGGCAATTGAGACACAACCCTTTAATATTCTTGACCCTGCTGAAGGTCTACTTCACTATTTAAAGGGGACTAACAGAAAAACCAAGCAAGTTTTCATTCACATTGTATAAAATGTACCAGTTGATTTGGCACTTGCTTTTCTAAATCTTTTGTTCAGAAGTTTTACTTTATTGACAATCAAAATAAACAACACATGGCTTATTAATTCCATTTATTCATGTTTAGGATACAGCAGTGAAGAAAATAGAAAAAAATTCCTACCATCAGAAAGCTTACATTTTAGCAGGGTGAGTCCAAGTTCATACAAAAGAAGTAAGTAAATTGTGTAATATATTAGAAAGTGATTAGAAGCTTGGAGAAAAATAAAGCAGAAATATAGAGTGGAATCTAGGGGTATGGGTTGCAAAATTAAACAGATTACTCAGCCGTGGTCTAATGGACAAGGTAGTATTTTAGTTAAGGTAAAAAGTTGTGATGTATTGAGCTTTACAGTCAATTTGAGAAAGATTATTCCAGGCAGAGGAGACAGCACATAGGAACTCTGGGCATTTTTAAGGAAGAGCAAGGATTCTATTGTTTTTGCAATAGAGTTAGCGAAGGGGGAGATTAGCAAGAGATGATGTCAAGGGGCAGAGTTGCTGCAGACAGCCTTGCAAATTTTTCACTGGACAACTCCAGAGGGCACCATTCACTTTTACCATATTTTTCCAGAAGCTGTGCAATGTGACAACATGGAAGAGAAAGAAGGGGTGCAGATCTTTTAGGTTTGTATATATAAACATTGTTAAGATAATTACTTTTTCTGTAGACATTTTCACATGCCTAAAATTAAAATCATGCCTACTATTTTATTTTTATTTTGTTATCATCATATTGAAGTGGCAGTTGTAATGAGAGAAGTATGTGAAAGGTTTTGTTGTTGTAGTTGTTACTTGTAGGAAGTCTTTTTTTTTTTTTACTGAAATAAACAACATCATCAGCTGAGAGTAGGGATGAGATAATTTGTGCAGTAGTTTGAAGAGAGAGGAAAAGGTATAGAAAAATAGGATTATAAATAAAATAAAGGCTTGCCTTGGGCACTATAGATCTGTGGCCAGGTTTTAAAGTGAGAGCAATTAAACATTGGTCCAAGACAGATTTAGTTTTAGGAGTATAGGCATAAAGATGGTGTCAATTTAGATTCAACCAGGGTTGAGACTTTATAGGGAAGTATGATAAAAAGAAAGGTGTAAAGAATTTCAGAGCATATACAAGGGAATGAAAGCATATTAGGATTGGCTCTTGAAAGAGGCCGAATAAGGAGGAAAGCAAGTGCCCAAGAAGAGTGAGGGACAACAAAGATGTGATCAGCATGCTACCTGGAGAAACGCAGAACTGCCTGTTAGCCTGTTCCCTTCATTGCAGGCCTGTGTTACATAGAAAGATGGTTTTGGATTTAATTTAGAAGCAAGAGAAATGATACAGGTATTAAATATTATGTTTCTAATAGTGCCTTTAACCTGGACTAAATAATGACATTCAAAATTCTTCAATGCGTTAAGTCAGGTGGAAACAAGAATGGTATTATTGAGCCCATTATTACATTATTTCTGTAGTAGCATAGGCAGAAATGTGCAAATAAAAGGTACTCAAAATAATTTTGCTTAATACAAATCACATAATTTTCACAATATGATATTTTGTAATTTTGTTTTATGTAACAACTATATGTAAGTATCTTGGCATATTCTTCATCATTTTAAGTACCTCAAGTATTTACATGCAGCACACAAATAAAATATTAGACTTTCAAAATCTTTCATCTGATTGCATTTGATGGAGGATTGCATCTTCTGTCTGACTTCAGTGGGATAGCTGGGGATGCCTGTGTATGTGAAGTAGACAAGGGAAAGAGGGATAACTGCCCTTTTCAAAGCTGGCTATGGCATGCTTCATTTTCTGATTATGAACATATTTCCAAACTTTTTGGATCCTTCTGCAATTATATATAGCAGCGGATGGGTTGCAATCATTAATTCAAAGTCATCACTTTGCAGAAAAAGTAGATTAGCATAAACTACTACTTTCTCTTAGCAGTGGAATATTTTTTAAATATTATTTTTGAGTCAAGCTGAGATTTCCCTTAGGAAACATTTTCCCAACTTAATGTCAGCTTAACACATTTATGGAAAAATGTTTTAAACATTTGGTGTATGCATGAGCCATCCCTCTGATTGTTGCTTCCGTCCCCCACCCTCAAATACAGTGTTATTACATTTTGTACTTTTTTGACATCCTGTGCCTTTTCTTACTTAAAATCATGATTGTTTGCAATTTTGTGGAACTTTTACTACCATGCAAAGCAGGTTAAATTTCATCAGACCAAAAGTAGGTTTTTATTAATAAATGGTACCCATATATTCAAATAATTAAATTAATATGTTTACTTGAGTAACTGGCCACATAGATTATTAAATAATTATATTTTTCTGTAGACATGTTGACACATTTCAAAGTAAAATCAGACTGGATTATTATATTTTCATTTTGTTATCCTGCTGAAATCGTATCATATTTGGAAATAAGGTAATCAATACAGTTCTCATCTCAAAACAAGTTTACACCCAATTCTCCTATGCTATTAATTAGCGTTAACTCTTCCCATTGTAAACATATTTGGAAACAATTTCTTATATTTGAATATTGCTCAAGTTACTGCAGAAAAGACTGCAAAGAACTGAAGTGTCAACTATTTAAAAAAATCATGGAATGTAGAAAATGTTCAGCCACCATAGATAAAGTATAAAGGACACCATCAGACTAAAAAAAAAATTTTCAAACTCTAAAATGCAAAAGTGTAAAGAGAAGAGACAGAAAGAGAAAAAGCTGTTTTTTAATCGTTTTGAGGGATTATCCAACTTAAATGGGGCATATTTAAGAGAGCAGTTAAATAATAATAATAAAATGCAAGAGGTAACTTATAATGCTAAAAACTCATGGAAAACTTTGCCTCAATTATTTTGCAGTCATTTAATAATTAAAAACAAGGGTAGACACTGAAGCAATGAAATTAACATTTGTGAGAGCTAATCATGCTATTACTTACCACTTCGAGAATCCAGTCACAAAACTGTTATCTAATAATTGATTAATATCTCTCAATGTCAATACTTTTTAGAAAGCAGTAAAATGTTATATTTTAGTTTATTATGCTATACAAATATTCCTTTGAGGGTGTACAAATTCTAGATAATGAAAACAACTTGAATGTAAGCAAATCGCAAAATAATTTAAGAGAAAAATTCCAAGAGAAAGCATTAGAGCATGCCATTGGGTGGGGAATGGGTCCAACCTTTGCACCAAAAAAGGAAAAACCCAAAAAAACAGAAAATTGAAAAACATAGGAGTTTTATTTTTATTTTGTCTCTTGAGTAGTGGGGAATCTGTAGACTAGTGGTTGCTAATATTGGTTCAGCAGTTCAAGATTGACAGAAGTGAGGGCTTTGATTTTCTTGACATTTCCTTCATAGTTTTAAGATGAATACTTTAGTTCCAGACAATGGGACAATAGCAGGTTAAAGAAAGGGACAAAAGCTAAGGGCAGAAGGGCAGAGCCCCCGCAATATTTATCCTCCTTTCCTGAAGCTTTCCTGGAAGCCCCATACTATAAGTTAGGCTTTCATCTGATTGGCCAGAACAGTGTTCAATGCCAACTACCTAAAATCAAAGCTGAGAAATGTATTCCTGTAACTAGGACAGTTTGGCTCCACAAGCAAACTTTGGCTTTATTGAATAAGCATGAAAGTAACCACGACATTGAGTATACATTTAGAAGTGATGACCAAGGATGTAAGACATCTGTAGCCTTAAAGAAGAAGGTAAAAAGAAGGATTCCCATACCCTGTTACTAAACAGGCTATTGCCTAATCCTATGTACAAAGTACATGCAAGAATACTGATTTAGGCCGGGCGCGGTGGCTCACGCCTATAATCCCAGCACTTTGGGAGGCCAAGGCGCGCGAATCACGAGGTCAAGAGATGGAGACCATCCTGGTCAACATGGTGAAACCCAGTCTCTACTAAAAATACAAAAAATTAGCTGGGGATGGTGGCACATGCGTGTAATCCCAGCTACTCAGGAGGCTGAGGCAGGAGAATTGCCTGAACCCAGGAGACGGAGGTTGCGGTGAGCCGAGATCGCGCCATTGCACTCCAGCCTGGGTAACAAAAGCGAAACTCCGTCTCAAAAAAAAAAAAAAAAAGAGTACTGATTTAGAGGATTATAGGGGAACAATACATTAGGATACATCAATTAGGAACAGAGGGAGGTGAGATGGAAAATTGTTATTTCAAGTGGAGAGCTCTAAGCAGAGGTCATTTCATATACAGTCAGATTTAGGGAACCTGAGGCTCTAACACCTAGGATAAAAAGTTCCTCCATATTCTGGCCCACATGAGCTACTTGTTCCCATCTTCTCCTAATTCCCAATACAAAGCTTCCTCTGTGGCCAAATCAATTTATTATTTCTTTCTTCAACATATTATGCACTTTTCCAAGGTTCATTAAGGCAGAAATATTGGAAAGAATATTTTATTGTTCACAAATTTCATATTTCTAAGGGTTTGGTAGTTCACCAATAGTAACCGATGAAAAATGTGCATTATTTAAGAATTCATGAACTACTGTTCATTATGATTCCAATCTTATATGCTTTCTTCGGAACCATGTGTAAGTCAAGGTTTGGTAAAGTTTTGCCAGCAACATACTGCCTCTGTCACACATTTTCTTTCTTTCTTTGGTATTTACAACTCTTTAAAAATGTAAAACCCAAAGAGCTATAAATCATTCTACTATAAAGACACATGCACACCCATGTTCATTGCAGCCCTGTGTACAATAGCAAAGACCTGAAACCAACCCAAATGCCCATCAATGATAGACTGGACAAAGAAAATGTGGTACACATACACCATGGAATACTACGCAGCCATAAAAATCAATGAGTTTGTGTCCCTTGTAGTGACTTGGATGAATCTGGAAACCATCATTCTCAGCAAACTGACCCAAGAACAGAAAGCCAAGCACCATATGTTCTCACTCGTAGGTGGGTGCTGAACAATGAGAATACATGGACTCAGGGAGAGGAGCATCACACACAGGGGACAGTTGTGGCAGGGTACGGGAATGGGGGGTGGGGAGGGGTAACATGGGGAGAAATGCCAGATATATTATGCACCAAAAGTAAAATAAATTAAAAAAAATGTAAAACTTACTCTTAGCACACCAACCATAAGCTAAAAGACTGCAGGCCAAATTCCACAGGCAGAAGTTTCCCAAGCCATAGACAGGTTGTTGCTGAACCTATGTAGATTTGATTGGAAGAGCCCATTTATTGGGTATAGTCTTGTGCTCTTTCTGCTACTACTCCCTCTGTTTAGGGGTTCTCCTCCTGCTTTCTGCCTCCTGCCCACCTACTCATTTTTCACAAATGTTATCAACTCAGTTGTTCATTTTTTTTACCCTTATAACAAACTAGTATCGCAGTTGTGACTGTACTATGTTCTGTACATTTCTCTCAACAACGTAAAATGCTACTTTATTACTCTCACTGCATTCTCCCCTCTCCCATCTTTTAAGTAAGTAAAATCTCAGCAGCTCAATCATTTTTGCTTCCCCAGTGTCAAGTAAAGTGCTCAGCAGATAATGCATATTCATAGTCTATTGAGGAAAAAAAGAAAGAAAGTGAGGAAGAAAAAGAAGGGGAGAAGGAAGGAATAAGGTAGAAGGAAGAAAGGAAGGACAAGCAAAAAATAAAGGACTGATAAATGAAAGGCCGGAAGTAGTTTTCACACTGAACATTTGGACGTAATTGGAAAACAATAATTGCAAAGATTTACATGTTCACATGCATATGAATGAACTCTTTTAATTTTTTTCACTTTTTAAAATACAACTTTTATCATCCATGCTCTTTTTGTCTTGGGATGTTTGATATTAGCTTTTTTTCATTATTAAACACTTGTGACCACTTTCAATATGGAGTTATGGATAGATGGCGAATTGCAAAGCAAATTAGAATCTCATTTCAGCTTCCAACTGAATATTACATAACCTTAAAAAAGTCATTTGGCCGTTTC
>CM052650.1:102462251-102499136 GCA_028533165.1 Leontopithecus rosalia
TTTTTAATAACAGAACAAAAATGACAGGTGGAAGAAAGCCATATTGAAGTAAGAAAGTAACACTAAATAGTACTTAAATTTACAAGAATAAATGAAAAGTAAAAAAATGGCATGGAAGGAAGTTTGTATAGAAAACTCTATAAATATGTAGTTTCTCTGTTTTCAAATTTTACAAACATGTAAAATTATATAAAATATAACAATGTTTGCTGAATTTGTAACATAAATGCAAGTAATGTGCAATAACAACAAGAAGGAGAAAGGGAGAAATGGAGATACGTAAATACAATGTTTCTATATTTCACTGGGAAAAGTCACTAGAAATTGAAAAAGATCCTAAGAAGTTAAAATGTATATTGTAACTATGAAGCAACCACTAAGAATAAATCACAAAGAAGATTAGGAAATATTTTGAGATGAATAAAAATGAAGACACAACTTACTAAAACTTAGGGGATGCAGCAAAATTAGTACTTAGAGGGAAATTCATAGCTGTGAAATGCCTTTATTAAAAATAATAGAAAAATCTTTCAAGTCAATAATGTAATATTTCTCCTTAAAACCTTGAAGAAAAGCACATTAAATATAAAGCAATCAGAAGGAATGAATTAATAAAGATTAGAGCAGAAATTAATGAAATAGAGAAGAAAAAAGCAATAGGGGAAAACTATAAAATTAAAATTTGGTTATTTGAAATGGTCAACTAAATATGAAAAACTCTAGATAGAACAAGTGGGGGAAAAGGCTTAAACCAGTAAAATCAATAATGAAAGTTAGAACAACACTACTGACCATATACAAATAAAAGTGCCATGAGGAACTACTATGAACATTATATGCTAAATGTTTGATAACATAGATAAAATTAGTAAATGTCTAGAAACACACAAACTACAGAAATTAACTCAATTGGAGATAGAAAATATAAATAGACTCATAACAAGTAAACTGAATGACTTAGTAAATTAAAAATTTCCCACAAATAAAAGCAAGGAGCAGGGTGCTACACTGGTCAGTTCTACGAAACATATAAAAATAATTAATGCTTGTAATTCATGAATTCTCCTCCCTTCATCCAAAAAAAATAGAAGAGTAAAGAATATTTCTCAATTAACTATAAGGCTAGTATTACCCTGACATCAAAGCCAAACAATTATGTTTTTAAAATAAATGTACAGACCAGTATCTCTATGAATATAGTTTAAAAAATACTTAAAGGCACTAGCAATTAAACTCAATAAAAATGATTATATTCAATAACAAAGTGGGATTTATCATAGGATTTATCAAAGTGGGATTTAAGATGTTAAGTAAGGTGGGCTTAACATCTAAAAATTAATTAGTGTAATATGCCATATCAAGAGAAGAAAGGAGGAAAAACACATGACTAACTCAATAGACACTGAAAAATATGTAACAAATACAACATCCTTCTATAGTAAAAATACATACAGAAATAGAGACTTTTTCAACTTGCTAATAGGTATCCATGAAAAATCTAAAGCTAACATCATGCCTAATAATGAAAGACTGAATATTATCACCTTAGGACCAGGTATAAAACAAGGATATTTGCCATTTCTACTCAACATTATACTGAAAGTTGCAGTCAGGAAAATTAGACTATAAAATAAAATAAACTATAGCCAGATTGAAAATGAAGAAGTAAAACTATTTCTATTTGCACATGACCTAATTTTATATACAGACAATCTTAAGGAATCCACTGAAAAAACTCTAAAAATAATAAACAAGTTCAGCAAATTTGGAGGTTTGGATGTTACAAGATCCACATACAAATATCAATTGTACTTCTATAGAAAATATTAACAATATAAAATGGAATTTTGAAAGATTTTTATAATGGCATCAGAAAGAATAAAATATTTAGTAATGCATTTAATAAAAGAAGTACAAAATTTAGACTCTGAAAATTATAAAATATTGTTTAAAGAAACTATAGAAGACCCTAATAAATGAAAAGACAGCCTGTGTGCATGGATCAGAAAACTTAACATTGGTTACATGGCTGTATTTCAGAAACTTAATTGCAGATTGACAACTATCACTGTCAGAATCCGAGTTGTTTATTTTTCAGAAATTGATAAGATGATCCTAAAGTCCATATGGAAATTTAAAAGACCCAGAATAGCTAAAATAACCTTGAAAGAAAAGAACCACTTCACACCCACTAGAATGACTACAATAAAGGTAGTTAATAACAAGGGTTTGTGAGAGCAATTGGAATACTCACGAATTGTTGGTATAATATAAAATGGTGCTCACATTTTGGAAACAGTATAGCTATTCATCAAAATGTTAAAAATGAAGTTACTGACCCAGTAATTCCACTTCTGGGTAAATACTAAAGAAAAATAAAAACATATGTCCACATAAAATCTTGTACATGGATGCTCATAGCAGCATTGCAAAAACTAGCCAGAAAGTGGAAGCAACCCCAAAACAATCCAAATGTCTATGAAATGATAAAGAATATAGTGAATAAAGAAAATATAATATTAGCCATACAATTAAACATTATTTTTCAATAAAAAGGAATGAAGTACTGACAAATGTTGCAACATGTTTGAACCTAAAAAACATTATGCTAAGTGACAAAGTCTAGTCAAAAAGACCATGTAATGTATGACTCTACTTATATTCAATGTCCTGAATAAGCAAATCTGTAAAGACAGAAAGTAAATTAGTTATTTGCTCAGATTGAGGGAGTTGGGAGAAATAGAAAGTGATTGCTTTCCATAATGAGTTGATGAAAATGTTCTACAATTATAAGAAATTTTCACAGATCTGAGAATATCCTGAAAACACTGAAGTTTACACTTTACATGGTTGAACTTTATGATATGTTAATATCAATATCAATAAAGCTGCTAAAAATGATACAATGGTAACTTGCACTAAGATGATTGATAGTAGAGGTGGTAAGAATTCAAATTAATCAGTTCTTAATACATTTCAAGTAGAGGGAATGGATTAGATGAGAGAAAGAGAGGTATCAGATGAATTTTATATTTATGGCTTAGAAGGATATAATTGGCATTAATCTTGAGGAAAAATATTAGGTTTTAGTTCATATAGAAATATTTTTAAATTAATGTGAATTTTATTATACAGGATCCTCTGTATTTCTTATTTCTAGTTAGAAGTGATAGGCAGCTTCTATAATGTCTTTCAGTTAGTTATCATTGTCTCATGGTATTCCTTTATTTTCTATTTTATTTTATTTTTTTGAGTGTATGTTAGACCTAGTGAGTGGCTTCTCCTGAAGAGTATGTGGTGTAAGTGAAGAGGTATTGCTCTGATATTTATGTAATAAAAGACTCTGAATCAATCTGTCTCTTTTTCTTTTCCTCTCTCAGAGCCTTAACTCTAATGAAGCCAATTACTATGTTGTATGCTGCCATCCCAAATGACCCACATGGCAAGGAGCACAGGGCAGACCCAAGCAGCAGCTGGTGGGGAATTGAGGTCTTCAATCAATCCAACAGCTTGTAAGGAGCTGAATCTTGCCAATAACCATGTGAGCTTGGCAGCAGGTCCACCCTCCAGTTGAGTCTTGAAATGACTGCCGCTTCAGCTGACACCTTGATTGACATCTGTGAGAAATCCTGAACCGCAGGATCCAGTTATGTCATACTCAACTTCCTGTTTCACTTACATAAACAACTCCCTTACATAAACTGTTAAATAATTAATGTGTGTTTTAGGTCTTTACAGTTTGAGAAATTTGTTATTAAGCAATATCTAAGATATCTGAATGTTCAACTAATGCAGTCAATTACTGAAGTAATTTACATAGAAATTTGTACTAAATTGGCATTCCATAGAATCCCTCAAGATCTTGTTCAATTGTCAAAAAATGTTTTATTATTTTATTTTATTGTGGTAAGAACAATTAACATGATATCTACCTTTCTGACAAGTTTTCAAGTGTGCATTATTATATTTGACTATAAAACACAATGTTGTATGGCAGATCTCTACAACTTATTCATCTTAACTAAAACTTAATGAACCTTGATTATTAAATAATCTTTTCTCATTTCCTTCAGCCCCTGAAAACTACCATTCCACTCTTTGATTCTATGAATTTGACTATTTTAGATGCCTTATATAAGTGGAATTATGCAGTATTTGTTTTTCTGTAACTGGCTTATTTCATTTAGTATAATGCCATCAAGGTTCATCCATGTTGTCACATATTACAGAATTTCCTTCTTTTTTCTATGTCTTGGTGCTTCACAGTTTTTATTATTGTTTTTTAATCTAACTCTTTCCTGCACATGTGGGTCCACTCTTGAGTGTAAAGATTGTTTTATTTGTTATTGAACCTCCAAAATGCACCATTTGTTCATTGTGAATTTTTGTTAAATATTTGTTCACAATTTTATTTTAGTGTAAATATCCTTATTTTATCTAAATTCCCTACTTTAAAATACCATATTAGTTATAAACAGTTTTTTTCTGATTTATTGCATTTGTGGTATAATACCAGGCTTCAAAGTGGATAATCCAGTAAAAATACTGTAAGGCACTGAAGACATTGAAAGAAAGTTCCCTCAGTTTCATTTCATTATACTATTAATTCACTATCATAATACTTTTATTTCTTTTTAATGTGACATCTCCATGGCTGATTGAGTAGGCAGTCTATTATGATACATAAGGATTTTCCATAGTCTCTCTTTAATAGATTTGTGTTTTTATGAGGACAATTTAAATGTCAGCATTTTTGAATATTGTGTAATTATGAAAAAAGTTATAGATTTTATAAATATGTGTAGCTTTCTAAAATCAGAATTTAAAAACCTATGTGTTCATTTCAAGAATCTTCACTTGGTCATGAAAAAGGTATCAGACTGCTCAATAACATAGCAAGTAAAATTCACATCATCATTGAAAATGTCAGTATTGAAGACAAAAAGTTGTTGCTTATCTATTCAGGATATTTTGTGGGCTGCAATATTAGTGAACTGAAAAGCTGCGCTGGTTTGAAAACTTTGAGTTTATATGTAAAACTTACAACAACATACAATTTTTTAACTTTTTAAAAGTCTATTGTGGAATAAAAATAAACAATTCAGGTTTATGGTACTTGCACTTTTTTCTGTGATTGGAAAGTAGTTATAGGTTAAATCACAAATAATTTTTGGTAATTTTTTTTCATTAGTGCTTTCATGTTGGCCATTGTTTCTAGTTCTCTCCAGCCTTTATCTGTTGTTGTTATTGAATATTTGCATCTATTTATTAACATATTCAAGCAACTAAATAGCAGTAAAGCTTTATGAGTTATTGAAGGAGAAAGAACCAAAAAATCTTTTCTCCACCCTACTGTCATACCGAGAAGGGTGTCTTGTAACTGCCATATTTCATTTGACTATATTTGTCATTAGCTTAACATCCTGAATACCAACACACGCTCATAGAGATATGACATATACATTTGTGCTCATGGATACACATGACTCCCACACTCATATCTGTATTAACATGGCATACCTGTGTGTTATTAAGCAATAACAATAACAATGCTTTATATTATTAAAGCCTTTTTCAACATGATGAAAGGGTAAAGAAGCAGGTTTCAATGTGTTTCTCTCATTATTTTTAAACGTAGTACAAGAGAACATAAACTCAAGAATTCAGAGAAATTCCATAAATAAAACCACTTGGATAGATTGTTTTTTTAAAAAAAACTGATTTGAAATATCAATATCAAGTTATTAATATGTCTGAATATGTTTGAATCATTTTTGGAACTGCAAAGAGAAAAATGTGCTTATGAGACTGACAATCCCTCTGCCAGTGAAGGTCACACCAAAGGATAATGAAGAATGTCAGAATAGAACTTAAAAAAGACTTTTGATTTTTATCTATATAAATTGTTCATTTACTTAGAAAATCTTTTCCCATAATAGCTTCAATTGTGGCTAGATGAGGATTTCAAGATGTTCATTCCAAATTTGTAAACTGATGTTGTCCAAAATGATCACAGAATTTTAAAACTGGAATTGCTCAGTAGTATTATCTGGTCCAGTGCCTTTGGTTGGCAGATGAGTTGATGTAAATTAATTATCTAAAAACTTTTAGTTTAGAGAATGAAAAAAAGAGAGTCATTACTATTTCAAGAGAGGAAAGTGAGACATAAAGATACTAAATAAGTTGCCAGTTTTGTCAGAACTTGTTACTAGCAGTCAGGACTAAAATTTAGTCCACAGATATGTCATTTAGAGTTTCTGCTATCCTATCTTTCTTGATACTATTGATGGTTCTAAAGTGTCAGCTGGATGTGAAAAGATATTAATTTAATAAGAAAGAGATATATTTCTTGGACTTTGGATAGCACATGTATTGTCATGTCATGTTGACAGTAAAGGTGGGGTTCTGAATGTCACTGCTTGAAGAGTCTTGAGTTTTATTGAGCTGAACTCCAAAAGGAAAAGGACAGTGTCATTTCAGTATGATGTATGTTTAATGGACTTCATTTTAGCTGTAATATTTTGACTATGAAAATAAAATAAGATTTTTTTTGTTACAACATATATTTATAGGAATAAGTGTAGTTTCTAGCCACACCTACTAAACAAATGTAATTACTCCGAATGGACTCTAAATAGCTTTCAACATTTCATTACAAAGCAATTAGATCTGAGTCTTCCCAGAGCTCTCAGCATGGCTTTTAGAAAAGAAATTACCCAAACAGGTGAAATCAACCATTATGAAATATAACCTATATTCCTACAGAGTAAGGCTCCAGAGTGGAAGTGGAGTGGAATGAAGTAGGGGAGGTTTAAGACAGGTGATAAACGTGTTTTATTTTCAAGGTAACTGTCCTAAGAGAATTTAGCATGCTTATTCAAGGTAAGTGCATTTTTGAAATGAAAACTATCTAAATTTTATAAGGTTATGAAGCAGCACAACATTCACGAGAGATTTCCTAAAAAACTAAGTAAAACATGATCTCTTCCAAATCCATATATTTTTTTAAAAAAATTAGATGTCTTAAAATCAAGATGTAACTGCATGCTCCTCTATATTTAGAAAGGTTATAATTGGTTAATCAACACTATTGAATGCTTACTCTGTGCCAACCGCTGCTCTAAACACATTGTGTATATCCTTCCAGCAATTCCATGATGTAGTTGTTACCCTTATAACAACTTATTTTATAAACGGAGAAACAGACAGAGAATCTAAGTAATTTGTTCAAGGTCAGCAACCATCAATGGAAGGTGAGGATTCAAACAGATAGTCTGATGCCTAAGTCCTTGATCTTAACTGCTTTTTATATGTTCTACATTTACTAGTAAGAATCCTGTATGCAGATCTGACACTTGTCTGGGGATTTAGAGGTGCAAAGAATGATGAGCTATTATCATAACTACTGAGCATAACTTTATAAAATATCATATTAATTTGTCTTTGGGGTTATGCTTCCAAAGATGGCTTAAAAATGAAGACATCAGTAATCACATGGTACTAATAAATCATAACAACATATTTTAAGGAACTAGGGTCTTTGGTGAATTCACAAACCCCTTGTGATTGTATGTCCTCCTGGTTGAAGATGTGAGAATGTGCATCTGAGCATTTTTCTAGGAAAAACGTTGCTGTCTTTTGTTAGATTCTTAAAGGAATACATGGCTTAATGAATGTCTAGAGCAGGGATGACCAAACCCTTTTTTATTAAAGGTCGAGATAAAAATATTTTAGGCTTTGTGGACCTTAGGATCTCTTTTGCAACCACTCTGCCGTTGCAGTGTGAAAGCAGCTGCAGACAATTGATAAAGGAATGAGTGTGGCAGTGTTCTAATACAACTTTATGAACATTTAAATGTAAACTTTATGTAATTTTTATGTGACACAAAAATATTATTGTTCCTTTGATTGTTTACCTTTGATTTGAGTTATTAAGAAATGTGTTTAAAAAGGCTTTCTTAGCTCAGGGATCATAAAGAGCAAGTAACACTCCAGATTTGGCTCATAGGTCACAATTTTCCAGCCCCTAGTTTAGAGCAAGTGATACTTAGTGTAGAATCATGGGGATCATCCAGGAAGTTTCTGAAATGCAAATTGTCAGGCCTCCCTGCGGATCTACTGAATCAGAAACTCTGGAAATGGGCGAAGCAGTCTGAGTTCTAGAAGTCTTCTAGGTGAAATAGATAACACTAAAATATGAGAGCCACTGGACTAGAGTCATGGTTCCAGACATTCAACTCATTTATTTCTTCCTTCATTCTTACAACAAATGATTTTTTAAACTATTATTTTAAAAAATAGTTCAGGGGTACATGTGCAGGTTAGTGATACAGATAAACTGTGTAATGGAGGTACAGTGTACAGGTTATTTTTGTCACCCTGGTGATACGCATAGTCTCAGATAGGTAGTATTTACATCCTCTCCCTCCACACTCAAGTAGGCTTCAGTGTCCAGTGTTCCTTTCTTTGGATCCATGTGTACTCAGTGTTTAGCTCACACTCTTAAGTGCCAACATGAAGTGCTTGGTTTTCTGTTCCTGTGTCAGTTTGCTTAGGATTATGGCCTCCAGCCTCACCCATATTGCTGCAAAGGATACAGTCTCATTCTTTTTTTATGGCTGCATAGTGTACCATGGTATATATGGACCACATTTTCTTCATCCAATCTACTGCTGATGGGCATTTAGGTTGATTCCATGACTTTGCTGTTGTGAATAGTGCTGTCATGAACCTGTGTGTGCATCTTTATGGTAGAACGATTTATACTCCTTTGGCATATACTTAATAATGGGATTGCTCAATCAAATAGCACTTCTCTTTTAAGTTCTTTCAGAAATTGCCACACTACTTTCCACAATAGCTATACTAATTTACATTTTCACCAACAATGCATAAGTGTTCTCTTTTCCTCTGCAACCATGCCAACATCTGTTGTTTTTGACTTTTTAATAACAGTTTTTCTGACTGGAATGAGATATTCCAGTTTTGATTTGTATTTCTCTAATGATTAGTGATGTTGAGCAAAAAAATGATTTTTGAATGGTTAATTATATTAGACTGGGAATACAGTGAAGTTTTTACTGTTTTTTTGTCTTCATAGATGCAAGAATAATCATCTCATAAAACAGGAGTTGACAGCTTTCTGAAAATAACTTACTTTTTGAAATATATTTCATATATAATCATATGATGACCCTATATATATACACACATATCTGAAGCAAAATAATTACAAAGTTGTATGTACCCTCAATACATGTGTTGCACCCTGACATTATATTTTATTCTATTTCTAATGTATTCAACCTAATACATTGATTTTACACTTCCACTATGAGATCACAACTTATAGTTCAAAAGATAACACAGTAAAATGTGCTCACCAGTGCAAATTCCTTGTTGAGAATCATCTGCTCTACTAAAGATGACTCATTGTGGAAGAGGTGGGGTTGCATGTGGCTCCACATGTGAGGAAACCACCAGAACTCATCCACAGACCTAAGTAAAAGGTCATCCCCTTCATCTTCCTCTTCAGTCCCTATAAAACATAAAGTTAAAATAGCTTTAGTAAAAATTTCTGACTAGCTTAAAAGTTATTTTTGTCAGATTTATGTTATTTTTCATGCTCCTGGTACATATATCCAATTCTGTGGGCTTTTTATTCAGAAAAAAAGACCACAGTCTAAATTGAATCAAAGGCAAGAAGACTTGGGATTAGGACGGGGTGGGTAGGCACAGCTAACCCCAGGTCAGACAGCTGTTTAATTTAAAATTTAAGGGTATTTTATATCTTTATATTTTAAGGATAATTCTCAAACAATTGAACACAAATTTTAACTCATAAAATTTGTTAATCTTTTTTCTGATTACAGAAATAACATATTATTAAAGAAATGTGGAAAGCACAGGCAAGTAATATACAAAGCCAAAAAACAAACACAAAAACAGAAACAAAAAACCTACAAGACCATCTTCTAGAGCTAACCAGTGAAACATTTTTGTATTATTTTCAAAAATCTTTTCCTACTTATATTTTAAAAGTTTATCTCTTGCTGTACTAATACTTGTGCATGCTTACTTTTTTACTTAATGTTATACATATCAAATTTCCCATTTTAAAATAAATATTTCATAAAAGCTAAACAATGAATCTGATAACTGTTTATAACATAAACGTGACCTGAGAATTTAAAACTAGTATTTCTTTCTCTTCATCTTTTGGGAATTTTTTTTAACATCACCCAATACATAGGACATAAAAATTAAAAAAATATTGTTATGCCATAGTTAAGAAAAAAAACAACTTAATTCTAAGGGAATTAATTATATTGCAGCTACCCAAGAATATCCACAAATGAGGTGATAAGGTTTTGGTATGATTTTGTATAATTTTACTATATTCTGCTCAATTTACAAATGTTGTGAATCAATAATGTAAGAATTAATTCCTGCTTGCTCTCTTACTACTTAACTATATAAATAAAGTAAAACAGTAAGTCCTGGCTTAAAGTGTGGGGTGTATTATTTGGTTTATTCTTTCATAAAGCAGTATGTTTTACAGATGGGTGTTTGTTTTTTTATTCTTTTTACTTAAATTCAGGGAATAAATATTAACGATTGTTATAAGAATTTTCTCTGAATGTTCCATTTGTGTTTCCTAAGACAAACATATTCATGGTCATGAAAGTAGCGCCATGAAAGGATTAAAGCATGTATTTGGTGTTACTCAGCACCTGGAGAAGAGTTCTTAGTTTTGCCACTTAATTAACTATGTGATCTTGGACAAGTTGAATTCTCCAGGTCTTAGGTTTAAAACGGGATTATAAATACCTATTTTACAAGGTCTTAGTGAAGAGTCAATGAGATCAATTTATTAAAACACTTAATATTGTGAATTGCAAACAGTAAGCACTTTTTGAATATTAGGATCTCCTTAAAAATTCTATTGCTTTATGCTTGCTGTGTTTTGAATTTAAATGAATTCACACTTTTTAGAAACTTTGCCTGCCTAGATTATAAAGTCAAGGACTGGATTCCTTTACACTGTACTGTAATATGCCACTTCCCCAGAGCAGTGAATAAATGAATAATTTAATTTAGTCTATATTTAACAAAGTCAGTGGATTCAGCAGCTTAACATGGCCACTGAAGCACATGGTGGTTTCTTTCTTTTATGTATATTCGTTGTTCCTGGAATACAGTTCATAATTCATAGTCTTTGAAAATTGTAAGGACCTTCAGGTTTAATTAAGGTTTTGGCACCATCAGTGCTACTATACAGAGTAAAGAAATGTCGGTTTCTGTTAGAAATTTTGGAAAGTAATAAAGTCCTATAAGATGAACAGAAGAATTCTTAAATTTTGTTGTTAGCTAACACTGTTGGCATTAGAGATTCATAATTAATTGACTTTTGTTAATATATTAAGAATATGGAATCTTAAAATTCAAATGAAGAAGAGTTCATTACTCCCTCAGATGAAGTGTTTATATTACCGATGTTTCTCACTGTCATATTTTAGCAAATTGAGGCATAGATTAGAGTTACTTTATGTCACACATGATGAAATAATTGATAGTTCTCACACCCTTCTGAAATTATCTTGTTGTGTTTTGAATACAGAGTGTTTGAAAAATGCTTCCATTCATTTTAAATTCTGCCGATCATTACTGCAAGAGGCAGGAAGCACATAATGCACACTTGACCAGGTAGGAGGTCAGTTATTCAATTTAAAGAAAATTTTGTGGACTATTGATAGAAACAGATGCATGACTGATCATAATATCTTAGCAATTTTTATATTAGAGACTATGTTAATGTATAAACAGACTCAAAAAGGCAGATAGTACATTAAAATCTTTCTTTGTTTGCATCATGGATTAATTTCTGTCAGCTTTTCTCTTATTTTATGCTGGTCATATAATTCAAAGCCACGTGAGGCAAACCTTTGACAGTGGAAACAGCTTAATGAAAAATAAGATACTAAGCCATGCTAAGGACAGCAGCAGAATCTCAAATGATTTTAACTCCAACTAGATGAAAGTATTACATTTTGTGCTCTCTGTAAACACATTCTTTTTCTATATCTAATATATACTTAAGTTATATGTGGAAATATCACTTGTAGTTTATATGTGACCAGATTAGCGCAAGTAACAGACCATTAAAATATCTGTGCTCAAATTAAACCTTGCACTTTGCATCTGATCTAGATGCTGGTCTAGATAATTATGAATGAAAAAAATACATTTTAATTTTATTTAAAAGTTATTATTTTTTTACATTTTCTGATTACCAATGAATAAAAATGTTTCACTTCAGAAGTAAAATACATGAGTTTGTTTCATTGCTATCACTTTTGGAGAATCTGTGTTATGAGATAAAAATATGTTTCTAAAATTTCTTTAAGTTTGCCAAAATAAGAATAATTTTAGCAAGACCTACAGGTTAATTTCCTTAAAAGTACACTTATTGCATTAAAATAAGATACATATATGTGTGTGTGTGTGTGTGTGTTTGTGTGTGTATAAAATTTCAGTGTCTGTATTTTCTCTTTTGTAAACATTTCTACCTTATATTTGTGTAATCTGTGTAAAATATTTTAATTTCTAAATGTTAAGAATATTTCCTAATTTTCCTTGTACATTTAACCTGGTATGGTTCCAGATATGTGGGCATTGAATAAACTACTTTAAATATTGTATTAAATATAAAGAACTGTGGGATGATAAATATTGACTAAAAGCTACCCACAGTTTAAAATTAGAAAACAGTGCCATATGAATTGCCTACTATTTACTTTTTGATAACATTTGAATGTCATATGAAAATAATTTTAAAATTATTAATAATAAAGATTTACATAGCACTTGTAATATGCTAGGCATTGCTCTTTAATAAAAGAGATATTTTTGTCCCCATTTTGTAGATATATAAACTGAGGCACAAAAAATTTAAGTAAACTGTGTTCACATAGCTGGCAAAATGTCAGAGTCTGGATTTGAATGCAAAGTTTGTTAACAGTATCTAGTCTTTTAACTAATACTCTACACAGATAATTAAAAAAAAAATCACAAAAGGGGAAAGAATGTAACATTTTTCATACCGTCATGCTTGAATGTTAATGATTTTACAGAAAATGCTTTTTTTTTATAAAATAATCTCCCCTGGAAAAGACCAATGTTGATTCAATTTGCAAACATTATTCATGAATTAATTATTGATTGGGTCACATTTAATTCAAAAGAACAGTAATGATTGTCACCAGAAATTATGTCCCTCGCAAAATATAGTGGGCAGCTCCTCTTTCAGAGAAGGTATCTGAAGACTATAGTGTTTCTATTTTTCAATTGAGCTTCTGTTGTGCAATTCCATTCAAGCTCTAAATATTTTCAGACTCTGCTATTTCATTCTAAACTCCATGCTTTTATTTTTTTTTCTTTTAATCAGTACTCTATCCTTCCTCCTTCAATTTGGCACCTATGGGTGAATGACTTTAGGAAAAGCTTAGTGACATGCCCTTTTGGGATGAGATTGCTTTTAGCATGTGAAGGACAGAGAAAATGAACAGGAAAGAATACACGAGAAATACAAATAAGTGAAGCAGTCTAAAGATGCAGAATGAGTCATTATTACACTGGGCATATGTGATTAAATGTTTTCAAAACAATGAGGCTCATCCATCAGCATCTTCATGCATTGGGAAATCATATCATTCTGGGAGAGAACTGAGATAGTCCAGTCCAACGAGGCCATCTCCTCATGGTTACACATAACAGCTAAGTGCACACGTAAGGCACCTCCTTGATTTGCAATCTTTTTTCTATAATGTGAAATCTTTGGATAGAAATGTGACAAGATAGGGGTGAAGCACATCTTTCTGATATCCGAAAGGGTATCACTGTTATGTAACTCAGTTCCAGAAGGAACTTTGATATACATGAGTGCATTAATAAATATTCAACATAATTATGATGGCACTCTTGAAACATGTTATAGGTGCATTTCAGTGATCCAACAAATAAAGTAAATATATCAATTAAATAAAAATTACCTATTGATGTGAAAGAAATTAAACTTCCCAAATTTATAAATTTACAAATATTGCTTATTCTCTAAAGTATGTTATCACCACAGTATTACAATGCAAACTCTTCTATTATTTTTGTTATATTGGTTTCGACATAAAGAGTCAATAATGTCTCCTTAAAAAATATCATGAAAATACATCTTTCTTTTTTGCTGTCTTTCTTCAATATCTATTTCTGTGATACTGACTGATGTGCTTCTCATTTTCCAGTGGTTGTGTACTGCTCGCATGTTCAGTGTTTTAGAGAAGAAATGGGAATTGTTATAATCTCTATCAACATTAACTTTGCAAATGTTTAGCAGGTTTAATAGGTCTAAATATGAAAAGTAAATAAAAACTGAGGCAGTTATCCAGATATATTTCAGCCAAAAGAATGACTTTACTTACAATATACAGCTATTTAAAACAAAATAGTATTGTTTGTGTGTGAACTGCTAATAATCCCATAATTTTTCCCTCTTCATGAGTAGATACAGCCTTTAAAGCTATCTGCTTTATAATTTTCAGAGCTTCTTAGGTCTGAAATCATTTATTGAAGGGGCTTTTGAAAAAGATTTACAAAACCATGTCGATTTTCAAAATTGGAAACTGAAATTGCTTTGCCTGTGCAGATATGATGACCCAAATCTCTTTCTGCAAAATATCCTTTTAAAATATGGGATCATTTGATTTATTAACTGGTCTACATACTAATTTTCCTTCTATTACTTTAAGCAGATTTACATATTTCAAAGCAGGAGATAAAAGGCATCTCAAGAAAAAGCCAAGAAGACGTTGCTGTTTCAATAATCTAATAAACCATATTGAGCTTTTACATTAAAAAGCCTCATTGAGTAAAGATATTTATGAAAACTAAAGACTACCTTTAAATAGAATATTTTAATAGGTCAATAAATTGCATACATGCATACAGAATAAATGCTGTGAAATGTTTTCACTAAGATGCTATGAAACAACACTTAGCTTTCTTCCTCTGAGTTCCTGAAGTCATTCAGTATTCTGCATTTATTTGTCGGTGAAATGGGGTACTTTTGAATATTTATTTCATATTACTATTATGAGAATTACATTGGATAGCCATGCAACATGTTCAGCTAAGTGTCTGGCAAATAGCATGAGCTCAATAAGTTCTAAAGTGAGAAGTTCTAAACAAAGGATTTAGTTCACAGCATAGATACACAAATAGAAGCAGACTATAGGTATTCCCCTAACACAGGCCCCAACACATAGTTTAGTCCTCTTTTTGTCAAAGACAATCAATTTCATTAATGTAGACTTCTCTAAAATGGTTCCAGTTATTTCAATGCTAATATTCAGAAAATAAAAGTCAACATTTGGAGATGAGGGTAAGTAAAAAGTAAGGAATATCAGAACACAGTAGCACATGAATAACAATCATATTTTGAGAATTTGTTGAGAGGCTGAGACTAAACAGAAGTACAATTGTGGGTGGATAGAGATGGAAAGAAATACAAGTCTGATTGTGAGAATTTTAATCTATGTTGGGCCAAATTAGTGGTAATTTTTTTTTTTTAGGAGAAAAAAATCCTGCAATGGAAGGTAAACTAACAAGATGACCCTTAGAGTGTATTACATTTCATTGAGGCCATAAAGTTTCTCTCTATCATCAGCTGTTTTCCAAAAGAAAATAATAGGTACAAAAGTGTCTATCACATCAATTATTTGATAATTTTAAAATTCTGTCATTTATTATTATTAGTATTTTCATCATCATCACCACCATTGCTATGCCTTCTACCCGTACTGCGCTGAGAAACAAGGTCCGCAGTCATACTCAGAACAGTGGTTATGCTTTCTAGTTTTTAAAAAATGAGTTTAAAAAGTCAATTATCTTCCTCTTTTGCCCTTGATTTTAACAGTATTTGCCAAAGTAAATATGCTCATTGATTTTGGATTTGGCTACTCAAATAATGTGCCAAAGTTTTTCTCATAATCAATCTTGAGAATCTATTTCTACTACTTATGGATCATTCAAAATTTTATTTCCTATTTATATGTAGCTGCCTGAGAACACAAAGCTCCTTACCTGTGTGGTAAAACTTCCCTGAAAATCCAAGGTTGAAGGTAAAATTTGCAACCTGAGTGCGCAGTAAATTTTGAGTCTCTAGTAATGCCTGAAATAAACAAGAAATTGACATGATTTTAGAAAAATAAATATGAAGTTTTGGGATGCCTCTTTTGCAAATGTGTATGCATGAGTAAAAAAACGATATGAGCTTTCTTGCTTTTGATGGGTACTGTTATGCAATATTCATATTTCAGGTATTATAATTATTGTCATTATTTTTATTGAAGGTCAGCATATTATGAAACAGTCAAGTCCTAAGCACAGTATGCATTGCTCAGTGGCAACTGTCCAACTCCACAACACTGAAATCATTTTTAATTTCTGTGTGAGACATTTCTTGGATTTCGGATTATTATACCTCCTTTACGTGGTGAAAACTTTTCAGAATTGTTGGACCTAGACAAGCCTTGTTTTCTTGGTGAGCAATAGGAGGAGAACTTCTGTTTGAACTGCAATTTACTATTTTATTTAACTGGGCTACCTCCCTCATCATTTTTAAAGGCATAATTATTAAATCGAAAGCTTGAGTTTGCACTTTACAAACTAAAGAGCAATGTATATTTTATTGGACACTGCTAGCAAACCTAGTTATGAAAAAGGAAAGAACATGTAAAAATAGATATCCCTTTTTGTTACTAATTTCATAACAGAAGTTCTCTAAATTTGACAAACATTTCCCTAGTTTCTAGATTTGGAATTATACAATGTTAAAGTCTGGTTTGCAGACAGGATAATAGCAAACTGATAATAATGACACAGAATTAGTCATGTAAATTTGTTGCCAGTCTTTTTACCACCATTATTCCTATGCCAACATGTATAGCATAATTCAGAACTCTTATATCCTGGTCTGGGTATTGATTCAGAATGCTTTTTCTATTTTTGATGAATTTTTAAAGAGGACATACTTTGTACTGATTAGAATCAGAAGCTAATTTCAAACAAGAGATATTAATAAGACTGATTTTTGATTACTCCTATCCATCTGTTAAGGAGACTAAGGAGCCAGAGGTTTAGACAATTTTTTATGAGTCTTGTAGCTAAGCATTTGCTTCAAAGACTTGAGAACCTATTTATTCCTTTACAGTGAAAGGAGTCTCTTGATTAAAAAAAGATAAATCACTAAGTAACTAAAATTTTGATAAAATATAAAGTCATTTGTTAGCCAAGACCACAATTAGAGTGGGTGTCATCATGTTCAATCTTATTAAATATTATCAACTAAGTAGACAAAGGTAAAAGTGGAACCATTAACTTAACTCAGATCTACAAAATATTAAAATACTTTTCTCAGAGAGATTAAGCTAAATATTAAAAGGAGTCGAGTTTAAAAGTCCATTGAACTAGTTGAGCATATTGGGAAATGCTCTGGAATACAGCCTTAAAATAAGAACATTATGCATGATTTCCCTTAAGAAGTTTTCTTTTCTGGTTTCTTTTTGGCTGTATTCCATGTGTAATTTCCGAGTCTCCTTATCGTGAGTTTTTAAAAAATGTATCCTGTCTGCTATTCTCCTCACTACTCCAATTTCATCCACTTAGCTTTCTTCTTCTGAGTTCTTGAAGTCATTCAGTATTCTGCATTTATTTGTCTGTGAAATGGCGTACTTTTGAATATTTATTTCATACTACTATTATGAGAATTACATTGGATAGACATGCAACATGTTCAGTTAAGTGTCTGGCAAATAGCATGAGCTCAATAAATAATATTATTGATCCCTGAGTCTATCATTCTCTCTCCATCAGTTCCGTATCCTTGATGCCTCCAACACAATTTCTGTTTCTCCTTAATCACGATGTACTCTGCTTAAACTTAACTATCCCCCACCTCCTACATTTCCCCATGCCATTTCACTTGGTTCTTTTCGCCTAGAAAGCCTCCCCAGCTCCCAATCCCATTTCCCAAATCCCACACATTCTTTATATTTCTGCATAAATCCCAAATTTTTGTATAAAGCCCTCTCTGACATGTCAAAGGAGATTCCTAAATTATTTTCTTAAGACTTGCATCAGTTTTAACCTTACTACATCCATGCTGTATTTTATGTTTTCTTCTACTCTCTGCACCTGAAGGTCATACAAAATGATTCAAACTAAAAAAATGCCAGAAATAAATTTAAAGGAGAAAAGTCAAATTAAAGAAGAAAAGTAGAAAAAGGAAAGAATTCAAATATAGAAAAAACTAAATAAAGACGACATTTAGTAACATGAGATACATAAAAATGAGTAAGATTTGATGTATTCAAAATACGATAAAATTCATACTGATACACAGCAATAAATTGAATTAACTTCATTTATTTTTGATTTTTGTCAGTAACATTTTATTGAATGGTAATATGGTAAACATAGTTCTTAGGCCATACCACAAGATGATATCAAACAATACAGATAGGATCTAGCATTTCACCAGGATATTTTATAATACAGATTTTTATAGCCTTGTGTCATAGATCTCCAAAGCAAATTCAGAGAGGCAAAGGTAGGTGGATATTCTTCCACTGTGGCTAATTAGCCATATGAAAAACTTGACAGCCCTTTTCATTGTTGAAAAAAAAATAGAGTTGTCAAGTCACGGCTTCCTAACATGTAGGCTGGATTAACGAGGGAATAAAAATTATAAATGCCATAAGAAAAATAAAACAAATTGAAAGAAAAAGCAAATCTGAAGAAGTTTTCAAGGCTTCCTTGTTTAGTAAAAGTAAATGTTCTTTGATTTTCAAATTTTGGAGAAGTTTTCACATCTTTCAATGACAAAAGAAGAGAGAAACAAATAACAAAGAATATACACAAAATGATTCAAACTAAAAAAAAAGAATCAGAAATAAATTTAAAAGGGAAAAGTGCAAAGCCATACAAATTAAAGAAAAGTTGAAAAAAGAAAGAATTCAAATATAGGAAAAAGGTATAATGTCAGAAGAAATATTAGGGCAAGAATAATATTTAACAAAAATTTAAGAATAAATTAAGTACAAAGTTATCTTATTCTTTTAAAACCCCTTATTTTGGAAAAACATCTTAATGGGACAGAAATAAAATGTCTCAATTTGAGATAAAAATAAAATAGTAAAGTCTAGGATATAGCAGGCAGCTGGAAATACACTTTTTTGTCCCTGAATAATTGTGTAGAAACTAACTTTTGAATATACATAATAAAATGTGGCTAGGTTCAATGGCTCATGCCTGTAATCCCAGTACTTTAGGAGGCCGAGGAAGGTTGATCACTTGAGGTTAGGAGTTCAAGACCAGCTTGGCCAATATGGTGAAACCCCGTCTCTACTAATAAATACAAAAATTAGCTGGGTGTGGTGGTTCATGCCTGTAACCACAGCTACTGGGGAGGCTGAGACAGGACAATTGCTTAAACTCTGGAGGAGGAGGTTGCACTGAGCCGAGATCGCACCCTAGCATTCCAACCTGGGCAACAAGTTTGAATCTTCATCTCAAATAACAAATAAATAATAAATAAAATGTGTTTAGAGTTTTGACAATAAACATTATTTGTTTGTGAGTCATAAGAAACAATATACATGGCTTTGAAATATTTTCTTTTACTATTTATGAAGAACTCAGTAACTTGATTGTATATTAAAGAGAATAAATATATAACTTATTTATAAAAACCAATAATTCATGATTTTAATAAATATTACTTGCATTAATTCAATATTTTCCTAATAAATTCCTTATTATTTAAGCAAGCAAGTCCAGGTTAGGTGAGGTTGGCTCAGACCTATATTACTAGCACTTTGGGAAGCTGAGTTGGGAGGGTTGTTTGAGCTCAGGAGTTGAAACCAGCCTGGGCAACATGGTGAAGCCCCTTCTCTACAAAAAAATATACAAATTAGCGTGGCCTGGTAGTGTGTGCAATGTGCCTGTAGTCTCAACCACTTGCAGGGCTGAAGTAAGAGGACTGCTTTTGCCTGGGAGGTTGAGTCTCCAGTGAGTCATGCTCATGTCATTCTACTGTGGCTGACAAAGTGAGAGTAAGAGAGGAAGAGAGAAAGGAAGGAAGAAAAGAAGGAAGGAAGGAAGGAAGGAAGGAAGGAAGGAAGGAAAGAGAGAGGGAGGATGGAAGGAGAGAGAAAGAGTCCAATTTTGCCCCATATAGCTACATACTATTTTATAAAGGCAGCAATGGTATTCATAATTTACTGTGTGTACAATTTTCTAGAGAAAACTGCTGAAATTGTCAATTCAGAGGCCCACTGTAGGAGAGACTACTGATTTTGTCTGCCATAGTGCCTAGAAATGTGCATTTCATCATATACTCCTGCTGGTTCTAATAAATGTCAAGCAATTATTTTTAAGTTGCCACATGAAATGAATTACCAACATGCTTGTAAAATATCTACTCTCAGGTTTATCCCCTGGGGATTCTGAATTGGAAACAATGAAAATGAAAAGTAAAAATCTGTTTTTAACAGTGATTTTGATGTGCAGCTTCAATTTGGACATCACTACCATTAGGACACTAGTGTTCTAATAATACTAAGTTAGTAATTATTTACATTAATTTCAAGGTGTTATGCATATTTCTTAAACCATTATCATAGTAGGTTGTTACTATCCAGCTAACCCTTTCCCTAAGTGTACCTAATAAGTCATGTGCATACTTGTATTTTGATATAGTCTTTGATATGGTTTGGTTCTGTGTCACAACCCTGTCAGACTGTAATCTCCACATGTTGAAGGTACAGGCTGGTGGGAGGTAATTGGATGATGAGGGTGGTTTCTAATGGTTTAGCACCATCTCCCTAGTGCTGTCTCATGAGAGAATTCTCACAAGATCTGGTGGTTTCAACACATGTGGCACTACCCACCAACACTCTCACTCTTTTTCTGTGAGTCAAACTTCTTTTCTTTATAAATTACCGAGTCTCAGCTTTGTCTTTATAGCAGTGTGAGAATGGACTAGTACAGAAAATCAGTATCAGGAGTGGGGCACTGCTATGATGACACCAGAAAATCTGGAAGCAACTTCTGAACTGGGTAACAGAGTTTGAAACAGTTTGGAGGGCTCTGAAGAAGACATGAAGATGTGGAAAAGTTTGGAAATTCCTAGAGACTCTTTGAGTGGTTGTGATCAAAATACTGATAGTCATATGGACAATGAAGTCCAGGCTGAGGTGGTCTCAGATGGAGATGAGGAACTTGTTGCAAACTGGAGCAAAGGCCACTCTTGCCATGTTATAGCAAAGAGGGGGCATTTTGCCTCTGCTCTAAAAATCTGTGAGACTTCGAACTTAAGAGAGATGATAAAGGGTGTCTGGTGGAATAAATTTCTAAGCAGCAAAAAGTGTTGAAGATATGGCCTGGCCCTTCCTAAGAGCCTAAGTGATTTGCATAAAAAAGAGAAGGTCTGAAATGGGAACTTATATTTAAAAGGGAAATGGAGCATACAAGTTTGAAAAAATTACAGCCTGACCATGTGGTAGAAAATAAAAACCCATTTTCTGGGGAGGAATTCTAGCCCAAGCCAGCTGCAGACATTTGCATAAGTCAGCAGGAGCCAAATGTTAATCACCAAGGCAAAGGGGGAAGTGTCTCCAGGGCACTTCAGAGACCTTCACAGCAGCCCCTCCCATCACAGGCCTAGAGGCCTCAGAAGAAAAACAGTTTCTTGGGCCAGGTTCATGGCCCACCTTCTCTGTGCAGCCTGTGGATGTGGCAGCCTGCATCCCAGCCATTCCAGCTCCAGCCATAACTAAACAGAATCAAGGTAGAGCTCATGTGGTTCCTTCAGAGAGCACAAGCTCCAAGCCTTGGTGGCTTCCATGTGGTGTTGGGCCTGCAGGTGGGAAGAAGGTAAGAGCTGAAATTTGGGAACCTTCACCTAGATTTCAGAGGATGTATGGAAATGGCTGGATATTCAGGCAAAATATGCTGCAGGGGCAGAGCCCTCATGGAGATCCTTTACCAGGGCAGTGCAGAGAGGAAATGTGGGGTAGGAACACTCATACAGAATCCCCACTGGGGAACTGCCTAGTGGAGCTGTGAGAATATGGCCACCATCCTGCAGACAACAGAATGATAAATCCACTGACCAGCTTGCATTGTGTGCCTGGAAAAGTACAAGCTCTCAATGACAGTCTGTGAAAGCAGCCACAGGGGCTATACCCTGCAAAGCTGCAGGGCAGAGTTGCCCAAGTCCTTGGGAGTCCACCCATTGTATCAGTGTGTCCTAAATGTGAGACGTGGAGTCAAAGATGATTATTCTGAAGTTTTAAGAATTAATGACTGCCCTGCTAGGTTTCAGACTTGCATAGGGCCTGTAGCTCCTTTGTTTTGGTCAATTTCTCCCACTTGGAACAGGAGCATTTACCAAATGCCTGTACCCACCTTGTATCTTGGAAGTAACTAACTTGCTTTTGGTTATACAGGCTTATAGGCAGACGGAACTTACTTTGTCTCAGATGAGACTTTGGACTTGGACTTTTGGGTTAACGCTGAAATGAGTTAAGACTTGGGAAATCATGACTGCATTTTGAATTGTGAGAAGGAGATGAGATTTGGGAGGGGCCTGGGGCAGAATGATACAGTTTGGCTCTGTGTCTCAACCAAAATTTCATGTCAAATTGTAATCTCCATATGTTGAATGTGGGGCCTGGTTGGAGGGGATTGGATTATGAGGATGGTTTCTAATGGTTTAGTACTAACCCCCAAGTGCTGTCTTATGAAGAGTTCTCACAAGATCTGGTTGTTTAAAAATGCGTGGCACTTTCCCCCTTGCAGTCTTTCTCTCTTTCTCCTCCCATGAAGTAAGATGTGCCTTGCTTCCCCCTTGCCTTCCTCTGGGATTATTAAATTTCCTGAGGTCTTCCCAGTCACGTAGAATTGTGAGTGAATTAAACTTCTTTTCTTTAAATTATTCGGTATTGGTAAGTCTTTATAGCAGTGTGAGAACAGACTAATATAGTCTTATATTTTCAAAATTTCAAAACAGCTACCTCAGAGTGAGAGTGTTTGTTTTATATGGTCTCTTATCTTACTTAATAGCTCAATGAAAAAGTATCTTATTTATCCTAACTAGATTCTGATATGGGAATCAGAAGATACAATTTATATGTGTATTTTGCAGGTAGAAAATATTGCTTTATAGAAAGATTAAATATTCCACCCAGATAACACAAGAAGAAAGCCAAAGTTGAATATGCCTGCCTTAACAATCTAACCTTAGTAATCTCATGTCCCAATACAGCAAATTTGTGTGCCCACCTCAGTAAAATGGAGTTGGGATTCCATAAACTTTCACACAGATACTATTTGTCAATGTGCAAATGAAGATGAATGGGACTGACCCAGGATGAAAGTATGAAGCTTTTGAAGTTTGCATTTGATAGCTCTACCTTTCTTCTTACTCATCTCGATCCTTCTTTTTCTTTCTTTCTTTTTTTAAAAATAAACTCTTACTGAACTTATACCAACATACCAACTCTTATATGTAATTTCCTGTTATACAGTTTAGCTTGGAGTGTGAAATGGATAAGTTAATTAATTAAAAATGAGTGAATGCTGAAAAGTGAGACAGTACTGAGCAGGTATAGGGGTGTTTATGGACAGAAAGGTCGAAGTGTATGGATCCTACTTCTGAAATCACACTCAGTCTAAAAAAAAAAAAAACCTGGTGAGCCAAAGAACACCTTGATGTTTCAGAGAAATTTATCCTTTCATCTTTCCTCTCATCACTTAAGTATTTCATTGCCATTTTTCTTTCTGGTCTGTCTCCAGGAAGACAGGAATCTAAAAGCCCACTCTCTTTCGGCACTCTTCCCTCCATTTGCAATCGTTCATTCATTTATTCATGCATTCATTTATTCATTCAGGTAATATTAATTGAACTGCTATGCTTAGGTACTCTTCTAGGTATTCAGGATAGAGTGGAGAATGGCAACAATAATAGCTAAGGGTAGTGGTCTCATAGTATAAGCAGTGTTTTTTTGAATACTGGAAGGTTAAATGTTGATACTAATTAAGCATACTGGTGAAGAGAAGAAAAAAATTAAAAATCGGTTTGACCTTATAAAATAATATTAAATCATGTCACGTATGTGAAGAGTATGCATTTTCTGCCTGATTATCAAAGAACACAATGAAGGTTATATAAATCATTAAATTTGAAGTGCATTTATAGTGTTGTAAATTTTATTTGATTGCAACAGCAAGACACTGCATGTGTCTTTGACTCCCTTTCTAGTATATGTGAGTGGATAGGCCTTGTGCCCTAAACGTTGTTACTGGAGAGTGTCCTGGTTATCTCCTTTTCATAGAATTATAAGCCACTGATTTTAGCCCATTCTGAAAGTGTGTAGGCTGAGCTTCTGCTTCTGCTTTTTGATTGGTACTCTGGTTCTCTCCCTGAGATCAGAAAATTTCCTGAAAAATAGTGAAATGCTGTTCAGGCCTTGTGAGTTCTAATATCTCCTTCAACTGTATCCTACTTCAGATCATGTAGACCATCTCAAACTATGTCTGTGCCCTGCACTCTGCTCCTCTGGCTCCTGTGTTTCTCAGGCTTTACTGAACTGACTGGAATTTCAAATCAAGTAAGTATATTTGAATCAAATGTGATCTCATTATACCCCTTCAAATGGTATCATTTTGGACACTGGCATTTTTGTTTATAAGGTAGTTCCTCTAAGCCTGGTATCCAATTATATTTTTAATATAGTATTCCTATAAGCTCTTGCTCTCAAGTCTCCAATATAACCTGCAATATTTTTTTAACTTCTAAAAATATAAATATATATTTTAACTTCAGAGGTCATTGTGTGGCACAATTATTTACTTAAAAGTTTTTATAAGATAATAACAAAAATGACTCACACTTTATAAAGCCAAAGTATTTAAATAAATCAGAGTAATAGTGAGGTAGAAGTTGAACTAGTTAGGATTTCTTTTAAAATAGCAGGAGGAATCTTTTAGTCATTTTAACCTCAATGACTTAAAAATGGCTTTAGGAATAATATAAAACCAAATAGCCAAGAATAACATATATACATAACATACGTATATAATAACATACCTACATAAACAAAATAATAAAGTCAAAATCTTTTCTGGGTCATAGTAGAGCCAAGAAGTCTATAACACAAAATTTCCCCAAGAATTCTGAGAAACTATCTGAGAACTGGTTCCAAGTTCTCTTTGCATTCGCTTGGAACTTTAAAATGTAACCTGAATCCCTCTGCAAAATCCTTTGTGTTGGAAGGCCAGCTTGATAGAAATACCTTGTACTGCCTGTGGAAGCAAGCTCCAGATCAGGTACAGATTTGTTTATCACTGTCAGAAATGGCTTAAGGTCTGCAAAATATGGATGCTTGAGCTACCTTCTTCTTCAGAATTACACAGATAATTTCACTGTGTAAGAAGAGATAACCAGTGAAACAGAAATCTTTACGACAGGTAAGTGGTAAACCAAACCATGATCCATGGGTCGGTCTATGAAATTTAATGTCTCTGAAAAAAATAATTGTATCTTCAAAATGTTTAGGAATGACACTGTATCATACCCCACTAGAGAGGTTCTCAACCGACATTAACATACTGAAGTCCTTTAATAGGAAAATTATTGTGCTTAATGTGTCTTACCTTTCACCTCAAATAATCACCCAGAAACACCCACCTCCACTTGCCCGAGTTTGTGGTTTGCTTATTTAGGAAAAAACATTAGGTGAATGTCTAATGATGGGAAGGTAGAAGTGTCTTTTGGGGTCATGATCTCCTCTGTTGAATGGAGTTTCCTACTTTTTATGCTATGCAAATGAAACCTGTAATAGCTGTGATTTTATATGAAAGGGGATTCTAAATATGCAGACAGTCAAATAATCACATTAACTGTCTGCAAGTGATCTGTACAAAGGAGTGTTTTTCCATTATTCCTGGATTTGCTATCCTTAAAGAGACTCAGATAAAGACAAATTCCTTTATGTTTTGGAATTCTAAAAACAGATTTAGAATTAACCAGTATAATTTTGATAAATAGTATAGTATATTTCTTGGAGCATCTTATTCTTGCTGAGAAACCGTGAAAAACAACTATTAGGTTAATAAAAACAAATTTTAAGTTGTTAATGAAATGTGGATTAACTCAAATTTGTATGCTCAGTTTTATAAAGTTTTTGAAATATTTTATATGATACATAGTTGAGTATTTTGTAAGCCCACAGATACATACATCTTTAAATGTGTACCCCAAAAACCACTTTCAAAGGCTGAATATCTAATTATGAGTCAGTTTATATACATTTGAGGTATTAAGACTTATTTATTTTTTAAGCTCAAATGTAATAGAATTTTCTCAGTATACTGACAGCAGGATAAAGATATCTAATTTTAGATTTTGTTGTAAAAAATATTATTTATATAAAACCATAATTGGTTAGAGACACTAGTAGAAAAAATACATACTAAAATCCATAGTATAGTAAAATATTTTAAGGTGGATTTTTCCTTTACTTGGAAGATAAATCTTTTTCTTTTGGATAATAAGTCTCTCCCTCTGACAAAAACTTAAAATTTAAAAAATGAAAACTCCTGTGATATCTTGTTGTCACCTCCTCAACTCAGCCCTATTTAAAGCCTAATTATGATGCACACATATAACAAAGCAGGTGACATAATCCAATAAACACCTACTGGTCTACCAACTTTGATTTTTTGTAGATGAAGGGAAAATAGTGAGGCACTCATGAAGTAGAACAGCAAAAACAAAAATGCACGAATGGTGATATTTTCCAGAACAGCTCTCATTTCCCAACAGAAGGCAACATTATAATTATTTTCTGTATGAATGGTATCCTTTGGAGTTCTGTGATTGACATTATCCATTGTTCACATTATTTCTTTGATAAAGACATTTTGGGGTAATTTCACTTTATGTGAACTATGTTGCTGTGCTTACCTATTCAATAAATATGTAAGTAGCTAACATAGGTATAGGAGTTTTCCTGGGTACTGGAGCTGTCCTGGGTACTGGAGATTCGGTTTTGAATGAAACAAACAGTCCTTTGGTTAAGAGTTTATATTTCAGTGGGTGACACAAACAATAAACAAATAAATTACTAATACATTGCAGGTCAGTGTGTGGAAAGCCATTGCAATTTTCTGAGCAGAGATATACATTAAACATTTGGCCACTGTAGGAAGAATTGCCTGGACAAGAATGGAAGAGGAAAACGTGTAGAGGAAAAAAAGCGCCAATTGAGAAATGAGGGTCTTGGAGTTTGTAGTAAAGTTGAAAGAATATGGTCAGATTTGGGGTGTAGTTTGAAGATAAAGGTTCTAGAACTCTGGATATCAAATGATATATTACATACAGATTGTGAAAGAATTGAATGTAGCATGTGATCACTTCTAATTTGTATCAGATAAACATTGTTTGCAAAGTTACAGCTACCTTTGTTAGTCAGTAGTGAAGCATCTCTTCAAAATTCCAATGTAGCATTTACTGATTTGACTTCATTGACATAAAGCAGGTGTTCCTCGTCTAGACAATTTTGACACCTCCAAATTTTAATGTGCTTGTTTTCATGAGAGCTCAAGAAGCAGGAAATAAAAGCAATCTTGTTCCAATATTTTGAAGAAAAATGATAGAATGAATAATCAAGGAAAATATCCTCACTCTTTTAGAATTTAAGAAGCATAGTAGATACAGGTTCATTGTGGAGAAAATGCCATATTGAAACAAATTTTTAATTTTACAGAAGGAATCTAAAACAATGAAGAATAAAAAGCATATTATTACCAGTACTTTTATTCCATTCACTGAATTAGTGACATAAAACTCCTCATTATTATTTTGCTAACTATACCTTATTTAATATTACAAAAAGTCACAAAGTATTCAAATTTATGGATTCAACATTCCTTGTATGTATAAATGACGTATAGTAACTCTTTTAAATAAGCTCTTATGGAATCTCTTGGCCAAAAGATATTTTATAGACTAAGAGGATGTTTTATTAACCGATTCTTTAGTTTAACATTGCAAATATCTCTTATCTTGGGCCAGGAGTGAGATAAAGTCTCTTTAAACGTCCTACATCCCACATTATTTTACAATAATCACTAGAATTACCTGAGGAGTTTTTGAGTCATCTTTATTCTTCCTAATTGTTGCATACATCAAGCAAGACAGATATTTTTTCTACAATATCTTTGTTAATTATTAACATATCTCACATTTACATAATACACTTTTTTGGGCAATTTCTGTGGTAACATTTCATGGCTAATAGGAAGCAATTTGCTTTTCTTTATTAAGTGCATTAAAACTTTATGCCCCAGACATCATTGACGGTAAACATTTGATTCTGCTCAAATTTAATGCACTGAGGCATTTCCCTGTGCCATATTAGGTTTATTTATGTGCTGTGTTCTGCATTGTTAGCTGCTAATGAGACTTCAACTCTTATTGCTCTAAGGCCTGAACACTAACCTCATTTTAATGAGTTCATTATTTGCTGTCTTCTAAAAGGAAGACAACAAATTTTCCTTTTAATTAAAGGTCAAAAAACCTCTGGCGAAGTAAAGAGAAGAGGTTATCAAACCGTAGGAAAAGATGAGAGATAGCTCCTTCAGATTTCTAAGCTAAACAGAGTGAGTATAGACTGGTGTAGGCTCTTGAGAAACTAGTGGTTTCTCAAGACTATAGACAGTCGATCAATCTCTCAGGACCAGGGGTGCATCTAAATTTAAGACAAATGAGAACACTACAACACGACAGCTAATGTGCCTAAGACTTTGTAAAAAATGAAAGTCAGCCAAAGTAATTAAAGAGGCTTTACTCCTAACCAAAAGGGCCGTGTAGATCAATACCACTGCAGGAGCCAGACTCCTCTTTTGCATGACGAATCAGTTATGGGGTGAAAAGAACAGATGCAATATTAACTGAGCCTAGATAAACTATTCTCAAATATTTTGTCACTGCAAGTAAAACAAAGAAATATTTTGAAGAACTATTTTCAATAACATAAAGGATATGTGGGTGCAGCATGAGATATAGGAATACACACTGTATATTCAGAAAATACTGGCTGCTAAAATGTGACATTCCTGGGAATATCAGCTGTTATTCACGTTTGCAGGCAAGGCATACTTCTGATCACAAGAGAAAAGCAAAATCTCAATAATATCAAAACAGATAATTGGAACAACTTGTTACTTATCTAAAATTTAATACAAATAAAATTAAGAGACTTGAGCACACAATTAAATGAAGTCTTTATACCTAACAAATAAAGTGCTTAGATTAAAAACCAAAACATTTTCATGGTGTTCTGATGACATACAAATTCCATATATGGATTATTTGAATCTTGTACTACACTGCTTTCTAATTAAGATTTAAATTACTTTTTTAATAAAATATTTTTATTTATACATATAGCCTTCAATAACTTTAGATTAATGTGTGAGATCTGGCATGTGCTGTTTTATGTTTCTAGTATTGTTTCTGGTTCAAAGTGTATGATAAATACATCTTTTTTTCAATAAATTGTTTATTATAGAAAAATTTAAAAAATAGTACATTTCCCATACACCAAATACTCATTGCATTATATGTTAGTATGGTGCAGTTGACACAATTAATAAGCCAATATTGATACATTATTTTGAACTGAAGTTTATACTTCATTTTATTCTATTTTTCAGTTTTTCCCTAATTTCCTTTTTCTGTTTCAGTATCCCATCAGGATAATACATTACATTTATTAATAGTCTTTACATCTCCTTAAGCCATTCTTGCCTGTGAGATTTATAGATATCTTAATTTTTTTAGAGACGTTTTGGGTTTATAGAAAATTAAACAGAAATTACATAGTTCCATGACCCCTGTCTTCTCACTCCTGCCCCACCATCCAGACTCCTCTATTGATGCATTTATTACAATTTATGAATGAATGTTAACATATTACTCTTTTTTATTTTAGACAATATTTATTTAAAAAGATATTACAATATAGTCTCAAACATTGGTAAACTTACTTGTTTCAGCACTACTCTTGCTATTTTAAAATACATTATATATATATATATACATATATTTTATAATTGCATTTTAGGTTCTGGGGTACATGTAAAGAACATGCAGGATTGTTGCATAGGTACATTCATGGCAATGTGGTTTGCTGCCTCCATCCCCATCACCTATATCTGGCATTCCTCCCCATGTTATCCCTCCCCAACTCCCTATCCCCCACTGTCCCTCCCCTAGCGCCCCCACAGACCTCAGTGTGCGGTGCCCCCCTCCAAGTGTCCATGTGTTCTCATTGTTCAACACCTGCCTGTGAGTGAGAACATGCAGTGTTTGGCTTTCTGTTCCTGCGTAAGTTAAATAGATGCTGGAGAGGATGTGGAGAAATAGGAGTACTTTCACACTGTTGGGTGTATAAATTAGTTCAACCATTGTGGAAGACAGTGTGGCAACTGCTCAAGGACCTAGAAATAGAAATTCCATTTGACCCAGCAATCCCATTACTGGGTATATATCCAAAGGATTGTTAATCGTTCTATGATAAAGACATATGCACAGGTATGTCCATTGCAGCACTGTGTACAATAGCAAAGACCTGGAACCAACCCAAATGCCCATCAATGATAGACTGGACAGGTAAAATGTGGCACATATACACCATGGAATACTGTGCAGCCATAAAAAACGATGAGTGTGTCCTTTGTAAGGGCACGGATGAACCCTGGAAACACATTACTATTAACTGAAGTTCAGAATTTACATTAAGGTTCACTGGGTTGTATAGTTGATCCTTCACAGTGCAGGTTTGAACTACGTGGGTCTGCTTATAAGAGGATTTTTTAAAAAGATATAAAGTTGGCTTTCCATTTCCATGAGCTCCACATTGGTCACAAAACTCAGATAGAAAATACAGTATTTATAGATTGTAAAATCTGTAGATATTTTGCATAATCTACATTTAACATTTTACAATTTTCAAAAGGCCATCACATGGTATTTCATTTAACTTTTACAATAATTATGTGCACATTCATTTCACAGATAAGGTTAACAATTAATTTAGAAAGTGGAGTTGCTTAACCAGTCTCTTACCTTCAAATCTATGATCCCAAAACTGTTCTTCACATTTCCTGAGAGAACTCTAGTGCCTAGGTATGAGTGGCATCAACTACTCACTGAAGCTCAGCTGAACTGTGAATATTTCATCTGATATTTATATATTTCAGAAATTCCATTTGACCCAGCAATCCCATTACTGGGTATATATCCAAAGGACTATAAATAGGTCTACTATAAGGACAATGCACACGAATGTTCATTGCAGCACTGTTTACAATAGCAAAGACCAGGAACCAACCCAAATGCCCATTGATGATAGACTGGACTGGAAAAATGTGGCACATAGGCACCATGGAATATTATGCAGCAATAAAAAATGATGAGTTAGTGTCCTTTGTAGGGACATAAATGAATCTGGAGAACATCATTCCCAGCAAACTGACACAAGAACAGAAAATGAAATACCGCATATTCTCACTCATAGGTGGGTGATGAACAATGAGAACACATGGACACAGGGAAGGGAGCACTACACACTGGTGTCTATTGGGGGGAATAGGGGAGGGACAGCAGCAGGGGGGAGCTGGGGAGGGACATCCTGGGGAGAAATGCCAAATGCGGGTGAAGGGGAGGAAGGCAGCAAAACACACTGTCACGTGTGTACCTATGCAACTATCTTGCATGTTCTGCACATGTACCCCCAAACCTAAAATGCAATAAAAAACATAATCACTTCTGTTCCAGAATTAAGTGTTCCAAAAGAAGTAACTAAAACTCAAAGAAATGAAATAGTATTTAACTAATTATATAGCTTCCTAATTTAATTTCATGGTGTACTATAGAGAGTAACTCCTTAGAATTTTAAATAAAGAGATGTCACTCATATTGCAAAGGCTCCATATTTTATTAGTAATTTTAACGGAGGCATTAAAATATTTTTGCTTATTATTCTTATTTAGATGGTAGGATCCTAGAAGTTTTGGGAATATATAAGTTACATATGAGTGTGTACTACTGAAGTGGACAATATTTGTATTAGTTGTGCATTTCTTCATGTATCTGTAGGAATTGGGGTTGGCAACAAACTTACTTGAGTGTTCCTTCACCTTGTAGTGTTAAAATTATTGTTTCTGTTTTAAGTAATACTGGTTATAGAGGTAGTGGTGCGTACCAAGTGGAGGAATCAGAAATAGAAAGTAACTCTCTTGGCACTAAATTGCAGTTTGGTACCAAGCTTCCCAATTGGACACATATTCTGTGGCCTCTACATGTATTTTTGTTGGAGGATGTATGTGTTCCTTAAATCTGCTTTTGACAGAGAAAAATGTGTAAAATACTTTTAAAAATGTTTTTTAGTTTCTGTTTTAGAAACCAAGTGATGAAGGCAACTGTCCATCTAGGTGTTGTGTGAATCATGGAAACCTATACATTCATAAAGTATCTTCTGCTAAGCCGTTGTCTAAAAATGCTTGCATCCTTGTCCATAAATTTAACTCCTTAAAGATATTACTTTTCTAATTTTCAGTCATACTCCCTCAACTCAGGATGCAAAGGAAGATTGGAAATTATGTTTTTATTCATGACTCATAAGTGGTCAAATACATTCCATATCCTCTCTAACACAATGTCTATTGGCAAAGCTTAAGGAAACTGCTGAAAGTATGATGTTCCATCTATTCAATTTTTCAAAGCCACATTTAACCTGGATATTTGGCCTAGCTATTGATGACACACTGTTAAAACACATTTGTATAAGTCACCTCAAAAATATCTGACTTTCTTGATATAACTCTACTTATTACAAATTCTTATTCTTGGCAGGGTGCGGTGGCTCATGGCTGTAATCTCAGCACTTTGGGAGGTCAAGGCAGGCAGATCACGAGGTCAGGAGATCAAGACCATTCTGGCCAACATGATGAAACTCCATCTCGACTAAAAATATAAAAATTAGCTGGGTGTCTTGGTGCACACCTGTAATCCCAGCTACTGAGGAGGCTGAAGCAGACCAGTTTGAACACGGGAGGAGAATATTGCAGTGAGCCAAGATATCACCACTGCACTCCAGCCTGGGTAACAAGAGCAAAACTCCATCTCAAAATATATACATAAATTCTTGTTTCTATTTAATAAAACTTGTATTGCTGAAGTACTTAGTACCCACTTAGCAGTGATCTTAGCAGGAACAAAAATAATAAAGTAACTGTTCCTATGTTTAAAAGATGTAATTTTCTGTTGAACAAGCAGAACAAAATAAGGCTCTCTAAAAGGCAGCATAGGGGGAGGACATAATAGAAGCAATGAGATGCAAATGCTTAAATAAACCAAATTAAAGAAAAGAAAAGTATAGTATAATGTTGACCAGAAGGATTTTATTAAGTAATGAGATTTAAACAGATCTTTCAGTAAACTGCAATATTTGACTTAATGCCAAAAAAGAAAAAATCTGAGAAAGGTGAGAGAGAGTATGCATAGTTTTGCAAGTTGTATTTTTCCTTTACTCCTCTGTGTTGAAAAGAATTGGATTACAGTAAATGACATCTTACAATTTTAATAATATTGTTGTGAAAGTGTACTTTGTTTTCATAAATCTTAGAAAGTAATATACTGCCAAATTTCCTGCATTATTTTGTGCATATGTCTAAACAGCTTCCACATATGTAGTGATTTTCTATTAGCTGATGTTTTCTTAAATACATTGATCAATGTGATTTAGAGGAAATTAGTGTCTCTGAGGCACTGGAATATGTTAAAGTCCATTTTAAATAACCAGGAAAATACTACATTGTTGTAGAGTACTGTTGCTCATCAAATAATATTTTTCACTGATTACAAATATGTAAATATGACAGAAGTTGTAATCAATTTTTTTAAAAATGTGTAAAACATGGTCACTATCCTCAAGTGCAGATCATAGGAAGGAAACCATGTACCTGAGTAATTACAATGAAAAGCAGGGAACAATGTTATAATTATTTTATTAGCAAAATGCAATGAAAGTTCAAAATAAACTTCACATTATTACCTTGTACCAGATGACAGGCCAAGTACAAAATATAACTAGGTCAAAGGGTGCAATTTAAGGATGTATGGTAGAGAGTTTTGTAAGGTAAGTGGGTGAATTTATCTACTTCATGATGATATTTTGAGGATTTTGATGGTTTAGACTAATCTGGCAAGTGTGGACAGAAATATTAGCTATTAGGTAGGGATTGGAAATGACAGGGGAACCCAGAAAATAAAAGAGATTACTAAAATAATACGTACTAGAAATCTACCTAAATGTCCATCAATGAGAGACTGGATAAAGAAAATGTGGTACAAATAAATAATGAAACACTATGCAGCCATAAAAAATAATGTTTGCAAAGATATGGATGGAGCTGGAGTCCATTATCTTTAGCAAATTAACATGGGAACAGAAAACCAAATACTGCATGTTCTCACTTATAAGTGGGAACTAAATGATGAGAACACATGGACAGAACACATAGGTGGGAGCAGAACATTCTAGAGCTTTTTAGATGGTGAAGGAAGGGAGGAGGGATAGGGTCAAGAAAACAACTAATGGGTACTAGGCTTAATACCGGGTGATCAAATAATCTGTAAAACAAACCCCCATGATGTAAGTTTACCTATGTAACAAACTTGCACTTGTACCCTGGAACTTAAAATAAAAATAAAAAAAAAGAAGAAGAAGAACAACAAAAAATACCTTGTTGGACTTTAAGAATGCAGATCATGTTAGTAATGGATAGGAAGGAGAGGACAAATGACAATTACTTGCAGAGTAAGAAAACACAAAACTTCTCAGCTTATGTGTATACAAGGAGATAGAAATAATGTAGAGAAAGCTTTGAGCCTAAGTGCTAAGAAGATTGGGAGTTCACTAACAGCGATACTGAAGTTAAAGGAAAGAACTGATATAGATGGATTCATCAATAAAAAGTTAATATTACATATTTTAATTAAGCTAAAATGGCATAAAAATCAAATAAACATATGACATTCTTGCCTAAATACATGCATATGTACTAAATAAAATCATTTATAGAATGACAGAAAAAAATCAGTTATTACTAAGGACATTTAAGGAGATTATTTAAAGTTACAAGTATGGACACTGAATTCCTGTTAATTTGAAACTTAATATAGAAGTGAACTAATGTTAATTTTATAACAAAAATCCATTTCCATTTACAGTGTTAATTGTTTTGATTATCTATATCTTTGGCCTCACAACTATCAGCAAATACTTTGAGAATGCCTATTTTCTTTTTTTAAAATTGTGCTTTAAGTTCTGGAGTACATGTGCAGATCGTGCAGGATTCTTACATATGTATACACGTGCCATGGCAATTTGCTGCCTCGATCCCCCTGTCACCTACATTAGGTATTTCTTCTAACATTATTCCTCCCCAATCTCTCCACCCACCGCTATCCCTCCCCTAGCCCCCACCCCTCAACAGGCCCCGGTGTGTGATGTTCCCCTTCCTGTGTCCATGTGTTCTCATTGTTCATCACCCACTTATGAGTGCGAACATGCGGTGTTTGGTTTTCTATTCTTATGTCAGTTTGCTGAGAATGATGGTTTCCAGCTTCATCCATGTCCCTGCAAAGGACATGAACTCATCCATTTTTATGATTGCATAGTATTCCATGGTGTAGATGTGCAACATTTTCTTTATCCAGTCTATCATTGATTGGCATTTGGGTTGGTTCCAAGTCTTTGATATTGTAAACAGTGCTACAATGAACATATGTGTGCATGTGTCTCTATAATAGAAGGATTTATAATCCTTTGGATATACACCCAGTAATGGGATTTCTGGGTCAAATGGTATTTCTATTTCCAGATCCTTGAGGAATTGCCACACTGTCTTCCACAATGGTTGAAGTAATTTACACTCCCACCAAAAGTATAAAAGTGTTCATATTTCTCCACATCCTCTCCAGCATCTGTTGTCTCCAGATTTTTTAATGATCGTCATTCTAATTGGTGTAAAATGGTATCTCAATGTGGTTTTGATTGGCATTTCTCTAATGACCAGTGATGACGAGCTTTGTTACACATTTGTTGGTCTCCTAAATGTGTTCTTTTGCAGTGTCTGTTCATATACTTCGCCCACTTTTTGATGGGGTTGTTTGGTTTTTTTGTAAATTTGTTTAAGTTCTTTGTAGATTCTGGATGTTAGCCCTTTGTTAGATGGGTAGATTGCAAAAACGTTTTCCCATTCTGTTGGTTGCAGATTCACTCTAATGATTGCTTCTTTTGCTATGCAGAAGATCGTATATTTAATTAGATCCCATTTGTCTATTTTGGCTTTTGTTGCCATTGCTTTTGGTGTTGCAGTCATGAAGTCCTTGCCTATGTCTATCTCCTGAATGGTTTTGCCTAAGTTTCTTCTAGGGTTTTATGGTGTTGGGTATTATATGTGGAGTTAATTTTTGTGTAAGGTGTAAAGAAGGGGTCTAGTTTCAGCTATCTGCACATGGCTAGTCAGTTTTCCCAACACCATTTATTAAACAGGGAATCCTTTCCCCATTGCTTGTTTTTGTCAGGTTTGTCGACCAGTACCATGCTGTTTTGATTACTGTAGCCTTGTAGTATTGGTTGAAGTCAGGTATCATGATGCCGCCAGTTTTTTTTTTTTTTTGCTTAGGATTGTCTT
>CM052650.1:102499636-102565282 GCA_028533165.1 Leontopithecus rosalia
ATACTAACAAAGTGTGTGCTAAGGTAGTGGAAGAGCTGTCAGCTGTGCCATTTTCTTGTTGTTCTTTTGGTGCATATGTTTGTACATTTGTACTTGCATTACTAGTACCATATTTAATCATCAGTGTCTTTCCCAGGAGGGGTTTTCAAGTTATTTGCTTCTTCTCTGGAGATTGAATAGTTACAGTAGGCCATAGAGTATGTAAATGACTTTATATTGTTTCATAAATTATAATATGTAGTAATGGTCTGAGTGGAAGAAACCAGGAAAGTTGTTGCTATAAACCCTGTTCACTGAGATTTCCGTGCCCTGACCTAGGATGCTTTGCATATGGTCAGATCCAGGAGGGTGACTGAGGTTCAAACCTTGTTAATCATCAGGGCTCATCCCATCCCTGAAGAAAATTATTGTAAGTCAATATATTTCTTACTTTCAAATGATGTTTATTTAAAAGCTCAGGTTCTGGAATCACAATGTATGGGTTCAAAAACTTTGCCTGCCCTACTGTTTGGACGTCTGGTCAGCTCTAGCTTAATCTTCCTTGGGCATGTACTAACAGATTCTTCCTTCTCTTCTAGGACATTAATTTTCAGTATGTAAAAGAATATATCTTAAACCTTATAAAGTTATTATATTTTTAAAGTGACACAATCTCTTTTTCCTGGAAGGAAACTCTTGGTAAGACAGTCAGTATAATTTGCATTTTGGATGTAATGGGAGCTGGGTTCCTTCATTTCATGTAATTGTTTATTCTGAATAGCTCTTACTTGGCTAACAATGATTTTCTTGTTTTCACACAGAAAAATAGGGTTTTTGTTTGTTGAAGCTGTATGGATAGTTAATTCTGGCAACTCCTTTGAGATTTTCACTGAATCTCCCAAAGGCCAACTCTCACCATACCATTTAATAATGCTGACTTCTCTAATCTCCCTCAGCACTCCTTACCCTGTTCCAAAATTTATTTTCCATGTGACTTAGCACCTTCTGATATACCATATAATTTAGTAATTTATATCTAAACTTTCTCCCGGTCACTTGAATGACAGCAGAGAACTTTTCTCTCTTTGTACAGTGATGCATCCTATGGGCCTAAAACTATCTGGAACACAGAGTACTCAATAAATGTGTATGGAATGAATGCTAGTAGTGTTTGGAACTGATGGGAATCAATTACAAGGAGCTAGGTGCTCAACATTCATGTCCCCAGGGTAAAGAAATTTCCAGTGTGGCTGTGATTACTTTAAGTTGACTGAGATGGACAGAAATAATGGTCAAATATATAAATGTTTTCTTAAGTTACCAAACCATTGTATACAGCTGGGTATTGGAAACTTTGGGGTTAGATATTCAGATGACACAGAAGAATAAGACTGAAATATGAAGAATAATTTGAGCTTGTAAAATTTTATCCCCTAGGGTTTAAAAAGTTAATGGCTTTCATTTTTCCTGTTAATTAATCAACAATGCATCACTAACTATTCATGATTAACTAACCAGAAAATGGCAGGCTAAATGGAGGAAATCATAAAATCTCCACAGATTTCCTAAGCACTGGAAGAAAAATTATTGAATAAATTAACTGCTTTTCTTGGAATAAATCACTTCAAGAAGTCTGAAATTTTATCTGATTTGTAAATAATATAGATAATTGAACCAGGAGTGGAAGTATAAATTTCAACACTAGAATGTGTGTTGAACTGGCTAATTCTCACAACTTTTCCTCTAGAAACTCCAAGAATCATTTCAATTATCATTCTTTCTCATTGTTACTAATTTTACATAAGATGGTAGAAAGCTATGCAGCTGTAAACTGTCCATTTAATGATATAACAGGATGAAGCCAGAACTGTCTTACTACTGTTAAAGGAAATGTGAATGTAGAATCATTAATGTGATTCTTACGTTAATGTGAATGTAAGTGACACATTCCGACAAGCTGATAATATTCTAATTTAAGAGATTAGCTAGATTCATAATAATCTATTGATTCATTTTCACTTGCTACAACTATTTTCTATTTTCACTTAGAACTATCAAACAGCAAAAGTGTTTTGGCATCTCTTTTATGGAAATAACTATTACCATTATAATGCTGACATGCTCACATTGAAATGCAATGTTAACTCAAATAAACATCTGACTTAGATATACATGTGCAGTAATTTTGTGTTGCCAAATGCACTCCATTCAGACCACCAAATATAGTTAGAGACAAAATTATATTAAACAATCCTGACATTTTTGTGGTAGGTTTATTAGAATTCTCCAAAATGATCTTCCCAATTATTCAGTTTTAATGGAATGCTTCTGCATTTGTTTTTATTTACTATATGGTGCATTGAATTGTTACAATTTTTTAAAATTATACTTTAAGTTCTGAGGTACATGTGCAGAACTTGCAGGATTGTTGCATAGGTACACACAAGCCATGTTGTTTGCTGCCTCCATCCCCGTGTCACCTACATCAGGTGTTTCTCCCAATGTTAGCCCTCCCTAACATCCCCGCCATGTTTTTTAAAATTTCTTAACTTACTACACACAAAACTTTCTTTTTTGGATGTATTAAATTTCAACTCAGTAAAGATTTAAAGTAGAAACTTGGGTTGTCCACTGCCTGGCTGAATGAGTTTTCTGAACCATAGTTTTCTTATTCTTAAAATAGTGATGAAACACCTACCTTAAATAATTAATGTGGAATATAAATAAAAGGACTCATAAAAGTCATATGTCACATGCATATCGTATTTTTGTGCGTGAGGAAACAAAAAACTAGAATGATCACAAGATTGTTGACATTTCCATAGGAAGCTTGTCTTAGAGATCAGAATCCAGGTAATCTGATTTCCCAGTTTACGCGATTTGGCTGTGTGTCCCCCTCATATGTCACCCTGAATTGTAATCACCATAATCTCCACATGTAAAGGGCAGGACAAGGTAATTGAATCATGGGTGCAGTTTCCCCCATGCTGTTCTCGTTATAGTGAGTGTGTTATCAGGAGGTCTGATGGTTTTATAAGCATTTGGTATTTCCCTTGCTTGCACTCATTCTCTTGCTGCCCCTGTGAAGAGATGTCTTCTACCATGACTGTAAGTTTCCTGACGCCTCCCTAGACATGCAGAACTATGAGTCAATTAAGCCTCTTTTCTTTATAAATTACCCAGACTCAACCATTTCCTCATAGCAGTGTCAAAAGAATTAGTACAGCAGTCTTCTGTCATGTATTGTTATGACTCATAGTAATTCTCAGTTTTGTGTATAAGAAGACTTTCAAGATAAGAACAGCTTTAAGTAATAGAAACATGCGAGAGGCTTTTTAAAAGGTGATGTTAGCTCTCCTCTCTGTTTCCTAGTTCTAGTTTCTTCATCAAGCCAAGTCTCCATCCTTGTACCTGTCAGAGAATGGTCAGCCCAAAATCGAATAAGCACATCTCATTTTTATTACAACAAATTCCTTAGGTTATTTAAAAAAGACCAATATTAAAAATTAAAATTTCATTTAGTATGTATTCCACCATTAGTTTAAATTGAGAACTCAAGGGCCGGGTGTGGTGGCTCACGCCTATAAACCCAGCACTTTGGGAGGCCGAGCGGGTAGATCAAGAGATCGAGACCATACTGGTCAACATGGTGAAACCCTGTCTCTACTAAAAATACAAAAAATTAGCTGGGCATGGTGGCACATTCCTGTAATCCCAGCTACTCAGGAGGCTGAGGCAGGAGAATTGCCTGAACCCAGGAGGTGGAGGTTGTGGTGAGCTGAGACTGCGCCATAGCACTCCAGCCTGGGTAACAAGAGTGAAACTCTGTCTCAAAAATAAAATAAAATAAAATAAATTGAGAACTCAAACTACTTGTCAATGTGCTTCTTTTCATTTAGGCTAAATTAGAAAATGATTCTGAATAATTTCTTTTTCATGTGTTCATAGGTGGCCTCATAGAGCAAATCAAAAATTTAAAAGTAATGTTTAGAAGAAATATCTTGCTTTTACTCCAATGATTTCATAAATATCAATGGTACTGACAGGTATTGTATTGAACAGGCACTTCTGGTACCTATGAGGCAGCTACTTGACCTAGCTATGTTGTATTTAGTTTCTCAAATGTTTGTACCATGGACAAAGTCATTTAGATGTATTTTACTTCCTCACATTTTCCCCCTTATCCAGGCTGATGATGTGACTTGTTTGCTAATATGATTCATTTACTAACTTTTGAGCTTTTGTTAATGTGGGTTATTTTTCACTTCCACTGCAGATCTATTACAAAACTAGTCTTTCCACTAACTAAAAACCTTATAAATCCAAATCTTCCACAATATATTTCCAGATTTTTATTAGGAGAAAATTTATTTATTTCACATTATTTTCTTTCTACTTGTCATAGCATGTTTGTATCAATGAGAAAGAATGAGAAAAAAATAGATAGAGTTATTTTCCCCAAGTTGCCAAAGGAAAAATATATCTGTCAGATAGGTGATAATATTATAAAAAATTCATAAAACCAGCTCTACGGAGTGTGAAACATATCACTGTTTTAATTGTTTGGTGATGAATTATTTTTCAGTATGGCAGAACATAACCTACCACATTGATGTCTAAGTAATAAGAATATTTAAGCATAAATATTATGCCAAAATAAAGCTATGTAAATTAATTTAGTTTTATATTGTAGTTTTTGTGAAACTTTTCCTAACTTCCTACAAGATAGCAAAGTCTTAGACAGAAGGAACTGAGTTTTATTTATCTTCATGTTTCTCACATAAGCAAACATGCACAACACCTTATCTATAGTACAGACCCAGAAGGTAATGCATTGGAGTGAATATTCCATTAACTTGCTCTAAACACTCAATATGACTCATGATAAAAGAATTATGTTAGCGATGTTCTTTTATGCTCACTCCAACCATCAAAATCCTGATTCTAATAGACACGTAATTCCCCCTGGTTCTAGAGGTTTTGAACCTGCATCTTTTTGAAGAGGATTAAAGGATTTGTTGGAGATGACAGGCTATAGTTAAAATTATATGTAGTCTATGATACCTAGGCATATATAATATGCTATGGTAGTCATCTCTGCGTTTTCTTCACTGATGGTAACTTTTAAGTAGTGTGGCTAATGGAATCATTTGGATTTGTGCTAAATTCCTATACTTAGAGGACCTAAGGATTAATCACTTCCACTAGTGGTTCTTATCCCTTGCCTGCTTTCCTGTCATGCCCTCTCATTTCAGATTTCTTGCAACTGTCCACAAAACTTGGTGTTTGCTTTCCTAATGTAAAAATGGATGCTTCACCCTTAACTGTCTCTTTGTCTATCCCCAAAGTGAGCATCCTATATCTACACACTCTTTTGGAGATCAGCATTTTCTTGCATGCTGTGTGCTATAATAGAGGTTTTTTAAAACCAGTTTTAGTGGAAAGAATCAATTCCAGTTTAGAATCCAAGCTGAAAATAAATTCCCCAAAGTGCAGAGATGGGGAGGTCATGGCTCATACTGTGCAACCCCATTAACTATTCCCTGGGTAACATACTCTAGAGTAGAAAATACCTCACCCCTTTGACGAAGGCCTTAGGGAAACATTGCTTTTTAAAACAAAACAGATTCTGGGCAAGAATTAAAAGCAGTCTCATACCATAAGTGCTAGAATTCAGGCCTTTAAGCCTCATTGCTTTCAGATACATCATCAAAGTGGCATTGCTTATATAGGAACTTTTGTGGTCTGAATATAGTTTTATAATTAGAGAGTTTTCTTTTTTCCCATGCCCCCAAACTTTATCAATAGAGTATTTTGTGGTTTTGCCTCTATTTCCCTAGGAGGTTGCCTCATGGAATGTTATGTTTTTCTTTTTTGGTGAAGGACTTTCGCTGGTAAGTCAATTTCCTGTAGGCCTTTGGATTGAATTTGGCTTAACCTTTTCAGAGGAGTTACCTCATCCACCAAGCCTCATGATTAGGTGTGACTTGTGATACCCTCTATTGTGTAGCCTAAACTTTGGGTCAAGTTGAAAATGTGCCTTGTATATCTCATATCACAATCACACAAGATTGAGAAAGTAAACTTCATGAAAATGGGTCAATGTCTATTTTGTTTCCTATTTATATCAGTATTGCTGTTTATATCAGCAATACTGAGCACAGTTTCTGGTTTAAATTAAGTACATCATGCATATCTGTTAATGAATGGGTGAATTTACATATCTATTTTTGATTTGTTTGCTTTACTGGGATATTTAATTAGTTGTGCATTTTTGTGAATGCCTATAGGTTTGACTTCCATAGAAATTAGCAGATAATAAAAGTTATCCTCTATTGAGTATTTATTATGCACTATTCTAAGAATTATATACATGTTAACTAATTCAACCTGCACCATTTGGGTGCAGGTTAGGCTTATTTCTTTCCACAGATTATGAGATTGAAGTTCAGAGAGGTTAAGTATATTGCCCAAATGTGAAGCAGTCTGGATTTAATCACAGGTGGTTTTGCTTCTGAGTCCTTGCAGGAGCTCTAGATTAGATTCCTGGTCTGCTATGTACTAGTAGTGTGACCACTTAGATTTTTCTTCACCTCTCAATTCCACTATCTGTAAAACTAAACTAATATTTGTATTACTTCTTACTAATGAGAAATAATTGAAATGCTACATAGTAAGTTCTTAGGATTAATTCCTCTTGCACAGAAAGTGCTCAATAAAATCAAGTGATAAATATTATCATGATACATTTAAAAGTTTATTATAATTCTCATTTGGATATTCATTTTTACTGGACACCTGTCTTTTCCAAAGAAAGAAGATTTGAAGCACAATAACTGTAAACAAATAATAGCATTATCAAAAGTCTCAGCTTATTCATGGAATGGCAAAACATTCTGAATAATATTTCTTTCTTTTATTTTCTTGCTAAGAATTTTGAACTTACTCTCTAGGCCACAGGTAATCATGGAGGTTTTCCAGATGAAATTATTCTAAAACATAGAATTCAATAGGAAAGAAATTATTGTACTAAGGGCTTTAGGAGGTATATAATACCTCACAATTCTGATGATGTATTTAGTAAACTTGTAATTGATATGTCTGGAATGCCCTTGGGAGGTGATCAATGAAGGGCTATGTATATAGGACCTATACTTATCAATAAATCCTCCTTTTGCCAATCTTAGCTTATGTATCAATGTTACTATCTTTAAAGAATATCTTTCAAATCTGTAATTTAAGTATATATGCTTGATTCTTTTATCTAAAGTTATAAACACCTGTCATTCTATATTGTAATCTAATGCCATAGAATATACAAACATGCATTTTGAAATATTAACTATTCTTTAAAAGCTATATTTAATCAACTCAATTTGCTTCTAAACTGTTATGGCAACTAGACCATCTGACATTAAGAGGAACTGATTTGACTATTGTGCCAATCCAAAAGAATAATAAAATCAGGGTAAAGTTAAATGACATAAATTACAATGTTAGAAAGTAAAACATCTTCATTTATAATTTTAGCTGATTTTTCAGCAATTTAATCTTTCATTTTTCTTATTCTTTGCCTTTTGAGAAAATCTACATCTTAGAATTCTCTTAAGAAATCAAATATCTCTTTGAATAAACTAATAATGATAAATCACAAAGTTGTGACAAATTTTAAGATGTCTTCAGACCCTTTCAATGTAGGCAGTGAGGACTACTTAGACATAGACCCAAAAGGATTTTCAATAATTTTAAAATAAACTAAAATAAAACAAAACAAATCTAAAACTACACGAGGCAAAACTTAATTATCTGTCTTTATTATTAGTGTAGTAGCCGTCCATAGTCCTTGGTATGACACTAATTACAACACAAAATTTCTTATCCTCCTTCAAGAATTTTCTGCACTCAACTGTTGAAAACCTTTCTGTCCTTCAAGAATTACATCTCTCCTGAAGCCTTAATCGAAATCTTTCCGCTACAATCTTTGATTGTCCTAGTTCATTTGGGCTGCTACTGCAGAAGACCATAGACTAAGGAGCTGATTAACAACAGAAATGTATTCCTCATAGTTTTGAAGGCTGAGAAGTATGAAGTCAAGACAATGACATATTTGATGTCTAGTGAAGGCACTCTTTCTAGTTCATAGATGGCATATTCTATTTGTGCCCTGACATGGTGGAAAGGATGAATGAGCTGCCCTGGGCATCTTTTTAAGTGCACTACTTCCATTCATGAGGGCTTCGTCCTTATGACCTACTCACCATCTCCCCAAAGACCTCACCTTCTAATATCATCACCTTGGGTGTTAGAGTTTTAACACATGAAATTTAGTGACAGAAACATTCAGACAATAGCACTGATTTTCTTCTTAGTCATTTTTGCTTTTCTGGCTAATAACTCATTTTCCTTTTTACTGTTAATAGCACCTTAGTTTTCCTGCATTGCATGAGGTCTTCGTGGGGTGCTTATGGCTTGCTCTGTCTTGACCAAGGTGTCAGCACACACTCAAACTAGGCTAGCCAGTCTCTTTCCCATGAATGTAATTATTCAGTGGACTGACCCAAACACAGAATGTTAGCGTTGATCGGCCCAAAGCCTAATGCTGTAGAGAGCATAGCCATTAGTTTCTCCACCTAGACTATCAGAGCTTGTCCGGCCCCCTGTTCTGTGGGTGTTTTCCTGCTTTTTATAAAAATATGTAAGCTGTTTTATGCCTTCCAATAAACTGATTTGACTTAAGATACCATAGTAGAATTCTGTTTGATTGCTAAATAACAATGACCCCCTATATTAGTATATTAAAATATAATATACTATATATATTTAGTATATTAAATATACTAATATAGGGAGTCATTTAGTATATTATATTTTAATATAATATACTGAAAATACTTTAGTGTATATATGCTAATGAATATAATATATATAATATGCTAATGAATAAAATATAATATATTTTAGCATATATATACAATATATTTTAGTGTATATATATACAAATATATTATATTTTAGTGTATATATATGCAGAATCCTTCAGGGCTAGAACAAAGTAGAATATTTTATTTTACAGCATCCCTAAACATAGCACTCAGCATGTATTTTTTGCTTAATAAATAATTGTATAAATGGTGCCTTGCTTTCAAAAATGACTTTCAGCTTTCAATTTACTTTATAAAATGAACAAAATTTGTTTTCATATTCACTGTATGCATTTTCCCAAGGCAGGCATTATAATCATGCCTAACATCAGCATGGTAAATATGTAAGAGCCCAGGCAGTGTGAGGTATGAACTCTACTCCATTGCTTATGAGCTCTGCCTGCTGGGGCATCTTATTCAATGTCCCTATAGTTTATCTCCTCCTCTATCAAATAATAAATAAAACAGTTCTTTCTTAAAGTTGTGACATTAATATATGAAGAGGTAAAAGGACTAATATAAAATGGATATTACAGTGGTTGAACTAATTTACACTCCCACCAACAGTGTAAAACTGTTCCCACAACCTCACCAGCATCTGTTGTTTCCACACTTTTTAATACTCGTCATTTTAACTGGCTTGAGATGGTACCTCATTGTTGTATTGATTTGCATTTCTCTAATGACTAGTGATGATGAGTTTTTTTTCATGTTTGTTGGCCACATAAATGTCTTCTTTTTTTTTTTTTTTGAGACGGAGTTTCACTCTTGTTACCCAGGCTGGAGTGCAATGGCTCGATCTCGGCTCACCGCAACCTCTGCTTCCTGGGTTCAGGCAATTCTCCTGCCTCAGCCTCCCGAGTAGCTGGGATTACAGGCACATGCCACCATGCCCAGCTAATTTTTTGTATTTTTAGTAGAGATGGGGTTTCACCATGTTGACCAGGGTGGTCTCGATCTGTTGACCTCGTGATCCACCCGCCTCAGCCTCCCAAAGTGCTGGGGTTACAGGCTTGAGCCACTGCATAAATGTCTTCTTTTGAGAAGCGTCAGTTCATATCCTTTGCCCACTTTGAATGGGGTTGTTTGTTTTATTCTTGTAAATTTTTTTAAGTTTCCTGCAGATTCTAGATATTAGCCCTTTGTCTGAGGGGTAGATTGAAACAATTTTCTCTCATTCTGTAGGTTGCCTGTTCACTCTGATGATAGTTTCTTCTGCTGTGCAGAAGCTCTATTTTAATTAGATCCCATTTGTCAATTTTAGCTTTTGTTGCAATAGCTTTTGGTGTTTTAGTTAAAGTCTTTGCCCATGCCTATGTCCTGAATGGTATTGCCTAGGTTTTGTTCTCAGGTCTTTATGGTTTTAGGTTCTACATTTAAGTTTTTAAACTATTGTGGAAGACAGTGTGGTGATTCCTCAAGGATGTAGAAAAAGAAATGTCATTTGACCCAGCAATTCCATTACTAGGTATATACCCAAAGGATTATAAATAATTCTACTATAAAGAAACATGCACACATATATTACTGCAACACTATTTACAATAGCAAAGACTTGGAACCAACCCAAATGCCCATCAATGATAGACTGGATAAAGAAAATGTGGCATATACATGGAAAAATATGTAGCCATAAAAAAGGATGAGTTCATGTCCTTTGCAGGGACATAGATGAAACTGGAAACCATCATTCTCAGCAAACTAACACAGGAACAGAAAACCAAACACCACGTTATCACTCTTAAGTGGGAGTTGAACAATGAGAACACATGAACACATGAAGAGGAACATCACACACTGGGGCCTATCAGGGGCTCGGGTGACAAAGGGAGGGAAAGCATTAGGACAAATACCTAATGCCTTAAAACCTAGATGATGGGTTGATGGGTGCAGCAAACCACCATGGCACGTATATAGCTATGCAACAAACCTGCACATTCTGCACATATATCCCAAAACTTAAAGTGGAAAAAAGAAGTCTCAATGAAACAAGGGCCGGGCATGGTGGCTCAAGCCTGTAATCCCAGCACTTTGGGAGGTCGAGGTGGGAGGATCACCAGGTCAAGAGATCGAGACCATCCTGGCCAACATGGTGAAACCCTGTCTCTACTAAAAATACGAAAGTTAGCTGGGTGTGGTGGTGTGCGCCTGTAGTCCCAGCTACTCAGGAGGCTGAGTCAGGAGAATTGCTTGAACCCAGGAGGCGGAGGTTGCAGTGAGCCGAGATTGTGCCACTGTACTCCAGTCTGGCGCCTGGCGACAGAGCAAGACTCTGTCTCAAAATAAATAAATAAACAAAATATAATAAAATAAAACAAAATTTAAGATTGCCTTTGGCTACCACTGGCCATAGGAATTCATAGCTTATAATGATAACAGCGATCTTATTACATACCTTGTTTCTCCAAGAAATGCATGAAATCAAGCTGGTGAATGATTACAAGGTCATCTCTCAATTATGTTCTTAAATCTAGTCTTTATTATTCTCCAGATTTTATGGTGCCTTTACCTAATTTTATGATGTTTTCACTTTTGCCTGGAAATCTTGTTGAAGTCACTTTCACAGTAATTTTTAAAAATAAATTTAAAGACTGTATTTTAAAAAAATGTGTACTAGTACATATCAAATGTTAATCATAATTAATTGTCATTTTAAAATAAAGATAATGAGGCACGCAGTGTTTAAATAGATGTTGCCCCTTCTAATAGTCAAACAGAGGCTAAGTGGGGAAGAGAGCTTGGAGTCTGTGTACCTCTAGACCACTGGACATTCCATTCCAGCAAGACTCTGCTCTTTCCTTACTCATTTACATGTGGCTCCTTTATTTTTTGAAATTAAACAAATTTTGAGCCCTTTGCCTATCTCTGTGAATCTAATCTCCTAAGCTTTTATTTATTTTAATCAAACAGAAAAAAACCACCAATGATTAAAAATATAAACAGCTGAAAATAATTTGTACCAACTTAATTCCATAATCAATTAAAACAAAAAGAATTAATTAGAAACTCTTTTAGCCTGATTACACTTAATTATTAACACTTATTTTGGCTTCAAAATTTGTATCATGATTTATCAAAACAATAAATATACAAGAATTTTCAGTGGAGATCTAGGAAAGGTACAGACTTCCAAACAACATAATTCAGTTTTCAACCCTGTGAGGGATAAAGGGATTTGCAGACTGCTTTTGCAGCTGGCACATGGTAATACTTTATTTCCCAAGTCTTATGCTTTGGGTGCACTATGTACAATGAAAGCAATAGGAGCTTTCTGAGCTGCGGCTGATAAAAAACATATCTACTTGTCATTCTGTAAGTAAAGCTGGCCCTGAGCAAGGGGTTGGTGTAAATATATCTTCATCTTGCTGCTCGTCACACCAACCATCCCTTCTCAATCAACTCCAAATCACAGTACAATTTGAACATATAATAGAAAGTTATTCTACTATAACAGATGTATTAGTTCAGTGAGTTGTATAAGAAATGTATGGTGTTTGTTTAGTGCTTAATATTTCATCCTTTTTAGGGCTAATTGGGCAAAAGTTCCCAGGGTTTTTTTTAAGTTTTTTTTAATAGGAGAAAAAGTAAAAAATAGTTTAGCCTATTTTGCAGCAAAAGTAAGTTTTTTACAGCTTAATTTTCAGGTGGTCAAACAGGAGTTTAGTTGGATTTACACGACTATTTTTCAATATTTCCACAATGGGAGAATTTTTCATCTAATTTGAACAAGGACTGGATTCTTTATTTTTAAATTGCTTGCATTAAATTTAATTATTAAAATTGGATTTCCTAAACATATTAATTTATTGTTGATTATATAAATATTTATGGGAAACCTGTTATGTGTTTGTCACTATACTGCCTACAAAGAGAAATAATTAATCACTCCTTCGATTCATTGTTTTCTAAATATTTTTTGAGTGCTCACTTTTTTTAGGCCCTTTTGCTACAGTAGAGAAAATAGACACAAATGGCCTTTCTTTCATGCTTACATGAAATGAGGAGACAGTCTATAGACCTAATAAACACATTACATAATATCATACAGATTAATAAGGTAAGGTTGCTGGACAGGCTGAGAGAGTGTTTGCAGTTTTAATAGGCTGGTCATGGCAGGTGTTTCTAAGCTAGTTGGATCTGACCAGAGTTTTGAAGATGAGGCAATAATGAGCCATAGATATATATGGCAGAAGAGGCACACAACACCAATATCTTGGGAAGAAAGCAAGGCTGAGGTGGTAGAGGAAGAGCTAGGTGGCCCACATGGTTGGGGAGAAGAGAGTGGGAGGTTGAACAGTGGGAGATAGGTCCTTATTTTTATTGAGTTCATAGTCCAGTGGGAAAAGGCAAAAATACTAAAACGTAAAGTAAAGGGTTTACTATACTCAAACTAATCTTATGTATGAATGGGGCTTCTGAATGAGACTGGGGGCATGCCAAAGGGGGTGACCAAGAGCTAAGTGAGATCTGAAGTTTGAGTACAAGTTAGCTGAATGAGATGGTGGAGGCAATCCAGAAAGAAGAAAATAGAAATAGGTATATGGCTGAGGCAGGTGGATCACTTGGGGTCAGGAGTTCAAGGCCAGCCTGAAATTCTGTCTCTCCTAAAAATACAAAAATTAGCCAGGTGTGGTGGTGCTCATCTGCAATCTCAGTTACTCGGGAGGCTGAGGCAGGAGACTCATTGGATGCCCAGAGGCAGAAGTTGCAGTGAGCCGAGATGGTGCCATTGCACTCCAGCCTGGGTGGCAGAGTGAAACTCTATCTCAGGAAAAAAAAAAAGACAAAGAAACAGGTATATGGAGTATATGGGAAGCCTGGAAATACAACATGAAACATACATTCAGGAAATGGCAAGAAGTCGTGTATGACAGAAGAAGAGCTGATTAACAACAAAAGACAAAAGTAAAGATAGGCTTCGTGTAACAAACTAAAGGATTTAAATTTTATACTCAAAGTAATAGAATACCATTGAATATCTTTAATCAGGGGAATGATGATAATCAAACGAATAGCATTCATTGTAGATGAATAGAAGCAAAATCAACCTATAGGCAGTTGGAATATTATAACTATAACAATAATTTAAAAACCTGGACTTGGTAAAAAAGGAGTGGTAATAAATATGAAAGTTATCAACATAGTTTAATGCAGAGGTATTAGATACAGATTTAATGTAGGGGAGAAATCAAAAAGAAGTTGTAAATTTAAATCCCAAAGTTTCTTCTAAACCTGTAAAGACATAGGAATGATATTCACAGGCAGAGGAAGAACAAATTTGTGGGAAGATGATGGTATCTTTTTGAGACAGACTGAATTTGAAGTACTGGAGGGATATTCAAGTACAGATACCCAAAAGTTGTATATATAGATTGTACATAAGGAGAGGATTCCGGAGTCGTCATGTGTCTGGTGAAGCTGAATCCATGGATTTGGATAAAGTTTACAGAGGGAGTGTATAGAATCAGTAGAGCAGGAAGTCAACTACAGCACTGGAACACTTATGGTTATGGCATGAATGAAGAAAGACAGGCAGCAAAAAGACTACTAAGAAACAGCCAGAAAATTGAGAGACAATAATAACAACAGTAATAATAATAGGTGTGATCAAGACTTACAACTGTGAGAGTTATAAAAATAACTAGGTTTTACTGAATATTTGCTACATGTACTTTATATTGGTTAAAGCATTCAGCCTTACAACTTAATTCCTATATAAAATGAACTATGATAATTCTCCATTTTGTATCCCAGGAAATGGAGATATAGTACTTTAATGGAGTTAAATTAAACTTGATGAAACAAACACTGCTATTAGCACTACATCGAAATAATTTAACACTCACTACCACACTATCACCTCCTTTAACATACACATGATAATTGAGGCACAGACTATGAAACCAGTTCACACACAGCTGTAGTATGGTTAAAACTTCCAAATGCTTAAGCCTTACATTGCTGTTCAGTGAAATGGTGACAAAACATATGCTTTTACTTTCACAATGTAAACATGACTGGGAAATAACAAGAACCATTTCAATGGAGTGATGGTGGCAAGAACACAGACTATACTCTACTGAAAAGTTAAGTGAGAAGCAAATGTAGACAGCACCTTCAAGAGTAAACAGACAAAAACTGATGAAACGGAAGGTAATGATACATGTGGGTTAAGAAAGTTTTCTGTGTAGTTGCTTTTTTTTTTGTTAGTTTGTTTAATAGGAAAGTAGGGTGAGTTGAAAATTTCAACAGAAAGTGGGAATGATGAGACAAGAGAGAAGAGAAGGACTGATGGAATAAGGTCCCAGAAAAGGTTGGGAGAAATCGGATATAAAGCACAAGGAATCATTTACCGCACAAAAAAAAAAAAAAAAAAAAAAAAAAAACTAAAATAAACGACCTCATTAGCTGATAGCTGCTTAGATGCTAAAGACAACAGAAAGACTTTCTGGAATATATGTTGAGTAGGTCCACGCATTTCCCCTCGCTTCTCTGAAAGATAAATGCAACTGTGGCAAAGACCATCTGGCACAACTCTGATCTGGGCTCTGTTTGCATTGCCCGTGTAAGGATCTGAGACCTGAGTAAAAGCTGGCTCTGTTGCCGAGTTGTCCTTGGAATTCAAGTGGTTCACAAGATGCTAGAATACAATTTACTTTTAAATCTACCACAGGATGGACATTAAATTTCTTTATTTCTTTTTCAACTAAATTAGAAACCCTGAGAATTACCTAAACGTCAGTGGGTCTTTCTGAGGTTTCTAATCCAGAAGAGAATTTCTGAGCTGATCACCAGAATAGTCTTAGAAATACAATACACTCTGATAGATCTTTTTTCAAGGAATAAGATTGGAAAAATTAAAATTTTGCCTTTTCACGAATTTTCTAAACTATAGAATTTTTATCAGACATGTATCAAATGTATTTGTTAGAGGGATAATAAAAATGATTATATCATAAATATGCCATTTATGTTTCCATCATTTTCATAGTTATCAATGACTTCTTTCATAGCCCTTTATGGTTTGATAACTTTGTGGTTCCTTAATGAGTATATTCATTTATATCTAAGTCTATGTTCATAAATGAATATTTTTAGAGACTCTTCTTTTACTGAGATCAAACTTATTCAAAAATCCTTTCAGATGTCAACTACAATTTTAATTGATCATCTTGACTACAAGTTTTTGCATTTAGCTCTATAAATTTACTTTTTATACTTTCTTGGAAATGGCTATTGGCAGTTACATTATAATTGTCTTTTAAATACACAGGTCACAGCCATATAGGATTCACAAAAAGCTTACTTTATTATATTGGAAAAACAAAATATCACACACACATATTAACACCATAGACCTCCATTAACGATGCCTCAAGTAATCATATACACATGTACTCACACGTATGAGTGTTTGATGGTATACTGTTTTCTGAGGCTGATAGGATCTGCCTCTGAGCTCTTGCATAAACTTAAAACAAAGTATCATATGTTTTGAGCTGAAGTCACGCAATTTTCTTTATCTATCAGTGTGTTACTAAATAATTTACTATAGCAACCTTGCAATAAGGATTTCAAGGGGAGAGGGAATCTGCTAACAAAAGTGACTGAATTAAGCACTCGCCTGCAACCAAATACCAATACTGCATAAAAAGACCACTGATATGTAGGACAGTATTCTTAATATTATGTACTGTAGTATATTGAGAGTTACTCAACTGAAAATAAGCAAGAGAGACATTTGAACCTGGGGAAGACAGGCAACTGAACTGTCATTTTCAGAATTATTAATTAAAATATTTGTATTGAAATCAAACTAGTACTAGTTCTTTAAGACATACTTCTATTGTATGTTTTGCCTGCCTTCTTTTCACCCTGCAATAGTACACTTTTTACTTTTGAAATCTAAAGTAATATAATTTGGTGTTTTTTATTTAATGAATTAGGTTTTTTAAAGTGAATATAATATTCCATATTTTTATTACTTACAATACATACATATTAAGAAATACAAACATGTTAAGAATACACACATGGCTCTTGGTGACTTTGAAATCGTAAATGGTTGTAAGAATATAGACTTTAAATGACAGATAATATGAAAGACAATTATCATATATATTCTTGATTCTTTCAAACACAATTCAGTTTTCTTCTAAACTACTCCTAAAAATGAAACTGCTAGGCACTTTAGTCCTTTACTAGCAAAAAATAAATTATTGCTTTAATTTTTTTTCAACAAATCTATAACCATTTGATTAAATCCAATATCGAATTTAGAACAAGTTCAGAATTAAACCTGGCAAAAATAGTTCATAAAGCCTATGTTGATCTTTTCACATTGATAATAATTTAATTTTTGTATGCAATATAATCGTAATGCCTTCATTTCCCCACAATTCCCACAATACTGAAAAACTGACAAATAGATATGTAAGGGAAAATGATAGAAACATTCATGCTATATACATGCAGTTTGCCTTCAGAAGCTTAGTCCTCAGGAATAATATGCTTATCTTACACTGCTATATGACTTACTTGTCTCTGGAATGGTTTCTATTCATCTCTATGTTACGTGTCTACTGATAGACCAAACAATTACCTTAACTGTGCTTCATAGCTGTCATGCCATTCTGGTACTTATCTCTATTTCTACAGTCTGAGAAAAGTCTTATCACTTATCTCTTCAGACATTCCATTCAAGTCTATTTCTTAACCTTTCATTATACTTCATGCACCATCAAACTTTCTACTTTTACAATGGAGTTTCAGACTAACATTAAGGCATCACTATTTTTTTCTGCAATCTCCATGACTCACTTCCCTAAAAAGATTGATAGCTTTATGGACTGACATTTCTTGTAAGTCCTACTGTTGTCAACTTAGACATCTTGTTTCTAAGTGAAGAATTTAATTTATTAGAGAAATAGCAGTTTCAGGTAATAAAAAAAATAAAAATCTATTGTAAGTTTTTTTCATCCAGGAATAGTAAGTAATGTAGTATCTATTTAAATATTGAGTTTTTGTCTCTGTGAAGAAATACAGAACATACTTTATTTTATATTCCAATATAGCTTCCTCAAGATAAAATAACTCAATTTCACATGGAATACAACTAAAAAGAACAACAATAAAAACATATTTATTATATAATGGTTACACTGCAAGTTCATGAGGCAGCAATGATTTTTCATGACCATAAATAAAGCATACTTTGTTAATTTAACAAAAATATTATACTAAATTATTTTTAAATTTTACAAATAAGATACATAAATAGCAATATGAAGGAGAGAAAAATGTGTATGTGTGATAGGAGTAAAATGAATAAAGTAAGAGGGGATTCAGTGCTTACTCAGAATGAGTACTGGGGTCTTACAGCTGACCAGTTACTTCACAAAATGAAACAATAACAAAAAATTACAAACCAATAAACAGGCAACGGTTGATTCCAAAAATCAATGATACCATTATAAAACAAATGATAATGTATTAATTTTACAACCCAGATATCATGCCTATTAAAGCTCAATATTTCTGAGACCATTTTTTACAACCAGCAAAACATCTTGTTTTTATATTTACCACTGATATATGGGAGCTTTAGGTTATAAATGGCTGGCTTATCTGATGGGAAATTGAACCAGCATCTTAAATTTTCACTGCTTGATGTTATGGCTCAATGTCATTCTAAATCAAATGTTTTATTACTCGAGGGTTACAAAGTAAAACTATCATCCCAACACCGTAGCTTAAGTGACCTCACTTGTTCTCTTTTCTTACTGGAACTTATTCACCCAAATTAAGTAAAATAAACAGTTAATATTGGAGTGTGTTTTTACTCTATTAATTTTAATATAAAGGTTTGATTTAAATATCTTTTCAATTCCCCAATTAATTTTGTCAATTATATTTGGTAATTTGGAGGTTCCTCAGCAAATGGAAAATAGAACTACCATATGATCCAGCAATCCCAATGCTGGGTATATATCCAAAAGAAAGGAAACCAGCACATCGAAGAAATATCTGTACTCCCATATTTATTGCAGCATTATTCACAATAGCCAGGATGTGGAAGCAACCTAATTGTTCATCAGTAGATAAACAGATAAAGAAAATGTGGAACATAAGTGTAAAACGTATGCACGATGGAGTACTATTTAGATGTAAAATTAAATGAGATTCTATCATTTGCAACAGAAGGGATGACACTGAAGGACACCGTGATACATGAAATAAGCCAGGCACAGAAGGGCAAACTTTGCATGTTCTCATTTATTTATGGGAACTAAAAATTGAAATGATTCAACTCATGAAGACAAAGAGTAGAATTATGTTTACCAGGTGTTAGGAAGGGGGACTGGGGTGATAGAGGGAAAATGGGGATGCTTAACATTTGAAGATATGGTCAGAGAGAATGAATAAAATCTAGTATTAAATAACACAACAGGGCAACTAGAATAAATAATAATATGTTGTACATATTAATAACCAAAAAATATAAGTGAAATGTTTATAATACAAAGAAATGATTTACAAATGCTTGAGATGATGAGGTGATGGATATTCCATTTACCCTAATGGAATTGTTATATATTGTATCCCTGTATCCAAAATACTTCATGTGCCCCATATATATTTATATATACCTAATATGTACCCACAGAAATTAAAATTAAAAAAACTTATAACACTTAAATCTTTCTCCTGATCTTCCCCAGAAGGATCTAGAGTCTTTACCATGGCAAATGTGCACTGAAGAAAAGGAAATAATCATATGTTTTAGGGACTATGGAGACTGGCTTTGAGCTGACACTAATTCCAGGAGATACAAAATGCTTCTGTGGTCCACTAGTCAGAGTAGGGGGTTATGGAGGTCAAGTGATCAGTGGAGTTTTAACTCAAGTCCATTTCACAGCAGGCCAAGTATGTGCCGGAACTCATCCTGTGTTTACTTCCACAGTTCTGAATGTGCAACTGGAATGGATATACTCAGAAACTGACGAAATACCTACATGGGGGCCATGACCTGGAAAATAAGGGCTATTACGACAGAAAAGGCCAGTGGAAGCCACTGGAACTGCCTCTGCCTAGGAAAGCAGTATACCAAAAGCAGTTCCATGCCACTGGAGGGATAGTGTCACTATCAAGAACTTCAGATATGCAGGGGTGACAATTCTCATCACATCTTCAGTTAAATAGTCTGTGCAAAAGACAGAAGGATCTTGGAGAACGGCAGTGGATTACCCTAAGCCTAAACAGTTGGTGACTCAAGTTGCAGCTGCTGTATCAGATGTGGTTTTATTGCTTGAGAAATAGCACAACCTCTGATACTTGTTATGCAGCTATTAATCTGGCAAATGGCTTTTCATCTATTCTTATCAATAAGGCCTACCAAAAGCAGTTTGTGTTTGTCTGGTAAGACCAACAATACGTTTGCACTGTCCTGAGTCTCTTGGCTATATCAATTCTCCAGCCCTATGTCCTAAATATGTTTGCAGGAACCCTGATCACACTTCCCTTCTATAACTTATCACACTAGTCTATTACATTAATGACATGTTGATTAGACTTAATAAACTTATGGATAAGAAATTTTCACATAACAGGGTAGGAGTAAATCCAACAAAAGAGGCCTTCTACCTCAGTGAAATGTTTAGGAGGCTAATGGTATTGGTCATGTTGAGATATCTTTTCTAAGGTGAAGGATAAATTGTTGCATCAATGCATTCCTCATTGATGGGTGTTACTCTGGCACATTTAATGACTTGAAAGTTGACTAGTTTTGAAATTTATTTTCTTTTTTGAGACAGAGTCTCACTTTGTCACCACGTACCAGGCTGGAGTGCAGTGGTGCGATCTTGGCTCATGGCAACTTCTGCCTCTGGGGTTCAAGCAATTCTTCTGCTTCAGCCTCCTGAGTGGCTGGGACTACAGGTGCACACCACCATGCCCAGCAATTTTTTGTATTTTTTAGTAGAGACAGGGTTTCACCATGTTGGCCAGGATGGTCTCGATCTCTTGACCTCACGATTCAGCAGCTTCAGCCTCCCAAAGTGCTGGGATTACAGACATGAGCCACTGCACCCAGCTGAGATTTTTTTTTTAGTAGTGTCTAGAACAGAAGAAGGTTCTGCAACAAGTTTAGGCTCCTATGCAAGCTGCTTTGTCACTTGGGTTACATGATCTATCAGATCATTGGTGCTTGGAATATCAATGGCAGGTAGGGATGCTGCTTGGAGTTTTTGGCAGGCCCCTATAAGTGATCACAGCACAGTCCCTTAGAATGTTGGAGCAAAGCTTTGCCATCCTCCATGGATAACTACTCTCCTTTTGGAAAACATCTATTGGTCTACTGGACCTTAGTAGGTCTGAACACTTAATCATTTGCCACAAAGTTACTATGCAACCTGTGCATTGGCTAGTTGATCATAGAGCTCCTAAAAGCAATACTGATGGAAGACTACTAAATTTTTACTTGGTGTGTATGAACAGATAAGTTCTGGGTTAAGTAAGAAAAGTCTAACCTGGATCCTAAAAACAGAGTCGAGTCCCCACAATACGTTTGAACTGGGTGTTATCTGACTTAGCAAGTCACAAAGTTAGGCGAGCCCAGCAGCACTCCACTGGTCCCAAGCTTGTCCTAAAGGCACGACAAGATATTTGAAGTGGCCCAAATGTTTATGTCCTCATACTAATTACACAGCTTTTATGTGTAATTGGTGTGAGGACCATGGGCATTTCTCTCCCAACCTGCACCTATGGCCTCATGGAGAAATATTTCTGATCATCAAATAGAAAGAAGACTCATGCCTGGTTTACAGATGGTTATGCACAAAATGTAGGCAAGACCTGATAAAATTCAGGTGCAGCATTATAGGCTGTTTTGGGGATGTCCTTAAAAGATAGTGGTGAAGAAAAATGTTTCCAATTGGTAGAATTTCAGACAGTGCATTTGGTTGTTCACTTTGCTTAGAAGGAGAAGTGGCCAACTATGCAGTAATATACTAATTACTGGTCTGTGGCCAATGGTGTTTGGTTGGATGGTCAGGGACCTGGAGGAAAAACAATTGAAAAATTGGTAACAAAGACATTTTGGGAAGAAGTACGTGGGTAATTCTCTCTGAGAGGTCAAAATGTATGAACATATTTGTATTCCATGTGAATGTTCACTAAAGGGTGACCTCAAGAGGAGGATTTTTATAATCAAGTAGTTAGTACTGTTACATGAATACCAGCTCTTTCCCAATCTACTGCTGTCACTGTCCGATTAGCTCATAAACAAAGTGGCCATGATGGCAGGATGTTAGCCATGGGCTCAGCAATATGGACTCCAACTTCTGAAGGCTTACCTGGTTAGCGCCACAATCTGATGCACAATCTGCCAGAAGCAGAGACCAACATTACGTTCCTAACATGGTATCATTCCCTAAGGTAATCAGTCTGCTGCTTAGTGATATGCTGATTACATTGGGCCACTTCTAGCATGGACGGAGCAGCATTTTATTCTTACTGAAATAGATATTCTGGATATGGTTTTGCCTTCCCTCCATGCAATGCTTCTGCCAAAACTACCATTCATTAACTTTTAGAATGCCTTATTCACAGTCATGTTAATCCATCAATTACTGCTTCCAATTAAGGTACTTACTTCATAGCAAATAAAGAGCAATCACAGGATTTTCATGGAATTCATTGGTCTTACCATGTTTTGCATTAACTTGAAGCAGCTGGTTTGACAGATTAGTGGAAATGTATTTTGAAAATTCAGTTACAGGGCCAAGTAGGTGGCAATTCTTTGCAGCTAGGGCAAGGATCTTCAGAAGGCTGTATATGATATGAATCATTGTCCAGTATTTGGTACTGCTTATCCCATAGACAAAATTCATGGGTCCAGAAATCCAGAAGAGGAAGTGGAAATGACATCTCTCAGTATTACTCCTAATGGCTCACTAGCAAAATGTTTGCTCTGTTGCTATAATCCTATATGTCACTGATATGAAAGTTTTAGCTCCAAATGGAGGAATACTTCCACCAGAAGACCCAACAGTGATTCCACCGAGTTAGCAATGAAAACTGCCACTTGACCACTTTGGCCTTCTCATGCCTCTAGTTTGACAGGAAAAGAAAGGAATTATTGTGTTGGCTTTGGTAATTGATTCTGACTAACAGTGGGAAATTGGATAGTACTCCACAATGGAAGAAATGAAGAATATGTCTGGAATACAGGAGATACCTTAGAACATCTCTTAGTATTACTGTGCCCTGTAATTAAAATTACTTAAAATTACCTTAAAATTACTGATAATTACTGTGATTATCAATGGAAAGGTATAACAACTCAATCTGGGCGAGACTGCTAATGACTCAGATACTTCAGGAATGAAGGTTTGGATCACCCACCAGGTAAAGACGTATGACTCACTGAAGTGCTTGCTGAAGGCAGAAAATATATAGAATGGGTATTAGAAGAGGGTAGTGATAAATACCATCTATGACCACATAACCTGTTATAGAAAAAGAACCATAATTGTCATGAATATTTCTCCTTTTTTTGTTATGAGTGTGTGTGTGTGTGTGTGTGTGTGTGTGTGTATTCAAATTAGGAAAGAGTTTTCCTATAACAAAATCTAAAAATTTGTAGTGCTGTTAAGATAAATTGTATTGTTCACTTAGTTATTTGATTTTTAATTACAAAATTGTTTCCATTGCAACTAAGACATTCAAACAGAATGGACATTTAAAAGTTGTCAAATATTTTCTAATTATTATTAGGAAAGAACACACTGTTGACTTTTTAACACTTCAGCATACTATTACAAAAACTCACAGATGGATTGCTAAGGATTCTCTTTTAATGATACTTTCTGGTTCTATAGAATTCAAGTAACTTCACAGAATTTTTTATTCAATATATACATTTTCCTTTTTTGTTTTATCCACTAAAACACATTACCCAAATAAAAAAGCCACATTACAGATATTATTTCTTCATAAAACATGGCTATACATACAATACTATTTTATCCAGATCACTGCTTTATGCCATTCCTTGTTTCACTAAACATACTTAGATTTCAAATATCATTTCCTGCCACCTGGCAGGAGATTCTTAGATACCTTAAATGTCACTTTGGGAAACATCAGATATGAATTTGTTTTTCCTTTGCTGTAGAATTCACTATCTTGAAAACCATTTTATTTTATAAAGGAATGTATATTAAAACATTTATTTCATTGATAAGAGATCAATCCAATGTAACACAGTGCTAGGTATATTATAAAATGTTTTGGTTATTTAGGACTAAAAAGGCAATTGTTAATAAAAACAAAATCATCCAGAACAGTGAATCTCACTTCAGAGTAGAAGTAATCCATAATCAGATCATATGCTGCCCAGTGCCCAACCACATAGCCTGCTCCTGATTGTTTGAATGCAGAGGATAGTAAAGAAAGAATAACTGACTATACCAATTAGAGACTCTTATGTATAAAGAATTGGAGAAGAAAAATTAAACACATATTTACTATGTTAATAAAGGTATGTTGTTACGATTTATTAATATGGCATATATATGTTAATATGGCATATATATGTTAATATGGATCTATGTGGTTGAATCACAACAAAAATATCCCTCAAAATCTGGTTGTTTTTTGGAAGTCAAAATACTCTTGAATCATGCATGTATCACTAAACACTACTGTAGCCAAAATATATTAAATGTATATTGATAAATGGAATGAAGCTAGTAATAATTTATACTCAAAAGTACAAGTGAGGGCCATTTAGAGCAGAAAACACATTCACTCTGAATGTACTGATTTCCAAATGTCCTTAACCCAAATTATAAACTAGTCCTTGACTACCGTAATACATAGCAGACAGATTTCTTAGTGATTAGAGTTAAAATTCTCCGTACAAATTGGAAATATTTTAATTTTAGTTTTGTTTACAAAATACCTTTTTCCACATAAGCAATATAGGGATTGATTTAAGAATTCTGAATAATATGCATTTTAATATCGATAACTTGTTTTCTTTGCAAACAATCTTAGCTGTATTATATTGACTTTAAATGATTTGTTCACCAATAGAGTAAAAATGATAGAACTCAATTAAATTATACAGAGCATTTCTATAACCATTATATTCAAATAGGTGATTTTTATCAGGGATTGCAGGATAGACTGTAGACCCTCCATTGTCAAGTACCTTGGGCAAAGCTTTACATGACCATCAGGAACCATAATTAAGCAGCATATGTGTACATGTATATTATTTCATGTTTTTCTAAGAATTCAAAATTTGTAATATTTATAAAGCAATTCATGGGGCTAAGTGCTTATAACATTATCATTAGAATTATTATATATGCTTAGTAAAAATAAATAAATATCAATATAATACAAAATACAAGTTACCAGAACATGAAAATTTCAGTCTTCCAAAACTTGTCTTTCATTTCAGAAGATGCATCAAAGCTACATTTATTGCCAAATATAATTTTCTTGGGAAGAATGCAAATGCTAATTTTTATAGATAATAATTTTTCCAGAGACAGTATTCCTTATACTACTTCTTTGTAGCTCTCTTGTAATCTATATTTCTTCTTTTTAAAAAATCTAAATATTCATTTAACCAGCCTATTTCTTTTTCTCACTCACCATTTCTTCTGGATCCTACATTACCTGGATTTTATTTAACCAATATAATATCTGGCTTTTATTTATTTAACTATGTTTAAATACATATCATAAACATTTTTTTGGCAAATAGATAAATCTGATCATATTGCCTATTTTGTTCAATGGGATTCTTTAGTGTCTACTCAAAACAAAATATACTATATGAAAAAAATGTTTTAACTCCATAAAGGTACAAATTCCTCTAAACAAGCAGTATATATTTAAGTGAAGTTAAAGCAGCTGATCTGATATATTCTTTTTTCTTCATCCAGGACATTCCCAAAATAAAGAAAGTATGCAGGTGACCCAGTCTAATTTTTTTATCATCTGGATGTTTGGGCAAATCAACTGATTAGGCTTGCCAAAAGGAAGAGAACTGATCTCTAAAATACCCTGAGAATAATGCCCTGACATCATATTATTATTATAAATAGAAATCAGCAGATAGGAGGCCTAGCATCCTGGAGAATGTCATGTTAACTGATGAAGTCCTCGGGGTGTAAAATGTAAAAGTTTTAAAATTTAAATTCATCCCACTGTTAGTGCCCTGGTTTCGTGTCCCCTGAAAAATCCATATTGCAATTTAATTACCATTGTGATGGAATAAAGGAGTGGGACCCCTAAAGGGACATCAGGCTATAAGTTCTCTGCCCTCATCAAAGGAATAATGCTAGTATTGGTGTAGTGAGCTGCTGATGAAAGGATAAAGTTGGGTTCTCTTCCTAGTCCGTCTCATAAACTCACCTGTGCTGTTGCCTTCTGCTATGGGATGATGCAGCACAAAGGTCCTCACCTCCAGAATCATGAGCCAAACAAACTTCTGTATATTACAAATTACCCAGTCTGCATTACTGTATTATAGCAACACAAATCAGACTAAGAAAATTGATACCAAAGAGTGGAGCTATTGCCATAACAACCTGAAAACTTAGATGCACTGTTGGAATTGGGTAATGGATAGAGGCTAGAAGAATTTGAAGAAGCAAGTTAGAAAAAAGCCTAGATTGCCTCTAATGCAGCATTAAGGACAATTCTGGTGATGGCTCAGAAGAAGATCCTAGAACTAGAAAGAGCCTAAAACTCCTTAGTTATTATCTAAGTGATCATAATCAGAATGTTGTTAGAAATGTGGACTGTAAAGTCCAATCTATGGAAGTCTCAGATGGAACCAAAGAACAAAGTATTGAAAACTGGAGTAAAAGACTTCCTTGTTATATAGCTGCAAAGAATTTGGGTTAATTGTATCCAAGCCCAAGGGCATTATGAAAGACAGGAATTAAGAGTGATGAACTAGGGTTATCTGGTGGAATAAATTTCTAAGCAAAAATATTGAAGAAGCTTCATGGCTACTTTAAATCACATACAGGAAAAATACTTCTAGACATTCTTTTAGGCAAGGATTTCATGACCAAGAAACCAAAAGCAAATTCAATAAAAATAATGATAAATAGCTGGGCCTTAATTAAACTAAAGAACTTTTGCATAGCAAAAGGAAGTCAGGAGATTAAACAGACAACCCACAGAGCAGGAGAAAATCTTCACAATCTTTACATCTGACAAATGACTGATATCCAGAATTTACAATGAACTCAAACAAATTAGCAAGAAAAAAAAAACGGAAAATCCCAGCAAAAGTGGGCTAACGACATGAATAGACAATTCTGAAAAGAAGATATAGAAATGGCCCACATCATATGAAAAAATGCTCATCATCACTAATGATCAGGGAAATACAAATCAAAACCATAATGCAATACCACCTTACTCCTGCAAGTATGTCCATAATCAAAAAGTTGAAAAACAGTAGATGTTGATGTGGATATGGTGAACAGGAAACACTTTTAAATAACTGGTGGGAATGTAAACTAGTACAACCACTCTGGAAAACAATATGAAGATTTTTTAAAGAACTAAAAGTAAAACTATCATCCATTTGATCCAGCAATTCCACTACTGGGTATTTACCCAGAAGAAAAGAAAGAAGTCATTATAAAAATATATACACATATGTATGTGTATATATATATATATATATATATAATGAAATACTTCTCAGCCATAAAAATGAATGAATTAATGGCATTTGTAGCAATGTGGATGAAACAGGAGACTATTATTCTAAGTGAAGTAACTCAGGAATGGCAAGCCAAATGTAATGGTTTGGCTGTGTCCCCATCCAAACCTCATGCTGAATTGTAACTCTGACATTTCCCACATGTCATGGGAGGAACCCAGTGAGAAGTGATTGAATTATGAGTGTGGGTCTTTCCTGCACTGTTCTCATGATCGTGAATGAGTCTCACAAGATCTCATGTTTTTAAAAATGGGAATTTCCAAGCTGTTTTTCTTGCTGCCATCCAAGTAAGACGTGACTTGCTTTTTCTTGCCTGTGCCATGATTTTGGGGCCCCATCAGTCACGTGGACCTGTCAGTCCATTCAACCTCTTTTTCTCTCCAGTCTTGGGTAGTCTTTATCAGCAGCATGAAAACAGGCTAATACACCAAACACTGTATGTTTTCACTCATAAGTAGGATCTAGAGCTATGAGGATGCAAAGGCATAGAAATGGCACAATGGACTTTGGGGACTCTGGAGAAACAGTGGGAAGGGAGCGAGGGATAAAAGACTACAAATTGGGTGCAGTGTATACTGCTCAGGTGATGGTTGCACCAAAATCTCACAAATCACTACTAACAAACTTACTCATGTAACCAAAACCACCTGTTCTCCAATAACTTAGGGAAATAAAAAAAAATTTAAAAAATCACATACAGTAAGATGCAAGTGGAAAACAAATAAAGATGGATTTATAATTAAAAAGAAGCAGAATGTAAAAATTTGGAAAATTTGCAGCCTCACCATGAAAAGATTAAAAAATTGTGTTAAAGAGAGCAAATAAGGGTGTAGCTATCCACCATTTGCAGAAGAGATCAGGACAAGGTTTCAGGAACACAAAGGGTGAATAGCACTACAGGCATTACAGAGAACGTTGATGCTGCTACTTTCATGATAGGTCCATGCTATAGGAGGGCAGAATAGTTTTGGAGGTGGGCCCAGGGCACCTTATACAAGCTCCTTTCCCAGATCTGCCATAGACATCTGTACTCTGCATTCTAGTCCAGTGCTTCTTTACCAGCCCAACCATGGTTCAAGTGGGCCAAGATGTTGCTTGGCTTGCCGCTCTGGAAGGTACAAGTTGGCAGTGTCCATTTGGTGCTATTTCTGCAAGCTCACATCATGCAAGAGCTGTAAGGCCATAATGATCTCCACCTCCATCACTACTTAGGAACCCAGGCAGACCTTATCATAAGGGAAGAGCCACTTCACACAGCCCCCACTAGGAAGATGCCTACCAAAATCTTCCCAGGAGTGAAGCCACTGCAGGGAATCCCTACTTGAGCAATGCCTAGTGAAGCCATGAAGGTGGGGTCAGTTTGAAAACCTCTTAACTGTAGAGCTACTATCATGCAGCTTCATTTTGTAAAAGCTGCAGACAGGAAACTTCAGAACATGAAAGCTGCTGAGTGGACTGATCCCTGCAAAGCCAAAGGAGTGGGGCTGCCTGAGGCCTTGGGGGATGTGGGACATGGAGTCCAAGGTGATTATTCTCCAAATTCTACCTGAATGTCTTTTTTCCTTGTTGAGTTTTGACTAACTTGGCAGTAGTTACCCATCTTTTCTTTATTTCTTTCTTTTCAAATGGGAATATCTGTCCTACACCTGTCCTACTACTGTATTTTGGAAGTAAATAACTTATTTTGATTTTATAGGCTTAACAGCTGAAGGGAATTTGTCTCAGAATGAATCATGCCTTGAGTCTCACACATTTCTGATTCAGAGGAGACACTTTACTTTTCAATTTTGAATTGGTGCTAGAAAAATTAAGATATTTGGGGCTATTGGAATAGAATGAATGAATTTTGCATGTGAGAATGATGAGTTTTGAGAGGCCGGGGATAGAATGCTATTGTTTGAATGTCCCCTTCAAAAGTCATGTTGAAATATAATTGCTATTGTAATGAAATTAAAAGGTGGAACTGTTAAGAAATTATTAGGCCATGAGGGTTTTTCTTTCATGAATGGATTAATGCTGGTATCATGGCCGTGAGTTAGAAATCTTGGGAGTGATACAAAGATGAAGGTTGGTCCCATTTTTTTCTCTGTCTTGGGAATTCACTTGCTCTTCTGCCTTCTGCCATAGGTGACATGATACAATGGCCCTTAGCAGATGCTGGTTCCATGTACCTAGACTTCCTACAACCACAAGCCAAATAAATTTCTGTTTATTATAAATTACATAGTCTTGTTACTCTGTTATAGCAACACAAAACAAAGACAATTAGAGACCCCACAAGTCTCTCTTAGGGACCTCACTGTATTGGACCAGTGTGACACATCCAACATTGGAGGAAGGGAATTAGGAAACAGCCTCAACTGCCTAGAACATTCTTTGCTTCATATGAGCCTGACTGCTTGCATCCTTGAAATTATTTAGTGAAGGGGGATACTGAGTAGAACATCAGTAAGTGAGATTTATGTTACTCTGATTTGACAATCTGATCCTGTTTGATAGCTTAGTATCTTACCCAGAGAATGTCTGCTTCAATGAGGTAAGGATATATTTCTTTTTAATATTTTGCTTATGAACATGAGGAAACAAAATGTACACTGAATTAAAAACTTAAAATTGAGAATATTATTGATATTTCCTGATATAATTTAAATGTAAAGGAAAATTTAAGTTTATTAGTAGGTTTCCAACTCTGTCATTTGTTCTTCATAATGGACATAGTCAGAGGAGACCTATTCCATGAACATTTCACCAGCATATTACCATGTGAAGAGCATTTCTTACACTTCTAGAGTTTATACATTCTGTAGTAGATATTATTTACATTAAATGAAATATAAGTTAATATACAGAGACATAATTTAAAGTGATGACTGAATTTAAAGTTTCTTTAATTTCCAACGTAGTAATCTTGGGTTGAAATACAAACATGTGCTTATCCAAGGAACATATTTATACAGTATGATTTTATTGATAAGAATTGTGTAAATTCTGCAAACATCTTTATAGATGAAATCATTTTCTTATGTAATGTCTGTGATGCTTGTTCCAATTATGTTGTCACTTGGGTTTCTCCAATAATACTTGTGTAGCATCAAACTAGTATTATAGTCTTAATAGTTATGATTGTCAATGTATGTTATTGAATATTATTTAGAGCCCCTTCGCTCCACAAGTTCTTTGCTCTAGTTCTAGAATAATGAAGCTATATTTGTCTCTCAACTCCTTGGGTTGCCAGTTTTTCATTTGATTGCATGTAGGTTAGACTTAAGTTAATTTTCTATAGTATAAGAAACATGTTGTGTAATTTACTTTATTGAAGCAAACTGATTTGGGTCAGTAAAAAGCTCTCAAGAAATGTATTATAAGAAGGAATAATAACTATTTTATCTATAGAAAAAAGGTCATGGAGATAAGATTACATTATAGTTAAGTATATTTGAATTATAAATTTCTGAATGTTTTTCTATATTCACATTCACTCAAACGTTTTCTCAGTCTTTTTTTTAAAATAATATATATGCGCACACTTTGTGATTTCTGTGAAACTCAGATTATGCACATGTTTATATGAATGTGTGTAATTTAATTTTCAAAGCAATCACAATTAAAAGAAGGAAGCAATAATACTGACTCTCATCACCTCTCTAATTTATTCTCAAGTTCCCTTGTCCAGCAGCATAAACCTCCAGATGTAGGAGACTTGTTTTTTGACTCAACATTTCCCATCTTTTTTTTTTATTTATTCACATTGACTAAGAAGATGTCTCAGAGAGATAGGAAGGCACAGCATTGTGCATGTTATTGTATAGCATAAGAGCTTTCAAATAAAGGAGCTACTGAAGGGTTTCATGTAGGACTTTAGACAGGATTTATCTGATTTGTATTTTAGTAGGTTTTCTGGTAGTTTTATGGAAGATGAACCTTGAGAAAACCAAAGTAGAATCAAATAAAAGGCTACAACCTGCATTTGAAGAAAGAAGATGTCTTCTGCTCTCTCTGCTTACTTCCATAATTCCAGAGTCTAGTTGCTGTTTGACTCCCAGTTTGGGTTAAAAGAAGGAAGGTAGAAAACAGAAGTAACCTGGAAAGTGGTTGAAGTTGACACCTTATCTTTTGGAGTGTGTCTGGGTTCTTTGAAGGTTATTAGCACTGTGTATCCCATGATGTTCTCAGACTGCATTTTTGAATGCTTGGTAGGTAAGTTATTTTGTGTCGCTACTTCACCGCTCCTCCTTAGTGAACTTCACAGGTGGGCAACGGCACACATATGTTGGAGTCTTTACATTCTCTCACACATTCCCCTTGAACAGGTCTTTATTATACCATTTGGGATGGAAGATGAAATTCTGCTCTCAGCCTCTCCACTAAAACAGTTTGTCAGCCCGTGTATTGATTTCTAGATTTTTGAGTGAGAGTGTTGTATCTCAACACATATGGAGTGTATAGAACATATACCAAGCTCTCTGGGCTGTCTCTTTGAAGTGCAATCACTGTATGTTTGAGACGATAAAAAGAATAACTTCCACCCTACCTTCTCCTTGGAAGGAGACTAGGGATTCACAGGATTTATTTTTGAATAAATTTTGTCAAACTGCTCTCTTGATCTTTTTTACACACTCATAAAAAGTGAGAAGTTTTAAATAACATGGATACAAACTGATTATTTCCTTTGAAAGCATTTTATATCCTGATTGATTTTACAATTTCATATCTATTTTATTTTGGTATATTGTTGGAAACTTAAACTTTAACATCATATTAAAGCACCATTTTTGAGCATTGAACTTTTTTGTTAAGCACTGTTACAAAAATGTCACATATGTCAACAAACTGACACCTCATAATGATCCTGAGTGAAAGAAATTATTAGCTCAATGATTCATATGAATTCATTTGTAGTAGAAAAGAATAGAGTGATACACATTCACTCTATTCTTTATTTAGGAGATATTTAGGAGATATAATCAGTGATAAGTCATAATTAGATGTTGGAAGTGATGGAGAGGATCAGACATAACTGGTAGGATTCTTACCGTGAATGTCTGGTTGGATCAATTTATCAAAGAATAACAATAATAATAATGAAAAAGATAAACACTCTTACCAAGGACAGAGTTAATGCATATACATTAGACAGAAACTTTCAGGGGTTGGTGTCTAGCATTAAATATGAATTCCAGGAAAGAAATATGGGAACATATATTGATTTGGGATACTTTAGCATACATGCAATAGTTGAAACTCTGTCTATTGATTAGCTTTCCTAATATGAAAATGTAGAATAAGAAATAACAATGGGCTGAGCTAGCGCTAGAGGTAGCAACAAAATTCCTGGAGGAGAATACCAAATTAGAACAGAATACCTCTTCCTCTCTCTCTCTCTCTCTCTCTCTCTCTCTCTCTCTCTCCATATATAATATATATATATATATATATATATATATATACGTATATATATACATATATATATATACACATATATATATACATATATATGTGTATATATATACGTATATATATATGAAAGAAAGGAGCTACAACAAAACAAGAAGACTGTTGTACATTTGAATTTGTGAAAATAGCAAGTTGTGGGAGAGTGTCACTAGATGTATGGCTATGCCAATATAATGAAAATTGAAAAGACTAATTATAAATAGGAATTAGGAGGTACTTGGAGCACTTAGCAAGACCAGTTTTATTACAAAAATCTGATGGAAACCAGATTACATTGGGTGAGAACTGAACATTGCATTAGTTAAGATATTCACAGGAAACATGCCACATTAAAATTAGGATAACTAGAGGCAAATTTAATAAACGGATGATTTACAAAAGTGATGGCAGGGAATAAAAAAACCACAAAGGATAATACAGTAGCTTAGAGCCTAGAGGCAGGGCTCCATAACCACTCCAAAACTAGGGTGACAAGGAGGGAGTGCTTACCAGAACTGAAATAAAAATAATTCTTTGTAGGAAGGATCACTTGAAAAAATGAGAGCTTCAGTCAAGAAACTTAGGTGCAGCAATACCACAAGGAAATACATATCATTATCACACTTTCAAATCTACCCTCATTTGAGCATCTGGCCCATGGGCGGCATGGACCTCAGCCTATCCATTGTCTTCTAATAACCCCCACATCATAAACTAAAAATGTTAGGCTTACTTTTTTTCATTTCTAATCAAGGGTAGATTACTGTTTAAAGTAATATCAATAAGGAGGAGAAGAAAAGATCAGCTGGAACTAGAAAGGGATGTCCTGTCAAAGAAGGATTTTTCAGATGAATAAGCAGTGAGCGTGTTAATAAGTGTGAAGAAGAATGCCTTAGAGAAGGAGAGTTTGAAAAATAAAGCAGCCAGAGCTGTTCACTTAGAGAAGATTCATAGGAGAGAGAGATGGGATCATAGCACAGGTTAAGGCATTGGTCTTAAATAGGAAAGCGGACTCTTCTTCCTCTCCCATTTTAGGGAAAAAATCCATACATATTTAAGTTTATTTGATGCCTGGAAAATATTATATTAGAAAGATCATCTAGTATTTCTAATACTATATTAGAAAAATTACATCTCACCCAATGTAATCTGGCCATTATTTTCCTTATAAAGTAGGAAACAAAACTGACAAGACTAAAGGCTGTTGAGTAGGGGGTAAAGTGAAGTATGTCTGCTATGATCTTTGAGAGGAATTTGCAAGTGGAAAGACAAGTAAATACATTTTAAATGCTCAACTGGGGTCAGATACCTTCTACCCTCTTTCTCACTGCAGTGATTATCACGGAAAAGTGTATTATCTTATGTAAAATGACAGAGAACACAGATTTTAGTATCGATTCATTTCAGAGTGTGGTGTAGAGGTGGCAGAAGGAGAAATAGAGGTGTTGGTCTGTTTTGTGCTGCTACAACAAAACCACTAAAACTAGGTGATTCATGAAAAGCAGAAATTTATTTCTCACAGTTTTGGTTGCTGGGAAGTCCACAATAAAGTTGCAGAAAATTTGTGAGGGCCTTCTTTCTGCATCCTTACATGGTACGAGAAGTGAACCCACTCTTGCAATTACTTTACATATATTAATCTATTCATAAGCATGGAGCTTTTAAGACTTGAACACCTTTCACGAGGCCTCACCTCCCAACACTCTTGCACTGGGGACTAACTTTCTAAGACATTTATTTTGGAAAGCACTTCAGGTTATAGCAGAAAAAACCATGGGCTAAAAATGCTTATAAGAAACATTTAAAAATAGACATATACTTAGGGAGGATGTGGGAAAGCTACATGGAAAAATAGCTTTGGTCAGAGGATGAGCCAGTGAAATCTATCTCTGAGGCTGAAAACTTTCAAGTAATTGCTCTGGGTGGCACGAGAGTGGAAATGAGGGCATTGAAATATTTTTGGACTGAGAATTGAGAGGTTAGGGCAGTGGTTCTTAAAGACAGTTAAACATTAAAACAGCCAGAATGTTTGCCAAAAATGCAAACATTTAAATCCACTTATGATTTACTGACTCAGTAAGCTTAGGCTGGGATTGGAAAAAGCTTTCTTGTCCTCTCTGCTAGCTCTGAGACTGAGCCAGGTTCTACTTAGAAGTTGACTTCTAATTTGACATCTAGGATAAAGTGGGGATTGGGATAGAAAAAAAGGAGCAAGCCTCACATGTTTTGTTTATGTTGTGGGGTTGTTAGAAGACAATGTAATAGGTTAAGGTCCATATAGCCAGTTGGCCACACGCTCAAATGAGGAACTAGAAACATCCCCAAATGCCCATGGTGGTAAAGGAGCGCTGTTTGGAGATGGAATAAAGCAGGAGGATGTCAAACTTCCCTATCGGACCAGTAATATTTAGCTACAGAGAGAACTATAGAGAAAACAGTGTTCCTAAGAGATCTAGTTTTCAGTTAAGGCAAGATAGGCTAAAAGCACTTTGCAGAAAGATTGACAATGTATGCAAGATGGTTTATAATCTAATGAACACTGCAGAGAATTCAAGGAGAAAGTTTGTAGTTGAGAATGGGGCATAATTTTATGATAAACTAGGAGTGGAACAGCAGAAAGTATGCTTAGTATAATTTTTTTCTTTCAACACAAAGAAGTCAGTATATTTTACCTTATTGTGTAATTTTGTTGTTATTACTGTTTTATGCTATACAATGAAGAGGAACAATGAAAAAGGAACATTCCTGCATGAGAATTCATGAGCTAGAGTGTTGAAAACAAGAACATTGAATGCATATAAATGGGTAGAGAAACAGAAGCAATAGGTTTGTGAAAATATATTAGAAGCTACCAGCAAGCTAGAAGGTATCGGGGATGCTTTTCTAACATAAATTACAATAGAAAAACACAAAAAAAGTGTGATTAGAAGTGGTATCTATTTGAATATGTATTATAATTTTTATTCTGTTAATGCTGAACATCTAACAAATTCATAACAGTATTTGTAGACTGTTGTCTTAGAAGAAAGAAATAAGAGAAACTGCCACTTTGAACTTAATTCTGACCACACAAAAATGCTTCTTTGTAATGTCATCTTGACAGAAACCGTAAGTCACAGCAACTGGGTCATCTTGAATTAGCTAACAGAGAAAGAAGAGAAGTCTCACAGGCAAAATTAGACTTTTGGGAAAAAATATAACAAAGCAGAAACTTTTTTTATTATCCCCTGGTGAAAGACTCTAACTGAAATGCAACTCAAAAGGGATGAAAATGTTAAAAATATAATACTGATCATATAAGTATGACTAATGGCAATAATTTGTGTGTGTGTGTGTGTGTGTGTGTGTGTGTGTGTGTGTGTGTGTGTATGTGTGTGTGTGTGTTTTGGAGTCTCCTCGTGTAGCCAGGTTGCAGTGCAGTGGTGCAATCTCCGCTCACTACAACCTCCGACTCCCTGGTTCAAGCGATTCTCCTACCTCAGGCTCCTGAGTACCCGGAATTACAGGCCTGTGCCACCATACCCAGCTAATTTTTGTATTTTTAGTAGAGATGGGGTTTCACCATGTTGGCCAGGCTGGTCTCCATCTTCTGACCTCATGATCCACCCACCTCAGCCCCCCAAAGTGCTGGGATTATGAAATTTTAAAAGAGTGACAGGAAAAACAAATTCAGTGTGGTGGAGACCTTTCCAAAGATCTTAACATTTTAAACGTATATGAAATAAAATGAAGAACATGTTTACTGTTGATGAAGACAAAACTGTGTCATGTTCCATCAAGAACAGTGTTGGACCTCAACTTTAATTTAGAAATGGTAGGTAACTCAGAAAAGAGTTATGAGAATGCTCAGAAATCTTAATATCACATCCTGTAAACAACTGTAGCCAATATAACTGGTTGTATTCATTATTTCTCTTACAATGTCATCACCCCATCTGTATTAGCTCCTGCTTCTCTAATCCTCCTTGATAGCTCATAACTTTTCTGTTCATTTTCATTGTTAGAACAGTTTAATTTTTCAGGAATTAAAATAAATATATTCCCTTTAAAAATGATTTGATCGCCATCTAAATAAATACACATCTTCATCTCCCCAGCCCAGATTTAACTTGGTAATGGGGACAGGGGAGTGATCTGCTCATTTGTTATCCCTCTACCTGTTGTTGCTGTTGTTGTTTTTAATGTCTCCTGCCCCAAGCATGCTGCTCTGTCTCCTACATTGTTCAGAGGATAGATGAGTGGGAAAAGAATAACGTCTGTCTTGACTAAAGGAGATCAATTGCTGAGATCAATTCACTGCTTGGGTGGAATTTTTGCAAGATGAATCTAGTTTGTGTCATCCACTCTGAAAGTGCAAACTCTTAGCAGTAATACCCTGTCTTCACTCATCCATAGAGTTCTGCCTGACCAACGTCATCCCCTGGGATTATTCCAAGTAAGAGTGAGGCACCAGCCTTCTTCTCTCCAAACTCCAGGGAACCCTATTCAGGTTCTCCCAAGAAGTCTGTCTCTCCACACACTCAGGTTCCATGCTAGCTCTGGGACTCACCAAACTCCCTCCTGTAGTTTAAAGTGTGCAGGTTTAATGTAGAAATCACCTTTCTCCCCAATAGAAGGGAGTGAAAAGAAGGTGTCCTACGATTATATTCAAAAATAAATCTTCACTCTGGAGCTTCCTTTGATTGTTTTCTTCCTTTTTACAAACTAGAATTAAGAAAGGGTCTAAGAGTCTATCCATCATCCAACACCTATTCTCTTTGGGATACATAAACGTTTATCGCCATGGTCTTCAACCAAAAAGGAAAAGTCCCATGGAACATTCTGTTATGTTTGTTATTCTCAGTAATGATTAATGTTTACAGTGGCTAGGGGTTACTAAAGACCAGAGACATCAGAAACATCTTTTTTCCTAACTACAGAAAGCAGAATCAAGACCACTGGCAATAAAAATGGGAGTCCTATATAAAATTATGAGCTCCTCTTCTTTGGAAACTTTAAAATTGATTTTGAAACTAATTAAAGACTTTACAGAATCAAATCACATTTAAGTACACATGATGTTCTTTAGAATCACAAGGTGCTGATGTAAACTACGTAATCTGCATCCTAGTTTTCAGGAAAATTCTAATTCTCTAAATAAAAATTAAAATGACCCCAAGAAACAAGGTACTAGTCAGAAACAACCTTGACTGCATTTTTATTAGTTTTATTATCTCTCCTTAAATTTAGTTTTTCAGTGGAATCGTGATTAACTTTTATGTAAGAACTAATCTCCATTTTTGAATGTTTATTAGAATACTTTCTATGATAGATTAATTATATAAAATTACATTAAGAGGTTACCTTATGTAACTGGAATTATGTGAGAAGCTTCAGGGTAAAAGCTTATTCCCCATTCATTCAGAAACCAAAAATAAGAGGTAATAATGCCTGTCCCACATTTGAAAGAACTGAGCATTTTCTCTTCTTTGCACTGCCTGCCTCAAAAACTAGAGTTAAAATTGTAGGAGATTATATAATTAAATAAGAGTAATGCATTGTTTTCATTGTAATTTTCATGAAATTACCTCAGATATATTACATATTAATATCACAGTCACATTTATTACTGCCTTCTGACCAAAGCGTATGTCCTTGCAAGCGCTTTTGGTAGGTAAAGCTTGTTGCTGATGTTATGGAAGTTTGAGCTTTGGTCAAAAATAAAGAAATTCATTAGTTGGAAGATGACTAATGATGTCTTTTGAGTTTCCCAAAGGAATTTGTTTTCTTCACCAACTTTCAGGACTTGTTCCTCTATAAATACTGCTAATTTTATAAACAAACATGTTAATTCCTTTGAATTTCTGTATCTTTGATTATTGGTGAAGTATTACTAGTATATCTTTCTACGATGTCTATTAATATTTTATCTTTTATTTTTGTCTGAATACTTTGTCAATTTATCTATAGGATGCTAAAGGGGCTTTAATCTTGATGATCTGTCAATTAGGTTTATTTTGAATGCAAAAATGATCTTTTTTAAATTTTTTTTGGAAACAGGGTCTCACTCTGTTGCCCAGGCTGGAGTGCAGGGGCATGATCATGGCTCATTGCAACCTTGACTTCCCACATTCAAGCATCAGCCTCCCGAGTAGCTGGGACGCAAGGCTAATTTTTGTGGAAGCAGGTCTTTGCCATATTGCCCAAGGTGGTCTCTGATTCCTGGGCTCAAGTGATTTGACTACTTCCACCTCTCAAAGTGCTGAGATTACAGGCCTCAGCCACTCTGCCTGGACCTGCTAATAATTTTTAAGTAGTTAAAAGTGTCTTCAATTTTTATAAAACTAATTTCTTCATCATATTGATTAATATGCTTTATTTTACATTCTTTTAATATTCACCTTTTTCATCTATCATTTATTTGATAAATTGTGTGGAGTAGGAGTGCTCATTTGATTTTTTTCCCCAGAACCAATTTTATTTACTTAACCATACAGAATTTACCCATCAATTAGGATTATGACATTTATTATTCATTAAGTGAATAGTCATTAGTGACAATGGTATAGAAAAACTACACAACATAAACCATTAGTGGCAGATTTGTCTTTCAGTGTTTTTGAAAAGTATTTGAACAATGCTTATCAAGCATTTAAAAACTTTATTTCTTCTGTAATAAAAAACACACTTCTTAAAAGCCAGTTTCAAATTAACATAAATTACGAAAAGATTATTCTCAATATGTAAGCTGCAAAATTACTTAAAAATTTTGACAGCTTTATACAACTTAAAGACTCAATATTAAAAGAAATTAATGATATTTTGACAATAGCTATGTTTATCGTATTTCAATCCTAAAATCAACGTTTAATATGATGTGCTGTGTTGATGTCTGGTGAAATGGGAAGGGCCTCCAATACCCCAACCACAGGTTTCTCTCCTCACTTTGCTTTAGAGGATAAGGTCTCTAGCCAAAAATCGTCCTTTTTATGGGGACCACACTTGGATCCTGCTTATTCTCGAGTAGCAGGTTTCCATTTCCTGCGGGCTCACAGAAATTTTCAACCAAGTTAATTCTCTGAAGGCCCCAAGGGAAACACAGATTCTGCCTGAGAGACGTCCACTGTTTGTTTACTCTGTCCCAAGTGCAGCTCCCATCTGCCCTGCAAGCAGAGGCAGTGTCCTCCTTTCTCCTTCCACTGGCTGTGAGTATTATCTGACCGGGACATTGCCGTTGATCTCATCTGTCAGTGTCAGAAATTGTGTGTTTGACTATCTTCACAACCGTAGGGCAAGAATTCCTCCCTCACCAATGGGGGAATAAGAGGCGATTAAAATAGAAATAAAATATTATAATAATTAATAAATATTTATAACTCTTTAAATCATATTTGAAGTGCCTTTTATAATATTAAGTATAAATATATAGGAATCAAAAATCCTATTGCTTTAAAAATATATATTTACCTTAATCTGGGAGAAAGTATACTAAAAATACTCATTTTGGTGAAATGAAAGCCATAAAAAATATGATGTTCTAATATTTTACAGAAAGTGTCACTGGTTGATGATCCCAGCATCCCCCTCTCCTTGATCTACCACTGCCTTTGTACCAAATGCTTCCCCAGCCTGCTCCAACCTGATTACTGACCATGGCAGGGGTGCCAATTTAAGATTATTACTTTAAGATACATGACTATTTCAATGGGTGTCTTATTTGAAGGATTTATCATCAGCCTCGTCTAAACTTTCTTAGAATTGTATTCCAATCTGAAACTCCTCCTATCTATCCTCCTTTCTTCCTCCTCTCTTTTACAGAAGTCAGAACAGCATCACAACCTGGAAGCTCATTCCACTCTCTCCATCTTCTCCCATAATCAATAAATTTCTTGCATGTCTAATACCAACTTTACACCTGCTCATGAATGTACCCAAATGAACAAAATTTTTCCAAAATCTTTATATTCAAGTACAGAACATAGCAAAACTATAACCCATTATTTTCTCATTTCATTTGCTTGCAATTTTCATTTGTTTAGCATAAATTTAATGTCATCCTATTACATGATAGGACTACAACATTTAAGGACTAGTATGTTTCTGGTAGAAACAAGATTCTGTATAACTTAAACATTAAGAATATACAAATAATAGTAATAAAATAATAATGCAAGAAATTGAATTATATAGTATTTCATTATGTGATTCAAAATAACAGAAAAATAAGTGCTATAAATTGCAAAAAGATATATTTTATAGTTGAAGTTGTGGATAAAGTTTATGTGGTCATAGGATTGGAGCTCATTCTTCAAAATTAAGTGACATAGAGAAACACTATGAATGGCAGAGGTTTACAGACAAGGAGAAGTAGAAATAATAGAAAAGGCAGCAGAATAAACATGTTTGAAGAGTAATGAATAACAAATTGTGGAAATGTAATTTGTAATCTCCCTTAACTTTAAATATTAAAATACATGCTGTGTTATTTGAAACATGATGGCATGATTTTAGTTTTAAGAGAACATAACGCAACATGTAATAAGTTGACTTTTATTCTATATGTGTACCTATATTACTACTAGTTGAGAAGTAAGAACATCTCACTTAAGGTTATGTGCATTGTGAATGTTTAAACATAATGAATATTTCCATCACATATGAGATAGATGTGTCATGTTGATTTCTACTTCTTCCTTTGTCAACTGCATACCAAGGATGTTAGTAAAAAACTAATTCATTATATGAAAGTCAATTATAAAATTGCACTTGACAATGAAAAATGTCATTACCAGTAAAAATACAGAAAGATAATGAGAGCATAACTTGGATTTATCTTTTACCACTTTATGCAGGACGAGATAATAAGCAGTACTCTAAGCTTTTGAGCAGTCTTCTTTGGAAATAAAAATCCAAATAAATAATGAGTTAGACTGCTTTATTTGATGTTTATTAAAGCATAGTTATTTTAATAGGTAATGTAGTAACACAAAAATTATTTTTAATTTTTTTTATTGCAAAAGGCTAACTTCTCAAAAGAGAAAGACATTTTTATCTGATTAGAAATGTTTTCTAAGTGGTCTACTATATAATGTTTCTTAATACAGCATTGTTCTATAACAGATATTTACTCCAGTTTAAGAGAATCTTATTTTTCTGTTTATCTTATTATTATATAAATAATCACTGGTTGTCTTGGTTTACAACTATAAACTATTAGTTTTTTAATATGGTGATTTAATTCTTAATATAGATTTATTATAAATGATATATTTATATAATTTTAAAGACAGTAATTATATGTGTGCATATCTGTATATGTTTAATCAAAATGTTATAAATAACAAGGAAAACTAAAAATAATATATCTATAAAGTGATTTAAAATAAATAATTTTATCTAATCATTTCAGCAGACCAATAAAAATAAAAATCCTTATGTATTCTTTCTTCCTAGGTGATAATTATGTCACAAGAGATTAATAAATTTGCCAGGGTTATATAATGGGCAGATGTCAAAAACCAAAATTCCACTCTGAGTTTTTTGTTGCAAGTTTCAGCATCTTTTCTAAAGGTACAGAATAATGATAAAGGCATACTTTAATGGGACATGAGTAATTTACTTTCAAAGTGCTTGACCTCAAAGGATGATCTTAAACATAACCATATTAAAATAAAATCATTATTTAATGGTATGAAAATTTTTCAAACATTACATTGATATTAAATAGGGAAGAAAATTATATAATATCCTTCAAACTCTTTCATTTTTATACTGATAATATTTTTATCTGAAAACAAAGTAGGTAAAATAGAAGGCACAAGTTAATGTATTTGGATAAAACATTGAAAATGTATAAAAGAAAATATCTTTGTATATATTATTTTGCTTGATAAATTATACATTTTAAGACAGAGAAAGAAAAATGGGGGAAGGAAAGAGAACTAATGTATATGTGCTACAAGAGATTTCATGAAAAGAGGAATAGGATTTTATAATTAAGATCAATGAGGTTGTGATTCCAAGAACATGTCTCCTTTGTAAGGATAGTAGTCATTAATGATTATTCCTGAAAGAAAAAAAGATGGAGAAAAGAGAGTAATCTGCAGCATGGTGAACATTGGTAGAGACCAGTGACCCAAGAAAACAGAGTCAAAGCAAGACAAGTCAAGGTAAATGAGCAAAATGTACCACTAGGGAAGAGAAAGAGACTATAGATGGAGTTTTAATTGGACATACAATTGCTACTTTAAGTTAGCATTTGTGAATTTAATGTTAAATTAGACAGATGACTGCTAACTTATAGATCAAAAGCTGTGCATATAAAGTCAAAGTGAGCTAAGAAAGAAAGAATTGTATCCTTTGACACTTCTGTCTATATACATCATACAAATTCTCAGAAGCCCAATTCTACAATTATTCTTACTACATTGTTATATGCGTGTGTATGTGAATATGTATGTATCTACCTTTCTCTTCAGATCAAGGACTTTTCTTTATGTATCTTCAGAACACACATTTAGCATCTGGAATCTGGTACATGCTTAGTAATTTTTTAAATTAATGAATACATAGTTGCCTTGAGTAACTCCCAACAAAGAGCTAAGGCTGAAGGCCAAAGCTAGGGTCCTAGTGATTCTAGTCAGCATCAGTCACAGTCAGCATTATTGAATCAGGTATTCAACAACACAAGCCATTGATATTATGCCTCCCTCAGTAGCCTACACTTAAATTATAGAAGAAAAAAACTGTGAAGAACAATTTGAAGAGACCAGCAAGAGAAAAGGAAAATGGTCTGGCAAAATAACAAACTGTGAGGTCAGTTCACAGGTGAGTTCTATGTAAAACATATATTTTGACTGTGATTGCAGCTGAAGCAAAAATCAGAAAGACAAGATGAAAACAGAATTCAGAATATCATCTATTAAGAATACACTGTACATTTTGTGAGTTTAGAATCAAGCATAGTGCCTACACATACCCGTTCAGTCAATATTTGTTTAGCGAATAAATAAACTCAAATGGAGTTTTCAATTATCATTTTATGAGGACGTGAGAAACTATAAACAGGAACTACTGCAATAAATTTTTGGAAGTCCCGTACCTTTCCTGCTTGCTCAAGTTTATTACTTTGCTATCCTTAGTTTTTTTTAATGTCGTTATCAAATAGGAAAAGCATTATAATTCGATTTGTTCTTAACTTTAGTGACAACAGAAAGGAGAAAGCTGGGGAAAAGGATATGACAATGGAAAAGGGATCCCTTGGCAAAGGAAGGGATGAGGACAGCCATCAAAGACAGTAGGAAGCCTAAATCCCTCTGGGCTTCTGCAGTGAAAGAAAGCCTAGGGAAAATAGCCTAAGTCTGAGAAAACATCGAAGGTCTGAATACCACTCACTGAATTTAATATTCAACAAATTTAAAGCCCCTGAGGCACCCTATCTCCAATATCAATATTGAAGGTTCATAAAATGACTTATTTATTTTCAAAGAAGTAAAGAACCTGAAACTAAACATAGAAGTTTTTTGATATGTGTTTTTCCCTTTGAAAAATTAACTTATAAGAAATGTTGTGGGCTGATCATGGTTGCTCATACTTATAATTCCAGCACTTTGAGAGGCCAGAGGGCAGATCCCTTGAGTCCAGGAGTTTAAGACCAGTTTGTGCAACGTAGTAAAACCCAGTGTCTACAAAAACTACAAAAATTAGTCAAGGATGGTGGCTCATGCCTGTGGTCCCAGCTGTCCTGGAGGCTGAGTGTGGTAGGAGGATCACTTGAGCCTGGGAGGTCAAGGCCACAGTGAGCTGTGATTGCCCCACTGCACTCCAGCCTGAGTGACAGAGCAAGATACTATCTCAAAAAGAAAAAAATGAAACACTGTGTCTTCCTGATTGCTCTGGAAGTACAAATATGATACCATAGCTGATAATATATTTTATATTAAAACAGTGAGCATCCCTACAGCACTGTTCATACCCATGAAGTGCCTTTGCCTTTAGCAGAGTTAGGGCTGTTTGGGAAAGTAGCTAAACCAGACCTAGGCCACAAAATTAACAAGATGAAATTAGAACATTTCGTTATACTAATAGTAAAACGAATAGCTTCCCACCAAAGTTAAAATAATTTGACAATCAATAATAGAATACAACGTCTTCTACAGGTTGATGTATATATATTTAAATATATTATATCAAAAAGATAATAAAAGCAAAACAATAATTGCCCACAGTTAGAGATTGCCAGTTTTCTAACATTCTGTTTTGAAAACTAGTAGGTAAAAAGAACTACATTTATTTCACCTTTCCTCTATGAGCTCTACCACTGAGTAACCAAATAGAAGTTTCTTTTTATAAAGGTATTCCAGCTATTGAATGAAGAAATAATTGCAATATCACTATTTTACAACCCTTAATGAATTAATGGATCTAGGCATTAATCACTGATCACTGCTAAAATCACACAGAGAAAGACAGACAGACATTAACAATCTCCTCATGAAAGAAAACAAGATAATTCCTTTTTTTGAAGGAGTCTTATTTAAATATTGAACCTGAATCTGATCTAATCTCTATATCTAACCCTCAATTTACAGAAAATACAGGACATGTTAAAGGACAGACTATTAGACAAGTTATTTAACAAAAGACATTTTGTCTCTTTTTATTGCTTAAAAATAAATATTTTGGTAATTATTTATCGAATGTCTCAGCCATTCAGAAAAATTTTCCCAGTTTATTGACAGTAAACTCAAACAGGTTTTAAAAAACTCAATATTAAATATGGATATGATGCAAATCAACTCAAGGTGATTTCTGGTTAGCTGTGTGCTGACAGGCTAGCTAATGATATTCTCTGAGAAGAATTACCTCTGAATGAAAGTGTAGGGCTGAAATAGGACTGCAAAGAAAAAAGATTAAATGTCTTGTTTTGAAGTTAATTTGATCACAGAGCTTTGATATCTTTCTCCTTTTTATTCCAAGAATGATACTGATCATTACAACCAGAATTTGTTGTGTTCCATTTATTTCTTCCTGACACATCACATTACATACCTGCGAGATGTCTGGGTTCCTGCCTATAGGTTTGAACTTTCTCAACATACATTAGGAAAGACTATGTCCCTCAGATATTTATGAAGGTAATTTGCAAACTAAAACCAGGGTGGTACTTTTCTTCCTTATGAAGAAATGACTTCTTGTGAAAGGGCTTATCTGGTCATGAATGATTTTCAGTCACCAAATATTTAACAAATGCTCATCATATGCCAACTTCTAAGGTAAATAAGTGCTAAAGACATAATGATTTACTTATTAAGCTTATTCAACAAACAGTTTTATAGTATGGTAGCCCCACCTTTACCTATGGTTTCATTTTCCACATTATCATTTATCCAATTTCAACTGCTATCTGCAAATATAAATAAATGGAAAATTTCTGAAATAAGCAATTCATAAGTTTTAAATTACATGTCATTCTGAAAAGTGTGATGAAATATAATGCCTCTTTGCTTTATCTTGTCCCAAGATGTGAATTATCCCTTTGTCCAGTGTGTCTGCTGTAAACACTACCCGCCCTTTAGCCATCAATTTCATCTGCTTGTGAGATCCACCCATCGACATCGTTATGGCTCAATGAGCCAAGATCACCTGAAGCAGATGATTTTCCTTCTGACATGTCGTCAGAAGGATAAATTGTAGCCTACTGCTACGTCACAAAACCTATGTCATTCACCTCATCTTGCCTTATCACATAGGTATTTTATCATCTCCCATAATCACAAAATGAAGGGTAGGTACAATACAATAAGAGACAGAGAGAGACTACATTCACATAACTTACATTACAGTATATTATTATAATTGTTCTATTTTATTATTAGTTATTTTTGTTAAAACCTTACTGTGTCTAATTGATAAATTTAACTTTATTACAGGCATGTATGCATCTATGTATACATAGAATGTATGTGACTTGTATAGTATAGTATATATAGAGTTCAGTACTATCCAAGGTTGAAGACATCCACTAGGGAGGTATCCCCTGGTGATGAGGGGGGTCTACAGCACTCATTATATACTAGGCATCTTAAAAACTGGCAGATCTGCTATTTGAAGTCAGAGAAATTGTTTCTAGATTCTACATCAGAAGTTTCCAAGTTTTTTTATTCATGACACTTTGAGTACCTTGGTAATTTATTGCAAGATGTTACGAGACCAAAAGAAACATCCTAGTGTTTCATTATTATGCATTTAGGTCTCCAAACTTAGTAATATTATTATACATTGTGCTGGACAGATGTCTTTGTGTTTTTTTTCAAATATTTAGAAAATATTTTGGTAGTCTGGGAGTTTACTGAATGCCTCAGCATGCTTAGGTACACTGTTTAAAAATGCAGATCAACTTATTTACCACCACACATGCTGCTTACATATGAAAAACCATCTACTCTCAATCTAGGCCAGAAATATTCAACCTGTTTTAAAATTTATTTTAAGGACTCCAAGCAATAGATACATCAAATATAGCTTTAAAAAGAAAATAAAATTATGATAAATACATAAAATATTGGTTGTCATTCATCATCTTTACTGATGCATTAGAATGTGTCTCAAGAATTGGCAGAAGTATTATAAAAAACATTTTAACATGAGCTATAGTATCCAGGTTTGGGAGATGATGTGCATTTTAAGTTATTACTAAAGCATACTTTCATTCCTGCATGCTTTTGAGAGTTGAGGGGATATGCTCTCATGTTTATCCAGCTCTCTGGCAATTGTGCATTAATATTTGTATAAATGATGCACTCATGACTATAGGCACTATACACTGTTCATTGTAAGTCATAGTTTTGCATAAAAAATGAAGTCAGGAACCCTTGTTTAGAAGGCATCATAGAGTGAGGAAGATAAGAACATGGGGTCTTAGATATGAGAGATGGAGTAGAGTCCTGAATCAACCAAGGATTGACTGGTTGATTCAGAGGGCACAATAACTATTGTGACCATAGACAAGGTACCTGTTATCTCCTGGAGTCAGTGTCTCATCTGTAAAACGGGGCACATAATACTCAATTTACAACTTGTTATTTTGATTTACACAAAATGCCTAAAATGCTTACTTTCTGGCATGCATTATTAATAAAATAAATATTGAATAAATGAAATAAAGAAAGGATATAATATAAAAGTTGACTGTATAAAGTATCATAGTGTTTTAAGAAGAAAATTACACTGGAGAGGTCAAAAATGTTATACGACTGGCTTTTTTTGAATGTAAACTGAAATTTTTTAAATTGTACTTTAGGTTCTGGGGTACATGTGCAGATCAAGCAGGATTTTCGCATAGGCACATACATGGCAAAGTGGTTTGCTGCCTCCATCCCCCTGTCACCTATATTTGGCATTTTCCCCTTGTTATCCCTCCCCAACCTCTCCAGCCCCCACCGTCCCTCCCCTAGTCCTCACCAACAGACCCCAGTGTGTAATGCTTCCCTCACTGTTTCCATGTGTTCTTATTGTTCAACTCCCTCCTATGAGTGAGAACATGCAGTGTTTGATTTTCTCTTCTGTGTCAGTTTGCTGAGAATGATGGTTTCCAGATTCATTCATTTCCCTACAAAGGACACAAACTCATCATATTTTTATGACTGCATAGTATTCCGTGGTATATATGTGTTACATTTTCCTTGTCCATTCTATCATCAGTGGGCATTTGGGTTGGTTCCAGGTCTTTGCTATTGTAAACAGTGCCGCAATGAACATACATGTGCATGTGTATATATAATAGAATAACTTACAATCCTTTAAAGTCCAAGTCCAGACAGGTTCACAGCTGAATTTTACCAGACATACAAGAGGAGCTGGTACCACTCCTTCTAAAACCATTCCAAACAATACAAAAAGAGGGAATCCTTCCCAAATCATTTTATGAGACCAACATCATCCTTATACCAAGATCTGGCAGAGATTCAATAAAAAAAGAAAAATTCAGGCCAATATCCATGATAAACATCAATGCCAAAATCTTCAATAAAATACTGGCAAAGTGAATGCAACAGCACATCAAAAAGCTTATTCATCACGATCAAGTAGGCTTCATCCCAAGCATGCAAGGCTGGTTCAACATACACAAGTCTATAAATGTAATCCATCACATAAACAGAACCAAAGACAAAAACCACATGATTATCTCAATAGATGCAGAGAAGGCCTTTGACAAAATTCAACAGCCATTCATGCTAAAAACTTTCAATAAACTAGGTATGGATGGAATGTATCTCAAAATAATAAAAGCTATTCATGACAAACCCATAGTGAATATCATACTGAATGGGCAAAATCTGAAAGCATTCTCTTTGAAATCTGGCACTAGATAAGGATGCCCTCTCTCACCACTCCTTTTCAATATAGTATTGGAAGTTCTAGCTAGAGCAATCAGGCAAGAAAGAGAAATAAAGTGTATTCAACTGGGAAAGAAGGAAGTCAAATTGTCTCTATTTGCAGAAGACATGATTGTATATTTAGAAGACCCCATCATCTCAGCCTCAAATCTCCTTAAACTGATAAGCAACTTCAGCAAATTCTGAGGATACTACTGGGTTTAAGCCTGTAATACCAGCATTTTGGGAGGCCCAAGCAGGTGGATCACGAGGTCAAGAGATCGAGACCATCCTGGTCAACATGGGGAAACCCCGTCTCTACTAAAAATACAAAAAATTAGCTGGGCATGGTGGCATGTGCCTGTAATCCCAGCTACCCAGGAGGCTGAGACAGGAGAATTGCCTGAACCCAGGAGGCGGAGGTTGCAGTGAGCCGATATCGTGCCATTGCACTCCAGCCTGGGTAACAAGAGCAAAACACCATCTCAAAAAAAAAAAAAAAAAGAAAGAAAAGAAAAGGATAGCTTACAGCAGTGACTTTCAAATTTCTTTGCATGACCACCAAAACATGCATTTTAGAAGCTTTACTAAAATGTTGCATTTGTAAAATTTTAACAAATTCCAAAGAAGCATTTTCTTTCAATATATGATGCATCCTGCTTAAAACCTACTAAACTATTTTTCACGTCTCACAGTTTGAAAGAAATTGATTTAAATATTGGGCAGACACTGAATTGAAGCTTTAATTTCTGAATCAAATCGTATCTAGGTAGGGATTGATTCTTCCTTCAAAAAGTATGGTGGGCTAGATATGCTACAGTGATGGCCACTAGAACTAATAGGATCTGGAACAAATTATAATAACATTTATGTTTTACATCAATATGTTCACTAAAATTATGAGAAGATTGAAGATTCAGGGGCAACAAACATACACACAACCATGAGCTGAAACATAAGCTGAGGACAGTAAGGAAGAAAGAAGTGAGGAAAAGGGTATGGTGTACTGTGCCTGCCATTAGGGCGCAAGCCCCTGGTAGCGTTCTGAGGGAAAACACAGTAAATCGTAAAGGCGTGGCAAAGCGAGGAAGGTCAGCCAGAGATTCTGTGATTAAACTGAAACTCTTGCAAGGCTAAAAATATTCCAGTGATTTATAACTAGGGATTGAATGGTAGGATACAATTCAAATTCACTCTGGAGAAATAGATCATATATATATGTAGATGAAACTCAAAGCCAAGTGTACCAAACATGTTAGGAAATAAGGCACCATGAGTAAAAGTCAGCAGAAAGGAAAAAGGAAAATAATAAAAATTTAAAAAGGAGTTAGACCCCCAAGACCATCAGATATTAGGGTTATTAGATAAATAATACTATATAATTATGTATAAGTTAATGAGACAAAAAAAGAAAAGGCCAGGCAAATTTGACAAATATGGCTGATAAAGACATGAAAAGATGTTTAAACTAATTAATAATCATGAAAATTCATATTTGATTAAAATAATTTTAATTTTACACACACTAGATAAGGGAGAATTAAGAAGTCTGGCAATGTTGAGTGTCGACAAAAATATGAAGCAATTGGAACTTTTATTCTCTCCTGGTAGAAATGCAAGTTGGTAGAGTAATTTTATAAAACAATTTGATAGTAACAGAGTTGAACATGTGAATACAACTTGGAAATTCTACTCTTAGAAAAACTTTAATGAGGTCTAATAAGAGAAATCCACAAAAAATAAGACTTCAAGAGGAAGTTTTTACATCTTCTTAGGGTAGAGGGAAATAAACCTTCCATACAGAAGGGGAAAGAGGAAGTTTATCTAGATGACAGGAAAAATTTGCCTCAGTCATGAAAAAATATAGAATCAAGCCAATCTTTTTTACAGGTTTTAAGTTCAAAATCAAGCTGCCTATGTTGTGCAAAACAAAGAACAAAACCAAACAAAAACCTCACCTGCTATTTTAATTTTTAAGTAACCTTTTTGTTGGTAGTCCTCCCATCCCTACTCATTAGAAGTAAATGTAGAGTGCTAGAGGAATTTATACTTCAATTGTGTCTTCTAGTAGTTTCCAGAGAAATGACCTCTAAAAAGACTGGGCATGTTTTCTGGTAAAGATGTTTCATGCATGGACTCTCTCTCACAAGAATGATCTTCCCCTTGCTACTGTTGAATGCCTGATCTCCCAGTCATACACTGATACTGAACAACAGATCCCCTACCATCCCTAAAGACCTCTTCTGTTCTGGAGGGGTCACTGAGACTCTCTTACAGAAGGGACACCCGCACCTAATATGGGTTGTCTTCCCTCTGTATAGTGCTTTATTTTATTTTATTTTATTTTGCTTTAGTTTAAGGTGGGAATATAATAGCCAGTCAGGATATGATGGGTCTTATCAAGTAGAAAGAAAAACTGATGTGAAAGAACAAAGAGAGAATTGTTACAGTCAAGTTCATGAGGGACTAACTACACAGTGAGTTACTACTAATTCTTGAAATGGCAAAGGATTAGGGTTACGGATAGTTGTAGTGGATCTGGAGGTGTCCTGCTCAATTATGTTTACCAGAAGGTACACCCATCCACCAATTGTGAATGGTTTTTCTGCTAATAGCCCACACCTGTCCAGTTTTCTGATGAGTCACCTATAATCCAGGCCAAACAGGAGCCTTATTGACCTTATATACGCAGATATACCCTGACTCCCCAGTGCCATCCAGGCCAAGGAGTGATGCAACTGATTCCAGAGTTCCTTTCAGGAAAGACTGAAGCTACTTCCTAGCTGAGATCCCTTTCTTCCTTGGCTTTTGACCTGCCCCATTCTGCCTCCCTATGGCCTATTTCCAAGCTCTTCCTCAATCATTCTCTTGAGAATCTCCTTCTCAGGTTCTGCCTCTAGAGAAGTGAAACTAAGAGAATCACTTGTCTAGATTCTAATTTTCCATAGGTTCTATTTACCAAAAATCTCTTGAATGCTTGTCTGTATTCATGGCAGTCTTTCAGACACTCAGTAAAAGAAAGCCATACCTTTTATTTCAGTTGAGTCCTAATGTGGTATATTTTCCCCAGGAGATAAACTGTTTGGGGTATATGCAATAGTGGAAAAAGGAATAATTCATTTTACTGATTTCAGGGTAGTCTCCTTTAATCATTAATCAAGGTACCATAAACAGATCAGATTTTTATTTTTCCCTGTGTGATGTGTGTGTGTGTGTGTGTCTGTGTAACAGATAGATGATGAGATAGATACATTTAGATGATAGATAATTTAAGAGTTATTTCTGTTAAGAGATGATAGATAATTTAAGAGTTATTTCTGTTAAGCCTGTGTTTTAGCTTATAATGGAAAATTGTTTATTTAGGAATTTGAAAAATGTGGTGGTGAGGGAATGACAATAGTTTATTGGTGTATCTTCTATCTCTAAATTATAGCACAATAATTCATTGCACTTGAGGAAAGTTCCACTAAGAGCATATCAGAGAAAATTGGCATGAAATGACTTCTTTTTCATATATTTAAATGTATTGCAGATTGCCTCAAAATTCATTGCAAGAACACTTTAGAGTTAAAAGCACATTCTAACAGCTTAAGCCCTTAATGATGTTCATTCTTTACAATTGAATTTGAATATTTCCCAAGACTTCTAAATTTTGCAAAATACAATGAACAAAATCCACTGGAAAAAATAATATGATTTTGTTTCAGATATAATAGTAACATAGGTAAAACATTATCCAGAGTCAATTATTATCTGTTTTTGTCTTATAAAATATTTAATGTTTTAAAAACCTATTAACAAAATGAAAATATGTGTTATGTGTCAAACATTATGTTTAAACAGTAGATGTAGTTATTTTAACTACATAGATATTAATGGAGTAATTTTGAGTTTTACATTGTTGTTATTAATTACTTTTCAATGTTCAAAATTACACACAAAGTCACACATTTACCAAAAGAATAACATGAGTTTTAGCATATTCCCTGCCATGGTACATGAAACTATTGCAGCATTTATTAATGTAAATTAAGTAATGAAAATAACATATATATTTATAACTTATTTTTCAAAAGATAAAGTACATCCATATTATTTTAATTCTGATCAATTTGTTTGTAACTTATTTTACAAGATCAGTCTTTTATTTTAGAGTATTTTTAATGCTATTACACAAAATATTTTTTAATTTGATAATGAGGCTGGTCTTTGAGCTAAAATAAGCTTGATTTGGGTGGTCACTTGACATAAAGATTTCCCTTGCTAATTAGGTTTGATGACAGTTAAATTGAAGAAGTTAACTGAGCCAAATCTTACATCTCCATAGTTTTGATGCCTATATATCTATATCTTTATTTCCCTATCATATTTGATTTATCGATCTATTAATTGATCTAGTACATTCAATAAAAGCTTATCATAAAAATAATGCCTTGTCAAGTTGTAATAGCGTTAACAGTATTTGTTTTTTTAACCTTTTCTTAAGTGTATGAGGTTAAATGAGGTGCCATTATGTGAAACTTTTCCATGCAGAGTAGTTATTTAATAAGTATGTAAAAACTACTCTGTGTTTTCTCCTGAAACTTAAGAGAAAAACTTTATTGACTGGGTAACTCATCCTCTTATATAGCAGGAGTTTATAATTGTTTGTTTTTTTTTTTCCTGAAGAAGCACCACACTTGTAAACTGTTCAGCTAGTAGGTCTTTAAAGGTTTTTTGTTTTGTTTGTTTTAATGAGACATGGCCATGTGGACTTTTTAAGCCATCTATTTTGAAGCAGTTAAAATAATTGAAGCATATTACTAAAAGAAAACTTCTATTCCAATATATTCATTAGAAAAACAAGGTTTTTAGCATTTACAATTATAAAACAAATCATGGAGAAAATTAATGCTGAACTTGTCTCCTTCTAATATGTCAAATTCATCCTTAAAAAAAGAAACTCATTGAAAAAAATCCTTATTCAGTCTCTTTAAGAGACTCATTTCAAATAAAACATTTTATATTTATTAATTCCTTTTTAAAGTTTGCAAATTATTGTATTTTTATTAAAAAATCATACTATTATTAATGCCAATTCAGTCTAGAAGAATTTTAAGGCTTCTAATTTTATAGAAAAAGAAAAGAGAAACACTTCAAATTTCAAGGTACTGTTTTCTTTTAGAGTTATGTAAGAGTACAAATCAACAGATTTCCATGTGTAAGTCACCTTACAAATTCTTTTTTTATTTTTTTGAGGCAAAGTCTTACTCTGCAGCCCAGGCAGGAGTGCAGTGGGGTGATCTCAGCACACTACAACCTCTGCCTCCAGGGTTCAAGTGATTCTCCTGCCTCAGCCTCCAGAATAGCTGGGATTACAGATGCACAACAGTGCACCTAGCTAATTTTTTTGTATTTTTAGTAGAGACCGGGTTTCATCATGTTGGCCAGGCTGGTCTTGAACTCCTGATCTCAGGTAATACACCTGCCTTGGCCTCCCAAAGTACTATCATTACAGGAATGAGACACTACGCCCAGCCTACATTATGAATTTTAGTGTGTGCAGTAAATCTAGTGAAATCCTGTAGGAGCAAAACAACATAAATATTGTGGATGTTAAAAGAGGACTTTTTCATGGTTACTATGCTTTCTCTCCAGTGCATGACTGAGAACTCTCAATTATTTTTGTTGAAAGCAATAATTAACCACTTGACTTGTAACAGAATATGTTTCCTGATCCTTAAAGTCAGTATATTCTATCAACAACATTTTGAAATTTTTGTTTTGCAACCCAGAGATGATACACCTTTAGCATGGTAAAATTTGGGTTGATGAGAAATAATGTGTCTTCCGTAAACTGGAAAAAGAGTGATTATTTTTAAAAAGTCGAAAAAGAGACCAGTAGATGTCAGGATCTCAGGTGCCTTCTCAGGCAGATAACATGTAGAAAGAAGTATGTAGGGAAATTGAGGATTCTAGAATTGATTAGCTTAAAACTATGCCCTTGCTAGGAATGTCTTTGTGTACCCCTAGGGTGACACATAAACCAGTTGTCTGGTAGACTCCTATACTAGCATAATCATGTAGGGTGACCAAGGATCCCAGACCAAACATCTTTTTCAGGTATAAAGAAATCACTTTAAATTGAACAACGTGTGATAATCTGTTTTCTCTAATATGTTTAAGCAACTGAAGTTGCATATGGAGTAACTGGAGAGTTAGATTTCAATAGGAATGGAGTTTCCCCTGTGAGAGAAGGGCAACGAGTGAAGGTATATAGCAGGGATTAAATCTATAGTGAATTAATTGGGAAATGAGAACATTTGGGTGATGAGGGCCAGTGAGGTAAAAATTGTTGGAGTTGGGATATTGGAGAAAAAATATGAAGTTATGGCATTAAAGTGGGAAATTTAAAATTGAGGTTATGTAAAACATATGTTTTGTGCTATCTTGGTTACATCCACACAAAATAATCAATTGGTACTTTTGCAGAGTCTTTATAGCCCATTAAGAGACCTGTAGTTCATTACCCTCATTTTACAGATGAAGACCTAGTAACATTAACCAGAGAGTATTGCCTAAAATTCTATCAGAGGAAAAACCAAAACCAGACTTTTTTGATTATCATGAGTCCTTGGCTTTTGAAAATATTTTACCTGATACCTTTACTTTAATATCTTGCTTTCATGTCGTATATTCCTAACAATCCCTATAGAGTTTAAACTTTCCTTCCCATAAGAACACAAATGGGATTTCACAAAGGTTTATTCTTATATATGCAGAAATGTCCTTAATGGTAATATTTTGGGTCTGTTCTATCTCAATGCCCTGAAGAATTAGAATCCTCAAATATGTCAATGTATTTCATTAAAACATTTCTGAAAGCATCATCTACATATATTGCAAAGTGACCTAATGCATATAAATAGGTAGAAATCTGTATAATCAATCCTAAATTATACCTGCTTCCTTGCAAAGTATTTCCTTGAAAATGAGGCTTTACACACACACACACACACACACCAGCACAACACAACACACACACACGTACACACACACACACACACACACATTGCTGTTCAGAATGTAAGAGTCTTCGTTTATAAAGAAATTAAATACTTCAGAGTTTGCCCAGAAAAATTCATGGTATTTATGGGGAATTAATAGTTTCTAGCTATGCTCTAGAAGTGTGATTCTACATTTCAAAGAAGTAATAACTTTGTTTTATGGGAAACCTTGTTTTCATCTTTAATAGCAAATACAGTAAAATTATAGTTTTTAGCATTCTCATCTTGGTTGGTTACTGTGTTAATGAATCTTAGCAGGTACAACTGGCAGGAGACAGGCCCAGTTTCTGAGGGTCATAAAGAATTCAGTCTTCATTTGCATGTTTCCCACAAAAAGAACAATTATTAGTCACTATTTTAAGTACATGAGACTGTACTGCATTAAATTCTTATGACTATACAAATAAGTAGTTTATACATGGCTTGATGAAATACAATCTTCATCAAACATAAAAACATTATGGGTTTGTAATGCAGAGAACTCTATTCCAAAAGAAAATCCCTAGATTAATTGGTGGAAATAGCTTATTGGAGTGACATACTGTATTTTATTTAGATTGCAAGCATTTTAGTTATATTGTAAGAATTTCAAGTTAAACAATTGTTCCAGATAGAATTATTTATAAATTGTGGGATTTTAGTGAACAAGGAATTACTTACTACTTTCCCATATTTACTCTTTTTCCCATGCCAGTACATTATTTTTTATTTTTTATTATTGTTTATATTTCTTTGTTTTGTTGAATTCTTACCTGGCTTTATTATTTTATTCAGTTTAAATGTATTCTCAACAGTAGTTCAAATTTCAGTGCCTTCATCTAGTTTATCTAAATGCATCTAAAGGACACAGATCTGTAAATTTTATGTAGTTTTTCATTTTGTTTTTTATTGAGGTAAAGTATACATAAAACATGTACCACCTTTACTATTTTGAAGTATACATTTAAGTAGTAATAAATACATTTATGTTCTTTTCTTTCCCCTCATTTCCCTATCTTCCCTAACCTTCCTAGTCTCTTTTGATCACAAATCTATTCTCTATCTTCAAGAAATTCACTTTTAAATTTGCCACATGAGTGAAAGCATGAAATACTTGTCTTTCTGTGCTTGTCTTAGTTCACTTAACATAGTAGACTTTCCATCCATATGGCTGAAAATGGGAGGATTTCAATCTTTTTTATGGCCAAATAATATTTCATTGTGTATATGTAGCACATTTTCTTGAAATATTCATCTGATGGTAAGAACTTAGGTAGATTCCATATTGTGGCTATTGAGAACAATGCGATGAACATGGGAATGCAGATATCTTTTCAATATGTTGGTTTTGTTCCTTTTGGATACATACCCAGTAGTGGAAGTGCTGGACTATTTGTAAATTTTATTTTTAGTTTTTTAAGGAACCTCTACACTATTCTCCATAGTGTCTGTACTAATTTACATTCTCAGAAATAGTATGAGGTTTCCCTTTTTCGTATTCTCATCAGAATCTTTTTAGTCCAAGCCATTTTAACTGGGGTGAGATGATATATCATTGTAATTTTGATTTACATTTCTCTGGTGATTAGTGATGTTGAGTACTTTTCATATAACTGTTGGCCATTTGTATGTCTTCTTTTAACAAATGTCTGTTCAGGACTAAGGACAGTGGCTTACCCCTGTAATCCCAGTACTTTGGGAGGCCAAGGCAGGTGAATCACGAGGTCGGAGATTTAGACCATCCTGGCCAACATGGTGCAACCCTGCCTCTACTAAAAATACAAAAATTAGCTAAGTGTGGTGGTGCATGCCTGTAATCCCAGCTACTCGAGAGGCTAAGGCAGGAGAATCGCTTGAACACAGGAGGCGGAGGTTGCAGTGAGCCGAGATCAGGCACCACTACACTGCAGCCTGGTGACAGAGCGAGATTCAGTCTCAAAAATAAAATAAATAAGTAAATAAATAAAAATTAAAAAATCACAAAAACAAATGTCTGTTAAGATCTTTTGCCTATTTTTTTAAAATAGTATTTTATCTTTAAACTGATCTTGAGCTTTCCAAATATTAATAAAGTGAATCAATGTTTATATAAATTCAAACAGAAACACTTTTCCTTCTTCAGGCTTTCTTTTAAAATCAGGAGTTCTGTTTTGGTTGTTTCATAAGACAGTAATGTAAATTTAAACACCATTTTACCCCCTATACTTTTTTTTTACTTTCATTAGATACATAATGGAAAGAGGTAGATGTAAATTTTCATCCTTATAATTTATCTGAACAGAGTACTTTATTCACCTATTCATTCAAGATATGGTTTGGCTGTATCCCCACCCAAATCTCATCTTGAATTGTAGCTCCCATAATTCCCATGAGTCATGAGAGGGACCTGGTGGGAAGTAACTGAAGCATGGGGCTGGGTCTTTCCCCTATTATTTTCCTGATAGTGAATAAGTCTCACATGGTGTGATGGATTTATAAGGGCGGTTCCTTACACAAGCTCTCTTGCTTGTCCTCCTGTAAGATGTGACTTCGCTCCTCATTTGCCTTCTTTCATGATTGTGAGGTCTCCCCTCCCATGTGAACTGTGACTCAATGAAACCTCTTTCCTTTAAAAATTACCCAGGCATGGGTATGTCTTTATTAGCATAATGAGAACAGATTAATACAATTCATTCATTCATTCAACACATGTTTAGTGAATTCAAGAAACATTGTACAGTGTTAACACTATTCAATCCAGTTAGTCTGATTATTAAGTATTATCTAGAGGATTATATTTAAGAAAAAGCAATAGTCACTGTAAATTTTGTTGTGATTCCTGGTGCAGAAAAGTCACACAACAAATGTAAAACCACATTAAAAAATAACAAATAATTTTTGTCAATATTTTATTGCATTCTTTAAACAAAAGGTACATGTTTAGAAGGAAATAAGACTTTCAATTTCATGCTAGAGCCCAGTGGGAAAATTAGGGTGGCCAGCATGTGCTGAACTATAATAAATGGAAGCACCACAATGTGTTATGGGAGACATAATGTATTGACTGAAAGTAAAACTGAATGAAACATTTTTCTCTCAGAGTCAGAGAGCAGCAAACACAGCTAAAACAGGCAATTTAAATAAAATTGTGTTGTCTTATTTACAAAGAAATCTAGATAGTAATCAGTAATGAACATTTTAACACTAGTAAATAATTAGTAATGGAAATTCAGGAAAACACACTTGATGTACTTAAATAGATGGGCTTCTTTTTAATAAATGATGAAATAATTGTTCAAGGACTTTACATTTAAGTAATTTTCTGAAACCTATCAATTTCCAAACCTCTTTATCTCATTTATTTAAGTTCACAGGAAGTGTATATTCCTGCATATATATTCTTTTTCCTACCACACCCTTTCCTGTGCAATTTCAGTGACCTTTAAATTCCTTAGTCTTTGCACTCTGGAAATATTTTACTATATGCTTGTATACCTCTGACATTTGAATGATAAACCCAATCACATACAAAACGATGCTCAAAGATGTGAGAAATTTCCTAGGAATGTAAAAATCGGTTAGACTATTTACCAAAACATGTTACAATAACTACTGTCCTAAGATGCTCTTATGTTGTGCAGGAAAATAAAGCAGTCAAATCAGAGAAAGAAGGCACATGCATTAGAATGTATGCGGTCCCCTAAAAACATATCTGAACTTCTGACCTCCTTGATCAACATTCCACTGGTTCTCTACTTTCCCATAACTACACAGTTATGACAATCCTACTAACTTTTTTTATACTAAGTGTAAGACATGTATCTAAAAATTTAAAGATTTTTTTGTTTAGTTATTCCATACTATTACATATGCTTAGAAACCTAATGGGTCTGAATCACTTTGGCTCTTAGTAAAGAGTTTTGTATCTAAGTATATTAACCACTGAATTTCTCTAAATTATAATAGGTCACTGTGATGTACTTCAAATAAAGAAAATAACACAAATTATTACAGTTTTAAACTTTTATAATAGTAATATTATAATATTAATAACAATGTTATAAATGTAATAATAAAGAAATATTTATAATATTTAAAGCATAATTTACCTAAAATCATATAACACAGTATAAGAAAATAAGATATGGCAGGCTTATTTTCAATATTAGAATTATTGGATAACTAGACAAAGAAACAGAACTCCTGTATCTATCATGAGGTAAGCAATCACTGGAGTGAGTTCTTGCATAACAGTTTAACTAAATAAGGAAGAACTAACAGACAGAAAGTAGTTGAATTAAATTATTTTCTTTATGACTTGGTATATTTACTTAGGGCAATAATTTTCAAACTAGAATAAATATTTGGATATTTACTGTAGTGTGCTTATAGTTTTTAAGTTACACACACTCATAAAGTATGAAATTTTGTGTTTTATATAAATAATAATCTTTATACAAAGTACCATGCCTATTTTAAATCAAAAAGAAATATTATCACCAGTGTTTTTATTTTATGTAGATTTAAGCACATATAAGATAAAATATAGTTATTGGAAAAGTGAGATAAAACCTAAAGAGCAGAAATACTAATATTTTCTCCTGACATTTCAGTGGGGTGCCTGTAGCTTCTTTTGTAGACCATTCCAGAGTAACATCAATGGCAATCAATGATGTGCTATGAGTTTATGGTATAGACCTCACAATTACAGATCAAGAATTTCCTTATACATTAGCATTATCATGAAATGTTAGGTCCTTGTTTCCTAATGTGGTTCCTACTCATTGGCAGATTGTTTTCTAAAACTAAGAAAATCCAAAACCCATCTTTTGACATGTAAGTTTGCTTATTTGAGGGATTCCCCACCCCCAGGCTATGGACCAGTACCAGTCTGCAGCCTGCTAGCAACCATGCCACATAGCAGAGGGTGAGCGGCATGGGAGTGAAGCTTCATCTGTGTTTACAGCTGCTCCTATCATTTTTGTTACCATCTGAGCGTCACCTCCTGTTAGATCAGTGGCAGTATTAGATTCTTATAGGAGCATATGCCCTATTGTAAACTGTGCATGTGAAGAATCTAGGTTGTGTGCTCCTTATGAGAAGCTAATGCCTGATGATCTGTCACTGTCTCCCATCATCCCATCCCAACTAGACAGGATTGTCCAGTTACAGGAAAACAAGCTCAAGGCTCCCCTTAATTCTACATTATTGTGAGTTGTATAATTATTTCACTATATATTACAATGTAATAATAATAGAAATAAAGTGCATAATAAATGTAATGTGCTTGAATAATCATCTCAAAACAATATTCCTACCCCTGGTCTATGGAAAAAATTGTCTTCCACGAAACTGGCCCCTGGTGCCAAAAAGGTTGGGGACCACTGGCTTATTCCATTGTTATGTTGCTAAATATAAAGTTGGCAGACACCCTTGAATAAACAGGAAGTTGTATCTTTCCACTTGTGTTACTGATGTGTATAAATCATTTTATTGTTTATTCATTTGAAAGCAAACTAAAGTGAAAGCAATTTTAACCTGAGTTCAAGTTGTCATTGTTCATATCAGTTCTTGAGTTCAAAGAGATTTGGGAGCCTATTTTAACTTATTACCATGGCTCAGTGCTGGTGATTTCAATGTTTAATTGGAGTCTGGATTTTAAATCAAATTTGTGCAAAGTAATACTTGACTCTATAGGTTAATGAGAAACAGTAGAGGGAAGATAGATAAGTTGTAAGCTGGTACTACTTAAAGGCCAGCAGGTGATACAAATGAGCCAGAAAGCAAGTATAAGGAAGCTGAACTGTAATGAATCTCTGTGCAGCAGATAATCTTATATTCATTGCTCAAGTTACTCACAGTATGGGCAACATTTAATTTAAGCAGCAATATCATTCATCACATTAGATTAATGCTGTTAATTTTTGTACTGACCATTATGTAACTTCATTGCTCTCTAAATTATGGATTTTGTGGTTATAACGAACTGAAAATCACACACATGAGATTACATAGTTTTACAGTTACAGATATTTTTGTAATATTTGAAATACTATTTAAATTATCACTGTCATGTTTTTTAAATGAAATGTGTAAAATGCTCAAATTTGAAAAATACCAACAAGGGCATGACTAATAATATAATTAAATTGCATTAAGATTATGTTATACTATTAGTCCAGGCTCAGTGGTTCATGCCTGTAATTCCAGCACTTTGTGAGGCCAAGACAGGTAGCTTGAGCTCAGGAGTTCAACACCAGCCTGGAAAACATGGTGAAGCCTCATCTCTACAAAAGATACAAAAATGAGCCAGGCATGATGGCTCATGCCCGTCATCCCAGGTACTTGAGAAGCTGTTAGGAGGATCCACCTGAGCCTGGGATGTCCAGGGTGCAGTGAGCTATGATCATGCCACTGCACTTCAGTCTGGGCAAAGAGTGAGAGTCTGTATCAAAAAAATTACCTTATTAATGTATAATATAAAGAGAAACACCTATAGGCCTCAAAACTACTTTTAATCATGAAAAAGTATTGATGATGTTGATAGAGGTAACTTAGTTTCAAACAACTGTTGATTGGAGGTTATTTCCAATTTAATTTAAGTTTGTCAGCTGGGAAACAACTGAAATGATTTGTAGTTTCATAAAGCACTGTGAAAGGCCATTTCACTGTCCACAGGAAATAAAGTTGAAATCAGATTCTCTCTATGAAGTGCATGATAGAATGCCACTTTCACAATGTACCATACAACTTTTATTAGAAACTACTGTATCACCATAAAACCAAACTCTTCACTGCATTTTTGGTCATACTCAGAAAAAATATTTATTTTTACTACGATTTAAGCACTGTTTGTAGACTGTCAAGATCATGACTCTTCTCATTAATATGGTTTCCTTATTTCCAAAGACCAATTGATGTTCTTTTATAAAACTTAAATTATAGAAAAAAGAAATCCTTCATGTTTTTGGATAGTTATGGTCAGAGATTGATTTTGAAAACAATGTTGTAGTAAGTCCTATTAATAACAACAGCAACAACAAATTTTGGTAAGATAAAGGACCATAATTTTGGATGATTTTTTTCACTTCGTTATACTTTTTTCCTTCTATTTCTCTTTCACACATGCTTGTGTACTGTAGTTACTTAAACAGGATGAGTTTACATATGTAACTAACTTGGCATTATATAATCCCAGAGGCTGATGTGTCTTTTGGTTATAAGAAATGTTTTTCTCTGGAGTGAATGGTCCTTGGTTAACGAATGCATCAATGGAGGAATAATTGTACAGTAGTCTGCCTGTAGAAGTGCATAGATTAGAAAAGAAGATAAGACAGCTAAACAAAGAGGTTTTTCTTGGTAACAGATTACTTCAAACTGGTGTTCTAGAATAAACATTAAGCAACTGGGAGGGAGAAAGAGAAACAGACTCAGAGAGAGAGAAGAAGGAAAAAATGAGGGGAGAAAGAGAATATTTTGAGAAGGCAGAGGGGAAGGAGAAGAGAGGTAGAATGAGGAAAGGAGAGGACAAGAGAGAGAAGAAAGAGAACTTCCTAGCAATATAACAACTCATGAATGGCCTGTGGAAAAATGCCAGCCTGAAAGTATTGTTGGTAGACATCAGAAAATGTTGGTTACATTTCTGGTTTATTTCTAATATTTATAACTGAGCCTTAGTTTATAGTACATATCAATTCAACAATAATACTTGAATGAGTGATTTTATACACATATCTGGCTTTGTTACTTGTAGATAGAAATTTTCCACTTAGCTATGTACGTGCGCGCACGTGCACGCTCACACACACACACACACACACACACACACCAAAAAAGGCAATGTTCAGATATGAGATTCCTATTTATCTACATAATGGATGAAATTAATAGATTATATCATATCTATTTTTGAATGCAGCTTAACTATAGTATATGCAAGGCTCATAAGAAGTATGGAATATTAAAGATTAATACAACTAGTAGGCAAATGTAAATATGTATATATATACATATATATGTATGTATAAGCATGTGTACATGTATATATGTTTTAAAATCCTGGAACACCACTGGGAAGTCAACATAGGAAATGCAAAATGGCTTTGAATCTATTTCACGTTCTGCTAATAAGAGATTACTAACATTAAAAAAAAATCCAGAAAAATTCCAATTCATTTCTTTAAAATGAAATAAGTGTAGAGCTCACAAAAGCAATGTGTCTCCTCTGAAAACATAGAGAAATGATACTTTTACCTTTTCACAGCTATCCATCCACTGAGCTGTTACTGTCACTGACGAATGTAACTTTTTAAAAATTTCTTGTGTAATGTTGATGATATTCAATCATGTTGTTACCCTAAGTGTATATTCTTATATTTGCATTTGGATGGCAAAGCAGCTTCAATCATACCATTGCCAATGGAAATGCAGTATATCTGACAATTTTTGTAATGGCTTTATCGCTACAGCAAGGGCTTTCGAGCTAATCATTATTTGACTGCTTTTTAAGTTTGGATGAGCTAAATATCCAACTTTTATCTTCTTTCTACATGTTGTTTTCCAATATGTAAACAATTATGTTTGCTTTCTGTTAAATGTTACTGTTTGTACTGAATTTTTAGCATACAGTTTAACTTTTCTCCTTCCATTCTTTTTCTTTTTTAAATTTAAAGACATTTAAATAAAGAAGCGCTTTTCAATAGAACACAATACTTTGAACTGATTTGAGGTAAAGGAAACAACGTTTGAATGTAACATTTTCAGAACCAGTTTTAATTTCAAGGTCTCTTTCAATTTCCTTTATTTTCAGTATTAATGATACAAAGTGAAGTTGTTACTCCACAGGAGCTCCAAACTTTTATTATTTTTAAAAAGTAGAGCAGTAAGGAAAGCTTAGGATTCAATTATATAACCTTAGCAGGTACTAAAAATTATTTGTGATTTTTTATGTAAAAAAATTAAAAGGTTTCATAGAGTCAGAACAGATGAATAGCTGAGACTGTGGAAAGAGTTCTGAAACTGCACACGCACCCACACGTGCTCGAAGTTAGATTTGTTGAGGCCAAGAATCAAGCACTCATATTTTTCTATTAACAAATAGCACTGAACAGAAAAGTAGTAGGCTATTCCTTAGGGTGACGATGAGTAACTGTCCAAAATATAATAACTTTATCCCCAGGAACAGAAAACAA
>CM052650.1:102565382-102660029 GCA_028533165.1 Leontopithecus rosalia
AGATGGTAATGTGAGAATTAATCATAACCAAAGCAACAGATTATAACACTGTATATACTCACTCATAGGTGGGTGATGAACAATGAGAACACATGGACACAGGGAAGGGAGCACCACACACTAAGGTCTGTTGGGGGAAATAGGGGAGGGACAGCGGGGGGGGGAGCGGGGGAGGGATGGCATGGGGAGAAATGCCAAATATGGGTGAAGGGGCAGAAGGCAGCAAAGCACACTGCCACGTGTGTACCTATGCAACTATCTTGCATGTTCTGCACATGTACCCCCAAACCTAAAATGCAATAGAAATTAAAAAAATAAATAGATAAAAAAAATTAAAAAAAGTTGGAAAAAAATGTAAAACCATCTAAAAAAAAAAGAAATTGGAAGGGACATTAAGTTAGGTAAGGAATGAGCAATATAATTTAATGAAAGAAATAAAAGTTGCATTTTATCTCATTGTTTATAGAACCCCATCTCTATATTTGCAGACATCCAAAGTATCTCCTCTCCACATTGTGATTACCTTCATATGGAAAAGGGTTTCTATGGCATACATGTGAGAAAACTTGGATATAATATTCTACAAGGAGAATTACGAAGAAATACATTTGGCTTTCTGCAGGCTTGAGAGTTGAGGATAAATATAGATGTGCTCTATGAACATATATTTAGGAAAAACTCAAAGCTGTGAACAAAATTATTAACCCAAGGAGTTCTATTATTTTTACTTAAAAACTCTTCTAGAGACATTTTTTTCATACAGACCATTTATCTTTTCACCTGCTTTTTCTAGTTTTTCACTAGGCAATGTTATATCTTGGTTTCTTTTTTAAAAAGGGGGTACATTTACATGTTCCTCCATTCTTCACTAGCTCTAAAAGTAATACAAGTCATTTCAAGGTTTTCTAAACTCTAATTAGTAGTAACTGGGGGAACGAAATTCCACAAAGACCCACGAGAAGAAGTTGCAATAGCCCTTATAACTTATATAATCGTGTTTCTGGTACTTAGTATTACTAGGTTAGCTCCCTGTAAAGTTCAGTATAAGAACTAATTGACATGTCCTATCTTGATGGTCATCCCCACTAAACCTCTACAATCCTGTTATTTTTAAATATTTGTTCTCTTCTGTTTTCTCAGATACCTCCCCTTCCACTGTCCCCATATTTGCCATATAAAAACAAGCTTTCATTGTTTATATCCTATAGAGACTAATACGATGTAGTAATAAATAGTGGCTATTTGAGCACAAAAATAATTCAAGGGGAATTAACTTATACTCTACGGTAAATGCCATATGGTTATCAATTAATGTGTTCCTTCTTCATTCTACAAAAGTTGCTAGGTATTTTCTTCATTTGTGCAGCCTAAAAAAATTTTACAGGTTTTAAGGTGAACAATTCTCAGCAAAGAAATTCTGGTGTCTCAATTTGGAAAAGCTTTCTGAGAAAGCAATTAACTCTATTTACTGTAAATTACTATAACTTATTTTACACTGTCAAACGGAAAACGTATTTTCATTTTGAGAGATCAATGTAGTAGTCTTTAAGCATCGTAACTCTTACTGTAATCAAGTAAACTATTACTGACTGTGAGAGATTTATAATCAAAATTAAAATTTTAAATAGCTATACATACCTGAACTAAAATTTGCATTCAAGTAGGATAGAATTTCAATATTTGAAACACCCCATACTATAACATTTATGTCATGAATGCAAAGGGTAATAGGGCACTAATTACGATGGTCCATCTTAGGTATGTGTTAAATATTATTTGGGAGGACTGTATAAATTTTGGCATTTATGTAATAATGGAAATGGTACTTTTCTCTAGCAGCAGTATTTCAAATGAACCTTTATACACACACAAATACACACAGAGATACACACAAATACACAAAGTTACTTTTTTTACAGTGTAGTCCCAACATGGCACTTATAAATATTTGAATTATTAAAATAATTGTTAAAATTACACAAATGACATTACAGAAAAAATGAGTTTTTTTTTTCTTTTGATTAGTAATTTATAATAAATTACAATTGGCTACATTGAAATACTATGTTGGAATACTTTTCCGTTATTGAAAATATGTGCACTAGCCCCAAAATTATGACTATTCAGCTTACATAAAAATTAATTATATGATAATTAATGGTAACTAAATGTTGGAAAAAATAGCTTGTGTGATAAAGCCTACGCAATCGTTTATATATTTAATTTTATATATTAGATGTTTATTGTGTGGTGGTTTATCCTAAAATATTAACTAGAATAGTTTGAAAATAATAAACTAAAACCAAAAGTGAGAAATATAAAAGTAGTTTTTGTATTATCAACTTATTTACTGAGTTCAATTCCCTTTGTAAAATTAATTGAGGGATAATTAAATATTACACATTAGCACTACAATACAGATAAATAGAGAGGCAAATAGTAAGTTTTTTTAAAAAGAAAAGTTAGATTATTCAGAGAAAAAAAGAAGATACTTGCATAAATGTATAGGCTTAACATGCATAGGCATTCTTTAAAAAGCTAGATGTTTGCTCATTTTAATTTACTTGGTGTTTTGTTCATAGCAACCTTTCTTTAAAAAGAGCAATAGATATAGTGATGTGTGCTATGAATTTCATAAAGCACTATGGATGTCAAATTTTTTGAAAATATTGCTTGATATTTATTTTCAATGGAAATAAAATCACTGTTTTTTTTTTCCTAATAAATTTAAGTTTGAAGTCAAAAGAAACATGCTTTACAAATTTTGCATGGTCTTTTCAATTATATGTCTTTGGAAATTCCAAGAAGGCTTGGGTTTATAGGTCTAAAACATTTATTTTCAAGTGAATGTAATGCTTTTTGCATTTATTTTCTACAAATTCTATTTAATTCATTGTCTTTGATTATAATTTCTTTATAATTATTGCCAAAGTACTTAACATTATATATTATCTTCAACAAATAATGATTAAAATATTTAAATAATATTAATGCATTGACATTAGCAAATATTAAATAAATAGCTAGGAAAGTTTTAAATTTGGTGTATGAGCTTCCGGAACTGTTTTTGTTTTTGTAATTTAACATTTAATAAATTAATCATTTTTTTGGTCATTTAAAAGTAGGTAGTATGATTTGGTGCATTCCAAACTCATAATATGTATTTGCAATTGCATTGACTAGATCATGAAAATTATATTAAATATACCTCCTACACATTTTTTAAAATAAACATTTGAAAGAAGTACTTCTGTTTTACATGGTAGTATCTTTCTCATAAGTAAATGTTTTTGCTGGTTTGTTATTTAGTACAAGGACGTGAAATACCTAATAGTGACAACTTTCAGATTTTACCATGTGGACATATATTAAGTAATTAGGTAAGTGAACTAGATATTGTGATCCCAATTTAAACAAAGTCAGTTTAAATTACTAACTTTATAAAATCTAAGATGCCATCAATTAAAATATATACCATGATTTCTGAGATACTAAAACGTAAAACTAAACGTTAATCTTAGAATTAATGAAATATGACAACTAAATTATTTGAAAAAATTCAAAGGAATAGTTTTCTGAAACTCTATATTATCAGATAAATTAGTTAACTTTTATTAAGTATTAGGAATTTTCTTAGTGTTAAACATGCATTAAATCATTTTCTTCACAAGAACCTGCTGATTATATACTATTATTATTTTTCACTGTACCAATAAAGAAATAGAGGCATTTAAGAATAAGTGTCTTGCACATGATTTTACCTAATGGGTAGTAGAGTCAGGACTCAGTTTTTTCCTCAAAAATAATGTTTTCAAATATTATTTTAAACTTTCAAAGGTAATGGTCTTTTTCACACCCAAATTAAATTTCCTTTAGTAAAATGTATGTCCAGAAAATGTGCAACTTTCATGCCAGATTTTTTCTAAGTGGAATTTTTAGATTGGAACGGGGCGTTTTCCCGTTCTTCAACTTCTTTCCTAAGAAAATAACTGTTTTTCTCTTTTGTAAAGCAAAAGACCAATCATCCCTAAAGAAGATGATTCTAGATCTTGCTTCCATTTTTACTTTTGAGAATACCTGCTGGCCTTTTTTTGTCTTCAGAAAAGTGTAATCAGTCTTGTGTTATTTTGTGTCATTAAAATGTACTTACATAGAGATTTAATTTTGTTTTATTCTACTGCAGATTTTGTAAGCAAGCTTTCTAAATTGGAGAATTATTGTCATTCATTGGTTTTGAAAAACTCATAGCTATTATCTTTTTGACTATTGCTTTTCTATTATGTTGATCAGAAGGTCTAATTAAATTCATTAGTAAAAAACTATATTGTCATACTTAAAAAAAAAAAAAGAATCTACTTCTATTCTTTTTCCGAGAGACACAACAATGTCCATAGGACACAGAGAGGCTGGGAGTAAAAAGTTTATGTAAAATGACTTAGTAGACAAAATTACTAAAGTGTAAGTAAATACATTAAACAAAACAAAATCTTAGAAAAAAAAGCATTTCATATATATAATTCAAGTCATTTCATAATAATAATGATAGAAGTTTTAACTCATCAGGAAGAAGTAGTAATTATAAATTTCTAAGAACTCCCAAAAAGAGCCTTATAACATATAAATTATAAACATAAAATATTAGTGAAAAAGCTGTGAAACTTATCATAGTCAATGGAGATTTTGACATATGTTTCACAGATCAAGCAGATAAAAAATTTACAGATCAATAGACAAAAATATAAAGAAGAGTCAAAGCATTTAAACAATACAATCAATAGTCTTGTGCAAAGAGCATAACTAGATCTCCATAATAATGAGACAACTTGAAAATGGACCCTTTTCAAGCACTTATGTAGGAATAATCTCAAGGAAAATTAATGCCACACTACTCCATAATGCCAAACTCGATAAATTAGAAAAGATTGGCCGGGCGCAGTGGCTCAAGCCTGTAATCCCAGCACTTTGGGAGGCCGAGGCGGGTGGATCACAAGGTCAAGATATCGAGACCTTCCTGGTCAACAAGGTGAAACCCCGTCTCTACTAAAAATATAAAAAATTAGCCGGGCATGGTGGTGCGTGCCTGTAATCCCAACTACTCGGGAGGCTGAGGCAGGAGAATTGCGTGAACCCAGGAGGCGGAGGTTGTGGTGAGCTGAGATTGCGCCATTGCACTCCAGCCTGGGTAACAAGAGCGAAACTCCGTCTCAAAAAAAAGAAAGAAAAGATTGTATACGCAGATCATGATGACTTAGAAATAAGTGGCTAAAGGATAACTAAAAGACTTTATACATCAAGAAAATTTAAGAATATACTTACATTAGATTTAAAGGTCAGAAACAAAATTATGATTACAATTTAGATGTGGGGAGTTAAGCAAGATGGCAGAATAGGAGCAGCTCTGGTCCGCAGCACTCAGCAAAACCAACACAGAAGGTGGGTAATTTTTGCATTTCCAACTGAATTATCCAGTTCATCTCATTGGGACTGGTTAGAGAGTGGGTTAGGGCCAACGAGGGCAAGCAGAAGCAGGGTGAGGTGTCGCCTCACCAGGGAGGTGCAAGGGGCCAGGGACCACTCTCCCTTTGCCAAAGGAAGCAGTAAGGGACTGTGCTGTGAGGGTTGGAACACTCTGCCCCAGATTCTATGCTTTTCCCATGGTTTTTGCAACCTACAGACCAGGAAATTCCCTTGTGCGCCTACACCATCAGGGCCCTGGGTTTCAAGCATAAAACTGGGCAGCCATTTGGGCAAACATCAAGTGAGCTGTAGGAGTATTTTTTCATACCCCAGCGACACCCAGAATTCCAGTGAGACCGAACCATTCATTCTTATATTAAAATTATTGAAGGAAGGAATGCACAAGGAAAAGAGCAAACATTGAAACAGAAAAGGAAGACAAAATTGTGAGGATTAAGAAAAGAAAAAATGAAATGAGTCAATTTCTGTCAAATAGATTAATCAAGAGAGAAAACAAAAATGAACAACATTCAAAAAGAAAATGTGACATAATGGGTAGAGAGTTTTAAAGTATAATAATGGTCTATTATGAACAACTTAAAACTAGCATTTTTAAGTAAGGCAATCGAAATGTTTCTTGAAAATATAAACTACAAAGCAACCCATGAAGATATTAAGAGAAAGAATATACCATAAGCAAAACAAAAAATAATTAATATTTTTAATGCATTTCAGATTACACGAACTTCTAGAGGCAATAAAGTACACATTAAAAAATGCCCACAAGTGTTGCATGATAATAGACATATTTAATAATAATAAAAAGTTGTATGAATCAAATATCATCATTAAAAGATGTAAAAAGATATGAAAAATATCATTAGGAGAAGATATCTGCAAACATGTCATCAACAGTCATTAAGAAACAGACTATATAAGAACTTTAAAAAATTAATTAAAAAATTCTAAATTAATATGAGAAAAAGACAGAGAGAGTACACAAACTGTATAAAAAAGGAATAGCTATTAAATGCAAGAATAGCCATGCATCCACATAATCAGTGCAAAAATTTTAATATTTGACAATACCATGATTGGAAGTAGTAAATACTACAAAGAAAATGAATTTAGTGAACTAGAGCTATAAGTATCAATGTTAATGAACCACAGGGGAAAAAGTAAGAGAAAAAGCAATTTGAAAAAAATATGTATGGTAGGAATATATTCATATAAATTCAAATTAAAAACCTCTAAAATACTAAACAATTTGTTGTTTAGGGACACCTTTTTATGTGATACAAGTGAAAGAAAAAGTTAAGACAATGATACACTTGAAATTCAGGATATTTGTTGTCTCTTCAGTGGTAGCAAAAAGTGACATGATTGGAAAGATGGTGGTATTATTCTCTATTCTAAACTAAATGGTTTGTGCCAAGCTGTTTTTATTATTACCTTTTAAGTTATAGATATTTGTCATATAAGTTCTTTAGAACTTAGGAAATGTTTCAGAATTAGAAAAATAAAGAGAAAACATCAGAAGACGTTTGATTTATTTGGGGAAGAAAAAGTGATGGGTGGAAATCATCAATCCTAGCAATGCTCCGGAGCTAGGCTCAGAGGATACTTGAATAATGATGAGTTGAATAAAAATAAAAGGTGGTGTCTATGACTACACTAATAGTTTAAACTCTTTTCCAAATGATAATAAAAATATATTCTAGTTCGCCTGGGATTTTGTAAACTAGTTGCTATTTTCCATGATAATTTAATTTATTTTAAGGCACCATGTGTATTTCTAAAAGGAGCATGGAAATAGCAAGCTTTTGTTTTAGTTTTTCTCTTTAGTCATTCTTTAGATATGAAACTATTTTGTGGTATCTTTTGCTGATTATCATAATAGGAATACAGTGGCTTTAGCTGAGGAGGCTCATCATAATCTGAGCCAATTAATTGGCTAATTAATTATTATTTATCTCATCATAGAGAATGGCAAATTATAGAACCAATCAGAAAATATCCCAGTGGATTCCCCCAGGGCTTTTAAAGCATTAAACCCGAGATTTAAGGACTTCTATAAAAGGCTGCTTTTTTTTTTTAATCTTGGTGAGAGTTTGCCAGCGTGGCCGCTTTCAAAATACTTCTTAACACTTTATTTTCCTCATGTAGACAGTTGCTACAACTTGCCTAGAAATGTCCATGGAACTCATGAACATTAATTGTGTTCTTCCCTGGTGTTTCAAGAGATTGCTCTCAACTCCATAATTATCTAATAGTGTAAAGTAACCAAAGTTAGCACTTACGTTGGTATTAGATCCATTACTATGTAGCTTGTTTGGAGTACTAATAAATTTAGGTAATGTCCAATTCTTAAATTAAAATTTAATTTGCATTAAAACAGTAGAAATATTCTGAGCAGAAAATCTTTACTTGGTCAGAGGCCTTGTTTTAAAATATACATTTTTAAAAAGTTTTGATAGCTAGTTGACACACAGGAAACAGACAAATGAAAGCATGTGTAAAAAACACTTGTTTCTAACAAAAAATAGATAAGTTTGCAACACTGTCATCAAGAAAATAAACACATAAAAATAAATAAAATTGTTTCAATAGACCATAATGTTTAGGCAGAACTCTAAAAGTAAAGATTTATCTTCCTTGTTGTCTTGACATTTAACCCCTATACAACACTCTAGGTTTTGGAGTATTTGTGACACTGTGTCAGTTGGTACATCTCACAGTGATGTTAGGAGGGGCTCATGTTGAAAATTCTTGTTCATCAAGGAGTCATACATAGAAATGAAAAAAAGTTCAAAATGACAAATTCCAGATAAATATTGTAATTTCCCTGTTTCAGAAACACTGTTCTCTTTTGAGTCAGGCATTCCTTTTTCTTTATTTGAGGACTCCTTGTACCTACTGAGCTTTCACACTTTCTTCCTTATAACCAATGAAAGGCATACAAGAGACTACTATCTCAGCGCATGAGACATTTTTCCTTTATATGAAACTAACTTGTTGTTGGTTTAATCACCAAATGTTGCAAATACTTTATTCAATCTGTTTTTCTTCTTCTTTGGTTTATTGCTATTTAGTGGTTACCATTAGAATTGCAAGTGTTAAGCTCGATGATTTCTAAGTGTATACTGACAACCTGACCCGGACAGAATATCTGCATTTTTTCTTTCAGAAGCCAAATATGGATGCCATGTTAAATCATTAGGTCTTAACCCATTAAAATAATAAGGCTATAAATCAAACTCCTCATCCTTCCAGCACCTTTACCTCTGTCTGATTCCATACATTTTGATAAACACATCTAGGCTAAAAACAAGAGTGATGACACTATTTCCAGCTTCTTTTTTGTTCTTCCATTGAGTACATGTTTAAGTTTTGTCAATTTTACTTCCACATGAACTTTTCTGATCTTCCTTTCCTATTCTGTTTGCCACCAAGCCAAACTGAGTCTATGTAGGCCAAACTCTGTCTTAGCTACTTTCCACTCCTTATCTCTTTCAACGCTCATCACAATATTCTGAATTGGGTTGCTTTCTATTGGTGTTACAGATATATGGTTTGAGGGTTGAAGAGATTAGGTCATGATAAACTAATAGGTGTAGAAGTTAAGATTCAAATCCAAGCCCAAGCCATTGTCTTTTAAAAGAGAGTTTAGACTGACAAGACAGATAGTTCTGAGTTTGTCCCTTGTTCTGCCACTTATTAGCCATATGTTAGACAACTATATTAATATTGCTAAGCCTCATTTTATTCTTTCAAAGTGTAGAAAATATAACTTCTTTGTATTGTCGTATGCTTGCAAATGATTAGCACATTTTTAGCATACATTAATATGCTAAATAAATACCTGATTTTAAGTTACAGTCATTAGTATGCTTGTATCTTTGTAATAGATTCTTTAATTCGTCTCCTCAAAACATCTCCCTGGTTCAAACAGTATATTTTCCTTCAATTCCAACTCTGATCATGTCACATTCTAGACTAAAAATCCTCAGTGATTCTAATGGTATCCTATTTTCAACCAAATAAAGTCTAATATTCTATAACAGGATAGGGGCTTTATGTTCTGGTCACAAACAATACCTACAATTAGTCCCACTATTCCTCATTTACCTTATAATTCCGTTAACACAGGCAACTTACTATTCTAAAAAATGTCCTGATATTTTCAGCCAAGTCTTAGCTTACGCCGATCCACTGGCCTAGAGTACAGTACCCAGCTAGCTTTGCTACTGTTCTGTTTAGGGATCACAGAGGACTCAAAAGTCACATCTTCTGTTAAAGTTTTCCTAGTTCCTAGAGGAGGAACTACTGTCACCCTGTCTTTGTTCCCCTTGTGCACAGTAATGTTGGCATGGCATATATTGCATTCTGCCTTGTAAGGCAGATAATTGTGAATATGTCTTGTCTATATGACTGAAATCAGGAACTGAATACTTTATGTATTTTTGTGAACTCTATAATAAAGACTGATATACAGAGAAACATGTATTTCTGGTATGTATTTTCTCAACTTTTTAATTCTTATTTTATAATGTACTTTCATACAATTTTGGCAATTTTTTAAGTGGGGAATGATCCTATTTGCTTCAATAAAGGAATCTTTTAAAACAGACAATTTTTCCTTTCATTGATGAAGTTATATGTGTGGTGCTACTTGAAAGAATTCAGGAGAAATGAAAACCTAGGTTATTTACACTGAGATTTTAAATAAAAGAAGAAAAATTATTATTAAATGTATCCTGTACAGTAACTGTCCTCTTGCAAGTAAGTTTGAGGCTGTGCAAGGTCACTAATGACTGCTAAAATACATGATAATAAACTTCATTTTTCACATTAGCCAAATTCGACTTATTAAAACAATTTAACTGACAAAGTGATACTCTTTGTTTACATTGAAGATAAACGAGTCTTATTATAAGCCTTTGATACTGCCTGCTTTTCTCCTTGATCTTGAGGACTTTCATATAGTACATTTAATTCTCACAGTTGGGCATCTAAGGATTTCATGATGTTCTAAATGTGATCCCTCTCTGACAAGGGAGATCTAAGGAGTTCTATCTCAGGATATCAAGACCATAGTTTCAGGGAAGTCTTGCTGATGGCTCCTCTCTCCTGCATAGGTTTCCTGTGACTGAACTTCTAACTATCACATTCTCTGTCTTGTGCCCTATGTCAAACTTCACATTATGATGTAATTGTCCAATCTCACAGTTCCTCTAGGAATGAGCCACTGCTGTCTCTGTTGTTTTTCTAAAGATGATTGTTACTCATAAAACTGAATCCAGAGATTTGGTGCCTTCTGTTCACTGCCGAGTATCTTTGATAAATGCTGACTCCCACCAGCTGGGGCCATTGCCCAGCTTTTATGCTACCCTATGCTGGGTCATGCAATCAGCAAGTGTAGCATAAAAGCTGGGCAATGGGCCAGCCAGAAACTGCCAATAACTTTCACATACTGCTTGTTTGACTGCCTGGTTGGGTCACCCACACAATTCTTGCTACCTGGACTCCTTTGCCTTGCTAAATCTATGCCAGCATCAAATCCGGATACCATCTACCACAGACCAGACTTTGTGTTTCATCTCTAACTCTGAAAATGATTCATACCTCATTGAGTCTGAGGTATGAAATATTCTAGAAACAGATTTTTCTATTAGTTTACCAAATACAACAAGCTTATTTATAATCATAAACTGTAGGAAACTAATACTTTCATTTACCAATACAGCTTCTCTACTAACATTCATAGCATAAATAATGTCTCATTTTCTAAAGACACAAATTTAGTAATCTTGAGGGTTTTTTCTTTCTCATTCAACCTTTATTAAAATTTATTCAGCTTTATTCGAAGTTTCTAAAAACAGATAATAGGGAAAGGACAGTCTCTTCAATAAATAGCATTAGGAAAACTGTGTATCTATAGGCCGAAGAATGAAATTAGAGCCTTATCTCACATTGTAGATGAAAATCAACTTAAAGTAGTTTAAAGACTCAATTGTAGGACCTAAGCCCATAAAATGACTATAATAAAACATAGGAGGAACCTCTACAACATTGGTCTGGGCAAGAGTTTTTAAAATATGACACCAAAAGCACAGGGAACAAAAGTAAAAATAAACAAATGGAATTATATTAAACCGAAAAGCTTCTACATAGCAATGGAAGCAACAGAGTGAAGAGACAACATAGGAAATGGGAGAAACATTTGGAAAGTATTCATCTGATAAAACGTAATATCTGAAGTATACATCAAACTCAAGAAACTCAATAGTAAGAAAACAAATAACTCATCTAATAATGAACAAAAGGTCTGAATAAACATTTCTCTAAAGAAAACATAAACGACCAACAGGCTTATAAAAATACTTAAAATCACCAATCATCAGGAAAATTCAAGTCAAAACCATAATGAGATATCACATCAAACCGGTTAGAATGGCTGTTATCTGCCCTTCTTTGTTCGTTGGAGCATTATTTACAATAGCCGAGATATAGAATCGGCCTAAGTGTCTATCAGTGGATAAATGGATAAAGAAAATGCGACACATATACACAATGAAATATCATTCAGGCATTAAAAAGGAGAAAATCCTATAATTTGTGACAATATCAATGAGTTAGAGGACATTATGCTAAGTGAAATAAGCAAGGCACAGAAAGATAAATACGTAACCTCACTTTTTTTGTGGAATCTATAAAATTTGAACTCAAAGAAGCAGAGAGTAAAATGGTAGTTCCAGAAACTGAGAGTGAGGAGGTTGGCGAGATTTTGGGTAAAGTACGCAACAAATATTTCATTTTGATAGGAAGAAAAATTTGAAGAAATCTATGATTGTGGTGACTATAGTTAGTAACAATGTATCATATTCTTGAAGATTACTAAAAGAGATTTCAAGTGTTTTCACCAAAAAATGATAAGTATGTGCCTATGTCATTTTGCTGTATCTAAACATTTCATTATTTACACATATTTCAAAAAATCATGTACATGAAAACTATATATTATTTTTGTCAATTAAAAAATAAAATAACTTAAAAATAATTCTGAGAAAGAACCATAAATAACAACGAAAGAGGCAATAGTGTTTTCTTCAAAAGCACAGTTCAATTAATATGTGTACATAAATATTATATATTACTTAATATTAGGATATAATTCTATCTATATGTACACAAACAAATAAATACATATCCACACACATAACCTTTCTGATTCTCTCTTGATGTGTGACATTGCTTAAGCTTTTGTTATATTTCAATATTCTTGTATTCTCTTTGGGGTTATGTCACTTAAGAAGCCATCAGTGACCCTGGAATATTATTTGAGTAGCGGTGAGTAACAATTTGTTTTTCTATTGAGAATAAGAGAAATAGTTAAATTTGAATTGGTTATTTCATTTCGAGTTATAAGTAACTTTTTAATTCACGTTGTTCTTTAGCCTGAAACTAGGAAATGGTATATTTTTAGGGTTTGGAAATAGGAACCAATCACTCAGAGAAGCTTTTCAAGTAACTCTTCTCTTTTTAAGCCTATGATTTCAAAATTAAAATAAAACTACAATTTATACTAATTAAAGAAAATAATAAATATTAAAAAAATAATGGAAAATGAGAAAATTCTGGATAGAACTCAATTGTGGCCATTTAATCTCTTTTTAACAGTCTCAAAATGAGATATTTGGGTCACAGTCGAGCAGTGCTTCATAGTAACTTATTAAAAACAGAGTTCATCGGTTCAGATATACTTTGAAGGTTTTTAAAAAGTGAACTTATTCTACTGCTTTCAACCACTTTGCTTTACAGTGGCCATCAGGTCTTAGGATGAAAAAAAATACCCTGCTATTTTGAAGAAGTATTCAAATTTTATCTCTGGAAGATAAACACTTTAACAGAAGATCCAAAAATGTCAATAATGTCTTAACACTCTTTGACTCCTTTGTTATTCTTAGTTGTGTCCTCTAATTTTTGTTTATGTGTTTGCTAAAATTATTTACAGACAAAATTAATTTAGTTATACATAGGATGAAATAGTCACAAATAAGAGATCAGGTGAGAGTACTGCACCAAGCTTTTTAAAAGGTAATTATCTTCAGAATTGTCCACCTAATCTAATGCAGCTTACTTGCCTTTATCTTTATTTAGTAGCAATCACAGGATAAATCATTTACTGGGTTAATTGACCAAAACTTAGAAGTGCTACCTGTAACACTGCTGTGTTTCCCCAAATAAAGCAAAAAAAAAAAAATAGATATAATAATAAAAGCTTCCTGAGGCCAATCCAATACCACATTCTGTATAAAATGATTTGTTTTTGCTAATACCTATATTTGCAAATGTCTGCACATTTTATATGAGCAAATACTAGCTTGAGATCATAGAAAGATCTTGTGCCATTTCCCCATTTTCTATTTACACCACAATTTTCAAACCCAAGTTTGTCAGGGTTTGGCAGGGTAAATAGTCCAGAAATAGAGTTATGTGTATATCTTAGTTTCACTGTTACAAACTGCAGCATATGCTAGAATAAGGGAGACTGTTCTAAGTGGTTCTAGCTAGGATGGGCAAGATTTAAGAAGAGGCAAGGAGATTAAGTTCACTAACTCTCTGGGATATTTTAGCTCTTGTCCCATCTGAAGCTTCTGATGTGTGTATGAAGAATGGTTAAAGCTTGGTTCAAGATGTTTCTAAATGGCTGTTTTATTTAGACTGTATTGTACCTTAAAATTTTAGTGATTAGTAATATATTATATTGAGAATATTTTATCAGTACCACATAGTGAAATAAATATGCTTACCTTCACATCTTTGACATTCATCCTTGTTCCCTCTTTCCCAACAAATATATCATCAATGTCCACAAGGATGTACCTGTCCAAGGACAATGTCAGCCTCTTCCCTGACAAGAAGGAGATGGCATCTATGAAGATGAGCTTGTGTAGCCAAAAGTTTAAGTTGTTGCCAAAAAGTACTCGCTGAATTCCATCATGAAGACCCAGATCCTGAACCACCGTTGCAAAGAGTGTTTTGCTAGACAAGGATGAAAGGGATTTTTCTGTCTGTAATTCAGTTATAAGTACAGGCTGGTAAGTTGAATGATTATATTGGAAAATAGTCCAGTCTTCCCCAGGAAGAGGGCCTTTCTCAACCTTGGGGGCTTTGGTAATATGCAGCAAAGGAGATTGAGGGTTAACAACACAGTCCTTTAGAGCTAGATTATTGAAAAGATTTAACGGAAAGCCTTTTAATTGTGTACTTGGTAAGCTGTTCTCATTGGCTTTATGAAAACCAATTATACTAACACTGTATTCCACACAGTATTTTTCTAAAAGCTCTCGATTCCATGAGTCCATGCTGACATACTTCAGAATATTTTCATAAATAACTAAAGTATATTTCCCTTTGCCATTATCTGTAAGAGGAGGTATATCTCCCTTTCCAGGGGCAATAACCATGTGGTACTGAAATCGGCTGGACTCCAAAATAGCTATGATATCTTGACCGAGTTGAGAGTATTGGCTCTCCACAAAGAGAAGAACAGTTGGGTCTGTTTTGGATGTATCAATAGGTTTAACTGTTTTCAGCTCCATTGACCGATATGGTAGAATTTTGATGTCAGCACATTCTGCTTCTGCAGTGGTTTCAATAAGTGTCATTTCCTGTTTGTAGCCAGAGTAGAGAAAATAGGCAGAAATGACAATGCTTACCAAGCAAAAGGTAGCTAAGAGAAGAATCAATGTTCGAAAACTTCTCCGAAGTTTCACAATAAGATTCATTTTCTAAAATAATGTTTTGGTAGCTTTTTCCCAATTTCGTTTCCTAAAGTGCCATAGTGAATAAAGTATGAGATGTTGCAAATATCACTTCCCCAAAGTTCATGTAACCATTGCAAATCATGTAAAATGTTTGAAGGGAGCACAACTGAGTTAAAGCTGGAAGGCAATGGACGGGGAAGACATAAGTTGAGAAGATTTTAAATATGTCCAATACCAAGAATTGCTGCGGAATCCTCTAAGCATAATCTGAAAGAGAGGAGAAATGTTTATAACTAAGACAAAAATATAAATATAAATATTAATTTGTATATTAATGCTGATACCCAAGAAACATATATATATATATATAGCAATGATAATTTTAGTGTATTAATATGCCAAAATATTAATGGTCTGATGTTTACAGTCTAGACTTAACTACCTATAGTAGATTTTTTGAAAACGTCCAGAACAGAGAAGCCAATTTTACTTTGCCTAAACATCCATATGTATATAGGAACATGTACTGATATCATTTTCTAACTAATCACACTAGAAAAAGAAAATAAGTGAAAAAGTAAGCTTTAACAAAGAATGTCAGTTGCCATAAAACTGTCCTACAGAACTGGTAAACATTGTACACATACAAAATTAGGAAATCAGAATACAGAAACTAATTTTATTTTGGCTAAACATCCATAGGTATATAGAAACATGTATTGGTATCATTTCTACCTAATCACACCATAAAAAGAATTTAAGTAAAAAAGTAAGCTTTAACAAAGAATATCACTTACCATAAAGCTATTCTACAGAACTGATAAACATTATACACATATAAAATTAGGAAATCAAGAAATCAGGAGCTTAGAGCAATGAAACATGCTCTTAGGTATCTGCTTGAGTGTCTGGAATTACCAGCTGACTGAATAACTCTGTATTAGGTTTAGAGTAGTTACAAGTTTTTCTCTATAACAATATATCCTGTATCTGGACTCACAAGGAGCCATGTGGCCCTCTTCAGCATTACAGCCCAGATACACAGGATTGCTCCTTATTAATTCAAGGGGAGGCATTCTCAGGTCCCTCTAATGAAACAGGGGACAGAAAGCTTAAGTGAAAAGAACATTGACTTGTTATTCTCAAAGCATGTTTCTTAATTTTGCCTACTCCTATAATAAGAATTAAAACTCTTTACCCATTGTCAAATTTTATCCAGGAATCAGATGTTCTATTTCTCTACCACTTCCTTTGGTTCAAAAGAAAATGAATGTAGAATGCATTGGTATTATCTCATTCTTGCATTGCCCTAAAGAAACACCTGAGACTGGAAAATATATAAAGAAAAATGTTTTAATTGGCTCACAGTTCTGCAGGCTATACAGGAAGCATAGCAACTTCTGCTTCTAGGGAGATCTCAGGAAGCTTCCATTCATGGTAGAAGGCAAAGGCAGAGCTAGAGGTCTCACGTGGTGGAAGCAGGAGCAAAATAGTGTGGGCTCAGAGGACAGGAAGATGAGGATATGTTTGGAACTTCCTAGAGACTGGTTTTAAATGGTAGTGACCAAAATGCTGATAGTGATATGGACAGTGAAATACAGGCTGAGGAGATCAAAGATGGAAATGAGGAACTTACTGGAGGCTGGAGAAAAGGTCACTTTTTGTTTTGCTTTAGCAACCACTTGGCTACATTGAGGCCCTGCCCTACGGATTTGAGGAAGTTTGATCTTAAATGTGATGATTTAGGGTATGTGGTGGAAGAAATTTCTAGGCAGCAAAGCATTCAGGAATTGACCTGGCTTCTTCTGACAAACTATACTGAGATACATGATGAAAGAAGTGACCTAAAATCAGAACTGATATTTAAAAGAGAAGAAAAACCATAAGGCAATTAAAACTCTTTTCTTTGTAAGTTACCCAGTTGCAGCTATTTCTTTATAGCCATTTGAGAATGAACTAACACAGTACTAAAAAAATCCCAGACTGCTTCATCACAAATATACATAATTTTCCATTATTATAATGTTTTTCTTTGTATAGATGATTCTGAGTTTTATGAATTGCTTTTTATACAAGTTTTCTTCATTCCCCTCCAAACTGTTAGAGTACTTAAATAATTTTCAATTTCTCAATTTGCCAAACTTTTCCTATGATAACTATCTTGGGTGAAAGCAGTTCATGTTATTAATGTGTAACATATATATTTGAGATGTGTATTATTAACACATTACATCATAGAGAATTAAATTAGCTGTTTATAATGAACAGTGTGGTCTACCATAGTGTGTATATTTTACAATTTCTGTATTTTTAATTTGGGGACCTGAGCAATTAATGGTTATTAATAATAACTGAAAACATTTTAGATTAAATGATTAAATATTATAATGTTTTGTCACTACATTTTATTTTATATTTTTATGTTTTAATATAGTTAACCTCATTAGTAATTTACATTTTTTAAAAATCTACATGAAGTTGAAATGCTTGTTTTTGTCAGAAAATAACTTTTGAACGTTTTCAAAAAATTTAAAGTTTACATCAAATACTTTAAATATTTTAATTCTTCAGATTCCAAATATATAAATGGACTTATTTTTTCCTTGTGAAATGTATTGTACCAGTTTGAAAAGTCTCTCCAGTGATTTCACATTAACTTTAAAGACAAATGAATCTCACATGTTGGGGACTTATTAAACTCTATTTAAAATTTTTATTTTATTTATTTATTTTGAGATGGAGATGTGCACCACCACACCAGGTAAATTTTTGTATTTTAATAGAGATTGGGTTTCACCATGTTGGCCAGGCCAACATGGTCAAACTCCTGACCTCAGGTGATCTACCAGCCTCAGCATCCCACAGTGCTGGGATTATAGGAGTGAGCCACTGCACCCAGCCAAATGAAATTCTTTAAGATAATTGTCTGCTTTCCAAAAGCATTTGAAAAATCAGTTCCCTTTAACAAAATTGGATTGCATTTTACTAAAAAGAAATGGAATACGGCAACAAAAAGGCTTTGGTTTGGTATGAAATACATAAACCAATTATACTATGCCATTGACTTTTATGTATGCTTTAAAACATTCATATGTAAATTCTTTAATAAAAATGAAATTTAAAACATATATATACATATATATATATATGTATATATACTTACATATGTAGTGTGTAGTGTGTGTGTCATAATATTGAAATTAAAAGATATTTGGAAATTGTCAAAGGAGATTATTAATCTTATATCAGTTCCTTGATTTCTCGAAGCTCACATTTTTAATCTAAAAAATCCATTTAAACAAACCTAAAATCAGATCCATCCCATTCACACCACTCCCCCAAATAACCCAATATGAGCAGATATCTACTTAAATACTTTGGAGAACTAATTAGTATTTTAGAAATCAATGTAATCAGAAGACTTGGAGATAAATTAAATGCATACTTTTAAAAATCTTTACTTCTTCTGACATTAAAAATGTGATTTTTGTTTTTGAATACTCAAAGGAGAACATGATGATTTTGTGTATTTGGAATATCTCCTCCTAATGCAATAGTGAAAAAGACATTAAAAAAAAAAACATATGGGGCAAGAATCTGCCAACCCAAAGAATAAATAAAATTTAAATGTGACATTTATTTAACAGTAATATGATCAGAGTTAGGAGAATGATGGGTACATATTACCACCATGGAAGACATTTGTTTCAATGTAGGTATTTTAACAAAAGGAATTATCCTTCCCATTCAATTCTCCCAGTTTTCCTTCCTTCGTAAAACTGGCCAGTGGAGATGAGGAAGCCTGGACCGAAAAACAAGATACACCATAAATGTTTACTTACGTCTCACACCTGAACTAAGAAATTGTATTATGACATTGTTTGAGATGCCAAAGAGTTGTAGTGTGTTATTACTTTGAATCTCCTACCTACTGCTGTGACCCTTAACATGGTGTGGGAAAAGGCATGCAGGAGTATGGATAGGGAGAACAACCAACATAAGAATATTATGCTGTAACCATAAGTCAAATAAGACAATTGAGGTTATTTTTCAAAGGGCACAGAAAAAAAGTATTTCAGGATAATAACAAAGATGTTAAAATGCTTCCATAATGGGATAAAATATGGGGCATGTGTTTTTAAGTAGTCTAAGGTAATACACTAAAATGTTTATTTTACCTTAATTAGCGTCTTCTTCAAGAAGACCCTGGGACAAGTTAGCAACAAACAGAAATATCTGGGAGCTTTCTATTCCCCACTTTCCCCTTACATGGTGACATTGACCTTTCATTATAGAAAGAACAGACAAATATGTGGATTACTGAGTAAATTGCATCTATGGAAAAACTGTTCTATTCACCACCAAACTAAGTAAGTTAAATAGTCTTTGGTCCCAATTCTTCTAAATCTGACATTCCATGTTTCAATAAATCCATTGTTAAAAATTTGGAAAGAGAGGTCTACTTATTATTTGTCATGACAACCTGTCACAAAATGTGGGCTTCATGACCCCTGCACAGGCTTTGGTGAGAAAAAGAGGGAGGCTTTTGTAGTGTTGCCTTTCTTGTTATCACTTTTGTTTTCTTATCTTCACCTTTTATCCTTCCAAGTGTGGCTTATCACCTAGGTAGTAGTGGAGTAAATATCTCCTACAATCTTTTACTCTCTTTCAAGATTAGAAAATATTACATGCAGTTATTAGCATTTTTGTTTCATTTATCTGTTAGAAGATTGCTTTTGACATATTCACAATGTGTTTAGAGTTTCTCTAGAATACAGTTTGCAATGTTCGTTTGCACATAATCATTGCAAACTTCTAGTAATCTCTAGTAGCAGCAGAGAAGTGAGTTAGTAAACAAAGCAATTATAGGTACTACTGTAGTTATTGCTAATTTTTTGAAAGACAGATATACAGAAGTAAGGTATATACTAAATCACATTGTATATACATTTGGTTGTTTCTTTGTTGAAGGTGATTTGATGAACTGTACAGATCATTAAAGAGGTTCATGAAAATTCAGCTAAAATTGAAAACAACAGCAACATTTACTAGCATTTAATAAATGGCTACTACTTGCTGGTAACTATGCTATAATCTTTTTATTCATCATCCTGTTTACTCTTCAAGGGTCTATTTTTAAAATGACAAAATTGAACTTTAAAATGTTTAAAAACAGACCTAAGATTAAACTACTAATAATTTATGATGCTAGGATTCTACAATTGTATGGTTGAGACAAAACAAAAATTAAGTAATGCCAAGAACTTAGCAATCAGCATAATTAAATAATGTAACTACATATCAGCAAATTTGCTTTCAATTTTAAAAATTCAGACATTCAAAGCCAAAAATGTCTACCAAAAATGAAGAACAACTGTAGAGGTGAATTGAATTGATTTAAAAGCAAGTGTGTTATAAGTTGGAATGACTTAAGTATTTGCAACAGTTTCACCAACCTTGACTTTTTGGGATACTTGTGGGAAAAACAGTTGATTACATACCTTGTTTTCACATGCTTCATGAGTTTTTTTGTTTGCTTTTAGGAATCATAAAACATTGGCTCATATTTTATATTAATGAAAGAGAATTTTTAATTAAAGCTATTACACAGGGTGGGCATTGTGGCTCAAACTTGTAATTCCAGCACTTTGGGAGTCTGAGACTGAAGGATTGCTTGAGTCCAAGAGTTTGAGACTAGCCTAGACAACAAAGCAAGATCTTGTCTCAACACAAAATAATTTAAAAAAAAATTAGCCAGCTGTGGTGGTGTGAACCTGTAGTGCCAGCCACTTGGGAGGCTGAGGCTAGGGGGATACCTTGAGCCCAGAAGTTCAAGGTTGCAGTAAGCTATGATTGCACCACTGCACGCCAGCCTGGGTGACAGAGGGATACCTTATCTGAAAATAGGTAAAACCTCCAAAACACAAAGACTATTATATAAACATTTAACTTTTTGTTCATATACACTAATTGCACCAGTGCTTCTTTGGGGTGAATTCCAAAATTTGTAACCATCTGAAATGGTTTGGCTATGTCCCCACCCAAATCTCATCTTAAACTGTAGTTCCCATAATTCCCATGTGTTGTTGGAGGGACCTGGTGGGAGATAATTGAATCATGGAGATGTTTACCTCCATGCTATTCTTGTGATAGTGAGTTCTCATGAGATCTGATGGTTTTATAAGGAGCTTCCCTGCTTTGCTCAGCATTCATTCTTTCTCACCACCCTATGAAGAGATACCTTCTACCATGATTGTGAGGTTCCTGAGGACTCCCCAGCCATGAGGAACTGTGAGTCAATTAAACCTCTTTTCTTTATAAATAATCCAGTATCAGGCATTTCTTCATAGAAGCATGGGAATGGACTAATACACTAAATAAGTATCACAGAGAGTGAGGTACTGCTGTAAAGATCCTGAAAACGTGGAAGCAACTTTGGAACCAGGTAACAGGCAGAGGTTGGAACAGTTTGGAAGTCTCAGAAAAAGACAGGAAGATAAAAGAAAGTTTGGAACTTCCTAGAGATTTGTTGAATGGCTTTGACCAAAATGCTGATAGTGTTATGAGCAATGAAGTCCAGGCTGAGGTGATCTCAAATGGTGTTGAGGAATGTGTTGGGATTTGGAATAAGGTGATTCTTGCTAAATTTTAGCAGAGACTGGGCCCTGCCCTAGAGAGATGAGGAACTTTGAACTTGAGAGAGATGATTTAGGGTATCTGGTGTAAGAAATTTCTAAGTGGCAAAGCATTCAAGAAGAAGAAAAACATAAAGGTTTGCAAAATTTGCAGCCTGATAATGCAGTATAAAAGAAAACCCAATTTTCTGAGAGAAATTCAGACCAGCTGAAGAAATTTGCATAAGTAAGAAGGTGTAGAATGTTAATCACCAAGATAATAGGAAAATGTCTTCAGGGCATGTCAGAGACCTTCCTGGCAGAACCCCTCATATCACAGGCCAGGAGGCCTAAGAGGAAAAAATAGTTCATGCACCAGGTCCAGGGCCCTCCTGCTGTGTACAGGCTGGGGTTTTGTGCCCTGTGCCTCAGCCACTCCAGCTGTGGATAAAGGGGCCAACATACAGCTCTGACTATTGCTTCAGAGGGTGCAACTCCCAAGCCTTGGTGGCTTTCATGTGGTATTGGACCTGTTGGTACACATAAATCAAGAACTGAGGTTTGGGAGCCCCACCTAGATTTCAGAGGATGTATGGAAATGTCTGGGTGTTCAGGCAAAAGTTTGCTGCAGGGGCAAAGCCTTCATGGAGAACCTCTGTGAGGGCAGTGTGGAAGGCAAATGTGTGGTTGGAGCCCCCACACCCCCACCATAGGCCTCACTGCAGCACTGCCTAGTGAGAAGAGGGCCAGTGTGCCCTAGACCACAGGGTGGTAAATCCTCCAAAAGTTTGCATTGTGTACCTGGTAAAGGCCACAGACAATACCAACTGTGAAAACAGATGGGAGGGGGTTGTACCCTGAAAAGCTACAGAGGTGGAGCTTCCCAAGGCTGTGGGAGCCCACCTCTTGCATTAACATGACCTGGATGTGAGACATGGAGTCAAAAGAGATCATTTTGGAACCTTAAGGCTTAATGACTGCCCTATTGGATTTCAGACTTTTATGGGACCTGTAGCCCCCTTTTTGGGCCAAATTCTCCCATTTGGAATGGGAATATTTACCCAACACCTGTAGCCCCATTGTATCTAGGAAGTAACTAACTTGCTTTTGATTATATAGGTCCATAGGCAGAAGGGACTTGCCTTGTCTCATATGAGAGTTTGGACTTGGACATTTGGGTTAATACTGGAATGAGTTAAGATTTTGGGGGACTGTTGGAAGGGCATAATTGTATTTTAAAATGTGAGGAGATGAGATTTGGGAGGGGCAAGGGCATACTAGTATGGTTTGTCTCTGTGTTCCCAACCAAATCTCATCTTGAATTGTAATTCTCATAATTCCCATGTATCATAGAAGGGACCTGGTGAAAGGTAATTGAATCATGGGGGTGATTACCCCCATGCTATTCTCATGATATTGAGTGAATTCTCAGGAAATCTTACTGTTTTATAAGGTGCTTTTTCCCCTTTGCTTAGCACTCATTCTCTCTCCTGCCACCCTATAATAAGATGCCTTTTGACATGATTTTAAGTTTCCTGAGGCCTCCCCGTCCATGTAGAACTGTAAGTCAATTAAACCTCTTTTCTTCACAGATTACCCAGTCTTGGATATTTCTTCATAGTAATATGAGAATGGATTAGTACCTCATCTTTCAAGAGAGATGAAGTATTTCCAAATTATAGGCCACCAACATGTAAGTGAAAATGGAGACCAGAATAGAAATATTTTCATACTTTAGGTACAGCAGAGGTAAGTAGTGCTTTATGAAACTTTATGTCAGGGTATCTGTCTATGCAGTGTGTGTGTATTTGGACACCAATGTAAAAATACTACTTACTCTGGGTCATAGTCAAAAGTGTTTGAGGAGTGCTGCTCAATAGGGCGCAGCTAATTCAAATCATTTAATCTGGTTTTAAGAAAATTATAAATATCATAAATGTTTTAGCTAAAGATTAGTGCAGTCTCTTATGATTCCAAGTTGTTTCAGAAAATATTCAATATTAATTAAATAGTACTCGAGACTATGAAATGGTTGATATCACATGGTTAGTTGCATAGAATTCCTTTCAGCTTCCAGGTCAAAAAGAATGGTGATATTATTTTCAGTAGCAACTATTGTTACATAAATCATAACTTTTTCAAAATAGAGGTAAAAGTAATATGTAATTGTTATATTTAATCAAAATCAAAGTAGTACGCCGAGTTTATAATTTTCTGCAGAAATAATCTTTTCCATACCCATGAATAACCAGTTGATTATCACCTAACTTCCATACACTTCATATTTTTTTATTTCAGTGACATAATATAAATTTATTTTAGCCCCCAAAGTGTGCATTTTTACCAGTACAAACTCCTAAAAGTGTCATTTTAAACATAATGATAACATTACTACCATAATATTATATTGTAACATAATATTATACTAGGTACATAGCTCTGAGCTATCAGCTACATTCATACTTCAAAAGATTATGAAGTCAACTCAGTAAATAGAAGAGTAAATGTCAGGCTATTTCTTTTATCACCATTTCCTGCAGAGACATGTATACTGCCTACTTTCTTGTTCTTGTTTTCTAAAGAAAATAAATGACATGATTTTTTAAGTAAACAGTCAAATTTATTAAAACCGACTACAGATTTCTATGCATGCATCTTGTTTATTAGAAAAACATAGTGATTTTGAAAATAAAGAAACTTTTATATGGATATTTGTTCTGCTTTTCCATATAAGATTTAGACAGAGCAGTAGGAATGCTACCTGTGGCCAAGTTGAGAGGTCTGGTAATCAATCATTGCTTGGAACTTTGTATTTATATTTACACCTAAGATTTCATCGCTGAATTTCACCCTAATACTACTAAAATAATAATCAGATCCCCAGAATGTATGGGCCAGAATTAAACAATCTTTAAATAAGTAGATCTGTTCTCAGGGTTTCTGACATTTAGACAACTTCCTCAGTACCTTAAGATGACTTTTGGATCAATCTCTTACTCTGTCTCATTTTGTATAGATTTGGAGGTAAAACTTACAATGGGACTTTTATAATCAAACTAAAACCAGACAGGCTATCTAAAATTCAAGCCTTTTACCTGACATCCATTCAGCAAACATATATATTAACTTTCATTAAAAACCTATTTACCAGGCACCTCTGCAAATTCAAATATATTTATTTTATTATATCAAAAACATATAAATTAGTTTGTTTTAACCTGTTCTTTTTGTCTTCTCTTTCCTATTTCCTTTTCATCTCTAGAAATATTTTTCCTGTTTTTTTCTTTTCTTAAATTTTTCCTTGACAGTGGGTGGTTTTAAAGTTACTAACTTAAGCTTATATGAAAACCATGGACATTAATCTGCTAATCTATGTAACAATGTTGTGATTTCCTATCTTGATTTTTTTTCCACTCCATATAAACAAATTATATGGAAGCTACAGAAGATGACTGAGGAAATATAATATCATGGTATGTTTTCCTGTTTATATATAATATTATTAACTATTTTCTTTCAAAAGTAAACTTTTTTCTGTAAATTATCTCATCTACAAGGATGACGTGAAAAATGTTTTAGAAACTCAAATTCTTTTTTTCTTAACAAAAACGTATGTATATTTTATACTTGAAAGCATTATAAATTTAGAAAATCTATAATATTAGAAGTACAGTGAACATTAACAAATTCTCATTTCTCTTTCTATATTTTTCTGTATAATGTGTTTATAGTTTTAAATATAATTTTTATCTTGTTTTTGCACTTACAATTAAGACAGTTAAAATAAAAGGAAAATATGATTAAGACATCTTTCAAATATATATCATTATTTAATTTCTGTTTCTCCAAATTATAATATTTTTATGATTTCAATAACTTTATAAGCCAGGGGCCCCTCTCCGTAGCTCCACAATCTTCTATTTTAAGAAGAAACAGAAAGCAAAGGTTGAACTGGCTCAAAATCATGCAGGGAGCCAAGCTGACTCCGTCCCACTAATGTTTTCCAAACCTGAAAAATTCTCACTGTCCGTACCTGCCTCCTGATTCCATAGATAATGAGTATCTCTTCTAAAGTTAATCATCTTTTAAAAATTTTGCCTCCACCTATTTTCTAGAACTTCAACCTCTCTTTTCTGGGGACTTTTAAAAAACTAATATAATGCTCTCTGAGTAACTGACCACGAACAGCATCTAAATAGGTTTTGTTTGTAGTTACAACCTTGTTTTGTTTTGTTTTGTTTTTAGAGAAGGAGTTTCGATCTTGTCCCCGAGGCTGAAGTGCAATGTCACGATCTCAGTTCATTGCAACCTCTGCCTCTGGGTTCAAGCAATTCCCTGCCTCAGCCTCCTGAGTAGCTGGGATTACAGATGCTCTCCTCCACACCTGGCTAATTTTGTGCGTGTGTTTTTAGCAGAGATGGGGTTTCACCATGTTGGCCAGGCTTATCTCAAACTCCTGACTTCAGGTGATCCCCCTGCCTCGACCTCCCAACGTGCTGAGATTACAGGTGTGAGCCACTATGCCCCGCCAATCATAATCTTAGATATCTGTATGGTTTCAGTCCTTACCACTTCCTCACTATTCCTAGTTTCTGGGTTCTGTGTTTATTTTACTTTGAGATTCCAGGTATCATTTTGTTAAGAAGTTTAGTTCATGCCCATATTCACAACATTTTCTATCACATTCACCCCCACCCCCAATCTATGCAACTGCCCTAATTTTTCTCTTTAGCTTCAGAGTCAAGCTTTTTGAAAGTTTACTCTTATGGAATTTCTTATCTTGTTATTACTACACTTTATGTGTTGAACCATTTACAGTTTTGGAATGGCCCCAGTTGTCTCTTTTATCTTTAAGTCTAATCAGTTATTATTCATTTTTAGAAAGATTCACCTTGGGTAACACTACCTCAAAAAAGTCACCCCTGGCATTACAGAAATTGGTTTAGCAAGTGTGTCTCCACTGTGCTCTCATATTACAGCCTGTAACACAGACATTACAATTGAGTAATTATCCATGGATTTCCACCAAGGTAGAAGCTGTGACTTATTCAGAACTGTTTCTTCTGTACTTTGTAAATTCCCTGCTATGTCATGCACAAAACAATTATGCAAAACAACAATAACGTACTTACATCCTGCATAAATTCACCTTCTTTGTCTACCCCAAGGTACAACTCAAATGCTCTCTTCTCCAGACATTTGTTGGGAAAGGTGGTGGAAGATGGAACAAGTCTGAACTTCAGTTTCTTCATTTTCCAAATGAAGGATATAAAATGGTTTATATTTTTATTTCCATGTATATACTCCGAAGATTTGGAAGGATATTTAACAAAATATTAATCATCTCTGTTTTGTGCTCTTCTAAATTATTTGAATTTTTGCAAGAATCATGTGCTATCCTTATAAAAGCACAAAAATGTAGGGAAAATGTTTTAAATGGGTGAGTTTCATAACTGTAAGTTTACTTCAAAATATAAAATACTATAATCCGGCCGGGCGCAGTGGCTCAAGCTTGTAATCCCAGCACTTCGGGAGGCCGAGGCGGGTGGATCATGAGGTCAACAGATCGAGACCATCCTGGTCAACATGGTGAAATCCCGTCTCTATTAAAAATACAAAAAGTTAGCTGGGCATGGTGATGCGTGCCTATAATCCCAGCTACTCGGGAGGCTGAGGCAGGAGAATTCCCTGAGCCCAGGAGGCGGAGGTTGCCTTGAGCCGAGATCGCGCCATTGCACTCCAGCCTGGGTAACAACAGCGAAACTCCGTCTCAAAAAAGAAAAAAAACAAACAAAAAAAAAAAACAAATATAATCCTATGAATAACAAGCCTTTCCTAGTCATGCCTGCCACTGGCAGTATTTCTTCTTCTGAATCTCTAAGGAACATGTTGTCCTTATCTTTTTTAATAATACCTTTGCTTTTTTACATAACTAATTTATGTGTCTTTCCCAGAAGACTGTGGGTACATTTTTTCAATAGCATAGTCTATATATAGAGCGTCTCTTTTCACAATAAGCTACTTAGTTTATTTTTCTTCAAGCATAATCCAACACTAAATTAGACATGGGGTAGATTAGTAATAATCTCGAGTAAGTCAGTTAAATTGATGTTCAATGTTATAAAATTTTAATAGTTTTTTTTTTATTGGAACAATTATCTCAGAATCAAGCCTAAAGTTTTGAAAACAGGAAAATCAATTGCACCAAATTATCTCTAAGTTTACACACTATTAACCAGACCCATTTGTAGCCACAGGATATGTAGGTCTGAAGAAATCTGGATCATATTAATATTGGTATATGTCCCTTCAGAATTTATGTTTTTATTTGTATTAATTTTATTTATTTATTTATTTGATAAGCACATAAAATTTGATCTACCCTTTTTACCAACCTTAAGTATACCATGTAGTATTATCATTCCAGCATTAAAGTCCCAGCTTATCATTTTTAAATACAGTGATAAAGATATTATTTCTATGTAAATGATTAATTTTCTTGTGTTATTTTTAGAAGACATTTTCTAATGAATTTTTTACTACTCAATCATTTCTCTTGTATTTCAGAGAAGGGAATATGTATTTTTACTAACAACAAAACTCTGCTACAAAATTACCTATACCAGTATAATAACCTACTGTACAGCATTATGTTCTTTATTTTAAAATATATTAAAAATTATAATTATACCAAGTTTTTATTTTTGAAAAAGGCAAAATAATAAAAGAAGATAACATATTATAAGACATCTATATTGCCTAAAGTTGTAAAATAAACAAAACTAAAATAGAAAAGGGTGAAATTAAATTACAAAAAGATAAAATAATAAAATGAAATAATTTATTCTCAGTCTGATCACCATTTTTATAACAGAGGCCATAGAACAGATTTATTAATTATATTCTTTATTTGTTTTTCTAGAATTAGGAAATAATATATTGGTATATCATGTTTATGTGAAAGGAGAAAATAAGAAATTTGCTTTTTTAAAATGGATATATCCGAGCACTCCTTTGGTCTCCTAACTTTTTCAACACTAGAGGGCAATATACTCTTGCTTTTATTGCAAAAATAGGCCAACAGCACCTGTTTTCCATTGACAGGTTACTAAGAGAGAACTCCATGAGTCCAGAGAGTATGGGTAACTGGACTCTCAGGATGAGCATCATGCTGTTGACATCAAGGAAAGATCAGAGACTCAATGTTAAAACACAAATTTTGCCACAATTACACACCAAATACATTTTGACCCATTTTCTTTATTACATTTGTAATAAACAGTCATTTTTATATTGCTGTATGGTTCCCTGCTTCTGAAGTTTTATTTCTGTTTTTAAATATACATCTTTTTGTTAGAATTGTGCACAAAAGAAGAAAAAGTAAAACATCAACTCTGTTTAATATGTTGCTAATTTTTATGAATTTTTAAGATTTAAATATTTTTCTGAGAGTTACAATATCTATAATTCAAGTATATCTTCAACTTGTTTGGCAAAATATATTTGCTTTTTCATTTTATATTTCTCTGTTATTCAAACATGCCTGTGCAATAATTTCATTTAAAATAAATGACAAATTTCTAAAAATTTGAATCTGCTCAAATGATTAATCATTTATATCTTAAGAATAAAAAAATCAACATAAAATTTATAATATGAACAACTTATATACAAAAGACAAATGTGGCACAAAGATTTAGATTATCTCTCCATCTACTCTTCTTCTCAATTATGAGGTAGAAAGAAAAAAACATGAGAACTATATTTGAAATGACTTAAAATTGCAGTTACAATTGCCATTTAGGATGGCATTATGATTTATTTGCAAATGATGCTTTCTGGATACCAATTTCTATGGCTTATAGTTATATCTTAGAGTTGTCACATTATATGCTTCCATTATAATTTATCATTTACATGAGAATTGGTAAAAATACATGTTCACATGCAGTTGCTTTGTAGATGATTTGAAAGATAATGGATGATTAGGAGGTTGTGCTTGCAATGAGGTTTACTCAAATTAATTATTCTGAGTAAAATGCACATATATACATGTATATATAAAATCGACTTTATTTTTATTCATATTTTGAAATCTTTTTCAAAGTTGCTTTTCCTAAATAAATCGTTCAAATTTGTTGAAGTATTTTTTTAGTACTAACAAAGCTTGTTCAGTAACTATCACAGAATTTCTCATAAACAAGTACTAAATAACAAGGTAATATGAGTTGCAAACTATATAATTGGAATGCAAACATTGAGATGATTAAAGGAATACAAAAATAGTCCTTACTTAGATTTAGTCACATCACTCTACTGAAGTTATGGTTAAGGGCACCATACACACACACAAATATCAGAAAAGTCCATTTTGAAAAGTGGCCATAAAGCAAATATTTCACAAGGCCATATCCCAGCAAGGCCCATATTGGGATCTGGGAGTTCTTTAAGTGCCACTGCTACTGTTTTCCTTAAAACATGGATTAGGTGAAGAGCATTAACCTAAAAGATATTTTGTTCTGGACCCATTTATTCACTCATAGCTTCTGATTCAAAGTCTGCTAGAGGTATTTCAGATGAGCTGTTTTTAGTAGACATGCCCATGACTTAGCTGTGAGGGAGTCTGGGAAACAATGATTTGATATCTGTACATGATGCGGAAACTCATATAATCATATATTTCTCAAATATAAGAAGTATGTTCAAGTTGCTGTATATAAATAAAGTTGAAAACATGATAAAATGTGAGTTAATCTAAATGAACTTTAGTATAGAAAATGATAATAATAAAACCTTAAGTAATTAAAGTGAAACCAAAGTCTAATTGAAATAAATAAGAACAATAATATAAACATACTAAGGGAATAAATGCTGTATTTTCTGAGCTGATCATAACATCAATTGACTTCATATATTGGTAAGGTAAGTATGTATACTGTGATCTAGTGAAACCAATAAAGAATATAACTATCTATATTCTTCAACCTCAAAACTAGTATTGAACAAAAAATAAAATGAGAGAAAACGAGTCAATTAAACAATTGTAGTAGGAAACCTATAGCATGTAAGTCTAATAGAAAACACAAAACAAGTAGGTCTGTTTAGGTTAGTAACTATGTTAAAACTAAATTAAATTGTCTTTTAAAAATAAAAATTTGCATATTGACTAAAAAATCCAAGTATATGCTGATTACAACTGACATAAAATAATTATGAAAGTATAAAAAAATACCGAAATCATTTTGTAAGGATAGAAAGTTCAGTTCACCAGGGAGACATTACAATTTAAACATGCATGCATTCAGTATCATGACCTAAACTTTACAAAGCAAAAACAGGCATAACTACAACAAAACACTTATAAATTCTCAATTACAGAGTAAGAATTCATACCATTTTGAAGAATAATTTTACCATAAAAGTGGATAGAATATTAGGAAGAATAACAAGACCTAAATAACATGACTAACAAATTTGGTCTAATAGACATACTTAAAATATGATCCCCGAGACCTGTGAAATACGTAGGGAATTTGGGAACACTTACAAAAACAAATCATTCCAAGCACCAAAGGAAGTCTCACCACATTTTAAAGAGCTAAAAATCACATGGAGCATATGCACTGTGACTGTAATGCGATGTACTCAGCAACTAATAACAAAATAACATAAAAATTCTCCTTTATTTAAAATTTAGGAAACATAATTAAAAGCAATTCTAAATAAGATATGAGTAAAATAAATTGAGAGTTTTAGAAGCATGTACCTGAAAAGGGTCTGAAAATTAATGAGCTAATAATGTAAGCATTCATCTGGAAAGCTAGGAAAAAGCAATAAAGTAATAAAACGAGGGTAGAAGGAAAGAAATCACAAAGATGAGCGGAACACAATTAGATAAAAAATACAATAGAGAGAAAAATAAAGCAAGAAGCTGATTTTTTTAAACAGCTGATGAATTTGACAAACCTCTGCTGACATGATGATAAAACAAGACAAAGCAAACATAACTGATGAAAATGAGAGAGAAAATTACATCTACTTCAGACATTAAAGGATGAAAGAAAATTATTAATGAATATATAAAACATATTTTAATCTTAAATGCATTTAAGTTTATAAAGTTCTTTTAAAATATTGTTTTATTAAAATTTAAGATTTAGAGAAGTCTCAAAATGAATAAAGCAAAATAGAATTTGAATAGTCAAAAATACATCCAGAAAGAAACTTCCAGTCACTGATGTTACTAGAAGATCCCATCAAAGCTTCAAAGAATAATGTAATTCCAATCTAACATAATCTGTTTTCAGAGAAATGGTAAGAGTAATAGCTGTCAACCTGACTTTATGAGACTAACATAATCTTGATAGTAATAACTAATAAGCGACAATACAAAAAAGCAAATCACAAACAACGTAATTCATAAATATAAGAGGTAAGAATTATGAATAGAAGCCAAACCAGTTATTTATAAAAAGAATAAAACAGAATGACGAAGTTGGAAGCAGCCATTATGAGTTGAATTGTTTTCCTCCAAAATTAATAGGTTGATTTTCTAACCCCCAGTATCTCAGAATGTGACCTTATTTGGAAATAAGATTGTTGCAGTTGTAATTGGTTAAGGTGAGGTCCTGCTGTAGCAGGATAGGACCCTAATCTAATATGGCTGCTGTCCTCATAGAGGGAAGAAATGTGACAGACAAGTGCACAGGGAGAATATCACAAGCCAAGGAACTACCAGAAGCCAGAAGAGAGATCTGGAACAGATCCTTCCCTACCATCTTCAGAGGGAGTATGGCCCTGTTGTCACATTGATCTAGAACTTCTAGCCTCCAGAACTGTGAGGCAACATATTTTTGTTGTTTGAGCCACTCGGGTTTTAGTGCTTTGTTATGGCAGCCCTAACAAACTAATACTGTATCTGTGGATTGCAAAGTTAGTTGAATTTTTAAAAATTAATCAAGGCTTCCAACACAATGTCAGGCACAGCTGTCTATCAAGAATTTCAGTCCCCCTTTGCATGTTCCCACCTCATTCAAACCTTAAGCATGATCATTGTTACAGGTATTGGGCTCCTCATGTATTAACTCATCACACAGGACCTTCACAACTTCCATCATAATGCCATTTATCACCAGCCATATCAGTTACCAAAGACACTCAGCACTCCAAGGACTTTCCTTATCCACCTGGCTAATACTTTTTGTGATCCTATTCCCTACCCTCTCTATTTCTTGAAACCTTTCACTGTGCTTAGTATAAATCATGGTTAATCATCAGAAAAAGTATTTTCTTACATAGTGAAATGATTCTCCAAGAGTTTTCTTCATCTTCTTAGCTGTAACTGAAACCTGGCTCTCTTCTTAGGACCTCAGAGCTCTCTGGTGTGTATTTTATCTCCCAGTTATTCAACCACTGGGTAAGGAAATTGGCTAGATGTCCTTTTTATTTTTCATTGTCTCTTCTAGCCTACTTTTCTTTTCTACTCCCTAAAATCCTCTAACTTTTCATCCTATCATACCACCAACCTCTTGTCTTTAAAGCAATCATCAGCTAGTGCCTGGGTTAAAGTCCTTTAATCCTAGAAAATCTTATCTTTTAGGAAACTCATGCTTTTGAAAAGTACTAATGCATAATTATTGGTAATACAGATATCCATATGGATTATCCTTCCAATGCTATAGAAATTTTATGCATCCACCTAAGTATTCTTTCATTTCTCCCTACCATTGTCGGCAAGTCTAATAGTCATATGCTAGGTCTTTTCATTATAATTACTAATTATATAATTGAAAGCAATTAATATTTCATACACTGCACTACCCAGTCACAATCTTTTATCTCTTTTGCTCACTTCACCTATTAACCAATCTTCAACAATATTTCAAACCTCTAAAATCTTTAAGTCATTTATTTGTCCTTTAATTTTACACACACTCTCTCTCCTGGCCTCGCAATCTTCCTCACCCAGTTTAAATTCCATAATCAATTATTATATTAATTATATTTTATATCCTTTCACATCATTTTACACTCTTATTTCATGATGCACATTTTTTAAAAACAAAACTCACTAAATCCCACTGTCCATTAAATCTATGTTTGCAATTCTGATAATGGAAAGAGCATTACCCCACTTACTTAAATTCATGATCGGTAACCTCAAATGGGCCTTTAATTCTGAGAGAAATCTTGCTATCTCTTTTTAGTTCATTAACTGTCTTTTCTCCTAGATAACGGTTTGATATTTTTCTCTATCTTCAAACTTCTAACATTTCCTTCCTTTTCATTACACTCATCTAATAATCTTGCTTCCTATTTCATAGAGAACACAGTAGCAAGCAGAAAAGAATTTTCATAAGCACCCATTAAACGCTTATTCACTATGTGAGGGTGTGTTCTCTTTAGGATGAGTTATCCATTCTAGCCAAGGACAACCCTCCACTTGTTCACCAGTTCTAAAGTATTATCACTTACTTATTGAAGAAAATATTGCTTTAGTAGTATTTTCTCTCTCCCTTATAGTAATAATATTTTCCTTCTCGACTAAAATATTTATTCTAACCTACAAATATTCTATTATTTATCATGATTCGCTTACTTTGCAATCTATCACTGTATTTTGTTTCTGCCCACAGCAAAACTCTTTGAAATACTAAGTCCAATTTTATATAGGACCTACTCAAATCAGGCTTACCATCACCACTTCATTGTAATTTATTTTATAAATGTCACCAATAAGCTTCATGTTGTAAAATACAGTTATCAATTCTTGCTCCTCATCTCATCTTACTTTACCTGTAAGAGTATTTTATACCCCTGATCACCCTTAACCACACAGAAACTATCTTTAATCAGCTTCCAGGAAATCATCTATTCTTGTTTTTTTATAACTTAGTCACCGTTTATGCTTTTTCTTAATCCTTACCTTCTAAATGCAGAGTTCCCCAGGGCTTACTCTTTAGTCTTATACTCATTTCTATTCACATTCACTTCCTTGGACTCTCTTACAATGTCCTGGTTTTAAGTACTATTTATAAAGTTAACTGCAAAGTTTACATTTCCAGCTGAATATATTACCAGCTCCTATTTGTTTATTTAACCACATACATGATATTTTCACTGGAAAACTAATGAGCATTTCCAACTTACGTGAGACCAAACCTGATTGTCTGACATTTTCCTTAATCCTAAACTTATTCTTCCCACTGTTTCTCCATATACGTAAATGACGCTTCATTTTTTAATTTGCTTAGGGACTCTCTTTCTATCTTTGTTGGGACTGGTTATGACTGGTTATTCCCACCAGACATACCAGATAACCCATCCACTGGCTCTACCTATAAAATATATCTTAAATCTGAACATATCTTAACAATGTGCATGGCTATTACCTCCATACAAATTAGCATTATTTTTCCACTGGATTATTGAAATTTCTTTCTAATTGATATCTGCTTCAGCCCTTGACCCAAATCAGTTTTTTCCAATATATTGCCCAGGGTTCTCATTTTCCAATGCAGTTAAGGTTATGTCTTTCCTCTGATCAACTCCCCACTACCCAAATCAGCCCTAATTTTACTCAGAGTAACAGCAAAATCCACAGAACGGTCCACACAGTTCTACCAAGTATTCTACACATCTTCCCTACTGGACCTCTCTACATTCCCTGAACATGCTGTGTTCTTTACATATGTACTTCTAGGCTTCTGTACTTCCTGTCTCTTCTTGCCTTGAATATTTGCCCCAGATATAAACATTGTATATGTCCTCATTTCTTTTAATCTTTTATTCAAATGTAATGGGTATAGCTGCTTCTGGTTTCCTGGTCAAAATTGCAAGCTTCCTCTTCACACTTCCTAACCTCTCCTTGGCTGTGCGTGTAATATTAACAATCTATTATATCATATTCGTAATATTACATTTCTTCTTGTTTATCACTCCAATTAGAATGCAAACTCTTTGAAACTGGAATATTATTCTGTTTTGTAGCTTTTATTCCTAGTTCCTATATCTCTGTTTACAAAAGAGTAGTAAGAAATTGGATTGAAAATGTAGATAGGCACCAGAAAACCAAAAGGTCTTATTCAAATTCTAGAGAGTTTAAATTTTCTTAAAATTGAACAACTATTGAAATACTTCAATATGAAGGCTGAGAGGGTAAATGTTGCTATTTAGAAAGTTATCTTTTGAGGGACTAAGAGGATATATTAAAGCCAGGAGGCAGGAGACCAGTTAATAATTAGTTACAATAGTCTAGAAGAAGTCCTAAAAATAAATATATAGATTTAAAAGAGTACCCAAAGTATATTTGGAAACCAAAAGACTCACAGCCACCAATGCAATATTAAAGGAGAATAACAAAGTTGGAGGACTGACAGTAACAAACTTTAAGATTCAAGATTTATTATAAAGATATAGAAATTAAACAGTGTGATATTCATGAAAGAGTAGACCAGGATAATGAATCCAAAAATAAACTCATGAAAATATGGTCAACTAATTTTTTCTGTTTTTTTTTTTTTTTTTTTTTTTTTGGCAGGTTCCCCTTCTGTCACCCAGGCTGGAGTGCAGAAAGATCACGGCATGGCTAATTGCAGCTTAGACCTCCTGGGATCAAGTAATCTTCTCATCACAGCCTTCTCTATAGCTGGGACCACAAGCATGTGCCATCACATCTGGCTAATTAAAAAGCAATATTTTGTAGCGACAGTGGTCTCACTATGTTATCGAGGCTGGTCTTGAACTCCTGGGCTTGAGCAGTCCTTTCATATTTGCATCTGAAAATGTTGAAATTGCAGGTATGAGCCGCCATGCCTAGACATCAATTGATTTTTCGCAAAAGAACAAAGGCCATGCAAGGCAGAAAGAATAGTCTTCATTTTCCCTGCTTGTACAACCAAACATCTATATGCAAAAAAGTGATCTACACACAGACTTTGTGACCTTTTAAATATTTAACTCAAATGAATTATACACCATTTGTAGATGTAATGTACACTTATTTAAATATAAATGTAAAATGCCTAACTATAAGACTATTAGAAGATCATATAGGAGAAACTCTAGATGACTTTGGTTTTGGTGATGATTTTTATACTCAACATCGAGGAAACAATCCATAAAAGAAAGAATTGATAAGTTGAACATTATTAAAGTAATAAACTTTTGTTCTGTGGCAGACACTCTAAAGAGAAAGATGGCAAGGTACAAACTGGGAGAAAACATTTGCAATAGTCATATCTGATAAAAAACTGTTATCCAAAATATACAAAGAACTCTTAAAATTCAACAGAATGATAACAAATAACCAAATTCAAATAACAAAATTCAATAACAAAAACAAATAATCAAATTCAAAAATAAGCAAAAGACCTAAAAAGATACCTCCTTAATGCAAAAACACAAATGGCCAGTAAGCATATGAGAAGATCCTACACATCATATGACACTGGGGAGTTAAAACAGTAACACCACCAAATGCTGGGGAGGACATAGAACAACAGGAACTCTCATTAATTGCTGGTGTGAATGAAAAATGAAACAGCCACTTTGCAAGACAATTTGGCAGTTTCTTACAAAGCTAAACATAGTCATATTATTGAGCAATCATGATCCTTGGTATTTACCCAATGAGTTAAAAATTTACATTCACACAAAAACTTGCACACAGATGTTTTATTGCAGCTTTATTTATAGATGCCAAGGCTTGGAAGCTACCAAAATGTCCATCAGCAAGTGAATGAATTCACAAACTTTGGTACATCTGTACAATAAAATATCATTCAGCTCTAAAAATAAATGATCTATCAAGCTACAGAAATACATGGATGAACATAAAATGAATATTAGTAAGTAAAATACTCTAATCAGAAAAGGCTATATTCTATATGATTACATTTATATGAAATTCCGAAAAGGGCAAAACTATGTAGAGAGTGAAAAAAATCGGTGGTAGCACAGGTTTGGGAGCAGGGAGAGAGGGATGAATAGATGGAGCACAGGAGATATTTAGGGTAGTGAAATTGTTCTATTTGATACTGTGAGAATTAATACATGATTAAAAAGTAATGACAATACAACATTTGTCAAAACCCATCGGATATAAAACACCAAGTGTGTGCCCCGATGTAAACTATGGACTTGGGGTAATAATGACATGTCAATGCTGGTTTCTCGATTGGAGAAGATGGTGGTCGGGAAGGTTGTATATAGGGAAATAGGGAAAGTTTTCCTACTTTCTGCCCAATTTTTGTTTGAAACCTTAAACTACTCTAAAATTTAAGTCTATTCAATAAAAGAGCAAGCCATTTCACAACATTTATACACAACTTTCTAGCTCTTATAAATTTATATTCCTATGTGTGCTACTATTACACATGCACAGTAGGATACACTTAAGAAGCACAGTTTAAGAGCCACAATAATTTATTTAAAAGGAATCCTGTCCTTCACGTATATTTTCTTAATAACATTAAATAGTCTGATTCATAAGACAAAATGACACGTCTAAAATCTCTGATTCTCTACTCTTCAATTTCCCTGCACCCTAAAGCAGGGGCGATTTCTGGAAACCCTCCCATTACAGTTCTTCCTTTCCGACAAATGCTTTACTCTTTTTTTTTTTTTTTTTTTTTTTGTTTTTGTTTTAGACAAGAGTCTCACTCCATCACCAGGCTGGAGTGCAGTGGTGCAACCTCGGCTCACTGCAACCTCCGCCACCCTGGTTCAAGCAATTCTCCTGCCGCAGCCTCACAAATAGCTGGGACTACAGGTGTGCACCACCACGCCCAGCTATTTTTTGTGTGTGTATTTTGAGTAGAGACGGGGTTTCACCATGTTGGCCAGGATAGTCTCGATCTCTTGACCTCGTGATCGACCCGCCTCGGCCTCCCAAAGTGCTGAGATTACAGGAGTGAGCTGCTTCACTCTTTTTTTTTCCCTCCTGCTCCTCTCACCTCCTTTCTTCAAGTTCCTATTCTAGTGAAAATTAACCTCACATTCAGAAAACAAGATGCCCTTATCTTTAAGGGGAAGTTGAAAGGGTGGGTGGTTATGCTGTTTGTTAGAGACAAGGTTATGAATAATATGTGAATTATTTTTGTCTTGTCGCATAAGAAATAGAATTGTTATGACTTGGTGATTGATTGAATGTAGAGAGGGAAAAAAATCACCCAAAGCTTTTAGGCTTTCACAGTCATTTGTTTAATATTGATTAAATGCTTTCTAATCACCAGATGCACTATGCATCCGACCAACACTGTCTCTACTCTTCAAAAGCAATGGAAGTTTATTCTTTGACATAGTCTGTGACATAAAAAGGTGATTGCAATAAGGCTTGGTAAGTGTAATAGCAGGGAAGATGAAGTTATTTAGAAGTAGAGGAGTGTGAAGAGAAAATGAGTAAATTGTAATATATCATTTTTGAACAGTCTGTGAAAGATCTGAAAAAGAAATGTCCACTAGTTTGCTAAATAATAGAAATGGAATTTAAATTATTTGCAGGAAGCACTAAGTTAAATGACAGAAAAAAACCGATAGTGAGTAAGAGCACTAAGGAACAGGGTGCATGGTGAGATGAGAGATATTTGCCATGAAAATCTTAGGAAATAACACTAAATAAATAATGTTTGTGGAAGAGGGTTGTAGAAGTTGTAGGTAAAGGATAAAGGTATTTCTGATCAAAACTGAATGATATTTATGAATCAAGAAATACAACACAAAATTCATCTTGAATTTGTCACTCCAGAAAATACTGGTGGTGATGTTAAAGCAATCCAGTAGTGCAGTGAAGTCAAGTAAAAGATTAAAGTGAGTTGAAAACAAAGTGGTTGTGAAGAAGCTGAGAATAGTTGCAAGAAAAAGGAAGGAAGGTGAAAGAGTTAATAGGAATTAACTCTTGGAAAATATATACTTATTAGCAAGTGAGAACCCTATAAGTGATTTGAGATTTCAGAGAGAGTGAAGATTCCCATGGACTGATGTCAGGAGATGGGTTAGAGAGGGGGGTGTAAATTGTTTTAATCATTAAAAAATGATAGAATTTAGATTTTGAGGAGAAAAGAGAGATTAGAAAAAGAAAACACATTTTCCTAGTGAACACAGGGAGGGGAGCATCACACACTGGGGTGTGTTGGCAGGGGGGACTAGGGGAGGGACAGCGGGGGTTAGGGAGGTTGGAGAGGGATTATATGGGGAGAAATGCCAGATATAGATGACAGGGGGATGGAGGCAGCAAACCACATTGCCATGTATGTACCTATGCAAAAATCCTGCATTATCTGCACATGGACCCCGGATCCTAAAGTGCAATAAAATATATATTTAAAAAAAGAAAAAGAAAACACAAATCTAGGACAAGGAAGGGGTGTGACATGATCAATTTTGTCCTTAATATTACAGCAGCATATTCATTTTCTGTGCTTTTCTGTATACACTTAATGTAAATCAACTTATAGCCAGCAGCAATAAAATAATTACCAACAACCGATAATTGCTTTGGTTTAGCTCAATAATCATTATTTAAAACAATTATTATATTTACTATTGATTTGCACCCTTGCTAATTGTCTCAGTAGATAATCATGGGAGCAGTTATCCATGAAACATAAAATACTCATTTGACCCTTGTATTCTTACAGGCAAAAAACTATAAGACTTAGAACAAGTGAATGAAACCAGAATGTAGAAATTTGCTACTTGACTTATGCATAAATAAAGGAGAGAGAGAGAAAAAAAAATTGCTAATATCACAAAAGAAGTTATTAAAGTATCAATGAGAGCAGTAATCAAATTTTCCATTGTTTTTAATGTAAATTTAGTGCTACTAATAGTATTGCAATTATATTCACAAGTTACATTAATATCCAGAGTCTCTTAGAAGCTCTATTTGTAATATTTTAATTATTCTGCTTCTGAGTTTAGGTAAGCAGTCACTTCCATCACCATAAATGGAATCTGCCTGCATCAGATGTAACAAAAGATTACTCTCTCTTAAAATTCATGCCACTGACTTTCTTTTTTTCTTTTTCTTTTTTTTTTTTTTTTTTTTTGAGATGGAGTTTTGCTCTTGTCACCCAAGTTGGAGTGCAATGGCCTGGTTTCAGGTCACTGCAACCTCCACCTCCTGGGTTCAACTGATTATCTTGGAGTAGCTGAGATTAAAGGTGACCACTGCTGTGCCTGGGTAACTTTTTAAAAATTATACTTTAAGTTCTGGGGCACATGTGCCGAAAGTGTAGGTTTGTTACATATGTAGAGATGTGATATTTGCTGCACCCATCAACCCATCATCTACATTAGGTATTTCTTCTAATGCTATCCCTCCCGTAATCCCCCATCCTCCAACAGGCCCCAGTGTGTGATGTTCCTCTCCCTGTGTCCATGTGTTCTCATTGTTCTACTCTCACTTATGAGTAAAAACATGTGGTGTTTAGTGTTCTGTTCCTGTGTTCATTTGATGTGAACAGTTTCCAGTTTCATCCATGTCCCTGCAGAGGACATGAACTAATCCTTTTTTATGGCTGTGTAGTATTCCATGGTGTATATGTGCCACATTTTTCTTTATCCAGTCTATCATTGATGGGCATTTGGGTTGGTTCCATGTCTTAGCCATTGTAAATTGTGTGGTAATAAACTTACATGTGCATGTGTCTTTATACTAGAATGATTTATAATTTTTTGGATATATATACCCAGTAATGGGATTGTTGGGTCAAATGATATTTCTGGTTCTAGATCCTTGAGGAATCACCATACTGTTTTCCACAATAGTTGAACTAATTTACACTAATTTTTGTATTTTTAGTACAGCCAGGGTTTCACCATCTTGGCCAGGCTGGTCTTGAACTCCTGACTATGGGTCATCCACCTGCTTCAGTTTTTTAAAGTGCTGGAATTACAGACATGAGCCACTGCACCCAGCCCCACCGACTTTCTTATCTAGAGACACTTACAGTGAAAATATTAATGCCGTCCAAAAATTTGGATCACTTTTGGGTAAAATAATGAGACTCTATTATCTAGTTTATAGAGAGGTCTAGGAAGATGTTTTTCAGTATACTACCTTACTATGAAGAAATTATCTATGTGACAGTCTGTAATACTGACTTTGTTCTGCTGGTGATGCAAAATAAAATGTTTCTAAATTGTTACTTTGAATCTGGAATAGAAAAAGCTGTAAATTTTAATTATCAAATTTAGTATTCAAAGAACTCAAGGGATGAATGAATGAAGAACTTAATGTCCAAAGAAGTAAAGTGACCAGTCCACTGTTACACAGCTAATATGAACACACATTTTTAAATTAATTCTAAATCTCCTCTTTCATTGCCACTGCTCTATATTGGTACCTTAAATATCATGCAGTAAAATTATCATCACCGTGCTCAAGACTTATAAAAGAATTTTATTGAAATAGGCAACGCTGATATTTTTTTTGATTTTTTATTTTCTAACTGTATAATTTATATACCTAATAGTTACAATTTCCACCTTTTGTTTACTACAGAGCATTCTTAATTTTACACAACACACAAAATAATGGGATTATCCTTTATCATAAGAGGCATATTCCACTCCATTTCACAGGTATATCTGCTATTTTAAATTTCCTTTTATTTTATGTTATTTTATCTTTTAGATACTAATAAATAAAACACCAGCTTGGATAACATGGATAGTAACATGTAACTGTATCCTGTATAGAGTATTATTCTTCCACCAAAAACTAATTCAGGTTACACAATTCTCAGAAATTAGAAAAGCATAATAAAAACTCAAGAGAAGAGATTTGGAGTGATTTCACATATTCTGCTACTTGACAGAGACAACATTTCTTGAGATGTTCCTATTTTAATACTTGATGACTGACATCTAGAATTATCACAATAGTTACTTATGGATGCTTTAAAAGAATACTAGACACTGTACCAAAATAATTCAGTTAGCAATGTTGTTCGGTAAAAAATGCTGAGAAATTTAGAAATGTGAATTATTGTGTTGACATTCAAAATATATTTGGGAAAAAAAGAAAAAGTGGTCTTGTTTTACACATGGAAACCATGAGATCAATTTAAAATTTATCAGCACATTTGTGGCAAAACTTAGAATATAGTTTATATATTTTTACTCTCAGCCTAGGTCAACATTAGTGATTAGTAATTGAAAGTAGTGTATTATGTTTTCCAAATTACTTTTGTGGAAGGAATTACTACTGCCTTGAGTAAGAGATAGATGGTGGCCAGGAAGGTTTCTTGTGTTTTTATTGTGTCACTACAAGAGATGTGTATAAAGACTTCAGAATAAATACTCTCTTCACCTACCTCCCTGCTCTGGCAGTTGGGTAGAAGACCAGCTAGGAAATATTTGCATTTGTTTTTATCCTATCCAGTTGTAGTTTCTGAATCTTTTTCTTTGAGCTCTTTGAATTCCGTGTTTCCGCTTATTCCAACATGACAGAAAATCAAGGAAAACTATTTGGCCCTTTTTCTAACAGTTTTTTTCCTCTGGGATATAGTATGATTTCCTGAAAATTTTTGAATGTTAGTTAATTTTCAAGGTTAATTTTCAATTTTAATGATGAAACACATTAAAATGTTGGTGAATGAAATTTGATCCTTGAGTTAGATTCAACGTTATTAATATTAAAATATATGATAAACAACACAGTAGAGACAGTAGAAAAAGGTGATTTAGATCATTATCTCCAAGTGAAAAAAAGTGGAAACAGTCAATATTAATCACTCAGGGGTTACTTTAAATCAGTATAAAATGTCACATTGCAGACCAAAGTCAGAGTACTGACACATGTAATTAAAACTTTATACTATTAATTTAAAATCCCTCATGTTTCCCGCTTTGTACTAATAGTTTTGGGCTTATTGTCACATTTAGCTGTCTCAGCGAGTCTATGAATTACTATTATCCATCCTAGATCATGAACCTGAATCAGGGAAGAGTTAGGTTTTTTCAAGGTTCTATCATAAGTCAGGGCAAAGCTAGGCTTGGAATCCTGATTTTGTGGAAACCAAGGTTAACACTTGCCTTCCAATATGTAACAATATAACCTCATCTTTAAACTAATTCACATTTGTTTACATGAAGGCTTCTACAAAAAGTCATTATAATTAAATCAATCTCTGCATTCCTTAAAATTTAGAAGTTTATGGAAAGCAAAAGTATTTTTCTTATTCATTCCTCTAATGTTGACATGTTTTCTCTCCTGGACTGGCTCAAAAGAATAGTACATTAAAAAATAAACTGTCACTTAATAAATTTATTAATTTTTTTATAAAGTTGTGCATCTTGTAAATAATTCTTTTATGAAAATTTGCTTTTTGACTCTAGGACATATCCTGAGTAATACATTTCTGCTATGTAGTTTTCCCAATTGTTATTTACTTGAATTACGTTGACCAGTCTTCCAGCCAACTGCTAGAGCTGGGTTTTTGGTGGGCAAAGTGTTCACTCTAAAACCTTTGTCCATACTTCTCATAGTGACACAAGGAAAAACAACAGGAAACCTTGGCAGCCAGCCTTTATCTTATACTCAAGGCAAAAATTCCATCCACAAAAGTCTTCTGGACAAGTAGCATACCAGCCTGTGTTGGTTGCTTTGATTAAGTGGAATCTTACTGATTTTTAGTATTGTTTTAACAGACATTGCATAGAAACAAGTTTCATATCTTTCATAGCTTAGTCTGTTAATGTCACATAATATAAAACAAATTCCTCTCTGATAAAAAAGTATTCAATATACAAAGGCAACTGTACTTTTCCCTTTTAGCCTTTTCTCCTTTAAATATTACTGTTTTTTTTCAGCTGTTACTCATATAGCATAGTTGCTAGATGTCATCTCACATTTTACATTAATCAAACCTTTGATATCTATTGATTCTTGGTCAAGCACTCTCTAAGCATTCCTGCCATCAAAAAGCTTTTGGATAAGTGGGAAGAACTGATACACATACAGCAATTACATCATAAGGTAATAAGTGCCATGATGGAACTGTGTGGGGGTAGAGCAAAAATATCTGGTTCACCACGGGGGAAGAGGAAAGTCAAAGAAGGCTGCTATTAATACGAGGCATGAGGAAGCAGAATGACGAACAGGCCAAATAATGTCAGACTTGTATTAAATAGGATTACAGATAACTGTTTCCTTGATGTTGACACTATGGTTCTATTGTATTAGTGTCATCAAACTTTTGTTTCTTGTTAAATTTGAGGTAATTTTATAATTGGAGAAATTAAAAATATAGAAAACAGTCATCTCTTGTTATAAGGATTGGTTCCTGGACCCCCAAACCTTCCAAGACCAAAATCCAGAGATACTGAAACCTCTATATAAAATGGCATAGTATTTGCATATAACCAACACAAATCCTCCTGTATAACTTTAGGTCATTTCTAGATTACTTATAATACCTAATACAATGTGAATAATATGTACATAGTTGTTATACTGTATTATTTAGAGATTAGTGTCAGGAAAAAATTCCTGCACATGTTTAGTACAGACACAATCATCTATTTTTTTAAGTATTTTCTCAATTGCACTTACTTGAATTCACAGATGGACCCACAGATACTAAGATTTACATTGATCTTCTTTATTTCATTATGTTAGGTCCATCATTACAACCAATTGAGAGATGTTGTAGAATATTGGTTCTTACCCCCACCAATTTGGGAGAATGAGATAGGGAGCCAGCTCCTCTGCAGCCTCAGTTTTAATAATAGCATTGAGACCAGGCACAGTGGCTCTTGCCTATAATCCCAGTACTGTGTGAAGTGAGACAGGAGGATCGCTGAGGCCAGGAATTTGAGGCCAGCCTGGGCAACATATGAACACCCTATCTTTACGAACAAAATAATAATAAAATTAGCTCGGTGAAGTGATGTGCACCTCTAGTCCCAGCTTCTTGAGAGCCTGATGCAGAAGGGTGCTTGAGCCCAGGAGTTTGAGGTTGTAGTGGGCTACAATTGCTCCACTGCCTCCAGCCTGGGTGACAGACAGTGCAAAACTCTGTCTCTAAATAAAATTAAAGAAGGAAATAAATATCATTGAATTTCAGGCTATGAGAAAGAAATTTAAAAACCAATAATTTGAGATAATTTATGCACATAATACTTTTTAATACTTAGAACTATAAAGAATAGAAGCAAAGGTGAGAATTCTATTTTCTAAAATGGATTAGTTTTTCTACTTTCCAGAGAAACTAACACTAACAGTGTGGCCTGTCTTAAATTCTCCCAAACAACTTCACAGACCTGAGGAGGATAATCAATAGACAGAGTCAAAATTCAGTTTGTCACCTTGAGAATTACAAGAATTTACTACTCCTCATCATATTTTTCTGCAAGATAAAATAATAATAATGTTACTCAATTTGACATGTATGTTTCATATAGATTTTCTGAGTTTCTGCCTTATAAGAAAGGCATTTCCTGACCAGCCCTATCACTTTCACATACAGCTTTTAATGCAACACCTTGACTCATCCTTAGAGCACTCACAGCTCCTACGGTGGGGTGTTTATTCACTTACTGTCAGTTTTATACCATGATAATATAAGCCTCTTGAGAGCTATTCTGTTTACGCTAGTAACTTGGATGGTGTCTGACACATATTAAAAATAATAGAAAATAATATTTATTATCATTATTGTTATGAACATTGTTGAGCAAAAGTAAAAAAAGTTAAAAAGTTATTTTTCTGTCTAAGGTGAAAAATATGTCCAGACAGAGTAATTTATGCTCTGAATTGAGTTCAACCTCAATTGATCAATTTTGGCATTATTTCTATGGTTATCAACAAAATGCCCTATTCCAAGGAAAGAAAATTTAAAAACTGAGATATCGGGAACCATAATACTTTAGATAAACTGGTAGTATATTTTATTGATTGTGTTTTATTTTACTTACTACAGTACACAAAATCTCAAATTAATTGACATAACTATTAGTGAAAGGTTGGTTGAGAAACCAAATTTAAATTCTGATTCTAACTATTCACTTGCACTTTAATGAATAGAATTAGGACTGTTATATGCATTCACAGGAGCATATGCATCTCTGCATCTGTTACCTTTCCTTGTATTAATCTTTAGTGATGCTATATTTATTTCTGAGCTTTAAATGCTTGTTACGTGGCATGAAAAACTATTCAGTATATCAAGAAGAAGAGCTCTTTTGAGATGGCTGATGAAATATGACAAATTCTGTGGATCAGCAGTCTACAATTGAATTTCTGATCCAGGATGGAATCAAGCCAAAGCATCTGAATGTGCGAAATCACTTTCCCTTCTCTCTTTTTCTTCCATTAGCATGGCAGTTGGCCTTTGGGCTGCATATAAAAGTTAAAATATTTAAACTACTAGATATAAAAACAATCTAGGGGATTAAAATTTTCTGTAGAATAATTATTTATATTTATTATTACTTTATTTTTTTTTAACCACTAAGGTGTATTTGCTATATGGAAAAGATGTGACTGATATTAAAAAGGGAGCATAGGAAAAGGGAGCAAGAATCTCTACTTAAATAAACTTAGTAAATTAAATGGAAATTTATAGGTAGAAGAACAGTCCACATTTTAAGGTTGATATCACTATTTCTCTGAAATAAACGTCCCACCCTATTTTACTTGTCCTCTATTGCACTGTTCTTTAACCTACTGTTTCTCTTCATTTTCCCCACTTTATGTTCAAACCAGATCATTAGATTAATAATTGCTGCAATACTAAAAATGAGTGATTTGCTTTCCAATTACGCAAGGGAGCATGTAAGTTGAAGTGGCAAAATGAATAGAAAAAAAGGAAGGAAGGAAAAAGGGAGAAAGGAAGCAAAAAAGACAAGAGGGAGGTATGAAAGCAAGAAAGAAGGAAGGAAGGAAGAAAAGAGGGAGGGAGGGAGGGAAGGAAAGAGGAAAGAAGGAAGGAAGAAAGGAAGGAAGAAAAAATAAAATAAGACGTGAGGAAGAGAGAAAATAATGAAGAAAAAGAATAGGATAATAAAGATAGCGGAGGGAAGGGAAAGAAAAAATAAGTAAAAGAAAGAGAAAAAAAGAAGGAGCAAGGGAAGAATGATTAAGGAAGCATTTCTCCATTTACTTTGTACTTAAATATAACCACCCTGGCCAAGCTAACTTTCATCTTCCACGTGGTTAGAGTTTAAGATGCATTCCATCAAGAACTTTTAAAAAGGAGGCTAAATATTTGAAATAAATAACAACGTAAGTTCAACTGGTGGAATTTTCAAAATAGAGAAATTCCTCTAATTTGGGAACAAATGGAGCATGTGGGCCACACATAAAACGCATGTGTTTATTAGCTTGCTAAAATTGCTTTCTTCATTGAACTCTTCAAATATTTTAAATGATAATTTCAAAACAGAGTACAAACTGGATTTAGTACAGAAGTCCCAATTGTATAATTCACTAGTCATCACTTTTGTTTCTCACCAGTCTTGCTTTTGTTTTCGGAATACAGTATCAATTTATATTCTAAAGCATTCAGACATAGTTTTAACCCTTCTTTTTTTCTCGTTTTTTTAAAAAAACTTTGAACTAATTAAACATAACTGTTCATTTAGTGTCAATGAAGCATATTATCTCTTGTAGAAGATACGTCTAAAATAGCCTATGTAGGTAAATGACCTCAGAGTGTCATTTGAAAGCCATTATTTAGTCTGTCATATGTAGTTTATTTTATTATAACCTGTTTATGGCACAAATTTTCTGAATGCTGATGAATATAGACAGACTATAACAAGTCAAAGGAAGTAAATACATTAAGTTATGTCAGCAAATATGTTTACCTGTAGGAATAAAGAGCAATTTACTATTCACATTTCAAAACAAATATTTTTTGCCTTGAAATGCCTGCAGTTACCAACGAGTTTGGAATTCATTTTCAGACTATTTTTGGCTTTTGAGGAAATCTGTTTTCGATTCAATATTATTTCTAAAAGAAATTTTAGATTTGTCACCTCTAGAAAGTGATAATTTTTCTTAGACAACTGAGATAAGGAAAGCTTGGAAACAGGACTGTGTCTATTAGAAATAACTGTATATATGTGTACACATTCTGCATTGCAAATAACACCTCTAACTTCTTAAGCTTGCTGAAAATAACTTTTAAAAATAGTACATTTAACACCCTGCGTAACAGCATAGCTGAAAGTTTCCTGAAGTGTTAGAGCAAAGGCTGGCTAGATGTTTTATCATGGTGGTTGAAGGCAGTAACGTTGTGTCTGACACCTGACCCACTTCTCTCACTTCCTAAACTTCAAATAAATCAACAGAAAACATGATTTCTTTCTTTCCTAGTTATGTGGGGGTACATAATGGGAGTTTACCTTGTGTTTGTTGTCTATTTGTCTACCTTCAGAAGATATATGCTACAACATTATTTAGCATGCACACCTTTAATGTAAGTTTTACTAGGCAGGTACTTTAATAAAACCTTCACATTTCTTTGTTTTGGCATGTATCCATTGTGTGGCATTTCTGATCTCGGTGCCTCTCGATGATCATGGTTAGATGATATCTCATCTTTATTTCTTTTTCTGTCCTTGAATGTAAACTATATTTTATAGAAGTGTATGCTAGGCTTATTTGCATTTTTTCAATAGAGCAACTTTTAATAAAGAAGAAACCCTTGTTACTTTAACATTTAGCTCTATTTAGAAAATATATTTGTTTTTTAGATATCCCACAGTTTGTACTGGAGAAAAAAGTAACACTTCAGGTTAGACTCTAAACATAATGCATTATCAATGAATTTTAGCCCAGAAAGAATTAGCCTTCTGGGTGCACAGCTTCTCTGTCTTGGCTTCCAGCCAGAGCTGATATTCTAGCTTTATTTTATGTTTCCCCAGCTGCTTCCTAAATCTGGGGAGGAAGCATCAGCCAGAATCTTCTAGTTTGAACACAGTATGCTAAACGCTGTCTCTTTTCCCTTAGTAGTTGCTTGTAAATGATGCACAGAAAGTTTAATCTTTGGATTTTATTTCCAAAGGCTTCTTTTCCACTCAAAAAGAAAGTACTAGGGGATCATACAAACATTTGACCTATTGGAGACAACTGTATTACTGGGTTAGAAACATTTATTTAATACCTTTAAGAACTAATGTTAGTATTGAGGTTGAATTAAGTTTATTTTAAATCCAATGACAAAATGCTTTTTCAGGGAGAAGAAAGAATAGGTATAACAGTTTTAATCTCAAATAAAATTTAAAAGATCATTATCTTTCTGAGGTAAACATACATGACAGCATCTACTTCTATTTTGTTTATCAATTATAGAAATTCCAAATTATGACAACATACTTACATATAAAAATAGTTTCCAACTTCCCATATACTTCCGTTTATTATTTAGAATAATATATTTAAAAGGACACATCTTAGGTAATATGCCTATCTTGCAGAAAACAAAATACAATTCATGTATATTTGCATTTTTATTTATTATTTATATACATGTGCATTAATCAATGAAAAATAAATATTCAAATTTTCATGAGGTTTTACCTTCCCTTTATTTAAAAATAATGTCTAAGTTTTTAAATTGAAAGTATATATTTTATTTAAGGGTGATTTTTATGTTACAGTTAATAAGTCAAATGTATTATAATTTTTTCAAAGGATTTTTATATATCAGTCTTAGTGCTGACCAGGTGCCATTTAGGTAGAGTTAAAAGGCCCATGCTACTTAGTATTCAATTTCTAAAAATCTTCCCAATTAGCTTATTATGAGCTGTCTATGTAAACATTGTTTAATATTGATCATTATAATGTATCATCACAGGATTTCTTATTTTTAAAAATGTCAACAATAACAGTAGGCTTAACTTCCCATTTATATATTAAGACAAATGTAAATGGCAAGTATATTTTGCTTGTCAATCAGTTGCTTTTATATGCATTCCAGTTGAAGACTTAGACTGTTCTAATCAGTGCTTTACACACACACACACACACACACACACACACACACACAAACGACCAGCACAGAACCTATGTGACATTGAGATATAGCTAACTGACATACTTTTAATAAAGTAGAGTAAATTACTCTTTTGATATAAAAAAAACCCTTTAAATCTTTGTAGAGAAAATTCATTGACTTCTAGTTTTGGGGAAATTCAACCAATTATAATAACGTTTATCTTTATTAATTTTCCCTTGCGTCAGAAAACTCACAGGATTTTAGCCATGAAGTAGGTGAGAAAGTGGGTAACTAAAATCATTCTGAGAGTTAAAGAAACACATCAATATTTTGGTATGCAATTCATGTTAAAGTATTTACGATATAGAGCCAATGAAAAATATTCTGATAGAAGGCACCATGAAAACAAGCAAAGGTGAGTTTGAAAGAGACATGATAAAGCATAAACTTAAAACTTTCTAAAGCTGTATGAGAACTTACAGTATAACATCATCATAAACAAAACATATCACTTAAAACACTAAGGAATTCTAAAGAATATAGGATTTTATTAATCAGGACAAACTGTAATAAAATAAGGTTTAAGTTTTCTTTTTAGATTCCTCAAACAGAGATATTGAAAAGAATGAGTAAAACCATATTTAAATAACATTTCTTGTTTTCCAACTTATTCTGTGCTTGAGGAAATTGGAGATATATCACAAGGCTTTCTTTACTAGGAAACTATGCTTAAGGCATAAGACATACATTGTTCTAAGAATTTATTTTTCTTTTGTAATAGGAGGTAGGAGGAAAACATCTATGTCTTTATAAGCAATTTATGACTGTATCATACAATTTCAAATGTCTGTGACAGCCGTTTCTCTAAGGCAGACTATTAGAACAGAGCATGCCTATAAATCTGAGGTCCAAAGAAGAAGAGTTCCCATCTTCGGTAATTTGAATGCCATGTTTTCAGTAACACTTCTTAGCGAAATATTTAGAACCCTACAGTTAACTTTGGATGTTAAGTTTGTGAAATTGGTGATTTTAATATGAAAAGGCTAAAATTGTTATCAAATAAGATATTTTCTATGCAAATGTTCTGGCAACTGTTTAAATTTATCAAGTTATATCTCTTTTTTTGGGCAGGACTGTATTTTCTATTTACGTGCGAATATAACTTCTGTAAAGCAGGATGACAGGTAAGCACACACATGCGAAAAAGGTAGATTGAATTTGGTTTTAAAATATTATCTGCTTCCACATAAATCTTTCACAAATAAAACTTTATTGTGTTTGACTAGTTTACATAACTAAGCAACACATATTTATTTATTGTACATGTCTCAGTTTCAGCAAATGAAGCAGTAACTTACCTAGAGAAGCATTTCAATATTTTGTCTTTTCCTAACTTGAATTTATCCCGAGTTAGAATATGAGATATCCAGTATTCAGGTTCACTTGGCTCCAGGTTAATTAGAAGGAGCTTTCAGTTCAGGCAATCTGCCTCAACAATATTCCAAGAGCACTCTCTAGCTCCAGTCTCAGTATCTGAACTCTTCCAGCAGAGTCCTTTTATTTATATACACATTGTCCTTTTCAAAACAAGCAGCCAGCTGGAATGATTCAAACCTCTGTTCAGCACACCGTTAAAATGCAGCTTCCTTCTTGGACACGAGAATTACACCAGGGAGCAGACCGAGTATAGCAAAAAGGCTATGAGAACTATTTAATCACCGGAATACCAGCTGCTCCTGCTCTGCTGTTGCTAGTGCTGCTGTGCCTCTTGTTTAGCTGTAGTCGGTCTTTCCCTCCCTCCCTCTCTCTCATATCTCCAGAACTATAAAGGCAGCTTTGCCGGATTATGATTGGCAGAAACAGCCAATTCCTTCAGCTAATCATCCTCAAGACTTTCAAGGACCTGGAGCTGTTGTGATGTCATCCAGTCAGTGGGATGTTACACATGAATACATTCCATCAGAAGCTAATTCAGCGATGGGCTGCATTCCTCTCACACCGCGGTGATTGATTAGATGCTCCTTGATGATTTGCATAATCTTTCATTGTACAGTTGGACTATTTCCTATGAAATTTGAGGATAGAATTCCACTTTGCAGCTATGACACTGTGCCACGAGATTCTATTGGACAAAATGAGAAAAGTTCAAGGCAGGATTTTCTGCTATAAATATGTGCCAGTTAAACACAAATTTCAAACTCAACAAAAGCCAGCAATGAGCAATAGGAAACTCAGACAAGTATTTGTAAGCTACATACTCCTGAAGTTAGTAATAGCATTTTAGACCATAATAAATGTTAAAAGAGAAGAAAGAGTATGTGGGTGTGCATTGTTTTAGTAATTAAGGTAAATTACTGGATTATTATAGAAACGTTTTTTTCTATTCTCCACACTAACAAAAATTGTCTCCATGTCTCTTTTTTAAATTTTTAATTTGGCAATATAAGATGAAGATTACCTGTTATTTATTTTCTATTAACTCATGTAAACACATAAAGGTACTATTAAGTACGTTTGTATACTTTACATAAAGTTCTTTAAACTTATTCATTAGAATATATGCAAGGTGAAAGTAAAGTGCTTTCAGGTACATGTCTTCATTTCAGACGACATGATTCCTTGGGCTTTTCTTGCTTTGGTACATTCTTTAGTCTCTATCATTTAATTTAGTGGAATAAGATATGTTAATGACAATTTGGTCCAACACGGCTTATAGGCTACAGAAAAGAGCTCCAACTTTTTCTCAACTCCAAGTCTTCCTCAGGTATATTGGTGTCTTTGGTTGTAGGTAGTAGTTCTACTTGAAATACTGGGGTGGTTTCAGTGATACCCTCTGTAGGACTGGAAAGTAAGGATAGGAGGGAATCCTTCAAAACTTAGAATTTATTGATGATGAGAAAGCTTAGAATTTATTGATGATGTGGTCTTTCAGAAGAATAATTTTAACGCACCAGGATTACTAGTGTTATTATACTGCACAAGGTTTTGAGGGTTAGCAGGCCGTAGACATGTGCTATACAGAGGGGGGGAAATCCAGCAAGTTAAATAATATTTGCCATAATATTTCATAAACAATAAATATAAAATATTTGCCATAATAATTCATAAACAATAAATATAATCTATTACAGCCTAGGTCATGCACCAGTTGTTTTTCAGGTGCACAGACTAAAATATATTAAAGAAAAAAAACTTATGTTTTAAAAATAATTAAAGAGTTCAGGTACTTCTTACCACCTTTTGAAACATTTGGAAGATCAAGTTGGGGCCGGCATCGTGGCTCACACCTGTAATCTCAGACCTTAGAAAGGCCAAGGTGGGTGGATCATGAAGACAAGAGATCAAGACCATCCTGGCCAACATGGTGAAACCCCATTTCTACTAAAAATACAAAAATTAACTGGGCGCGGTGGTGTGCACCTATAGTCCCAGCTACTCGGGAGGCTGAGGCAGGAGATTTGCTTGAACCTAGGAGGTGGAAATTGTAGTGAGCCGAGATAGAGCCACTGCACTACAGCTTGACAACAGAGAGAGACTGTCTCAAAAAAAAAGTCAGAATTTTCATAGTGATACACAACAAAATTCAAAATGGATAGACTGCAGTTAAATATTTCAACATTGTCATAATAAAATCATTATTACTAGAATATCATCATCACCAAACACTAACAGCTGATAAATAAAATAGTATAAGTTGTAAAAGCCAACTGAAAATTCTCTATTGTATATAGTTTGGCTTACTAATAGTGCCTTTTTCTTAATTCAAGTTGGGTGATTATTTTTAAGTCTTACCTTTAAAAAAATGATTTAAATGAAAAACAATTATAAAATACTCAAGGTCTTTATATTATTGTCATAGTTCTATTTCACAAGTAAATCAAGAATACTACTTTATCAGAGTATTTTCCATTATTGGATCTAAATGCCAACACAATGATCTGAAGATAAAACCCATCACATTACAATATGGAGCAGGGTTTATATCCTCAGGACTGGTGATAAACTAGAGTTGATATTCATTGATTACAAGTGAAAAATGTTTATCAGTGTCTTTCCTAGCATTAAACTATAAACAATGCTTTTAGCTGAAGTGGTAAATACTTTCACAATGTAAACGTGTTATATAAAATAGTAACAGAAGATATTCTTATTAAAGATAAAAGTGTTTTAAATATGTGTTAAACATGAGCTTTGAGATTAAAAAAATCCAGAGATGAGTAACTAAAATTCAATGTAGGGAAAAAATACTCAATTTTCCTCCCTTGTTCTCATTGTTCATTCAGAAATATACTAAGTAATGAAGGCAGAGGGTTCCACCATGTATCTATGTATAAATGAATGGAAACCCACAAAAAAGTGCTTTCTTTTCTATACCTGGGAAAATTGGAGAAATTCACAACACTCACACTAAAATAAAACAAAATAATCTTCAACGTATTTCGAATATTTTTCTTATAATTTCCTTTGTATATTGTATTTTCAAATGATAAAAACAATCAGATTTGTGAATTTGTAATCTTTTATTACTTTCCAATCTGTCATGTTAAGGAAATGAAATAAATGACCTTGGGCATTTCTGGGAAGAAATGAAAATAACTATTTGCTCAAAGTGTTTTAATTTTTAAAATCATTTAACTTGTGTTTCACAGTTTACAGGGCTTGCACTTATGACAAAACGTAGCATCAATTCAGTTTGTTGTCAACAAAACATGCAACACAAAGCGTTTACCCAATTGCTTATAGACTTTTAGAGAAGAAAGTGGATGCTTTTATGTTTCTTTAAACACTCCTTAAAGTATAATATATTCTTTTCTTTATCTATTAAGGTGTAGGTCCAGACTTAAATTAAGACCTCAATGGATCTTTTGAAAATTGAATTAAATTTGTGGAACTAATAAACTTTTAGGGCTCCACATATTTTGATTCAATTGCTCTCTTGATTCAGCAAAAGTTAAAGTAGCATTCGCTCACTACAAAACCTTTTTGTTCAACTGAATTTATCTTATAATTTACCTTTTAAATTTTCCTTGGAAGTTCAAAAAATGTGTGTGTGTTATACACATTATTTGGAAATTTTAAAAGTAAAAAACATTGAAAACATTCTATAATATAAACTGATATCATATATATATAATGTAAGAATATGATGTACTTTAAATTTAATTTATAAATTCATATATATACATTTTGTTCTTTATAATACACATATATGTCTTTGTATATACTTAATAGAAGAAACAAACATAAAAAATGTTTATTTAAAAAGCAAGGTCATTTTCTGTTTGTATGTCAAATCTCTATTATAGTGAAAATGAGAGGATAATTATATCTACTAATAAAAATATTAGAAAACTTTTTAAAAATTTGATAAATTTAATAATTTCAAAAATATTTTTTCATTTTCTTTCTGATTAGCTTGGTTCTGCTGATTATTTCTGATGGTAAGTTTTAAATGCTTGCCTCTAAAATAAATAGAAATTTGCACAGAAAATACTAAAAAAAGATTCCAGTACTTCATAATTTCTACTTTTTGAAAAATTTTTCACACGCATGTATAGACTATAAATAGATGATGTTCACATCTTTTAATGTACATTTTTATTCTTTTCAAGTTTCATCTTTTCTGTTACTTTTAAAGCAAAATAATTTTGAATGAACACCACCAACTACATTTATAGTCCTCATAATTTTGATTGAATGCATCTAATTGAATTTACAGTTTACACCACTAAAACTTACAAATACAAGATTATATTACCATGGTATCACTTTCTGTCTATATCCCTTTCTTGCAATTTTATTTTTTAACATGAGAAACTATCCTGTTGTCCCAACGCAAAAGGCTATAAATCTTTTTTGAAAGAAAAAGCATGACTAAAAGAAACTTCAATGTTCAAAGTTTATGCCTTCAGGGAGCAGGGGAAGTCTCTAATTGGGTTGTGAGTGACTAACACAAAAACTTTCTGAAAAAAAAATCTTCTGCTAGCAATTACTAGGATAAGAATTTATGTGAGAAAGACGGTGCATGAAGTCAGTTTTGCTTTATTTGTGTCATAATACATGATAAAAAATGAGTGCCAAATAGCATTACTTGTATGGCAAGCACCCCAGTTATAGACTGAGATATTACCTTATTACACATCTGTATCTATTGTTAGCACGTTATTAAAGGAGGGAAACAAATAGAAAGAGCAGGTTGGAAGAAGGAATCTTCTTGCCAGTATCACTGTACTGCATTATTTTAGCAAGAGAGAAATCAGCATGTTAATGCTGCAAATAAATCCTTTGAAGATGCAAAACTTAAAGGCCAAGTGAGGGAACAAACAGACTAAACAGTCCAATTCCAGTTTGGCTGACAACTACTTAAAGGAACATGATTTTTAATAAAAAGTAGTTGTTGTCGAAACAGCTATTCATCACAAGAATAGTGTTGTGCCACACAGTAATAGTGTGTCACTATTTCATCACAAGGAATTGTGTTGTGTATTGAAATGGTAGCACTCAAGTGAGAGCCAGAGTGAGGTTGGGGAGGACAGTAAAAATTAAATTTATGATTTGTCCATGGTTGGATCTTTGCTATGAGAATTTTCAGTGAATTTCTCTTTTTGAAGGTACACAAAGGTGAGGGCAGTTCATAAAGCACATTAATTAATTAGCCCACAGTTATAGTGAGAGTTTCTCATCAGCAAAGAATCTTTAAATACCTTATAGTGCTGGTAAGATTTATCTACAATAGGCAGCTTTACTCTGTTTCTTTCTTTGTTTCTCTTCTCTTTGGAATTTTTATTTGCCAAATTTTATTAGGGTTTAATGATGATTTCCTTTTGAGTTACGCCTTACAAGTCAAGTCATTTTATGCTCTCTAATTTGAAGTCCTAAATGTTGAAAGTGATAAAGCTACTTGCAGACCTGAATCATAGCATCGCAGTGATAAGTTTGATAAAATACCCTTTTTGTTGTATAGGTTATTTTGTTTCATGTGTTAGCAAATTCCTTTTACCTTAAATATCCCAATATCATTTGTTTTCTGCCTGCCCCAGTCCTTCAGGGAAAGACATCCCATTTATGAACTATTTGGCTAATGCTCTGAACAGCTTGGGAAATCTTAATTTTTTACCAAGCCTTAGTAAATCAGTTTCTGTCCTGTTAGCTTCAATATCTCACTGTAAATTATCACCACTCTGGGGTAATTCACTGGATGCTGTCACTCTTTCTCCTATTTGGTTTCAGCCGTGTGTGTGTGTGTGTGTGTGTGTGTGTGTGTGTGTGTGTGTTGGGGGACCATGTTGAGATGGTAAGCTGTGAGTGGTGGTATAAGAACATAAGATGTTCTAAAGCAAGTCAGCAATGGCTGAAAATAAGCTTGAGAGGAAATGCTTGTGAATTCTAATGACCAGAGTCGTGCTGTATTCCAAGACCTGTAAACCCAGTGTTGCCTTCTGTTACCGGCTAAGAGTTAGGTATACAGCATTGTATTGCTATGATTGCCAGATTTGCAGACATACACATAATACTAGCAGTGAAGTCTTTACTCTTTGAAGGCAGAGATCATATCTCCTTTTTTGTGGGGGAGGGTTATATCCTTAATACTTGGAGGGGTGCCATAGAGTAATTACTAACCTTAAAGAAAATAAATTTATGAATGAATAAATGATTGCAACTCAAAGCTAGAAAATCGGGAGAGGAGTGCATTAACATTTCCCATACAAATATATTTTCAATGCAACTGTTACACCAGTTCTGCATGCCACAAATAGAAGCAACAATTTGTTTCAAAAGGAAAATGCAAAGATGCATTGTAAAGCAATTTTTCCAATGGATAAGAAACATATGAAAAAATGCTCATCATCACTGGTCATTAGAGAAATGCAAATCAAAACTCCATTGAGATACCATCTCACGCCAGTTAGAATGGCAATCATTAAAATATCCGGAGACAACATATGCTGGAGAGGATATGGAGAAATACGAACGCTTTTACACTGTTGATGGGAGTGCAAATTAGTTCAACCATTATGGAAGACAGTGTGGCGATTCCTCAAGGACCTAGAAATAGAAATTCCATTTGACCCAGCAATCCCACTACTGGGTATATATCCAAAGGACTATAAATCGTTCTACTATAAGGACACATGCACACGAATGTTCATTGCAGCACTGTTTACAATAGCAAAGACTTGGAACCAACCCAAATGCCCATCGATGATAGACTGGACAGGGAAAATGTGGCACATATACACCATGGAATACTATGCAGCCATAAAAAACGATGAGTTTGTGTCCTTTGTAAGGACATGGATGAATCTGGAAACCATCATTCTCAGCAAACTGACACAAGAACAGAAAATCAAACACCGTATATTCTGACTCGTATGCTGGTGTTGAACGAGAACACATGGACACAGGGAGGGGCGCATCACACACTGAGGTCTGTGGGGGTTACTAGAGGAGGGACAGCAGGTGGTGGGGAGTTGGGGAGGGATAACATGGGGAAAAATGCCAGATATAGGTGATGGGGAGGAAGGCAGCAAACCACATTGCCGTGTATGTACCAATGCAACAGTCCCGCATATTCCTCACATGTACTCCAAAACCTAAAAAGCAATAAAATATATATTTAGAAAAAGAAAACCCAGCTTCATTTTCCTTTTTAGAATCCATATCATTTAATCTTCATATTATTTATGAATGAAAATATTTTAGTAAAACTTGTCATATTTACTGAAGAAGTGAAATATTTTATACAATGCTATAATTTGATTTGCATTTATCTAATCAGGAGAATGGCATCGTAAATTCCAAATATTTCTTTGTGTAAAATGATTTGCTTGTTTTTCATGTTATAATAAGTATTATTTTATTTTAGGACTTTAATTGGTGTTCCCCCTTTATAGGAATTATCATAAATGAAATGATTATGAAGTAAATGAAAGTGCAGTGCTCTGAAAACAGAGGTATTTTACAAAAAAAATCAAAAAAATATTGAATGTAATCGAAAATAAAGAAATAAAATAAAATAAAATAAAATGAATTCTGGTACTCTAAGCCTACTATATCATAAAACGATGATAAATTTGTTTTCCAGCTCAGATGTTTATATCTGTTAGAGGGTGAGAAAGAGGGAAATGATTAAATTAAGAGGAAAGAAAAATCATGTGATGATCACAGGAGTGTATGAAAGAATATACTTATCACCATGCTAAAATCTTCAATATTTTACAATATTCCCATAGAGGGCAATATTGTATAAAAGATGGTGAACCAGGAATCTGCCAATTCATCTCTGTTGATACACTTTAAAGAAAACTGCTGTTATCATAAATTTGGAGCTGCACTTTCCCTCAAACTCTGACTAATATCTAAACTGATGCACATAAAAACATAGCACAGAGTCTCATCAAAGGCAAAGAAAATTCGTTTGGTATCCTACTTACTGGTAGATTTCTTGAGTGAATAGCCTTAGTTTCACCTATAATTTGACTTAATCACTGCATCTCAGATCTCAGATAGCAGATTGCATTCTATTATATAACATACATATGTTTATATATAACACACAATATACACATATATATATATATATACAATATAATTTACTTTATTTGGAATATTAATAAACTAGTGCCTTCTTCAGTGTCTGGAAAATAAAGGTAATCTACAGGTAACAGATAAAGTGAGGCAAATTATGTAAAATGAAAATCTTATCGGTGATTCAAATCTAACGCCAAGAATATAACCATAGGATAGGGCTGGGCCATGGAGAGTGCAATTATACTTAGCTATGTATCTCAAATTTATTTGTATCATAAAATGATCGTGTGTTCATCTACCTTCATTATTTAAATATACTCCTTTATCTTCCCCTCTTGTAACTCAAAAATAGATTTTTTCACTGTAAGCCCCTTCCTCTCAAAGAAGCATATTACAAATTGAAGCATTTGCTCTTAAAAGACCTTTGTAATAACTGCTAATTTGCATTTAGCATTTACTGAAGGAAAAGACATTGTGTATTGTGCAGTCTCATTAAAACATACTATTATGTTAGACATTCAATTGTCTACAGACTTTAATACCCATAGTGATACAGGATACATGGAATTATGAGGCATACTATAATGTTCTATCTGTCTGCTATACCACAGATGCAATTCTATCTTCAGAGAGATGAGTTTCTTCAGTTCTCTTGTTATAAGACATCCTATACCAGATCATTATGATTATATCCTATAACAATTATTTTAAGGCTAATATAAATAAATGAAAATTAATACAACTATAAGTTAGATTTAGTCATAAGAAATATAAATCTAGCCCTTTTATTCAGGACATCCAATTTGTGTCTGAATATTAAATCAAACTATAATAAACTGTTTAGTGTAAATTAAATTATGTGACTCTTTAAAATAACATTAATTACTTGTCAAGTACAACTTCTCAAGTCTAAATAATTAATATCCTTCACTCTGCCGAAGTAACTGTGGTAATAAAGCAATTCTGGTTTCTTGAAATCCCTATTTCAGATTCTAGATTACCTTGGAAGGAGGTATTCCTCCAGCATAAAGCATTATTGGCCTGTCCCTTCTGTGATCACTGTTAGAGTTATGAAGGAATAAAGACTATTTGTTGAACTTGATGCTCTCAGTCACAGTTGATAGCAGAGGTTTATTCCAATGTGCATGCTTTCATAATGCTTTCAGCATTAACATTATGTTACCTTCAACTCATTTTTAAAATCTCCAGAGTTTTCAGAAGATGTCTTCATAGATTGTTTTATTTGAATGTCACAATGATTCTATTAATAGCGTGGTTTTATATTTACATTGCACAGGTTAGAACACTGAGACGTAAGTATTAAATCTGGGATCAGTAACAGGAGTCACTAACCCTTAGCCCCATGGTCTTTACAGTATACCAAATAGTTGTCTGAATGAATGTCTCTGGAGAATACTTCTTTTCATTACTCTGTAAGCAGAGTGGCCTTTCAGGTGGCCATTCAAAGCTCTCTCCTTTATAATGCCCTTGATAATATATAGATAAAACAGAAGTCATGCTTTAAACTTTCTATATGGCAAGTTACCAATAATTTGGTAACATTGAAATTGTGATATCTGCTTCATGAATATGTTTTATATGAATGCTTATCTATACCAAGATCTGTTCTGGAGAATAGTAGAGAAGGAATGGATTTAACTAGGCAGCACAGGGAATCATAGTCATTGACATATGCTAAGGGGGAAATTAAAATAAGGGAAACTTGTGAGATTTTATTTTCTGTTCATTTTCATTTAAATTATACAACTTCTTTTTCTGGTTTGAAGCAAAGAGGTGGACCAGAGAATTTCTCAGACTGGTGCTAAAATATCACAATCTACATCACTGGTTGTCAAATTTTTGTGACCCACAACACACAGACACTGAAACAAGAGCTTCAGAAAATAACTCTTACTTCTTACTTTAACTGTGTGCAGTGCGTTTGATTTCTTTTTTGTTCCATTCCATTCTATAAACATTTTGAAATGCTGACTAAATCTACTAATGTAAATGTATATAAAGGGCCATGAACTGCATTTTGAAAAATGAATCTAGATTCATTATGTATTTATACAGTACTGAATATAAAATAAATCAAGTCATTTCCATGGTATAGTAATTGAAAGTTTTCCCTATTTTTTCATTTAGTTGACTATTTTAATAATCTAAGCAGAACACCATTATTATTTCACAAAGTGACTATCAATAGAGAATGCTATTCTTTGGGAATATAGAGGCAAAGATGCAGACCAGGTTATTATATATATATGGAAATAAATGGAGCTTTGAGGTATACAGTAATAGCACTGGCTCTTGATGTAGACAACCCCAGAAGAAGTAATATGCTAATTCCTCTTAGAATTTTAATTGTTTACAATTATAAATATATATATATAAACATTTAGAAATTCCGAATGTCCAATTAAACCAGAAAAATGAGTCTTAATAAAACTATGCAGTGTAGCACTTAGTATTTTTTCATGATTAATGTGAAAAAAATCATAGAAATGTTATTGCTACCTTAATGCTATCTCACTGCTACCTTATAAGTCTGGGAGAATGTTAGGGTGCTACTATTAAGCTCCTTTAGTTGTGCACTGTTTATAGAGTGAGAAGTTCTAACCTAACTCAAAAATTCTAAAAAGTTTTTTTCTTTTGTGAAACGTGTAGCTACAATTTAAAGAAAATAGTCATTGCTTCAAAATATAGAAGAAATAAGAAAATGTAGCAGAAGGCATGATTTGTCTAATTTTTCAGCCCTTTTTCATGTGACTTTGTAGTTTCTCCTAATAAGAAGCTTATTACCATATTTGCCCATCCCTTTTATTTTGGTTGTGGTACATGACTTACTTTGACAGTAGAATGAGGATGAAGTGACATTCTGCTGATTTCAGGTTTGCTCTCTCATAATTCCATCATCACTGTGAGAAGGACATGCCAGGGCACACGGACCAACACTGTTCTGGCCAAGACTAGATGTTCTGGCCAAGACTAGCCTAAAGCAGAGCCCATAAATGACCTATATGTGCATGAACAAGACTAGTTAATACCAGCAGAAGACAACCAGATCAGCTGAACCAATCAGACTTGCTGATTTTCAGATAAAAACTTATAAAGCATGTCTTAAAAATTTTAAAGACAAAAATATAGTTAAGACATAAATTTTGGATATCTTATTTATTACATGACATTACTTAATTGACATAAAGTTTCTTTCTCTGCAGCTGAAGTCGTTGAAAAAGATCATATTCTACCTAATGTATGCTATATGAATTGAAGAAATAAAAAATAATCATGTTTCCTTATCAATAGAAATTGTTATATGATTTTGAACTTTTTCTATCTATAGTAAATTGTTTAAAATACTCTTTAAAATGTGAGAGAATTTCAAGATTTTTCTTTATTCTGTTTAGGTCTGCCTATTTCCATGGAGCAAACATATTGTATGATCCTTAAGAAACATGCTATTTTATTGTAAAAGTAAATATTGAGTTCAAAGCAGAAATGTCACTCATAACTCCACGGCAATGTTTGTTCATTTCTTTTTTATTTCCAGCAAAGATATAAAGTAAAAGGCACATTTTTTTAAGTAAGTGATTTCTTTGGTATGATTATTTTTTATCAGATTTAAATGATCCTAAATTTATGAAGGAAGACATTTTTGACTAACATTATTTATGAAAGAGTTATTAGAGTACCATCAATTTTATTGTAAAGCAGCAACAGTTAGCTAAGTAGATTCGACTATAATAAAATATATTAGCCAAAGACACTCAACATAAGTTTTTAAGTTGATGTGATTTAGTCTGCTTGAAATGAGGACAAATTAATATTTCATTGATTCACACTTACAGAATCATTTTACTTTGCCAAGACTAAAATATAAAACAAAGAAACAAAAAACCCTCATGATTTGATTCCCATTTTCAAAAATATAATTATTGCTTTAATGTTTCCAGTTTCTATTAAAATTAAGACATATTAATACTTCTGGGTAGAAAATATATAGACAAATGACTAGTAGCAATGGCCCTCAATATCTGTGGATTTCTGACCCATAGATTCAGCCAACTACAGATCCAAAAGACTTTTTAAAAGAGACTGGTTGTGTGGCTGTGCTGCACTGAACATGTACTGACATTTTTCTTGTCGTTATTCCTTAAACAGTAGAGTGTAACAATTATTTACATAGTTCTCACACTGTATGAGTTGTTATATGTAATCTAGATATAATTTAAAGTTTACAGGAAGATGTACATCTGTTATATCCAAATATTTTGCCATATTATATAAAGGACTTGAGCATCCTGTGTATTTTGGCATCCACAGGAGGTTTTGAAGCCAATATCCCATGGATACTAAAGGGCAACTGTCTGTATCAAATCGTTTATCTTTTAAGTACTGAGAAATGAGAATAATAATTCCTCCAAAAATACTAGCAAGTCGTAATAATGACAACAATAATAGTTTCACAACTAATGTCATCAAGTAACAGAAATGCCAATAATAACAGCAAGTGCTATTTTTCAAACCCTCATAGGGGTGAATCAATGTGCTAAATGGTTTGAGTTTCCTTCATGATAATGCATTTAAGGCCAAGTTGGGATAGGTCTCAGGTGAACCTTATTAGAATGTGTAGACTATATGTCTGTATGCATTTATAGTCTATAATTTGTTAAGAGTTAAGAATAATAGTAAGAGAAATGGAAGAGGAGGAACAAAATGAAAATAGAGAAGAAATGAAGCCACAGCCTCATGTTAATGATTATAGCAAGTTTTGAGTTAGCATGGTGTCTTCTAAACCATTTTATTGTATTAAAACTAACACCCTTACTCCCCATTATAAAACCTACCTCATCGGATACAAATGAAGGTATCGAAGCACAGAAGGGTTAAGTACTTAGTTTGCCCAAGGTAGCAGGCTGGCATATGAACCTGATTTGTCCAGCTTTGAAGTCCACAATTTTAATCTTCCCATTAACAAATGGGAAGATAAGCGGTACCCAATGTAGCTAAATGTCAAGACTGTTTGGTTCTTCCACTCCCTACTTTTCAAAGTGTTATTAAATTATCTAATCCTTATATTTTAGAATGTCTGAATTATGAAACCCAGAACAATGTCACAGTGGAAAGTAAGGTAAAACATTAAATTATTACTAAGATATCTTTAGAGAAAATTTGTTAAAAAGGAAGGAAAAGTTCTGCCAGATGATCAGCAATAAATTGAACAAGTCAATAGCAAATTGCAATAACTGACAAAATCAAATGTTAGGATTTATCTAATCATAAAAGAAACCAGTAAGTAAAGTTACCTATATAACCTGGTTTGACATGGGCAGTTACAGCTAATTCCCATTGTTCAGGCTTAGCCTTTTCCTGGATTTTTTATTTTCTTTGAACTAAATATAGTTGTTAATAGCTGCATATGCCAGGACGGGGTGGGTAGATTCTCACTTGCTACTCCCTGCCTTTGCCATATTCTCTTCTTCTATTGCATTAGGCACAAATGCAAAGCACAGAGTTCTTACTTTAACATGTAGTTAAATATGAAAGACTACCAATAATAACACATCTCTTTTCTTTCTTTTGTTAGATTTTTTAGTCTGAACTCCCAACTCTCTTTCTAGCTCAGCATTCAGGACAGTTTCTGATATAATGAAAGTACTTGGATACTTGTAGTCAAGAGCACACCTCATGCTGAGAGGGGGGCCATGGTGGTGCTGAAGGCTGCCAGAGGCATGAAGCCACCAGAACGCGTCAGTGGGATCAGTGGGAGGTAAAAGTACTATTTTTGTGAATGTGAAATATGTGTGGGTAATAAAGAATAAGGAGCTGTATCTTGGAGTTTAAAGAGAGTTTACAAAAAGAAGTTCAAATATTTTTTTCTGTAATTTGCAGTATAATGCCATGACATAATTAGCTGCTATTTATGCTACTACTTGAAAATACTTTTTATGTTGCAATAGTACTTCTTTGCAGCAATCCGATTTTTAAAAGTCCATGTTCAATTTTAAAAATGTATCTCATTTCCTTTTTCAAAAAATGTTAATAAAATCACTAAAGGCTATGTGACATTACTTCTTGTAAAGACAATCACTACAAATCTGCTAAACAAGGTCTGGGAACTAGTTAAAATGTTATAGCTAGTTTAATTAGAATGTACCCACATGATTTATCATACAGAACTCCAGAGCTTACGTATCATTTTGTGAAGTATGAGTTTTCAATGAAATCGTATGACTTCTTCTAAATTAACTTTTATTATTTCCAATTCTAAGGTTTTTTCTCTATGCATGAAAAATGAAATGAGAAGTTACCATAGGCCCTATAGAATAAAAGTAGCACAAGAAGATAAAAATCATTTGAAACTCGTATATTCTGAAATTTAAATTTTAATATTTTAAATTTCACAAAAATCATAAAAATTAAATCTAATAATGTTTTGAAAGTTTTTTTCTCCAGTTCTTGGAGTCCAAGCAAAGCTACTGGAAGTTAATCTGATCTTTAGCATCATTGTACATCTTATAAATGAAACTGAAGCTCAATGTTAAAGATAAAAGGAATGGTTTTGTAATTCAAAGTGCAAATTTGGGTAAAGCAGATAATCTTAAGAACAACATTTTTACTAAATAAGTTATAAAGTGAAATTACTTATAGTGCATAAATAATTCATAATTGATTTCAAACAATGTCCATAATATAGCAGCATTTCTCTACTACTCCAGGAAACTTCTGCCTAGTAAGATAAAAGTTGGAAATGACTTTATTATCTATTCAAGGACTTCTCAAAGATCCATTTAATGAATAACAAAGTGGTCATCTTGTCAACAGGTAATTTCGATTGACTTCTTACTCTTCATGATTCTTTAAAATATTTGTCTCAAAGCCTTCACTCTGATGTTTTCAACAATCCTAAACTATTCCATTGTAATCTCTACCCAGTGCAGATAAAGCCCTTGGCAATCCCCAAATTGAAAGACTGCAAAAGTCTCATGAATATACAACCTTTACCTCTCATTTGAGGAAAAACTATGACTCTGTTAGAGTTGGTTCCCCTCACCCCAGCAGCAGACTTTTTGGAAACTGTCAGAGAACTCCTCTGCCCTCACAAGCCCAAGCACTAGCTGAGCAATGATTTGGGTACTTCTTGAGGGATTATGCTACACTACCAGCTTACACAGGGTCACTCTCCCTTTCTCCAAACCTGAGCTATAGTAGCAAGTTACCATAATGGGTACATACCAATTGTGAGACTATGCCATCCTGGAACTACAGCCTTTGTGTCTCCACATCACAGAATGTCCCCACAGACTTTCTCCAGCATCCATTCAGATTGTGGCAGCCACATAGGGCTGGTTGGACCCAGGGGAGCTGCAGGAGTTCCAATTGTCTAGCCCTCAGAGAATACTGCTGCAAAAGGGAGGGGAAGTACAAAACATCAAGGGACAAGAGCGTCCCTTGAGACAAAGGAAACAAGAGCATATATTTTGCTGTACCTGAGAACTCCCAGCATTTGGGCTGAGAGGGACTATGCCTCTTCCACTAGAGATGCAGACATTTTGCTTTGCTACAGGCATCCCACATGCTTAGACACAGACATGGTGAGAGAAACTTCTCTTTCCTGCTCACTACTATAGACACAGCTCTGGGTGCTCCAATAGAAGATTGGCATGGGTGTACAAGTGGATGGCCATTCTAGGACTGTTAGGGATGGCAGTGTCCCCACTGGCAGTGTGTACAACAGGCCTGGGTTTGCACAAAATGCAGATCCCCCCCTCCACTACCCAGAGTGGTAGTGTTGCTTCAGTAGAGAGCAAGAAAGCCAGAAATCTGTGTTTGGGCCTGAAGGAGGATGTTCCACTGAAGTGAACTATGTTTCTGCCAACCCAGGCCATGGAGCTTGGCCAGCCTCCTCACCACCTGCAAAGCCCTTAGTGCATTTCATCATTACCTTTCCCACTACTTCCATCAGGTCTGGTGCATTTTTTTTGCCATTGAGTGATCTAAGGGTGAGATTGGTGGACAAGCTCCACCCAGCTTTGTCCCCACCTCAGGGGTTGAGCATGGATCTGATGGCACTGGGCATTCCACAGACCAAGTCACTGCCTGAGGCCACAGAAAGCTTCTTTTGGTAAATAAAAAGAAGCATATACCTATTGGTCTCTGTCATGGCCAACTTTTATCCATAAACACTGGCCTGAAGGTTGAACTGCATACCCAATACAAAATTTGCTGACATGAGTGTACAGCAAAGGGGAATGAGATAAGCTTCCTGAGATCCCCACTATCCCAGCACCACAGGAGACAATAAACCTGCTCACATGCCTAATACATCACTACTATGACCAGCATTAGAGAAAGCTACCACAAAAATCTATAACTAAGTAACTCCTACAGGTTTTTCGGCACTAATAGAACTTAGAACTAGAACCAAGTGATCGTATACAACTTGCATTATATTCCCATCCTCAAGGGGAAAAGAAATCCCATCCAAGTGAAAGTAAATTCAAGAAAAAAAAAGAAAATATGTTTTATTCAGAAGGGAAGAAACCAGAGAAAGGATTCTGATAATATGAAAAAAAGATAACAGTGTTACAACACCCCCAAGGGATCACATTAACTCCAGCAATGGATCCTAATCAAAATGAAATCTTTGAGATTCCTCGTAACTAATTGAAAACATTGATTTTAAAGAAGGTCAATGAGCTCCAACAGAAAGGTAAAAACCGACACAAACATATCAGAAGAATAACTTAGGATATGAATGAATAATTTACTAAGGAGAAAAATAATAATTTTGAAAATTCAGAACTTCTGGAAATAAAATATTCACTGAGGGAATTATAAAATGCAGTTGAAGTCCTTAACCATAGACTAGTCCAAGAGGAAGAAAGAATTTCAGACATTAAAGACAGGTCATTTTTATTAACCCAGTCTGTCAAAAATAAAGTAAAAGGGATTTTAAAAAATACAATTTTTGAGATATATATGGGATTATGTAAAATGCTTAAACCTATACATTATAGATATTCCTGAAGGAGAAAAGGAAAACAGTAAAAGTTTAGGTAACTTATTTGAAGTAATATTTAAAGAAAACTTCCCAAGTCTTGTTAGAAATTAGAACATCTAGATATAGAAGGTCAAAGAATTTCAGGAAGATACATTGCAAGATGAATTTCAACAATATATGTAGTCATTAGAATATTGATATGATTTGGCTGTGTTCCCACCCAAATCTCACCTTGAATTCCCATGTGTTGTGGGAGGAACTCAGTAGGAGGTATTTGAATCATGGGACCAGGTCTTTCCCATGCTGCTCTTGTCACAGTGAATAAGCTTCATGAAATCTGATGATTTTATAAGGTAGAATTCTCTACACAAGTTCTCTCTCTTTGCCTGCCACCATCCACGTAAGACGTGACTTGCTCCTCCTTGCCTTCCGCCATGATTGTGAGACTTCCCCAGCTATGTGGAACTGTAAGTCCAAAACCTCTATTTTTCTGTAAATTGCCCAGCCTCAGGGATGTCTTTATCAGCAGCATAAAACAGACTAACACAAATATCTAAAACCAACATGAATAAAATATTCCTAAAATTAGCAAGAGAGAAGCATCTAATCACCTGTAAAGAAAATCTCATCAGACTAACTGTGTATTTTTCAGCAGAAATCTTATCAGCCAGAAGTTATTGAAGGCCAATTTTCAGACCTCTTAAAGAAAAAAAAATGTCAGTCATGAATTTTGTATCCTGCTAAACTAAGCTTCATAAATGGAGAAATAAGTCTTTCAGATAAGCAAACACTAAGGAAATTTTACGTCTCTATGTAAAACCTATGAGAAATGCTCAAAAAAGTTGTAAATGCAGAAACAAGGGCCATACTCACCATCATAAAGACATACAAAAGTAGAAAACTCACAACTCTTACAAAAAATTACATAATTGAGACTGTAAAGCAACAAGGAAAATATTAACATTACAATAGGAGTAAAACATCAGTATTAACATTGAATATAAATTGAATAAATGGTCCACTTAAAAGATATTCATTAGCAATATAGATTTAAAAAACAGAATGTAATTACATGTTGCTGGCACGAAACTTACCTAACTAGTAAAGACAGTTATAGACTCAAGGTAAAGGGTTTGAAAAAGATATTTCACATAAACAAAAACCAAAAGTGAGAAAGAGTAGTTATAGTTTTATATGTTAAAACAAGCTTTAAATTAATAACAGTAAAAAATACAAAGAAGGTCATTGTATAAAATAAAGCTATCAATTCAACAAGATAAAACAATTCCATATATATATATATATAGTCACTCAATACTAGAATAACAGATTAATAAAACAAGTATTACTGGACCTTAGAAAAGCGGTAGACTTCAGTACCATGGGATGAGAGACTTCAATATTTTTTGAAAACACCAGACAGGTCATAGAAACAAAAAATTAGTAAAGAAACATTGGACTTCAGTAGAGCTCTACACCAATGAAACTAACAGATATTTACACAATATTCTGTCCAACAATCATAGAATATGCATTTTTCCCATCAACTCATGAATCATTTTTCGAAATATACCATATGTTATGATACAAAACAAATCCCAATAATTTTGTTACAAAAATAAATAATTTCACCTGTCGTCTTGGATCACAGTGAAAAATAAAAAAAATTAAAAAATTAAAAAATTAAAAACTAGGAATAACACTATGAGGAAGCCTCAGAATTCACAAATACATAGAAATTTTAAAAAATCTTTCTCTTGCTTCATTTTTGGGAGAATAGCAAACTTAAGATAGAAACACTAAAAATAAGTGACAATAGAGACAAAACACAATAAGACAGCTGGATATGGCAAAAGCAGTTTTAAGAGGGAAATTTATAATACTAAACACCTACATCAAAAAGATACAAAGATTGTAAATTACCAGACTAACATTGCACACCAAGTAACTAGGAAAGGAGGAACATATGTTTATAATTAGTATAGCCTCTTGATGAATTGATGCCTTTATCACCATATAATGACCTTCTTTGTCTTTTGTGACAGCTTTTTTCTATTATTATACTTTAAGTTCTGGGGTACATGTGCAGAACTTGCAAGATTTTTGCATAGGTACACACAAGCCACCATGGTTTGCTGCCTCCATCCCTCTGTAACCTACATTAGGCATTTTTCCCAATGTTGTCCCTCCCCAACCTACCCTGCTATCTCTCCCTTAGCCTCCCCAGCCCCCAACAGAGCCCAGTGTGTGATGTTCCCCTCCCTGTGTCCCTGTGTTCTCATTGTTTAACACTCACCTATGAGTAAGAACATGTAGTGTTTGGTTTTCTGTTCTTGTATCAGTTTGCTGAGAATGATGGTTTCCAGATTCATCCATGACCCTGCAAAGGACATGAAATCATCCTTTTTTATGGCTGCATAGTATTCCATGGTGTATATGTACTACATTTTCTTTATTCAGTCTATTATTGATGGCCATTTGGGTTGGATCCAGGTCCTTGCTATTGTAAACAGTGCCACAATGAACATGCATTTGCAACATGTGCATGTGTCTTTACAATAGTACAATCTATAATCCTTTGGGTACATAGCCAGTAATGGGATTTCTGGGTCAAACAATATTTCTATTTCTAGATCCTTGAGGAATCACCACACTGTCTTCCACAATGATTGAATTAACCTACAATTCCACCAACAGTGTAAAACTGCTCCTATTTCTCCACATCTTCTCCAGCATCTGTTGTCTCCAGATTTTTTAATGATTGCCATTCAAACTGGCATGAGATGGTATCTCAGTGTCATTTTGATTTGCATTTCTCTAATGAACAGCAGTGATGATCATTTTTTTTGTATGTTTGTTGGCCGCATAAATGTCTTCCTTTAAAAATAAAACATATTGAGACAAACAAATATAAAAACAAAACATACCAGAACTTATGGAATGCAACAAAAGCAATTTTAAGAGGGAAATTTATGGTGATAAATGACTGTGAAGAAAATAAAGATTATAAATAAACAACCTAACTTTATATTTTCAGGAACTTAAAAAAGAAGAGCAAATTAAGCCCAAAGTCAGCAGAAGAAAGGAAATAATAGAGTAGAACAGAAATAAATCAAATAAAAAGGAATAAGAAAATATCAATGAAACTAAGAATTGGTTGTTTTAAAAGACAAACAAAATTGCTAAATCTTTAGCCAGTCTACAAAATTGAACAAACTAAAATAAATAAAATCAGAAATGAAGGAGGAGACATTAGAACTAACACAAAGGATGGTAAAAAACTACCATGAATAATCATATATCAACCAATTAGACAACACAGAAGAAATGAGCAAATTCCTGGAAACATACAATCTACCAAGACTGAATCATGAAAAATTTAGAAACCTTAGTAGACCAATAACAAGTGAATATTTTTTACTGACTAGTAGGTCTCAACAGTAGGCTTAAAATATTCAATAAAACATGTTATAAACAGAAAGAAAAAGAAAGAAAACCCAGAACAAATTAAGCCTACAGCTGGTAGAAGAAAAGAAATAAAAATTAGAACAGAAAAAAGTAGAATTGAGACACAAAAATAAATAAACACACATACCAAAAAACCCCACAAGGAATCAAAAGCCCCATAACTTTGTTCTTTGAAAGGATTAACAAAACTGATAGACAGCAAGCTAGCTTAACCAAGACAAAAGGAGAAAAGATTCGAGCACCATCAAAAATGAAAAATGAGATATTATAACTGATATCTCAAAAATATTAAAGATTATCATAGACTACTGAACAACTCTGCATTCAAAAACTAGAAAACCTAAGGAAATGAGTAAACACCTGGAAATATACAACCTCTCAATATTGAACCAGGAAGAAAGAGAAATTTTGAACTGATTAATAGTAAGATTGAATCAGAAATTTTAAAATTCCATAACAACGAAAGTGCAGGACCAGATGGATTCAGGCTGAATTTTGCCAGAAATACAAAGGGCTAGTTCCAATCCTAATGAAATTTTTCCAAAAAATCAAGGAAGACAGAATTCTTCCTAACTCATTCTACAATGTCAATCAGCACCCTGATACCAAAGTCAGAGAAGACACAACACAAAAAGAAAACTACAGGATGATATACTTAATAAACATAGACGCAAAAATAAAATAAAATACTAGTGAACCAAATTCTACATGACAATCAAGTGGGTTTTACTCCAGTGATGCAGGGCTTTTTCAAAATACACAAATCAATAAATATGATTCACCACCTAAATGAAATTAAATGAAAAAAACATATGATCATCTCAATAGATGCAGAAAAATAATTTGATCAAATTTAGCATCACAACATGATAAAAATTCTCAACCAGCTAGGCATTGAACAAATATACCTCAAAATACTAAAAGCCATATGCAACAAACCCCCAGCCAAAATTATACTGGATGGGAAAAAGTTGAAAGCATTCCCCCTAAAAACTGGAACAAGATAAGTATGCCCATTCTCATGACTCCTATTCAACATAGTACTGGATGATGCAGCTGGAGCAATAAAATGAGAAAAAGACATAAAAGGTACCCAAATTTGAAAGGAGAAATTAAAATCGTTTCTATAATCTAAATATGATATTTCATGATCTGATTGATATCTTAAAAACCCTACAATTTTAATTCCAGAACTTTGGGAGGCTGAAGCGGGTGGATCACTTGAGGTCAGGAGTTTGACACCAGCCTAGTCAACATGGTGAAAACTTGTCTGTACTAAAAGTCCAAAAAAATTAGCTGAGTGTGGTGGCATGAGCCTGTAATCCCGGCTACTAGGGAGTCTGAGACAGGAGAATCATTTTAACCTGGGAGTTGGAGGTTGCAGTGAGCTGAGATTGCATCAGTGCAATCCAGCCTGGGAGACAGAATGAGACCCTGTCACAAGAAAGCAAACAAACAAACAAACAAACAAACAAACAAAAAAAACACTACAAGTTCTTTTAAGATACTCTTAGACTTGATAAATAACTTTAGTAAAGTTTCAGGATGCAAAGCAACACATGAATGTTAGTAGTGCTTCTATATATTAATAATGAACAAGCTGAGAACCAATCTACATTAAAATAGCTACGAAAGAAAAAAAAATCCAGGAACATATTTTGTCAAGGAAGTAAAATATCTCTGAGGACTACTACAAAACACAGATGAAAGAAATTGTAGTAGACACAAAGATGAAAACATCCCATGCTCATAGAATTCAAAAATTAATATCAATACAATGGCCATGCTGCCCAAAGCAATCTACTGGTTCAGTAGAATTTCTATCAAATTACCAATGTGTTTGTTTCATAGAATTAGAGAAAAACAATTCTAAAATTCATATGGAACCAAAAGGAGCCCAAATACCCAAAGGAATCCTCAGCAAGAAAAGATGAAACCTGGAGCCATGACATTACCTGACTTAAAGTACATCACAAGGCTATTGCAACCACAACATCATGATACTGGTATAAAAAGACACAGAAATCTATTCTGGAAAAGAAATCTATTTTCTTCCAGAATAAAGATATTCTGGAATAGAAATCTATTTTGTTTCAGAATAGAGAATCCAGAAATAAAGCCATTTTCCTACAATAAACTGGTCTTTGCAAAGGTAACAAAAACATGCACTGGAGAAGGAATCCCTTATTCAATTAACGATTCTGAGAAAATTGGATAGCCATATGCAAAAGAATGAAACTGAACCCTTATCCTTCACTATATATTAACTCAAGATGGATACAAGACTTAAATATAAGACTCAAATCTGTACATTTCTAGAAGTAAACAACAACAACAAAAAACTCTGCTAGACATTGACACAGGGAAAAAGTTGATGGCCAAGAACTTAAAAGGAAATTAAAAAAAAACAAACCCAAAATTGTAAATGGGACTTAAACTAAAAAGCTTTGCACAATAAATAAATAAACAGTGTGAACTGATAATTGCAGAATGGGAGAAAATATTTGCAAACTACACATCTAACTATAAAGCCACAGACATACAGACTGGTATAACAGACATAAAAGACTCCAAAATGGTAGGGTAGGAATGAGTGAGTGATGAGAAATTACCTATTGGGTACACTGTTCACTATTTGGGTAATGAAAACACTGAAAGCCATACTTAACCACTATGCAATATACCCAAAACTGCACTTGTACTCCCCTAAACCTACACAAATCAAAATTTAAAAGATTAATAAAATAAAAAGAATTAATTTTCTGGTGGAATATAGTGACACAATTTCATTTTGAGTGAATTTAAAAGAGTAGAAGAGATATTTGAAACAATGAGGACAGATAATACTTTTGACAAGATTTTCTGGTAAAGAAAACAACAATAGAGTATTACATAATAGAAGATTTTATTATTATAAGATTAGACTAATCACAACATATTTGTGGACCGGCAGAAAAGGTCCAGTGAAAAAGAGAAATCATGATATAGAAGAGAAATGGTGAACTAATGAAATAATGTCCTTGAGTAAGAGAGAAGGGAGGAATCTATTAATTAAATGATAACTTAGTTTTTGATAGCAGCACAGACAGTTATTCTAAAGCAATAGAAAGGAAGGGAGTATGTATGAAGACAGTAGATAGTAAATAAGATGATGTGAGGTTATGTATGGTCTTTCTGATGTCTTCAATTTTCTGGGTGGAGCAAGAGACAAGGTTGAAAGGAAAGATGAAGATGAACTATTTAACATTGAAGAAATAAAAAAATTTAAAAAAAACATCTAAGAGAAAGGTGTAGTAAATAAGTGAAAAAAATGTAGGTATTAACCATGAATGTAAAGTATACTCAGAATTTTTACCTGCTACTTTCAGCTGCATTAAAGCAGATGAAAATTAAAGAAAAGTTGGCATTTTTTCAAAATTTTATAATTAAGAAGAGGACAAATATGGAATTTATATTTATCAGGGTGATTACAATTATTGGACTTCCAATTAAAGGTGGGGCATGAAGACTTGGGGGAGATGAGAGATAGTGAAATGTTTTCAACATCAATTCTTGGGTTGGAATGGATCAAAATATTGAAGTTGAGATGCTAGAATGAATGAGATTTATTGCTGTCTGATTTGCTTTGTGTTTTTTAGTCAACTAAAATTTCTTTTCTCACATTGAGTGTTTTTCTGGCACCTTTCACTAGTAAAATAACTGGACGACTATTACTGTAATTTATTCACATTTATATTATTTGTAAGAAAGTCTTCATGCCATGTAGAAAGGAAATTTCTGTTATTTTGGAAAAAGGAGGTGTTGGTCAAGGAATGAGATGTTCAAAACTGAGAATACTGAGGTGTGGTAGGTAGAGCAATGGTCCCCAAAGTTGTCCACATTTTAATTTTTAGAACCTGTATATACCTTACATGGCAAAAGGGAATTCAAGTTACAGGTGGGAATAAATGGTAATCAGCTAAATTTACAATTGTAAGATTATCCCGGATTATCTGGGTGACCCTGATGTAAACACATAGGTCCTTGTAAGTGAAAGAGGGAGACATAAAAGAGGGTCACAATGAATTGAGGGGAGAAGGACTTAATCTGTTCCTACTGACTTTTAAGATTCATGAGGAAGGCCATAAGTTAAGGAAAGCAGGTGGCATCTAGCAGTTTGAAAGTGCAACAGATTCTTCCTTAGAGCTTCCAAAAGAAATGCAACCGTACTGACACCTGCATTTAGGTTCAGTGAATTCCACTTTTTATTTCAAAATTATAAGGCAATGCATATGAATTTTTTAAGCCACTCAGTTTGTGGTAATTTGTTGTAGCAGCGACAGGGAACTAATACAGGAAGAATTGCAAGAATTTGTGGGGACAAGGTTCAAGATGCATACATGAAAGTGAGAAGCTCAAATATGGGCAAAGGAAAAGTTCTTTGAGGAGAGGAGTACAAAATCATCAGGCCAGGAGTGGGAGGATATTCATATTTACGTTGTTCAGTATATGGTTTGGCTGTGTCCCCACCCAAATCTCATCTTGAATTGTAGTTGCCATAATCCCCATGTGTGGTGAGAGGGATCCGGTGGGAGGTAATTGAATAATGAAAGTGGTTTCTTTCATGCTATTCTTACGATAGTAAGTTCTCATGAGATCTGATGATTTTTTTAAGGAGCTTCTCCCTTAGTTCAGCTCTCATTTTTCTCCTTCCTGCCATCATGTGAAGGACATGTTTGCTTCCACTTCCACCATGATTGCAAGTTTCATGGGGCCTCTCCAGCCAGGCTGAACTGTAAGTCACTTAAACCTCTTTCCTTTAAAAATTGCTCAGTCTCTGGTATGTCTTTATTAGTAGCATGAAAACAAACTAATAAAAAAGGACTTTGAATCAGCATAAGATGGTTAGAGTTAGAGTGACTTTTAAGAAGTCCTCTGATACAGAGCTATCTCTGTTCATCTGCCACTTTGTCTCTATGTGCAAACAAATGAGGTAGCTCTTGCCAACAATCAAGGTACTGATCTCCCTAGGCCATTCTTACAGTATCACTGATAGCCTGGATTTTTTTTAATTCCTTCAACAATAGAAATTTCAAGTACACAACCAGTATAACAGAAATGTGATTGAATGTGAAACTTTTTAAGTGCTGTATATTATTCTACCTTTTCTATTTCTTTATCTTTTTACTAACAGGTCCTGGTTTTAGGGACTAAATAGCTAAATTCTACCGCTTGTTTGTGAATAAATCTATACTCTTATTTAGTATTGTTGGTTTGATACATAGTCTTGTTGTTGCCCATACTGAAGTTCAGTGGAGTGATTATGGTCATACAGCCTCAAACTGCTGGGCTCCAGTGATCTTCCCTTCTTTGACCCTGGAGTAGCTGGAACTCTAGGTGCAAACCACCATGCATGGCTATTTTCTTTTAAAAAAAGTTTTTGGTAAATACACGATTTCAATACGTTGCTGAAGCTGGTCTCTTGGGCTCCAGTAATCGTCCAGCCTTAGCCTCTCAAAGCACTGCAATTATAAGCTTGAACCACTGTGCCCAGCCCTACTAAGTCATAAGCCTCATTTTACAGTTTAAAGGTAACAGAGAACCTATGAAAAAAATATATAGTTATAGAATAATGAAGTCCTTCTGGCAGCTTGTGATTGTGTAGATCATCCTTGAAATACGAAGTTCATAAACAGGATTCCAGAAAAGTCATCTGATAAGGCACAGTTGTAATGCTCCTTCCACTTCTGCATTTCTGAAAGAAAGCTTGCTCTGACTCAAGTGAAACATAAATTTTAGTATTTTTTACATATCTAGAATTAATGAAAAGAGTTTGGTGTAAGCCCTCCATGTATTTGAAAATTTTTCAAGAATACTGCAGATATGTTATATAAATAAACTTTCAGGTGATTGATAGACTAATTTATTTTTATTGTTGCAAGATTGTTCAACCATATTGTATGTTATGTGTAAAAATTCAAAATATGGTTACAGGTATCAACATAATAACAAGCAACTCAATAATATCTCTGTTTTCAAAGCTAACTAGCATTAATAATGAAATTGTTCATTGTTTCCAAATTGCTTTGTGCTTTTCTTTGTGCATTTTAGAAAATTAAAATTTCTTTTATCATCTTGAGTATTTCTTTGGCCCCTTTCACTATTAAAATACCTGGACAACTATTACTGTAATTTATTCACATTTCTATTAGGCATAAGAAAGTTATCCTGCCATGTACATAGGAAATTCCTGTTATTTGTGGCTTTTAATTTTTAAAAATGTATTTTAAACTGACAAAAATTATATAAATTTATGGTATACAGCATGATGTTTTGAAATGTGTACACATTGTGAAATGGCTAAATTGAGCTAATTAACATGCATATTGCCTAACAAACATTTTTGGGGTCAAAAATGCTTCAAATCTACTCTATTATAAATTTTCAAGAATATAATACTTTATTATTAACTATAATCACTATGCTGAATAATAGATCTCTTGAACTTATTCCTTTATGCTAATTGAAATTGTGTATTCTTCTACCAATATCTCCCCAGCTCCCCCACCTCAATCTCTGGTAACCACCATTCTACTCTCTTCTTCTATGAAATCAATATGTTTACACTTTACCTGTAAGTAAGATAATGTGGTATTTGTTTTTCTGTACTTTGGCTTATTTCACCCAGAAGAGGATATCTAGTATTACACAACTAACATTTCAATTAATTTATTTAAAGATAAAGTTCTTTAGATCATACACCAAAATTTTGAAAGAGTTCCAAATGGTGCCAGTAGCATTGAAAGTTGAAACTCGATGCTCTAAATTCAATTTTAAAATGTTCAAGTTGGTAAACAGAAGATCCTCTCTTAATAAAATATGAGTATTCAGCATTTCAACTGAAGGAAGCCTGATACATTATCACTGAAATGATACCCATTCACTGATGTGAAGAAACAGCTGATATTTTGGGTCAAGGACATGCAATGAGATATGTAGGATAAAAAAATTGGCTTTGTAAAACTTTTTAATGCTTTTTAACTCGTTTTAAAATTTTATAACATTTTCAAAAGCTTATGAGATTTAAATTTTAAAAGAACCAAGTTAAGGTGATTTGTCTATATTTGAGCTAGATCTTAAAAAGAGCAGCATAACATTTGGAACTTGATAAAGAGCTATTCAGTGTAAATGAAGACCAAAAAAAAAAAAAAAAAAAGAAAAAAGTTACCAGACCTGATGGTGGTTTATTCCTTTCTTCTATATCTTCTCTACTAAATGAATTTGTATTTCATAAAAGCAAAACACCCAATAAATTTCTCAGTTATCAATCATTTTTGAAGTAACATCTGCATTTAATTACATTATGTGCATATAAAAGACGATAATCAGTGCTGAAAACTCAATGCTGCCACTATTTCAAAAGAAAACTGTCAGGCCTAAACTGAAGGTTTCAAGAAGAAGGATTTCCCTAAATGTTGCTGTCTGAAGAGTACAATACCTGACAGAAAGAGATTTCTAGTAAATAATTTATATGCTCATAAATATTTTTTAAAAATTCAATGTTAAATTTCAAATTAAAAGAAAATCTGTTAATTGGATTAACAGAGAAGAGAATCAATCAGTGAAAAGTTCATATTAGTCATTTTCATAATGAAGTACAAAAAAAATAAGATAATGACCAAAAAAGTGACGTGTTAAAGAGGATGACTTGAAGGAATTGTGATAATTAAATATCTGATTACATGTTTTATCTGTTAAAATATGTTTCTTTTTTATGTGTGTTTGTTATAAGAAGCAGGTGGCGGCAATGATTGCCAGCACAAGCTAGGAGCCGGGTAGGCTGCGGGCTTTCCGGGATGAGGGCGCCTACATGAGGAAGCTCAGGTCCAGGAAGTCTAGCTCCTTGTCACTCAAGAAATGTCCTCTCTTTCGGAATACTCTGCTCATGTCTCATCTCAGTGCCCAGCTATTTGGTGAGGGCACCAGGCCTACTGATTCCAAGGCTATGAAAGTAGTGAAACTGTTTAGTGAACCGCACTTGGTCAAGAAAAAGGAGATTTATGACTGGTATCCAGATCACAACACTTAACACTGCACTCACAGGAACTCTCCTATTTCTTGGACTCTACAGAGATGAGCATCAAGATTTTAAAGATGAGCAAAAACAACTAAAGAAGCTTCATGGAAAGAGGAAACCAAAGAAAGGGAAAGGGAAAAGAGCAGCAAAATAGAAATAGTGTTGGTCCCTTCAGAGGGAGAATTTTTTCCTCAGTGGCAGAGAAAAGAAAGTGCATTTATTGTCTTTCCACATATTGGAGGAATGTCATCTTCCTAAATGAAGGTGATTTGGAGGAGCACAATCATCTCTTTGTTGAAATCTAATCCAGTTAAATTGTGACTTTGTTGAACACATTCTGACTGTGCAAAATTCTCTTGGTTTTGGCCGTGTATTATGAGATTTACCTAATTCTCTAATGAAATAAATATGTAAGTTATTGTTTAATGATTTGTTTGGGGTGGGGCGGGATGCTAGAAAAATGGAGGGGAAACCTCATTAAGTGAGCATCCTATAGTGTCCTCATTTCTCAATTCTTGCTTACTTACCCAGCCCTAAATTTCTTTCATCTCGGGCCCTTCAGCCACTGTCTCCAATACCAAGCTCACAAATTTTCTGTGCCTCTTCACCTTCTTTTTTTTGAGATATCTATTAAGATAAATTTGTAGGGTAAATATCTTTTAAAATACTTTCCTTACCCAGAAAAGAAGTATTAACTACCTGCTCTATATAAGATACTGGGGTCCTGGTAATACAAGTGGTTAGCAATAGAAATACTCCCTACCCCATGTAAGTTTCAGTCTTATAGGAGGGATTAATATTACATAATTACATACAAATGTATTACATGCTACAAAGTAAAAAGCCAGACTTTTATACTATAAGAGTGTGGATGGTTGGATGAAGAGAGAGAAAGCCAGAAGCTCAAAACACATTAGGGAATTTAAAGAAAGCCTCCCCAAAGAAATGATATGTAAACTGAACATTGAAAGATAAATAAGAGGTATCCAGAAGAAAAATTGTGTTTGAGGCAGGGAGTACCATTTGCAAAGCCCTAAGTTATGAAGAAATTGTCTGTTCAAAGAATACTGACTTGCTGATGGTTGGCCATAAGAAAATAGGGGCCAGATCATGACCAGCTTTGCAAATTATGTGAAAAGCCTGAACTTAATAACCAGAGGTTATTTCTGTGAGAGATGACTGTTGTATAGATTTGAGTAGCTAAACTGCTGGTTTTATTGTTTTGTAACAATGAGTTTCCAAAGACATTGTGTGGGCTTCTCTGTGTTTTTGTTTTTCCAAGAGTTGTTCTGGATCTTCAGCATGTCCAGTAAATTTTTTTTTAATATATGTGCTGCCGAAGTGAGCACAATTTTTAAGGCTTTTTATTATTGTGGTAAAAATATGAAATTAATTATCTTAACCATTTTAAGTGTGCAATACAGTAGGGTCAACTATACGCATATTATTGCAGTAAGTACTTTTAACTCGTTTCTGCCTCTCAGGTAAAGGTAGGAGTATGTATAACAGCTACTCCAACCAGTTTTCTTTGTAACACCGAATGATTCCTGAACTAGAAAGAATCTCAGTACATATGCTGAAATGAATGACACTTTTTAAGATACCTAATCCAGATGGTATGGCTAGGGCCTGTTTTAAAACTTGTTAAAAAAAAAACTAAACTAAAATTGGGTGGTTTGTATCTTATAGAAGTGAATTCAGGCAGAAAGCTGAGAATTCATTCATTAAGAACTCTTTACTGAGCACCTGCCATGTGCTTGACACATAATGGTTGTAGAGGATACAGAGACAAATAGACTCAGTCCCTAAGATTGTGTGAAGGAGCATGTATGTGTTACGAAGTACTGGAAAGATCTCAGAAATTTGCTTAGACAAGTGCAGATGCACTGTTACTCTTGGTCAATGTAGCTGATCCAGGTATAGGTGGATGATTCACTCAGGATGTTGCACAGAGAAACAGGCTCTCAGCCTGAACCCAGTGTAGCTAAGTAGATGTTTGAATTATGTGATCTCCAACTATTGGAAAAGATCTGAATATAAGAAGCCCTAAGAGAATTAGTATGACATTTTGAAGAGAATAACTTCATTAAATACTAACAGCAGAACTGAGTCAGAAAACAAGTAAAGAATCAATGTATTTTTTTGCTGATGGAAGAGCTTCAATGAGATTTCAGACCTTGCCACTGCAATGAGCCTTGATAATAGTTGACTGGGAGGTTGGTGGATAATGCAGCAGTAGATTAGTGTGCCACTGCTCCAGGCTGAAAATTGGAAATTAAAGATAAATTTTGTTTGTACACAAGCTATATATACCTTCGAACCAACTGATAGAGCAACTCCCATGACTCAGAACAACCTGTAATATGCCGAGCATGGTGGCTCACACCTATAATCCCAGCACTTTGGGAGAATCACCTGAGGTCAGGAGTTTGAGACCAGCTTGCCCAAAATGGTGAAACTCTGTCTCTACTAAAAATACAAAAATTTAGCAGGGCGTGATGGCAGGTGCCTGTAATCCCAGCTACTGGGGAGGCTGAGGCAGGAGAATAGCTGGAACCCTTGAGGCAGAGGTTTCAGTGAGCAGAGATAGTGCCACTGCACTCCATCCTGTAGGACAAGAGCAAAACTCTGTCTCAAAACAAAGCAAAACAAAACTAGCTTATACTGAACTACGATGGACCAGCTGGAAACTATTAACAGAAGATAAGGAAAAGTTAACTCTCGACAGCAGGGAAGGCAGCAAATTTCAGGACACCAGTAATCGAAGGTTAAGATAAAGACTAAGTGCAATCAGAAAAAATCTTTAACTCCAAGTTTGGACTAGCTAGTTTGTTTAATTGGATTTCACTCGTTTGTTTATTTGGATTTCTCTGGTCAAAACTTAAACTATTGGTGCTTTCTAATTTGGTTCATTGTGCATAGACCATGCCCTCAATTTCAGCATGGCATAGTAAAAAGACTGGGTTTTTTATTCCAAAGTCATGAGTTTGTGATATAGTGTACTTAATGGGTATGTGGCCTTAAGTCACTTACCTTCTCAGAACCTATTTTCTCCTTTATAAAATCATAATACTTTACTAGATTAAAGAAATATTAAGGCATTTTTGAAAAAGACTCTGTAAATTGTAAAAGGTTAAACAGTTTTACATACAGTGCATTGTGTGACTAGTTAGTACTACTGTGTCTTACTAGCAGGATTTTTCAAGGCAGTGTTGACACAAATCTGCTAAAAATATAAAGCTCCACACATTTAAAGGAGCATGATAGGTTCAGGAAGATGAGGCAGATAAGGGATAACATCTTATCATTTATGTAATTATGGGCTCCAGAAGTTTATTTTTCTAAGCACTATATATGTGTGTATTTCAAAATAAACATAAGGCATCATGCATTTAAACATATATAAATATAATGCTTGTATTTATAAATCATCTTCCAAGAAAGAATAAATCAAAATTTGAAATTCAAAAAAAGAACCAGGTGGGCAATTTTCTGTAAATGAAGAATAACAGAGATTAACAGAAAAATTTATTTGAAATTATAACAAACCTTTCCTAGAAAGTAGAAATTAGATAGCAAATAGTTGTATTCCTGTAAAATAACAATGGGTTAAATATAATCAATTTGGTGAAGCATGACATTAGCATGACCAGCATGTCACCTAGAATATTTATATTCCTAACAATATATCCAAAATTTATAGTTTTCAAAGACCTTATGCTTCTCTGGAACCTTAATAAAATCTTTTGACATTAAGGGCATGGACATGTTTATTTAATTGTGACACTTCCTACCAATATCTATCTTTAGGACAATGACTGATTCAACACTTTCTCCCCAGTATCATGCAGTATAATTGGTACCTTCCATAATCAATGATTAGTAAACATTTGTTGAATCAGATAGAAAATATTCAGTACTTTCTAATTAATAGGTTGAAATCCCAAGAACAGAGAAATTAAATTTCATGCTACTACCAAGAGTTCCTGGAATTCAATGTAGTTTTAATGAGTTATCAAAAGCAACATAATTGTATAATTTTTCTCACTCTTTGAATTACTACTAAAAAAGTCATATTCATGTAGTTAAAAAGGTAGATGTAACAGTGAATATAGTCTATTTTATTTTTGTGCAAATGACCGAGTCTCATTGTATATTTCCTTCCAATACACTTTCATATTCACTAAGCATTCTTTCATTTAAGAAACAACTGGACATATGTTATACAACACGATAGTCATTGGGGATACAAGATGAGTAAGCTATGATAGGCCATTATTAAGAAATTCTGAATAGAAAAGGAAACACTGAAATAATAAAATATATAATATTTTAGGTCTAACGATAGAGGTATACACAATGTTCTCTGTGTCATCAAGAATGAGATCCTAGTAATAGCAACTAACACCTACCTAATATTTAATATGTTCCATGTACTGTTCTAACTTCTTTACAATTATATTCTCATTTATGGCATACAGTTATTGGGTCAAGAATAGACATATGTGAAATAAATAAGAATCTCAGGACTCTTTCTTATAATGCCAGGAGGGAATAGAATCTCTTTCTTGGCAAATCTTGGTGTACATAGAGTATACCTATTTTGACACTGTAAAACAAAAAGCCTGAGATGAAAGCCTGTCTGAGGCTAATACAGCTTAGGAAATTTGGAGTGAATTCACAGAACTGAAGCTAAGCTAACTGTGAATTTTGCTCTATTAGTAGACTTTCAGTTACTTGAACAGATACATTTCCTTTTTAAGTGAGATTGAGCAAGGTTTTCTAAGACTTGTTACTTGAACAGAAAAGGACTATTGGTTTAAACACTGTGATCTTTTCATATGATTTTCTAAGCCCTCCTAACCTTTATACATTTCTCCTTTCCCTATAAATTCCAACCCACCCACTATGATTGAACTCAACTCTAATAACCGATATTAATCCTTTCAAGATCTCTCCAGTCAGAAGTAATTAATTACCTCTTTTGCTTCCATTGTATCTAGTGGCACTGATTTAATTGTCTTACATTTTAGTTAGCTGTTTTTCATAAGGATTTCCTTACTGGCTTTGTGATAAGAAAGATGAGGTTCAGATATCAATTTCTCCAATTATTAGTTGGAAGTTCATTAAACTTATTTGACTGAGAACTTCTTCATATCAGTAAAATAGTAATAATAAAAACTAAATTATAAGATTAAACAGAATGAAATTAGAGAACATATGTGCTACGGATTGAATTGTGTCTCCCACACAAAAATGTATATTAAAATCCTAACTCCCAATAGCTCAGAATGTGACTCTGTGTGGAAGTGGAGTCACTGAAAATGTAATTGTTTAAGAAGAGGTCCTACTGAAGTAGAGTGGACCTCTAGGTAAATATGACTGGTGTCATTATGAGGTGACAGACATGAGAGGAAAGAAGAGACAGGCAAGGAGAACACCGTGTGACAACAAAGGTAAAAATTGGAGTTACACAGCTGCAAGTCAAAGCTCAGCAAAGATTGCCTGCAAACCCACCAGAAGGTATGAGGAGGCCGGTAAGGATTTCAAGGGAGTATGGCCTTTGTAATGTTACAGGAAAGGGGTCCCAAACCAGACCTGAAGAGAAGGTTATTGGATTTCATGCAAGAAAGAATTCAGGACAAGACCGCAGTGCCAAGGAAAAGCAAGTTTACTAAGAAAGTAAAGTAGTGAATGTACAGCTACTCCATAGACAGAGTAGTGTGTGTCCGAGAGTAACAACACCCACTAGCAACCTGAGTTTGAGCTTTCACACTTCAGAACTATGAGACAATAAATTTCTGTTATTTTTAGCCACCTCATCTGTGGTACTTTGTTAAGGTAGCCCTAAGAAACTAATACCACATGCCACATACTGCTTATTGTAGAGCAAAATGTTAAACAACAGTGAGTTTACCTGATACTTACTAGGTAGGCACTAAATACTAGCTAAATTTTAAAAGATTTTATTTTTTTTAATTTAATTTTATCTTATTTATTTATTTATTTATTATTTTGAGACAGAGGCTAGCTCTGTAGGCCAGGCTGGAGTGCAATGGCATGAGCTCAACTCATGGCAACCTCTGCCTCCTGGGTTCAAGTGATTCGCCTGCCTCAGCCTCCTGAGTAGCTGGCTGATTTTTGTATTTTTAGTAGAAAAATACACCGCCATGCTTGGCTGATTTTTGTATTTTTAGTAGAGACAGGGTTTCACTGTGTTGGCCGGGCTGGTCTTGAAATCCTGACCTCGTGATCTGCCTGCCTCAGCCTCCCCTTGTGCTGGGATTACAAGCATGAGCCACTGCGCCATCCAAAGATTTTATTGATCTCTATATTGTTCTCAGTAACTAACACTCACACATACACACATGTGCATGAACATACATTTATATAGTATTTATACGTGCCCTGTATTTATATAAATATACACTAAATGTACCGTGTATATGTTTTTGCAATATGTATTTATTTTCTGATATATCTGTTTAAGGGGTTTTCAATGTGTATTAAGATCAATATTGTCCTTTCAGGTCAAGGCTGCATGAACTTTTCTTCCCACCTCTTCTCTTGCTGACATGCCTATACTAAGAGTCTACCAGTCTTCCCTAATAATAGCAATGACGTCTGTTTCTCCATGACTCTACACTCGGTTTTTCTTGCCACATGTAGAAGAAAGTTGGCGTCATTAAGGATTACCAGGCTTACTTTTATAAATGGGCCAGCAACTAACAAATTTAAAAAGACAAATTAAAACTTTAAGTTAGGGAAGTCAATTTAAATACCACAGAACTCAATGTTCTTCTAGCCAAATAGATTGTAATTATCTTCTTGTTAATTATTGGAAGTTTATGAATTGTGGAAGAACATTTTAAACTGTATTAAATCATATTGAAAGTGTGCTATACATTTGGTCTGCATATAGTATAACTTATTTTGAATGGGCAGTATTAAAGAAAATAGTTTTTAAAAGACTGATAATAGAATTATTTTCTGCCTTGAACTCAGTCCCATATTCAGTCTGGACTTTACACCATTAGAGCTCATGAGTCTCGAGCCTTTGAACTGAAACTAAAACCATACCATTGTCTCTCTGGGGTCTTCAGCTTTCCAACTGCAGAACATGGGACCTCTGAGCCTTCATAACCACATAATCCAACTCCTTATAGTAAATACCTTTGTATATATGTATCCTCTTGGTTCTGTTTTTCCGGGAAACCCAAACTTACACATACAATATGAATATTATTTACGAAATTTCCTTCTTGCCTCAGTTTCTTCAAAGGGAAAGCTTTTGACCTGAATTATTCAAGCATGTGAAGCTGCATCCACTCTTGAATGAAGGTGTATATTCTGGATACGAGGAAATATGAATTACGAGTACTCTGTAAATTCTGGCACATAAAGTCATACAGATTATATACACTGGACTCCTAAATTGGACACCAAACCACTTATATATGGGTGTCTCAAGCTGTAACCACTGATATATCAAACCATATATTGCATAGCAGCAACTGAATCCTTGAACACTGCATGCATAGTTTAAAGAAGTACATTTTGCCTACTTTGAAGTACTGTTTGAAGTTACATACACTGAAAACATGTAATCTGAAATCTTGCACCTTGAATACATTGCCATCTGAGGCTCTACCCTGAAATATTACTAGCCTTGTTTATTTTTGCTTTCTTTAAACACTAGTATCTAAAGCTATGCAGACAAGGCTTTCAATTTTTATTAATTTTTTTCCCTTTTATCCAGAGGCATAATTTAAAGGCCCTATATATAGGTATACTTACATGTGTAGGTCAACAGTCTGGATTTTATTTCATTACTGACTTTTAAACATCTGCAATTTTCCATGTCTTATTAGCTTAGTTGGGTAGTGTCTGATGTTAACCTAATCTACTTTGTGCAACCAATCTCACTATGAAAATGATTTCTGGACCTTCTTCCTTGTGTTTTCTCGTCCCTTTCTCTCTTAATTGCATCTAATCAGACAAGTCATTTCATTAGTATAAGCCCAGGGACTAAAAAGTGAATCTGGCAAAAATATGACTATGTATTCAGAAATTAACAGAACTACTGCTAAAAATCTGTAAAGAGTAATCAATTTCCTATTTCAGTTAGGTTCAGAAAACCTATAATGAGAACTGGATGATGTGCTATCAAAGGGCACAAAAACTAATGGTGTCCAAGTTATCTAAAATTTACTTGTCAGAAAAACAACTATAAAGAAGGGCATAATACCAGTTAGACTATTACAAGTATTATAGTGACTTATTAAAGCCAGTTTCTTAAGATCATTTAGGTGAGAGCTCTAAATATTTTTGGGGACAAGTGAAATAGCACATGGATAAGTGCCCTTTGACAGGTCTTTGAGGATCCTCTGAACCTGGATAAGTGGCATAAAAGTCAAAGCCCTTGGTCACAACCCACAGAAATTGCCTCCAGTCTAGAGTTTTACAAATTTAGGAAGTCTGGATAGGATGAACCTATACTAATTATTCTATTTGTCTATTACTTAATTAATTATCACTTTTGCTAATCTAGCAATTTTAGAAAGGATATTACATGTAGGAACGAAAAACAACGGCAAATGACCATTGAAATGCAAAATACTACACGATAGATATTGAATAACTTTTAAAATGAGACTATCAATATAGTTTTCTTAAAATTCAAATTTCAGTGAAATCTCATGTATAACTTTAAAAAGAATCGTAAGTTAGTAACTTGTATATTTATATGACCATAGAATTTTCTGCTCATTTGTATATTTAAAGGAAAACTACGCAAGGTTTTCTAAGACATAGGGTTCTCTAGTCTTTCAAATGAAAACACAAGAAATACTAAGTTTCTAAGTTTAGTACTGTTTTTCAGAAACTGTATAACACACTAAAAAGAAGTGTGTGTGAAGTTCTGCAAACACTCGCTACCCTACAAGAAAGAACTGACATTAAATCTGAAGAAATTATATTCACAGTTTCACAAATCATGTAAGAATAGTCCTTGGGGAAATACTAGATCTTTGTTGAATAATTCTGATAACTTGAATTTCAATCAGATATCAATTTCCTGCCAAAGAATTGTCTCTATTATCTAATATAGTTACTTCCCTGGCAAAACCGATTAGATTTAAAAGGTCAAAATTTTGAATGCCTCTGCTTTTATTTAATAAGTATTTAAATGAGTGGCTATCTACTGGAACTTATTTTGATAGGTACATAGACATTTTGTTCCTACAGCTATTAGAGTTAACTTTCATAAACATCAGCTTATTTCCTTATAGAGGTCATTTGAACTTCTGGACTATAGCACTATTATATTGACGAACCAACCTCTGAAGAACTGCTCTTCAAATGTTTCCCAAATAGTGTGTGGGGAAAAAACAGTCAATCCAAAAACATCTTTATTAAGGAATTCTGTGGTAAGAAATTACTCTTTTGTGGATTACACATTTCACCTCTCAAATAATTAACATCATATAGTATCCTAAAAAGAATAATACCCTGGACTTTTTTTATATCCCAGGATTTAAGATCGGAATTTATGATAAGAGATATTAAGTCATAGAAACAGTATTTTTAGATAGAAAAGAGTAGGTATGTGTAATGAAAATGTGTAAAGAACAAGCAAACATGATAACCATATAGATGAAGTCACAGAGAAAATGAATCAAGATAACAGTATTATTGTGAGGCACAGAGACACAAGAAAGGCCTCATCAGCAAATACAATCTGTAAAGATTAAGAATCACAATTTTCTTCAACAGTAAATAGCACTGTCTCATTCCAGAAAACAGTGAATGACCTTGGTAAGCATGTAGTGTACATGTGAAAAAGAAGAAAGTAGTGAAATGAGTTGTGACGTGAAGCTGTGAGGGTAGAAAAACAGGTGGATAAAACATTTGAGCACAACCTATTTTTATATAATATGATAAAAATGAAGAGTCATTGCACATGCTTTCTGAAGACTGGCCTGAATAAATGAAGATTGTTCTAATACCTGAGCAGAAGTTAGATTAAACCAAAATCAGCTAATTTTTCAGCTTGGTTGGGAGAGGGCTATAGTTCATTTTTTTAATTGAAAAGTTTGGGAGAATTAAGAGTTAATATTTTAGCATACATTACTTCTGAGCTGAACTTTAGGATAAAACAAAACAAACAGAATAGTGGTGTCAAGAGTTTACAGCATCTCTAGAGTGTATTTAGGTTGCTATTTCTTCCAGTAACGTCCTCAGGTATATAGTTCACCCAATCAACACTCCCAATGTTGTCCGTAGAACTACAGACAAGTAATTTGGGAAACTATTAATAATGACCATGGAAGCAAGCAGGACTCATTTAAGAGGCAAAAACAAAAGGACTTTCCCTTTGTCCTTTCCAATTATGATTTGGGAATGGGGTAACTTGTTTATGCATAGTATTAAGGGTCATATAGTATGAAGAAATCATAAAATTGCAAGTTTTGGTTTGCATTACTCTAATGTGGGTTCATTTAATCTGAGATCTTAAATATCGTGCAGCCTTAAATCACTGCAAACATTTGCGTCTTTATTATGCCAGTTATTTCCAAAATGTATTGTTATACATGTCACTTATGTTTTTAAGCTAATATTACTGTAGGATAATCTCCTTGTTCCCCTCAAAATAGTCATGAAAGTTTACATTTTAAATTTCTTTAAAAAAAAGGGGGAGCCCCAAAAAACGCCTAGGAACGCTCAGCCCTTGGGCCTGTGCAGGGTGGGGAGGGCCAGGCCTCAGCGCATCTGGTAGTCGGTGGAGCAGGACAGCTCACACAGCTGGCCCTTGAAGTCCAAGTCGATGGTGAAGTCCAGGTGCCGACTGTTCTTGGAGTTGGGCCACATGCCGATGGTGCCGAAGATCTCCTCACCTGTCTTCACGGTCAGGTAATCCTTTATGTAGAACACCGTCTGCTTCCAGTGCATGTACGGGGACTCCGGGCTGGTGGAGAAGCCGGTCCTCTTGTGGCAATGTGTGAACTCGATGTTGAAGTAGGCCACCAGGGCAGGCACATAGTCATTCCGCTTCACTTGCAGGCAGAAAGGGGAAGTGAAGGTCAGGTCTTCCATCTTGACAGTGTAGATGTCCACCTCCTTTATGAGGCAGGCGTTGGTGACCAGCTGTTTTGGGTCCACCACGTCCAGTAGGGGCTCCTTGATGGCCACATCTTTGATGCAAGACATATCAAAGTCATACACATTCTCCCACCAGTGGATTTTGTAGTCTTTGTACTGCCGGTCCTCGATGGCCGTCACGTACAGCATAGCTCGGTCTGGGAAGATGAGGCCAACGGGAGCCAGCCACTTGTCTCGGGCATAGAGCACTGTGTTGAGCAAGGACTCATAGAAGAAGCAGTAGCCCATCCAGTCGCTGATGATGTCCACCTTCTCCACTGGGAGCTCCACTTCCTCCACCTTCCCTTTGATGATGGTTACCACGTGGTCTAACTTGTTGGCTTTGACGATCTTCACCACATAATCAGAGATACTGGAACACTCGATCCAGATGACCTTGTGGGCCCCGGCCTTGGCGGCAAACATGCAGAGGATGCCAGTGCCTGAGCCCACGCCCAGCACCACTTTGTCCTTTTTTTTTTTTTGCTACAAAAATGTTTAATTAGGCCAAACTACTTACTATGAAAATGCTTTAAAATGCAGCAGGAGGAGATGTAAAGACTCAAAGAAGTGCATAGTGACAATGGCTATCAGAATACACTTAAGAATCCATACTGCTCCCCCCTTTACCTAGAAAAGGAAGCTTCTAGGCTACCTCCTCCTCCTCAGCACACTCCTCAAATTCCTCCTCCTCAGCACACTCCTCAAATTCCTCCTCCTCAGCACACTCCTCAAATTCCTCCTCCTCAGCTGTGGCATCTTGGTATTGCTGGTATTCTGATAGCAGGTCATTAAGGTTGCTCTCAGCCTTGGTGAACTCCATCTCATCCATGCCCTCGCTTGTGTACCAGTGCAGGAAGGCCTTGTGCCTGAACATAGCTGTAAACTGTTTGGAGACGCATTTGAAGAGCTGTGTTGTTACCAATGAAGGTGGCCGACATTTTTAGCCCCCAGGGTGGGATGTCAAATACGGCTGTTTTCACTCTGTGAGGGATCCATTCAGCAAACTAGCTGCTGTTCTTATTCTGAATGTTGAACATTTGCTCATCCACCTCCCTCATGGACATGTGACCTCTGAAAATGGCAGCTACAGTTAGGTAGCACCCATGATGGGGGGTTACAGGCGACCATCATATTCTTAGCATCGAAGAGTTGCTGAGTGAGCTCGGCCACCGTCAGGGCCCGGTATTGCTGGTCAGAGGGGCAAAGCCAGGCATGAAGAAGAGCAGCCAGGGAAATGGAACCATGTTCACTGCCAGCTTTCGCAAGTCGGCATTCAGCTGGCCTGGGAAGCACAGGCACATGGTGACCCCACTCAGGGTAGCAGACACCAGGTGATTCAGGTCACTGTAGGTGGGTGTGGTCAATTTTAAGGTCCTGGAACAGATGTTATAGAGTGCTTCATTATCAATGCAGAATGTCTCATCTGCATTTTCTATAAGCTGGTGGACGGAGAAAGTGGAATTGTAGGGCTCTACCACGGTGTCTGACACCTTGGGTTAGGGAAGTACGTTGAATGTGTTTATGATCCTGTCTGGGTTCTCTTCCCGAATTTTGCTCATGAGAAGGGTACGTATTCCAGACCCAGACCCACTCCCCCGACCCAGGGAGTGGGTCAGCTGGAAACCCTGCAGGCAATCACAGCTCTCACCTTATTTTCTCACAACATCTCACAGGCTTCAGGCCTGCAAGGCCATGTGGAGGAAGGAATAGGACACCTGAGCCCTGCAGGAACAGAGCCAACACCTGGACAGTGAGTGGGTGCAGGTGGCCTCCGTGAATGCTGCATACTCGGCCTATCTCCAGAGCTATTTGTCCTGGCAGGCACAGATGGAGCAGCTCCAGGCGGCTTTTGGGAGCCACATGTCATTTGGGACTGGGGCACCCTTTGGGGCTCGAATGCTCTTTGGGGGCCAGGTGCCTCTGGGAGCTCCGCCGTCCTTTCCCACTGGGCTGGGATGCCCACAGCCTCCACCCCTGCATGGGTAGCAGGCTGGTACTCCCCCACTGCCCTTCTCCCAGCCCCCAGCCTTCCTTACAGCCTCACCTGCGTCCCCTCAGAGCCCGTGACTGCAAACTCTCATTATCCACCATGTGCAGATGGTACAGCTGGGGCTGAACAACCACATGTGGAACCAGAGAGGGTCCCAGGCACCCGAGGACAATATGCAGGAGGCAGAATGACTGCTGTCCTGACCACCTGGGGAACACACCTAGACCCAGGCATCAGCTTTGGGCAGGATCCCACAGACCACCCCAGTCTGTCCTGTTCCGTGGGACAAGACATTGCCTGGGAAAGTTATCTGCCACTTTCAGGATATTGCACAGGAGCCCTTCATTTAGGACAAAATGGACGCTCTGGCCTTTAGGGTGGCCAGAACTGGACATGGTGCTTACAATTCCAGTCTATTTCTGGTTGAGGGTTCTTGGTGGTGGAGGTATTGCTACTGTCTTTTAATTATAATAAATATTTATTTAACGCTTCTGCAGCACCATTGTTTTCTGGGACACCCTCTGCTCTGCTATTTGTTATAAAACATGTGGCTCCCGCACCTACAAAAGGGAACCGGAAGCAGGAAGTGCACACCTCATGGAGGGCATAAGCCAGAAGTGGTCCACATCTGCTCTCATCCCACTGGCCAGAATATAT
>CM052650.1:102660529-102691830 GCA_028533165.1 Leontopithecus rosalia
ACTGGGTACATATCCAAAGGATTATAAATCGTTCTACTATAAGGACACATGCACACGAATGCTCATTGCAGCACAGTTTACAACAGCAAAGACCTGGAACCAACCCAAATGCCCATCGATGATAGACTGGACTGGGAAAATGTGGCACATATACACCACGGAATATTATGCAGCCATCAAAAACGATGAGTTCGTGTCTTTTGTAGGGACATGATGAACCTGGAAACCATCATTCTCAGCAAACTGACACAAGAACAGAAAATCAAACACCGCATGTTCTCACTCATAGGTGAGTGTTGAACAATGAGAACACATGGACACAGGGAGGGGAGCACTACACACTGGGGTCTGTTGTGGGGAAAGAGGGGAGGGACAGTGGGAGGTAGGGAGTTGGGGAGAGATAGCATGGGGAGAAATGCCAGATATAGGTGAAGGGGAAGAAGGCAGCAAATCATACTGCCATGTGTGTACCTATGCAACAATCTTGCATGTTCTTCACATGTACCCCAAAACCTAAAATGCAATTTAAAAAAAAGAGGCAAAATCAACATAATTTGGTAAATTAGAGAAGATGAAGTAAATTAGTAAGCTCAGAGGATGAGAGTGTGGGGGTGAGATTTATGTTACTATCGACAATATTAAGGGTAGAGTTGTTTTTTATATGTAAATGAGTATATTTACTATGTACTTCAAAGTACTTATATTATATGTTTCTTAAGTACATGTTTTGTTATTGCTATTGATTCAATATTCTCCTTTGATTTTTTGCTAAGATTTCTAACGATAGTTGGAAGTAAAGTATTCTGCCTAGTAGAAAATGTGTGGGATTACAAAACAGTCAAAGACCCCAGGTTCAGTTACAGCTCCCAAATTAATCCTCTGAAACTTTAGCCAAGACACTCTCCCTTTCTTGGCCTAAGTTTGCCATTTATTGAAATTAGGTATAACATGTAGTGGTCACTTAAAATATTCAAATGAGTAATGGCACTTTTGAGCCTGATAAGATTGTAAGCAGATTTGTACTGTATAAGTATATACTTGTGCTACCTTTCCGCCAAAGTTCCCTTTCTTCAGTATCCTTCCAATTTTTGCTTATGTGAGCTTCTCAGTGAGGACCTCTCTGAGCAATTCTGCTGAAAATTCAGTTTCTGCTTCTCTCCACCCTCATCCTTCCTTGTGATTGTCTTTTCTCCACACTTCTTACACATTATTTTATTCTCATACATACTTTATACCTTTGTACAACACAGAATATAACATGAATGATATATCTGGAACACATCTACCATGCAGCTTGTCATGATTTGAATATTAGCCACAATGGCAAATTGAACTCAGAATAAAACTACTTTTACAGAGTATATTGTTAAATCAGCAATATAAAAGATATTCATGTGCAGGGGGATAACTCATTGACTTCTTATCTCCTTCTAGTGACACAAATGGAATTCAGTTAATCTTGGCAGCATAAAAAGAATAAGAAATCTGAAAGTTAGAATAGCCCTGAACTGGGTCTTGGCTATACATAAAGATGATCCTGAAGGACTTCTCATAAAAAACACATGAACTAATTTAGAAAAAAAATGATGTAAGATATTTTGAGAAAGCAATAGTATCAGGCCTGCATATAACCTGACACCTATTAAAATTTGCATGAAACATTAAAAAGACAAAAACTTTCACAAACTCATAAAACTAAATGTAAGAGTTTTCAACCTTAGCACCGCTGACATTTGGGCTGGAAAATTCTTTGTGGTGAGATGCCATCTATTCTAGGACGTTTGGCAGTATCCCTAGTCTTTACCCACTAGATGTCAGTAACACTCTCACCCTTCCATTCTCTGCACGCAACTCACATCAACCAATAGTGTCTTCAGACAGTCCCAAATGTCTCCTGGGAAGCAAAAATCACCCCTGGTTGAGAACCCTTGCCCCATAGCCATAAAGAGCAAATAGAGAGTTCCTTGTAACAAGCAGATGCAAGATGCAAGCTAAGTAAAAATCTACAAAGCACGATAAAAGGAAGTAAATCTATAACCCTTGGATGGAAATACATATCTGAAATGTTAATAAACATTACAGCTTTAAATTTTTCTAGTAAATATAAATTAAATATAAAATTTACCTTTAGCAGAGAAAGAAGATACCAAGAAAGTAATAGTACCTAACATTATAATAAATTAATATAAAAAAATGTAACTAAAAGAAATTATACTCAGTGGGATGAGTAAGCTAACCTTAGAATTTAAAAAAGTTGTTAACTTCAAAAGCCATTGGCATAAATACAACATTTTAAAAATATAAGAAGACATCAGCAAATATGGATGAAAAGGGAAATTTAACACATGAAATTCTGTATTTCATAGAAAAATATTACAACTTGGGACTGAGGCAGGAGAATCACTTTAATCTGGAAGGCAGAGGTTGCAGTGAGTTGAAATTGCACCACTGCACTCCAGCCTGGGTGACAGAGTAAGACTCTGTTTCAAAAAATACTGAAGAAAAATAGGACAATTTGTTATTAATGGAAACCATAGAACAATGAAAGTTGAATTGATATTTAAAAAATCTTTTCTACAAATAAAGATTGCAAGATTTTTCACTACTCCAAATATTAATACAATTCACTAAAGTTGACTTAAAGTTGGAGAAAAAAGAAATCTAAAATAAATGTATGTCTGTGCTCAATTATATATGTACATTACAACTAAAAAGATCACAATCTTTAAAAACATGAAATAAACCTAAAAAGTAATAGCAAAGACAAAAATAATATCAAAAAACACTGTGTATCAAAACAGAGAAGACACAAACGAGACTCCAACGCTCTTGAAATTTCAGCAAGACAAAACACAATGCCGAAATGAAAAGTCTGCAAAGCAAATAATAGCATGACTATTGTTTAATATACTTTCACTGCCTATGTATCACATGCTAGGTATTACATATAAATTTATTTAATCTTCAAAATCACCAAATGAAGTAAGGTGTCTCAATGCTGCCACATTACAGAAGACTGATATTTACTAAAATGGGTAAATAAAAAACAGCACATTTGGTCCTTGTGTGCATGAAGGAATGGATGGGTTCAGAGAGTAAGAATCAGAGATTTCTCTGAGATGTGCTGCATTTAAAGTGCATTTGCACCGGTTTCTCCTTTATCCTGGAGAACCTTTCTCTCAGATTTGTATATCACTCACATCCTTACTTTAGTCACCTCTTCATAGGGGCTGTACTGAACACCATATTAAAAACATCACCTCCTGCCACCCTCTTACATGATTTCATTTTTATGTATGTAAATACCGTGCTAAGCAATGGAGGCAGGATCTATAGCTGATCCATGTTTCATGCCCAGCGCCTATTATAGTGTGTAAATATTACTGAGTAAATATTATTTACCTAATTAATAAATAGAGAAAGGATGTGATAGAACATTCTAGAAGCAAATACTGGTGAAAATCAGAAAATCCAATTTTGGACGTCAGTGCTGCCTGTGATTCCACAATCACAGACATGATCCAGCCTTCTGATGTGAGTGGCTCAGGGCCATGCATTTGGTGATTTTATGTGGATAATTAGGGCCAAGAGTGGGTAAAGGGGGAAATCTGAGTTTTAGCAAAATTCATGCAATATTTAGCCAATCCCACAAAAGTAGGAATTTCAAATTGTGTGTGTTGGTCAGTAAATTTTGGTCTCAATGCTGTACTAATGGAAAATATTTTTTATGTGGTGTGGTAGAAGATTATGATTCTTCATATCTGCTGCTTCCAGAAAGCTGTAACATTCAACACTAAAAATAAATTATGTCCTTAGCAAAAAAAAAAAAAAGTTTGAGATCTATTTAAGGAAAAAATGTTATTGTTTTAACTTATCTTAAATTATATACTATTTTTTGCAGCATGGACACAATGGCTTTTTACTGATGTGGCTTAAATCCTGCAGTAGAAGACATCATTTGATTCTGAAGCTCACTGACTTTCTTGTTATTGACTCTTATTAATATATAATTCACTGCTTTCCATTTTGAGCATTCTATGTGATTTTTGCAGATGAATTCTATTTTAATTATCTTGACTCAAATTAGCTCATACCTTAATGAAACCCAGAGAATAAGTTGGTCAATTGTGGCTGTATACAACAGTAATCTGGTTAACTTTGAATCAGATTAAATGTTATTAGTTGATCTCAAAGAGTAGAAATTTATTAATTACTATAATATAATATAACATAACATAATATAAATGCCACCTGATACTAATACAATCACCTTAATGGGAATTTCATTCAGTAGTTTTAATTTTGAAATTTGCTCTTTTGCCCTTGTTATATGGAATGACTGGTCTTTGCTCTTCTCATGGAAAATTTTCTTACATGTGTTTCCTAGGTATTTATTTGAGTGCTTTATTTGTTTCCAGAACATATTTATTGTTGCTTCCTGATTTTTTGTGTCTTCTCCTTTCCTATATTTTATTTTATGGAATTTATATTTAAAATACAATAAATCTTATCTATTATGTCTCCGGCACTTAACACATTGCTTTGTTAATTTTATTGCTAAGAAATATTAAGTCACAATGTGATAAAAATGGCTGATGTAAGCATTAGGAACCCTTCAGTTAAAAATTATTTCTAATTTGTATTTACTGCTATGATATGAAACTGCAAAATTATCTCAATGTCTGAATTTTACATTAAAAAAGAGACTCAAACAATAAATTATATATTTTAAGCCAAACAGTCTCAGAGCATGGATTTGAATGTCATTTTATTTTTGATATGATTCCCTTATCCTACCAGTTGCCTTTTATTCTATACCACCAGATCAAAACAAATCATTTATCACCACCATCAAATCACACCTGCATATATGTACATATTCATTAAGAATGAGCTACCCCTCATCTTTTAGCTGTAACTTTCAGTCAAGACTCGATAATGAGAAATGCTTGGAAACTTTCTCTTCTCACGTGGACTTCAATATAGCTAAATAATTTCTATGGTGAGATGAATATGTTTCAAATTCGTTCAACTCTTTTGGCTGGAATAAAATTGCTTCAGAATCTGTTAGCCAAAATAATCTTCCAGTAAAATAAACATAGTGAAGAATGAAAGGAAAATACTTCATTATAATTGGAAGTGGTGACAAGAATTGAAAGATCTATATATATAATTTTCATTTTCTTCTTATGTTCATCCGTAGGAGTCAAAAGGAAGAACTTTAACAGGATGCTGTAAAATACTTTAAGTGTTCCTGAATGTTGTATTCCAAAGTTGTTCCTTGGGGAGCTAATGAACTTATTACCCTCTGGGGCCTCCTTTGCTCAAAATATTTGCTAGAGATTTTGGATATAGCTTGGTCCTTGAACTCAAAGTGACTCTGAACACTCGTGATGTAACAATGACATAATATTTAACCTTACTGAGCTCCAGTTTCTTCATATAAACAGACCTTAAAGTATTTTCATAATAATTAAGTCAGATAAATTATGAGAAATCCCAAGTACGTAGTGAAAGTTTCATACTGCAAAATGATATTCTTATTTTAATGGACATTCTGCATAATTCAGAGCAGTAATATACAATGTGGCCAATTAGCAGTTTTCACTAGACTGGAATGGAAATAATATTGTCAAAAGATGCTTTAAATGAAGACTATACCATCACAGATTATATAGGAAATATTCCTACAGGAGGTGGGTACCAGCTTAGCTATTGCCTCATAAGATAGAATTTATCTTGAATTATCATTTTGTCAGAGTAGTACAAACTTCTGATCTGATTATTACGCTGAGAATTCCTCTCTCAGGGTGATGACAGATGTTATACTCACAAAAATTTATGTGTAGTTTTGTCAATTCACAAATTTCTAGTCAGTGTGGAAAGCCAGCTTAATATCACAATGTTATTTAGCAAACTTCAAATCACGATGAGGGCAGCTAGTTTTATAAACCGAACATTAATGATATCAAAATATGAGTGCCTCCACCACTGTCCTTTCAGAGGACCAGGATGCCCATCCCGATTATCAGGGAAACCTGCTCAAAGTTAAATCTGACATCTTGATCCAAACATCTGACCCAAATCTCTCATAATTATAATCATCTGGGGAAACATTTTTTTCTGCTTTGAAACTACCACAAGACCATGAGTAGTAAACTAAAATAAATAACAGTTTTAAAAGAGATAAAAGTTTTTGGGTTTTTGAAAAATCTTATAAACAAAGCTTACAAGAAAAGAATATTTTCCAAAGAAATAAAATATTAAAATACAGTGGGCATGTAACCGCAAACAAAAGATAATGCACTTGAAAATGTGTAATATTTACCTAAAACTGATAATTTTAAAATGTATTTTGTCAGTAAATGGAAAAAGATTTTGATATTTCTGAATAGAAAATTAAGGTTACATATTTATCTCAACATTTGAAATGATTTAGTTAATGAGGAAATGGAATGGTTGCTCAAAGAGGAGTTAAAAGCAAAATTATTATATGGACAGGTAAAGAAAATCCTGCAAGGGAATTCATAAAATTCACTGTTATCAGCTATTCTGTCAAAAATTGTAAGTGATCATTTATATTTATATTTCAGATACAAATTTTAACTCTGATGTGATATAATTCCGGTATTTAGAGATTCACTTCTGCTGTACTATGTTGCATATGAAAAAATCAAGTAAGTCAATAGGAGTAAACAGAAAAGTTGGGCACAACACCCTTCTATTTTATTTTCCACATAGGGAGACTGCTCTAAACTTTGCAGTGCATTACATATGTTTAAAAAGTGAAATGGATCAGTTATACCTTAGTATTTTAGTTTTGGAATGACAGAACATTAATTGAATCTTTTAAGGCAAGCGACATGGGACCTAGGTGACACATTTTCTCTTTTACATTACCATTAAGGGTAAGAAAGCAGGCAGTAGGAAATGACACTGTAGTAGTATAACATTAAAGTACGTAAGCAGAGAGACCTATGCTAGTCATACCTTATGCTACTAAAGAATATTTAAGGAAAGAAAGGAAAGGCACAGGAAATCTAAAAGAAAATATAAAGGAAAACACTTTCCTTCAGGAATCAACCATAATATCCTAATGTAACTTGTGCTGGCCTCTTTTTCCTCATATATGTGATGAAGGCCGACAATAATACAAAAAAAAAGTACTGTTTGTGAACACTCACTAAGAACCAGACACTATTTATTATAATACACTCATTCAATAACTATTCAAAATAAACTTCTTCATTTTGCAGATGGTACAATGAAAAGTGCAGTACTTTTCTTAAGGTCTCAGAGCTAGGAGGCATAGGGGACAGGCTTTGGAGCGCCATGGCATGACTCAAAAGCCTATGCTTAGACACTGCACGATGTAGACAGTTTTTTTCTTTTTTCTTTATTTTTTTTTAAATTGTACTTTAGGTTCTGGTGTACGTATGCAGATCATGCAGGATTGTTGCATCAGTACACACATGGCAATGTGGTTTGCTGCCTCTATCCCACCATCACGTACATCTGGCATTTCTCCCATGTTATCCTTCCGCCACCTCCCCATCCCCTGCTGTCCCTCCCTTGGATCCCCCCAACAGACCCCAGTGTGTGATGCTCCCCTCCCTGTGTCCCTGTGTTCTCATTGTTCAACACCCGCCTATGAGTAAGAACAAGCAGTGCCTGATTTTCTGTTCTTGTGTCAGTTTGCTGAGAATGATGGTTTCCAGATTCATCCATGTCCTTATGAAGGACATGAACTCACAATTTTTTATGGCTGCATAGTATTCCATGGTGTATATGTGCCACATTTTCCTTGTCCAGTCTGTCATCGATGGGCATTTGGGTTGGTTGTAGGTCTTTGCTGTTGTAAACGGTGCTGCTATGATCATACGTGTGTATGTGTCTTTATAACAGAAAGATTTATAATCCTTTGGATATATACCTAGTAATGGGATTGCTGGGTCAAATGGAATTTCTATTTATAGGTCATTGAGGAAGTGCCACATTTAGACAGTTTCTTAGATTTCTTTCCCATCTGAGTGCCAATACTTCCATGATCCTGAAGACAAGTTACGATATACATTTTATACTCGTGATCTTTACGCTCTGAAACAAAAGAGATTAATGAGAAACTACATAAATGTTATGATTTATTTTTACAAATGCTTTCCATGTGGTCACAATATGCATATATATCTTGGATATCAATGACCGCTGAAACTCTAGAACAAAGACTGGATTATTCATACACATTAATGAATACTCTTGCCCTAAGCATACCAAAATATATGAATTTGTGCTAATATTATCTATTTAATTTCACATCCATTCCTATAAATTCAAAGTGAAAACAATGAATGCAATTCTGCAAACTATAAATCACATTTGTAAGAAATCAGTTATCAGATGCCTGTTTAGAGCTCTGATACATTTCATAAAATGCTTTTTAAACATGGAGTTGAATTTTCCTTGTCTATAAAATGTAATAGAGGAGGTTAACTCTTCTGTTTCGATTATTCCAATCCTTAAAAACAAAACAAAGTACATTTTACTCAGCTTCAAATTACCTTGTATGCCATTGGTCTGAAAGAATGTATTAGCAAAACCATGTTCATTATAGCCTAATATCTCACTGTCAACTCATTAGTGGCTTAGAACAAACAAAATCTGAAAATTAAAAAACATATTCACTCATGACTTCACCTTACCTATTGTTCAACACTAGTCTAAAATAATGTACTAAAAATACAGTCAGAGTATTTTCTTGTTTTATTCGCACATCACTAGTTTCATTAAATAATACCCTGTGGCCAAGCATCTATTTGAGCCATTGGTTATCCACAGAGCCTTTTGTTTCAGCATTTTGATGTTGTTATATAAGTGAGTGTATTTGTCGACAATTAAGAGGAAAGTGAGTGAAACAGAGTGACGAGTGGGTAGGTAGCACCTGTTTCCATCCAGAACCTTAGACAAGGCTGGAGCCTCCATTTGAAGAGCAAAGCATGAAATAAATAAGTATAGTTTGGACAGGGTGTTTTCTGGTGACAAGTTTTGCTGTAGATGCCAAAAGAAGAATGGCATGAATTTAGGAGATACTATTTCGTTCTATTTTGACATTGACATCGACATTGCTAAGTAACTTCCAGGTGAGCAGCAGATGGCAATGTTATCCATGAGGTAATTTCAGATTTTCACAGTAAGGAATTGTTGTGTTAGCACCTAAGATGAACAGGAAGAACATGGCAGATGCCTTTTGTTGGAGTAGGTGAAAATAACCAATTGATTGCTTTGTGATCTTATAAGTTATTCTTTTGGCACTTTCAGAAATAGATATGAGGAGATGTCAATAGAAAATGAAGAAGATTTTAACATCCTACATATGCCAGTGGGAAAAATAAAATGCACTTTAGAAAATTGACACTAATGTGACTTCATTTGATTTCACTGGGTGTTGAGGTCTGGGAACACCAAAGTTTCACTTATTTAAAATCAGTTGATAGATACCTCAAGAGTCACATTTATAATTTGAGATATGTAACCCAAGTAAATTGAGCATTGTTATCAGCTTGAATTGATAAATATAATATCTGAAAATTGTCTTTTCATGATTGAGATAGTTATTACTAATTTTTTCATACCTAACTAAGCAATGACTGTCACTTCTAGTTTCACCTCATCATTCTTGCTAAATATCTTGGTCATAGTGAGATGTTGTGTTAGTATACCTGATATGCTATGCAAATGTGTAGTGTATCATAAAAGGGAAAAGAAAATATATTTTTTCACCATTCGATCATTCATTCATTTTTCAGGGAAAATATACAGATAGCAATAGGTCACTTAGTCATTTGTACACACGTTGCATATATGTAGGTGCTATATAGATTAAGTTTGTGTCTAAAATTTTTATGTTTTAGACATCTGATTACTATTATATTGGATGTAATGCCTTTTAAATATGTGATACAAAACGTGATTGTGTGCAAATTACTAAGACAATATTTTAGCTTCCAAAATTCCTTACAATATTCTAGTTTTTATAACTTTGAAACATTATGAGCTTAAATTATCTTAGTTTTGGCCTTCATGCTATAAATGTATAATGTAATCATGTAATTTTACTTAAAATATGCTATTTTGGTTAAGTTATATAATTATAATCTTTTGAATTCTTCATAACTACAAAAATTCCTGAGAGAGATTTTAGCTAAACTTATAGATAGTTGGACTCCTATTTAATTGTTGATTATATCTTTATTTTTATTATTTAATATTTGCTAATTATTGTCAAGATAATATTCTCTATATGTTATATATATATATTCTTATAATAATTGAAACCTACTTTCTAAAGTAATTGTCTATGATAAACTTTGTTCATATTCAATGATAATATGTAGTGAACACGTTTTCTAGAATCTAGGAACCAGATGTAAAACAAAAATGAACATAGCTCATGTGCTCATAGAGCTTACAGCTGAGTAGGGATAGAAAGACATTAATTAAAATATCAAGTCTGGAAATGTTTAAAGAAAGAAGCACAGGGCTATGAAAATATAAGGGGTTGGATCTAGTGATAAGTGAGGTAAAATATGTTTGAATAAAAATTAAGTAAGAATAGCTAACATTGAAAATCATTATAAATAGAGAAAATGGCAGATGTAATGGGAATAGGAGGATATAAAGTGTATATTATGATAACAAAAGTCATAATGTGGTTTAAGCCTGAAGAGCAAAGAGGAACAAAGGACAAAGGCATAGAGTAAGAGCAAGTATAAATGGGGGCCACAGTGTAGTTGGGCAATGCTAGGTTTTTTAATGCCTTTCCAGACTTTGGACTTTCAGAGCAATGAAACACAATTCAGCACTTTTTTTGTCAGAAAATCCATACTTTTAGATGCAAGGAGAAATTTTGGGAAACAGTTATAACAGTCTAGTTAAGAGACAATGTTTTCTAACTTCAGTGACATGGTGAATATAAATTGATAGAATTGAAGAATGCTGAAATAATAAAGTTAATGGATGTAGATAAGGAGTAAGGGAAACACAGACCTTTTAATGTATAAGATGGTGTGTTGATGACATTCATTGAAACATGTACTAAAAGAGAATGCATTTGATTGGAGCAGAATTGAGATTGGATTTTGTACAGGTTAAATTTGAAGTTATTTACATTTTAAATTTAATTAACATAAAATTGTGTGCTTTTATTGTGTTCAACATGATGTTTTATACATTGTCACTCTACAATGTATATATACAACATATATATATATATATATATATATATACACACACACACACACTAGATATATGTATATCTAGACTAATTCTAGATAATTCACATCTGCACTATCTCACATAGTTATTATTTTTTGGTGAGAAAATTTTAACAGCTATTCTCTTGGCACTAAAAAAAATACAAAGAAGTCTTTTTAAACATATAAAAAACATGCTCTGGTAAAAATAAGTGGGAGAGGTTTCAAATATGTGGTTGACTATACTGGTTTGAAACTATGAAAGACTATCCAGAGGGAGACATGGATTTTTATATAGATGAAAACCTCATTTACATGAGTAATATTCAGGTAGATGATAACTAAAGCTGTACTCAAAGTTGAGAACAATGGTTAGAAAATATGAAATGAGAAGAAAATAAGCCTAGGGAAAATGTTTGAGGGATTCCTGCAATTATTTATAATATTTATAATTTTTATAAATATATAAATATATTTATAAATATATATAAATATAAAATTTATAATATTTATAATATTTATAATTGTTATAATAGAGATGAAAATGAAAGTTCAGGGAGGATTTGTAAAGAAAAAAAGAAAAGATATTTTAGAAGAAATGGTAAATACTTTCAGATGTTGCTGAAATATCACATAAGATCAGGATTGAAAATATGTCAATTGAATATTAGGCATAGAGAAAATTTTGTGTCCTTTGTGAGAACTTTCTTTTATTCTTTTTCTAATTTTTAAAATTTTCTAGCCAATTTTCTACATAAGCCTAGTAGAGAAACAAATTCTGTAAGTTAAATAAATTATCATCCAGTAACATCATGATTTAAGCTAAGAGTTATAAAAGATTGTTCTGTTAAAACCTTTTGAATTAAAAGTCAGTAACAAATCTTCTATTTATGAAAGCCTTTTCTCTTCCAATATAATGCAATTTAATATACGTATCTGTGGTTTGATAAGATGTTAACATAAAAGGAGACTTCATCTCCTTGAGTTGGTCTATAGAGGAAGTTTCTCTTGTACACTCAAACCCATAAGCTTATTTATCATTCTAAGGTTTTTGTCAAAAGGAGTGTGTGGTTTAGTGATGCAATTACATCCATGGATATCTCAGTTCTCTTTTCAGTTTTCTGCCTAGCTTATGTTCAGTGACTTAGGGAGTCATTAACCTTCACTGGGATAGTTTTTTGTATATTTATGCTATTTACAGATTATTCCAATAATAGAAAATTATGTTATACTAGTTAAGTAATGACTGAATAAAATTTCTATGACTCCAAAAGGAATTCCTGAGGATAAAGAACAATATTTGTTGGTTTTAGATGTATTAACTATTAGATACACATGGAATAATCATATTTCTTTGTTTTTTTATTTTTAATTTTTGCGAGTACATAGGTGTGTATCTTTATGGGGTACATGAGATGTTTTGATACAGGCATACAATATGTAATAATTTCATCATGGAAAGTGGAGAATATATCTTTTCAAGCATTTACCCTTTGTGTTACAAACAATCCAATTATACAGTTTTAGCTATTTTAAAAATAACTGTAGCCACCCTGTTGTGCTATAAAATTCTAGGTATTCATTCTAACTACTTTTTGTACCTGATAACCATCCTCATCTCCCTCACAATTCCCAAATACCCTTCCAGACTATAGTAACCATCCTTCTACTCTCTCTGTGTTCAATTGTTTTGATTTTTTAGATCCCACAAATAAATAAGAACATTTCCTAATATACTATAACTGCAGAATGATTTCTGCTCCTTTTTAAACTTCTACACATTCAACTCTTTTTAGATAAATTGATTCACATCAAATGTGATTACTATGAAATTTTCTAATTGCTGGCTTATAGAACTGATGCCAATCTCTATATAATATGGAATGTGAATATATATACACATATATATATTTGTGAGTATATACTCACAAATCCTTCATGACTAAGATGCCTAAGGGTTTTCAGTGAACAATATAGAAATCAAAGTAGGATACTTGAAATGTTACTTGCAAAACATGTAGATGAAGGGTTTTGAGCTTGGCAATATTTATGGACTGGCAGCCCCCAAATTTATTTGTTTTTGTTTGTTTTCTTTGAAGAGTGTGCATGAATGCTACTGCTCAGTTGAATGCCCCCATAAATACCAGAAAGAATGTTCTTCAGAGCTATGTGACTGCATACTGAATCATAATAATGTAAATTTTAGACAATTATTAATAATCACTGAGGAAAAATGCTGCAAATTGTTGCTATAATACGATAATTTTAGACTGCCTCATATACCCAGGACACTGGAATAAGAATTCTATTGAGAAATGCTGGCATCCATCCACTACCAATACTTATCATGAATGGGAAGTTAAGTGGTTGTTTTTCCAAGTTACGGTTATTCTGAGTTATTTGTTATCACGAATAGCGGAAAATATACACAAACATTTATTGTGAGGGGAGGCATGTTTAATTTCATGTAGCAGTAAAACTTTTAATTTGGAAGAAGCACACTTTTTTTTTATCTTTACATGAATGGCAAAGAGAAAGATTGCTTTTATTACAAAAATGCTAAGATTTGGAAATTGATCCTACAACGCAAAATATTTTTATTTACTCTTCTCTCTTGTAGGAAAGTTTCACTGAAATGTAACTTGCAGTTGATAGTCCTTTAAATCGAGTGTTTTTAAAATGTTGGACCAATTTTTTCTAGCCTTAATGGTTTCAGATGAGAACCCCACTGTTAATTGAATTGTTTTGCTCCTATAGGCAATGTGAAACTTCTCTGGACAGCTTTCAGTATTTTTTTCTTTGCTTTTTAAGTTTCTTTATGACATCTTTTTCTGCATTTCATTGGGTTTTTTGGATTTATTGGGTTTTCTCAGTTTCTGAAGTCTATAAGCTCATGTCTTTTTGTCAGTTTCGGGAAGTTTTCAAGCACTGTTTATTTAAATACTCTTTTAGATCCATTCTCTTTTTCTTTACCTTCTTGTACTCCAATTAGACAAAAGTTAGATCTTATTAATTGTCCCACAGATTCTTAAAGATCTGTTTATTTTCTATTTTTCCTTTTGGATATTGTACTTTATTTGTTTTATAATTTCATTTTTTTCTTTTAATAATTAACATTTCAATGTTGAGATTTCCCATGTATTTGAAGACAATTTGCAATTATTTCTTGAGGTGCATTTATTATTATTTATTTATTTTTTGAGACAAGGTCTCATTCTGTTGCAGAGGCTGGAGTGCCATGGTGCAATCACCGTTCACTGCAGCCTTAACCTCCTGGGCCCGAGTGATCCTTTTCCCTCAAGCTCCCAATTAGCTGGGACTATACACAGGTACAACCATGCCCAGCTAGTTTTTAATTTTTTTTTTTGAGTTGGAGGGCTCACTGTGTTGTTTAAGCTTATTGCATAATCCTCCTGCCTCAGCCTCCTAGAGTGTTGGGATTACAGGCATGTGCTCTCATGCCCGGCCTGAGGTATTTTATTATGACTGAGTTAAAATACTTGTCAAATAACTCTAACATCTGGTTGGTCTCAGTGTTGACATCGGTTCTCTTTTTCCATTCCTGTTGTGATTTTCCTGTTTTTTGGTATCGTGGGTGACTGCTTTTTATTGTGTCCTGAACATTGTGTCTATTATTTAAAGTGACCATGGATTCTACTTGAATCTTTTGCTTAGAAGGCAGTCATCTGCTTGGTTTTACTAAGCAGGTCTTGAACTACCTTTATAGGTTTTGGTTCCAATTACAATTTTCAGAGACTTAGTGGGCCTATTTTGGTCTGCTTTGTTGATTTGGTGCTTCTGGGTTCCCTGCAGATTCCTGCTGCTGCTGCCTGAAGTTCTTTAACACAGGCCAGGGGAAAGGAACCCCTGATGCATGGGGAAGAAGAGGCTTTGTGAACTAGCCAACTTACTGTGGAGGGATCTCCCTTGCTGCTTCTTTTTAGTCATCCATATACTCTTTTATATATATAATTTATATATATTATATATAATATATATAATTATATTATATATTGTATATATATTATGCATATATAATATATATTATATAATATGCATATTATATATTATATATTATGTATATATAATATATAATATGCATATTATATATTATATATATTATGTATATATATATATATATATATACCATATAATCTTTATATAATATGTATTATTGCATTTTAGGTTCTGGGGTACATGTAAAGAACATGCAGGATTGTTGCATAGGTACATACATGGTAATGTGGTTTGCTGCCTCCATCCCCATTACCTATATCAGGCATTTCTCCCTATGTTATCCCTCCCCAACTCCCTACCCCCCACCATCCTTCCCCTAGTCCCCACCCACAGACCTCAGTGTGTTATGCTCCCCTCCCTGTGTCCATGTATTCTCATTGCTCAACATCCACCTATGAGTGAGAATATGCAGTGTTTTATTTTCTGTTCTTGTGTCAGTTTGCTGAGAATGATGGTTTCCAGGTTCATCCATGTCCCTACAAAAGACATGAACTCATCGTTTTTTATGGCTGCATAGTATTCCATGGTGTATATGTGCCACATTTTCCTATCATTGATGGGCATTTGGGTTGGTTCCAAGTCTTTACTATTGTAAACAGTGCTGCAATGTACATACATGTACACGTGTCCTTATAATAGAATGATTTATAATCCTTTGGATATATACCCAGTAATGGGATTGCTGGGTCAGATGGAATTTCTATTTCTAGGTCCTTGAGGAATCGCCACACTGTCTTTCACAATGGTTGAACTATTTTACACTCCCACCAACAGTGTAAAAGTGTTCCTATTTCTCCACATCCCCTCCAGCATCTGTTATCTCCAGACTTTTTAATGATTGCCATTCTAACTGGTGTGAGTTGGTATCTCAATGTAGTTTTGAGATCCATAGACTCTTGATGGGGAAGAGGAATCTGTCATCTGTTGGGGAAGGAGAGTACTTCACTGGTCAGGAGATTGTTGTGGTTATCTTTCCCTTTCCAACTTTGTGTAGCCGCTTATTTTTAGCTTCTGATTGATACTCCATGCCAATACCAGCAGGCTCATTGTTGTTGTCAGGAGGACCTCAATTTGACATGGGGCAAGAACTATCTGAGCAATCTTCTCCAGCTTACTGGAAGGTTGGAAAATGCTGCATCTGGAGTGTTTTCCGTTTTGTGGGTTCATAGTTGCCCTATTGTTATCTCTGTCTTCTAATCCTGCAGTCTCTAGTTAGCATACCTTCCTCTTTCCAAATTTTAATACTCTCCTTTGGTTGCCTATGGAATTATTTCCCCAGACCATAGTTGTATTTAATGAAGAGAAACAGGAAGAGATGAGCTGGTGCCATCATGTTGAAACGGGTTCTTTGTAAATGTAATTTACTTTCTTTTACTCAGAAGAGGTATACAAGCGAGTTTACTTTCCCGTTAGTTTGCTTATAACTCATGTCATTCCACAAATAATTCCCCATCAGTATTAGTTTCCTAGAGATGCCATAACAAAGTGCTAAAACAAAAGAAATTTATCAACTTATAGTTCTCAATTCTAGACGTCTGAAATCACCATGTCAGCCGAGTTGTTTCCTACTGGGGCCTATGAGGTAAGGGTCTTTTCTTTGTTTGGGTCTCTGTGTTGAAATGTTCTTGGAAAGAAACACTTATATTGAATTGGGGACTACCTTGATGACCTCATTTTAAGTTGATTGTCTCTGTGAAGATCCTACATCCAAGGCTGAATTCTGAGATTCTGGGGGTTAGGGTTTTAATGTATGAGTTGTGGGGATATATGTTTCAACCATAACACCAGCTCACTTACTGTTAGCTCTGTTCTTTCAAATAATTCTAAAATCTTGGTATTCTCCTTGACTCGTCTCTTGATTTTGCATTCCACATGTGATACATCATTGAAATCGTATCCATTTGGGCTGAGCACGGTGGCTCATGCCTGTAATGCCAGCATTTTGGGAGGCCAAGACCAGTGGATGACTTGAGGTCAGGAGTTCGAGACCAGCCCGGTCAACATGGTGAAACCCTATCTCTACTAAGAATGCAAAAATCAGCTGGGTGTGGTGACAGGTGGTTGTAATCCTGCCTACTCAGGAGGCTGAGGCAGGAGAATACTTGAACATGGGAAGCAGCAGAGGTTGCACAGTGAACCACCGCTGTCCAGCCTCGGCAACAGAGTGAGAGAGTGAGACTCTATCTTAAACAAACAAACAAACACACAAACAAAAAGCAAAACAAAATTAACTGTAACCATCTTCAAATTCTAGAAGCATTCATCCACTTCTATTATGTCAGCAGTTATAATTGTTTCAAGTCATTATTATGTCTGTCCTAAATTATTGCAGTAACTGTTTAATTTGTTTTCCTGCTTCTACCCTTAATGTCTTTAGTCTCAACATAGCAGCCAGAGTGACATTGTCAACATGTATGTGAGATCATGTTATAAAACCTCCCATTGGTTTTCATTACATTGACCTCCTACCTTTACATGATTTCTCTTTGATTCCCTGGACTTCAAACCTTGCTACTCTTCTCCTTGCATCTTCTCCAGCCATCCAGAATTCTTACTATTCTCTACACTTTTCAGAAATGGCCTTGCTTCAGGGCCTTTTCACTTGCTGATTTCTTGACCCAGTGTATCCTTCACTTAGATATCTAAAAGACTATCTCTCTCATTTACTTTGAGCCATTACTCAAGTCACCTTCTCAGGGAGGCCTTTCATAGCACATTGTCTTAAATTTTACCCTGGTAAGGCATTTCATGACTTCATTTGCTTCTTTATTAACATAATATATATCTTGCTTTTTAATACATCAGTTTTATTTCTCTTCCATCAGAATGAAAAATGTATAAGATCATGAACTTTTTGTCACTTTTTTATATTACTACATCCTTGGTATATTAAGGAGTTTCTATAAGATAATGTTTTCTTGATAACTATTTATTAAATAAATGAATATATGTGAAAAAAATTGCAAGATACCAGTTATTTAGTCCTGGAAATTGGGTTAAATGTGGAAATGGGCAAAGTACAGCTAGGGGTTCTAATTTTTGTTGACACAGATCAAAAAAGTATATATGTATACTTTATAAACAAATTGTTGATAAATTAGAATAAAAATATTCACTTATATATTTTAAAAATAATTAAAAGTTATTTGTAACTGTATTTTAATACAAGTAGTTACCTTTTATTACACTCAATAACTCTTTTGGATGTACTTATCAACTCATGGCTTTTCTCACAGTTCGTTTCAAATTTATAACAGTGAAATAACAATTTCTAAATGCTTAAATTGCACAAGTATGGCTAGTGAAAGCCCCTTTAAATTGAATTATAATCCTTTCACTTATTCCTCCAACATTTTTGATAATCGAATATTCCCAACCCTTCATTTTTTATACTCCCAAGGCCTGAAATTAGGCATCTTCAAAGGAGTCTTGGTTCCCTTCAGTGAAATATGTTAGTAGAAGCCATGTGATCATAGGTGAGTTGGTGATGGGTGAGTGTTTTGTCCCTGATGCTGCTAATAGAGCACTTTTATGAGTGAAATATCTTAAGTATATTTCCTTTCTGGTTATGAGTTCACATTGATTTTCAAAGTTTAACATATCATATTGCCTGCCTTACTTTTTAAATAGTGTGTGGTTTCATTGATTACCAGTTTTCTCTGCATTGACATTTGGCATACCAGATGTCAGGCTGAGTTCCCAAAACAGACAACCCATGGCACAGGAAGAAATATGGGAGCCAGGAATGGACTGGACAACTGGAATATTAATGTAATTTAATAAGTTGTTCTTTTACAAACCTTTACCAAATACCAACCCTGCCCCCCTGCCAGTGACACCCACTATTGTTTCTATTTGTTTTTTTTTTGTGCCAGAGAAAAAATATTTTAGAATTTTTACCTGTTTTCTTTACTAGAATCTACTGTCTGTGAGTAGATAATATTTTGTTCACTCTCATGTTCCCATTGCCTCAAAGAGTGCTTGGCATATAATAATTTTCTAATTAATATGTTGAATGAATTAATAAATTTGTTATTCCTTACAAAATCCATAGGTTAGATGCCATCAAAAGAAAATGTTTATAGAGAAAGAGAGCTGAAGCTGAAGAAAGTGGATGAGTCATATTGTGTTTCAGGGCAAAGAGAATAATTCAAAATGGTGGCTAAGAGGAAGCCACTAGAGATAAAAGAAACAGTCAAACAAAAATGGGAGTGATAGAGGCCAGAAAGGAAAGGAATTTTACATTGAGATTTATGGTCAATGATAACCAATGTTTCAGTGGTCATTGTGTTTATAAGACAACCTCAGTAAAATTTTGATGTTGACGTTGTCAGTCCACAAAACAAGAAGACCAAGACCAATGGAATAAAAGAGTTCAGAGATGTACAGTTGTATATTTTGAAAATTTAAGATTGTGTAGTAAATTGTGTTTGGAGACCTTGTTAATATAAGAAGAAAATAAAACTGTGTAGAAGTGGATTGCTGCTGAACTAAAAACCTAAGTATGAGAAAGATAACTAGAAAGGTAATAAAATTAAAAATAGGAGAAAAGGACCTTCAGGAGATAATGGTTTGTTTGAGTGATATTTGATTAGCACCAAGCATAAGATACGAATTGATTATAGCAAAAGTGTAAACATCGAGAAAGTTAACAGAGAGAAACCACATTCTGCAAAGATATTTATAACATTCAACATTCATATGAAACTAATATCTAGGATTTATGATAAAATCTTATAAATCAATGAGGAAAAGTAAATAATAAGTGATAAAAAATTAGGTAAAGAACTCACAAAAGGAGAATAGCAAATGGCTAAGCAGTAAGTAATAAAAGTTATACTTAAATTTATTAATGATCACAGAAATGCCAATTAAAATAACATAAAAATTACCAATACCATTAATTCACATGATAAAAACAGAGTACTTAAGTGACACATGAAATTACATCACTAACATAATATTTGTTCATCTTTACTAGTAATCACAGTACTGCCAAAGACGTAGAGGTCCAGAATCAGTTTTGCAACTTCTTAAGATTACACAAACAAGAGAGATCCAAGATGGCTGATTACTAGCAGCTCAGGATTTTAGCTCCCAGTGAAAGCACAGAGAATGAGAGGACGCCACACTTTCAGATGAATTTTGTTCCTCACGGACCAGGAGAAATCCAGCAGAGGAGCCCCACAGGTCACCAGTGCGACTCTTGTGGCCAGTGCGCAGTTTTGCCAGCACCCCGGTGCAGTGGTTCTTGGTGCAGAGTAAATGGGACTGGTTCCCCTTCTGGTCGACGTTTGGAGCTACGGGAAGGCAGAGTTGCCTATTCAGCTGATTGAAAGAGGGACTCAAGAGGGAAGAAGACCAGAGATTCCCAGGCAGAAAAGCACCATCAATCTCAACACTGCTGTTTTAGCCAGTGCAGTGGGTTGCTCAGATTCTGGAGCTGGGAATCAACAAGTTGGACATCCACTCAGAGACCTCATTTGAAAGTCAGTAATTACAAAGATGACAGGTGGATAAATTTACCATGATGGGACGAAACCAGCATAAAAAGTCTGAGAATGCCCAAGATCAGAATGCCTCTCCCTCTACAGGGGATCATAGTTCCTCATCAACAAGGGAACAAGGCCTGATGGGAAATGAGTGCATTCTGTTAACAGAATTAGGCTTCAGAAGGTGGATAATATGAAACTTCAGTGAGTTAAAAGAACATGTTCTAGCCCAATGTAAAAAAACTAAGAACATTGAAAAAAGGTTTGACGAAAGCCTGACAAGAATAAACAATTTAGAGAGGAATATAAGTGAATTAATGGAATGGAAGAATACAAGAACTCCATGAAGTATGTGCAGGTTTTAACAGTCAAATTGATCAAGCAGAAGAAAGGATATCGGAGGTCGAAGACCAACTTAATGAAATGAAATGAGAAGACAAGATTAGAGAAGAAAGAGTAAAAAGGAATGAGCAAAGTCTCCAAGAAATATGGGACTACGTGTAAAGACCTAATTTACGTTTGATAGGTGTACCTGAATGTCATGAAGATAATGAATCCAAGCTGGAAAATATTCTTCAGGATATTATTCAGAAAAACTTTCCTAACCTAGTAAGTCAGGACAATACTCAACTCCAGGTAATACAGAGAACACCACAGAGATATTCTTCAAGTAGAGCAACCCCAAGATGCATAATCATTAGATTCACCAGGGTTGAAATAAAGGAGAAAATTCTAAGGGCAGCTAGAGAGAAAGGTCAGGTTACCCACAAAGGGAAGCCTATCAGACTCACAGCAGATCTCTCAGCAGAAACCCTATAAACTAGAAGAGAGTGGAGGTCAATATTCAATATCCTCAAAGAAAAGAGTTTTCAACCCAGAATCTCATATCCAGCCAAACTAAGCTTCATAAATGAAGAAAAAATAAATTATTTGTGAACAAGCAAACACTCAGAGATTTCATCACCACTAGGCCTGCTTTACAAGAGCTTCTGAAAGAAGCACTATACACAGAAAGGAACAACCAGTATCAGTCATCCCAAAAATTTACCAAAAGGTAAAGAGTATCTCCATAATGAAGAATCTATATCAACTAATGGGCAAAATAGCCAGCTAGCATCGAACGACAATACTAAACTCACAAATATCAATATTAATCCCAAATTTAAAAGGATTAAATGCCCCAACCAAAGACACAGGCAAATTGAATAAAAAGTCAAAACCCATCGATACACTGTATCCAGATCCATCTCATAAGCAAGGACACACAAAGACTCAAAACAAAGGGTTGGTGGAAGACTTATCAATCAAATGGAGAGAAAAAACAAAACAAAACAAAAAAAAAACAGGATTTGTAACTTTCATCTTTGACAAAATAGACTTTAATAGTAACAAAGACTAAAAGAAATAAAGAAGGACATTACATAATGGTAAAAAGATCAATGCAACAACAAGAGTCAATGATTATAAATATATATGCACTCAATATAGGAACACCCAGATACATGAGACAAGTTCTTAATGACTTATAAAGAGACTTGGACTCCTGCACAATAACAGTGGGAGACTTTGATACCACATTGTTAATATTCGACGGGTCATCAAGATACAAAATTAACAGGGACATCTATGATTTGAACTCAGACCCAGAATAAGTAAACTCAGTGAATATTTACAGAATTCTTCACCCCAGGTCCATAGAACATACATTTTTCTCTGTATCACATTACACCTATTTTGAAAGTGACCACATAATTGGAAGTAAATCACTCTTCAGCATTTGCATAGCATTTCACAGACTTAAATGAAATATTGGTTGGCTCCTTGTTTGTTATTTTCTTCCCTTATTCCTTCCTGTCTCCACTGTTAAGCACAATTAGTGGCATAAAAGAGGTTTTTAATACATATTGTTAGATTGCATTCCAGCCTGGGCAATAGAACAAGATTCCTGTTCTCTCTCCCCCTTTCTCTTTCTTTCTCTCAAAAAAAAGAAAAGAAAAGAAAAAGATTACATAACCATTTTTTTTCCAGTGACAGAATATTAAGACATTTGTACTCATATGAGAAAACTTTTATCTAATTGTTTCTAGTAGTAGTTTTGTTTGGCTACTATCTCCTATGTTTTGAACATTTCATGTGAAATTTCTTATGAAAATTGTTTTGCTGGGGAAACCTTTTCATATTGTTTTTCTTTTGTCTTTTCCTTTAGCCTGTAGACATTATTCAACTTTCTATTTAATTTTATTGGTATACTTATTGATTGTTTCCTTTTTAGTCTACTGAATTCTACTGTGAGAAATAATACTCATAAAATACCACTGTGAGAAAAGTACTCATAAATATTACAATGAGAATACTACTTCCATGGTTTTTCTTGGTAGATTAGATTCTCCTCTATCACTCTCAGGTCTTTTGCTGTCCAATATTTCCTTTTTTCATACTCTCCTTACCTACTTTCACTGTGTTTTCAGTCTTCCCCCTTTCTTTCTACTGCTTTCAGTAATGAGAATGGATACTGTGTGGCTCTTAGTATTGTATTGAGGTCAGATACATTATTTATCTCCCAGATTATGATACAATCATAGCAAGGTCATGTGAGCAGAATTGCAGTGAGCGTATCGGACAATTTGTATAGTTCTGCAGCTATTAATATTTCCTTTGCTGATGAGTTGCATTAAACATTAAAAACACATCTTATTCATCTTATTCTAATTTTTGATTTTGGGAACACTTCAGTATTAATTATATATTAAATAAAATTGTAGCTTGTCTAAAAAAATAATAAAAATATTACTAGTAATTTCAATATCACTCTAAAATGTCTCCTCAGTCTAGAATAAAATGAATACCTGATGAATGCAGGATAACAGCAAGTCATACAAAATTATTCTATGCATATTTTAATCTAGTATTCTGACTTCTATCCTGGTCAATCAGTTTTCTCAGAATTTCTGGCTATTAGTAAATACAATAGTATGGTATATCTCTATGGCGGAATGTTTTCATAAGTGTTTATAATTAAGAAAATTGTTAATCAAATTGAGACATTGTTAATTAAAGACAGTCAATCAAGCACAGTTGATCAGATCTAATTAAACACAAGAATGGAGAGACATAAATATTAATGTCATCCTCTAAGCTCCTACAGGAGGCAAAAATGTTCCAAAAAGCAACATTCATTATTTAGGTGTCTAATCACTAATAATACTATTTTCTTATAATAATTTTATTTCTATATGATTTAAAAATATTATATTATGTAACTGTTGGGGCATGATAGTAAATAAAATAATACAATAATGAATAGGTCTCAGATTTCATTCCCTTTTTACTTATATTTCATTTTCTTAATGATTTTGGTCTTCATAAATTTAAGAAGAGATGGGTAATTTTCACTTAAACATTTTTTATGTTTATATTAAAAAGCTTTTATCCTAAACTTGACATTAATGTTCTTTTTCAGATTTTTCAATTCATTTAAATAATGCATTATTTTGCCAATGAAACTTTTACTACTTTGCCAATAACCAAAGTTCTAAAAATTACTTAAATCTGTGTTCCTAATTGCTTTGCTCCTGTGATTTTCTATGTTATCCTTGCTAATTCAAAGCAACTGTATTTTGTTTAGCACCACTGAACCTATCATCTGTGTGAAAATAGCTACAGCTTCCAAAATTAGAGTCTGTGCCATACATTACAGAGTCAAACTACCTAACCTTTCACATATGAGAAGAAATGTGCAAAGTTAGTGACACACTGGACAGAAGAAACAGTGAGACCAGCAGGCCATTTCATCTATATTATTCTCTCAGTGCTTTTTAAAAATAATTATGCCATTACGTTCTTTTTGCTTCTTTTATGTTATAATTGTCTTACGTCTCAAATCATTAATTAAAAAGAACTTTAAGAATAAAGAAGTGCTTGATTTTGAATAAGGAATTTCAATCTGAAAAGAGCCTCATCCAACAATATATCAAGGTTAACTTAGAAGTTATTTTCTTTCATTTACATTGTCACAGGAGTGAGCATGTAGTAGAAGATATACTATATATAAGGATTCTAAAGCAATAAGGATGATTATTTAATTTTATGAAGAAGTATACAATATGCAAGTGAAGTATTTTTCAGAGAAAATAATTTTTATTTCCAAAATTTATTTTCTGTAATTTGAAAACAAAATCATGAAGTATATTAGTTTCAAATTTCATAAAAGAATATAACCAATTTCCACAGTGACTCCAATTTTTCTTAATTTTAAGAAATATAAAATAAAAATCACTATTCAGTAATGAACTGAAATGTGCTTTGTTACTCACTGGAATCAAATAATGTAATAATAACAAAAAATACAGACGTGTTTGAAATGTCCAAAGTCATAATTTTCTAGAGATAAATTTCATCTGATGGGCTAGTGTGATACAGAGAATTACAAAATATACAAATAAAATAAATGGATGGTAAGTGCTATGAGGAAAAGCAAACAAAAATGGAGGAAACTGCTATTTGAAATAGGATAGCAAAGAAAGTCTTTACCAAATCAAGTATCATTTGAGTAAAGATCTGGAGAAGGTAAGTATCAAGCCACATATATATGCTGGGTAGGAGAATTCCAGATAGAGGAAGAATGGGTCAGCTGGATAACTACTGTGCTTCCAGAACAGCAGGGAGATAGGTTAGGCTCAAGTGTCTGTTAATAGATGATTAAGTAAAAAAGGTGTTTATGGTGATGGTAATTAAAATAGTAATATTTTGGTCCCTTATAAACTATTCTAAAGTCTTTTATATTTACTCTGATTGAGATGAAACCTACTGAAAGGTTTTATGTCATTAGTCATAATCAACAGGGTTATATCACTGCTGTCCAGAGCAGATTAAAGCATGGCCAGGGTAGAGACAGAAAAACTAGTTACTAAGTATTTACAAGTATCTATGAGAGATATACTGGTGGTTTGGACCAGAGAAATAAAAGTGGAGGTGGCAAAGATTTGTAGGATTCTGGCTACATTTTGAAGAAAACACTAACAGGTATTCTGAAAATTGAAAATGAGGTGGAAAGAAAAAGACGTTAAGAACCACGCAAGCTTTTAGTTAGAACAATGGAGAGGATGTGATTGCTTTTAGTGAAATGAAGAGATTATGGGAGGAAACAGTTTTGGTAGGGGGAGGAGGGCATTTAGTAATTGAAAGTTCAGTTTTAGAAATTTTAACTTTAAAATGCTTGGAAGACATCAAAGTAAAATTTCTGGGCAGGTGAATATAAATCTAGAGTTCAGGAGAGAATTCTAGAGTAGAGACATAAACCTGAAAGTCATTCAGATAAAATAAAATTTAAAATGATAAGACTGGATAATATCACCAAAGAATTGAATAAAGATGGAAAATAGAAAAGATTAAAGGACTAATTGCTGAGATAGTCCAATGTTGGGGATCAGGTGAAGCCACTGAAAGAAACTGAGAAGGAAAAGGTAGATTGGAGAAAAAGAAAACTGGTACAATGTGGATTTGGAAGGCAAGTAGGCAATGATTCAAAGCTAAAGGAGTGTCAAATTTTGCTAATAGATCAAAGAGGAGGGGACTGAAAAATGATAGTTAAATTTGGCAGAGTGAAAATAATGAATTGTCTTTTCAGGGACTGGTGGGTCAAAGGTCATATCGGAATGATTTCTTGAAAATATACTAGAAACAGGAAACAGAAGATTGCGAGGGTTGGCTACAAAGAAAAGACATGGTATGATACAGAAAACAGAGAATGAAGTGGAATTAAAATTAAAATGACTCAAATTATTGTGAATCTCAGCATTTCCTGCTAATAAATAAGATTTCCTAAACCCTAATTGGAATACAGCATATCAGAATAAAATTAACATGTGGAAACCATTATTTGATTTATTTATATTTTCCTTCATTGATAAGGACCTCAACTGTTAATAACTGAGGAATGTTTTATTGTATATTATTTTTCAATAGATTCTTGAGTATGTATTTTAAACTGGATCAGTAACTCCATACAATTAGCTCTTAAATAAAAGTACAGATAGGGTAGCATTGACTCTATTTCTCTCAGGTATTTTGTGGAAGAAACTGTAGCAGTCTGTACACATATGACAATATTTCCCTGGATTTCCTAAAACATGCTTTCACTCATTCGCCTTCGTCTTTACAAGCAAACCATCTTTAAAGCTGTAGTTTACACTTGATATAAATATAGTAAGGAAAAAGCAGTATAGAAAATAGAAATAGTGAGATGAGTTTCTTTACATCAAAGGGATGGTTTTGGTTAGTCAAGTTTCATATGCATCAAATTATACATATTTCATAGTTTTGTTCAGACATGTAAAGAAGAGATGATGATTAAATGAAAACTACATTTATTTTCACTTCATATGCATCTCTTGCTTTGGCCATGAGAATGTTATTGCAAATCAAAATAAAATCTAAATAAAGCCACACATCTTCATAGGTTTATATTTTATCATCCAAAAGAAGGGGTGAGAACAAGTGCTCTCATCAAACATTCTAGAGAATGAAAGTAAAAATAAAAGGTTTCAGAAAAGCAGATTTTTAAAAAATTGACAAAGTTATTTGTACTTATTAGGTATAACATGATGCTTTGTTTTATGTTTTGTGCTTTGAAATTGTGTGTATATATGTGTATGTGTATATACATATACACATACACATATATATATACATACATATATGTGTAACATATGTATGTGTATATATGAAGTATATATACATATGTGTGTATATAGAAGTATATATACCTATGTGTGTATATATAAGCATTTGTATATGTGGATTTAATATATACATATGTAATACTTTATAAAATACATAAAATGTGGAATCCATATACATATATATATATATATATATAGTGGTTTGAAATATATATATATATTATATATATATGTCTATATATATACATAGTGAAATGATTAAATCTAGCTCATTAACAAATGCATTACCTCCATTGTGGTAAGAACATTTAACAGTCATTCTCTGCAGTTTTCAACAATATTTCTTGGCAGGAAAAGGCACTTTCAGTTCTATATTTAGTTTTACTTCATGTTTCAGCACAAGCGTGAATAAAGTTCTGATAAAGTGTTATTTAAAACTGTTTACACACTCACCTCCAAACAAACTGAATTTTTAACATTTCTAAGTACTGTGAAAATGGTCTCCTGCTGCTTTGCTTTGACAGCATAAATAGCCTCCAAATAATACATGATCTTTAGGAAAACATTATGAGTTTATTTAATATACTTGCATGTGAACAAATTTCTAAATGTGGTGTTACATTTTTCCTCAAATATTTGAGCAGTTGGCATAGTGTTAAAATATTACTAGTTATGAATAAATCAAGGTCATATTAAGAACAATATAAATCCCTTAATATATGCAGAATTATGAATTCAGTGAAATTGACTGTTGTCTTTGAATTTAATTCAAAATGCTTACCAAAAGTTGTGTTGTTCACTGTGACATACATAAGATAAGAAAAAAAGAGATAACTTTGCTCAAGGAGGCCAACATCTATGAGTGATAACTTATTAACAGCAAAGATACTTGATTATAAGAAAGTATCTTGTAATCTATAAGTATCCTATAATACTTTCTTGATTATAAGAAAGTATCTTATATCTAATATGTTTTATTAGATATTCTAATATTTAATATTTCTCAGACTTAAAAGTTATAGAGAACTTCAGAAAGGAGATAAAAATTTAGTTGCATGTTAGTACTTCAAAATAAAAGAACTGTTTTTTTATGCATGATTTCACTGGACATGCATGCTCCCTTCTCAAGATCATACTAGCAGAGTTTCTTCTCTAGTTCATTCTTTCATTGACTGAACTTTGATAAAGGTCACAAAGAAGGAATGGATTAAAAATTTTAATCGTGACTTATGAACTCTCAACAATACACTTGTTTTAGTCTGTTCTCACACTGCTAGAAAGAAATATGTGAGACTGGGTAATTTATAAAAGAAAGAGGTTTATTTGACTCTCAGTTCCACATGGCTGGGGAGGCCTCAGGAAACTTACCATCATGGCAAAAGGGGAAGCATTAATGTCTTACATGGTGGCAGGAGAGAGTGAGAGCATGTAAAGGGGGAAGAGCCCCTTATAAAACCATCAGATCTCATGGGAACCCACTATCATGAGAACAGCATGGGGAAAACTGCCCCCGTCATCCAATTACCTCCCACCAGGTCCTTCCCCCTACACTTGGGGATTACAATTTGAGATGAGATTTGAATGGGGACACATAGCCAAACTCTATCAATACGGAACAAGTTGACCACCTTTTCCTTCTTAAAAACTTTTCTCTTGCCTGGGTACGGTGGCCTATACCTGTAATCCCAGCACTTTGCGAATCCAAGGTTGGTGGATCATGAGGTTAGGAGTTCAAGATCAGCCTGACCAACATAGTGAAACCCTGTTTCTACTAAAAATGCAACAATTAGCTGGGTGTGGTGGCATACACCTGTAGTCCCAGCTACTCAGGAGGCTGAGGCAGGAGAATCGCTTGAACCCTGAAGGTGGAGGTTGCAATGAGCCAAGACCATGCCATTGTACTCCAGCCTGAGTGACAGAGTGAGACTCCATCTCCAAAGCAAAACAAAACAAAACAAACAAACAAAAAAACACAAAAAATTTCTCTCTTTGCAAACAAGCTTATTGCTTCTGGCTTGCAAATCTGTGCAACATGTTACTGTACTGAATACAAATGGGCAATTATAACACAACAGTAAATATTTGTGTATCTAAACATATCTAATCATTAAAAAGGTACAGTGAAAATTTGGTATGAAACATTAAAAACTGGTACACCTGTATAGGGCAGATACCATGAATAGAGTTTGCAGAACTGGAAGTTGCTTTGTGTGAGTCAGTGAGTGAGTGGTGAGTGAATCTGAAGGCCTAAGAAATTTTTGTATACTAATGTAGATGGTGTAAACACTGTAAATTCAGGCAACACAAAATTTATTTTAAAATAATTTTTATTTATGTAGTAATAAATTATCTTACTGTTGCTTTTCTACTCTGTAAACATTTAATTTTTTAACTTTTTGACTTTTTTGTAATAAAACTTAGCCTAATACATTTTATTCCTATAAAAATACATTTTTTCTTTATATTGTTATTCTGTAAATATATTTCTAATAAAATTTATTTTTACTTTTTTTTTTTACTTTATAACTTTTTTTCCAAAATGAAGAAACAAACACACAGTGTTTGAATTATGCACAGTGTTTGTGTACACAGCCTAGGGGTACACAGTATTAAAGTTAATACCTCGGTCTTCCTTCACAGTTTGTTCCACTGAAAACTCTTCAGAGGGAATAGCACACATAGAGCTGTCATCTGCTAGGAAAACAACACCTTCTTCTGGAATACCTCTAGAGGACCTCCCTGGGGCTGTTTTAAATTTACTATTTTTTTATAAGTATAAGAATTACGCACAAAAATTACTATAAAAGTGTAGTGTATAAATACATGAGTGGTAAAATATTTTATCACCACTGTCAAGTATTAGGTACTGTACATAATTGTATGCAATACGCTTTTATAGGGCTGGCTGCTCAGTAGGTTTGTTTACAAAAGCATCCCCATGAATATGTAAGTAATGGAATACACTAGGACTTTATGATCACTCTGACATCACTAGGCAATAGTAGTTTTTCAGCTCCATTATAATCTTATGGGGCCACCATTTTGTATGTCTGTCATTGACTGAAACAGTGTTATACAGAATATGTAACACTCTCTCTCTCCATATATGTATATATAATATAAACACATTTTTATATGTATTTTATTTTTTTAAATTATTTGTTCCTGAAGAGGATTGGTCATTGGTATCCCTTATTTTTTTCCTTCAACACTCATTATATGTTCCAAGGTACATGTGGAGGATGGTCAGGTTTGTTACAAAGGTAAACATGTGTCATGGTGGTTTGCTACACAGATTAACTTATCACCTAGGTATTAAATCCATCCTCCATTAGCTATTCTTCCTGATGCTCTCCCTCCCCTCACAACCCTCTGACAGGCATCAGTGTGTGTTGTTCCCTCTGACATTTGTCCATGTGTTCTCTCATCATTGAGCTCCGCCTTATAATTGAGAACACAAAGTGTTTGGTTTCCTGAAGTTTACATAAAGCTTATACAATGTGTCAAGGAATGTTTCCTTCTTTCTTTTTCTTTCTATGGCTTCATTTCTTGAAGAGCCATTTTAGGTTTACCACAAAATTAATAGAAAGAGGGCCGGGCGCGGTGGCTCAAGCCTGTAATCCCAGCACTTTGGGAGGCCGAGGCGGGTGGATCACGAGGTCAGGAGATCGAGACCATCCTGGTCAACATGGTGAAACCCCGTCTCTACTCAAAATACAAAAAATTAGCTGGGCATGGCGGCGCGTGCCTGTAGTCCCAGCTGCTCGGGAGGCTGAGGCAGGAGAATTGCCTGAACCCAGGAGGCGGAGGTTGCGGTGAGCCGAGATCGCGCCATGGCACTCCAGCCTGGGTAACAAGAGCGA
>CM052650.1:102691930-102734944 GCA_028533165.1 Leontopithecus rosalia
CCCAAGTCCATAGATGACATTAAAATGCACTCTTGGTGCTGTGTATTTTATGGGTATGGACAAATATATAATGACGTGTCCACCATCAGAATATCATTCAGAGTATTTTTACTACCTTGAAAATCTTCTGCCCTTTGCCTATTTATTTTTCCCTTCCTAACTCCTGGCAATCACTGAACATTTATACTGGCTCTATGGTTTTGTCTTTTCCAGAATATGACATAGTCAAAATCATAGAGTATGTCTTTCAGATTGGCTTATTTCACTTAATTATATGCATGTAAGATTTTGCCATGTATTTGCATGGCTTGTTAGCTCTTTTTTTTTTCCATCAGAATCACAGCTGCAGCTAATTAATTTTTTTCTACTAAACAAGTTCCATTTTCTAAATGTATCACAGTTTATTTATTCATTCACCTACTGAAGAACATCTTATTCGCTTCAAATCTTTGGCAATTAGGAATAAAACTTCTATCAATATCAGTGTGCAGATTTTTGTGTGGTTTAATTTTCAATTCATTTGGTTATATACTAAGGTGCATTATTGCTGGATCATATGGTAAGGACATGATTAGTTTTTTTAGAAACTGCCAAATTGTCTTCCAAAGTGTCTGCACTATTTTGTATTTTTGCCTGCAATGAATGAAAGTTTCTGTTGTCCACATCCTCTCCAGCATTTGATGTAGATCCTCTCCAGTCTTTTGAATATTGACTATTTAATAAGAGGGTAGTGGTATCTTGTTTTATTAGCATTTCCCTGATTACCTATTACATGAAGTATACTTTTATATACTTATTTGCCCTCTGTAAATTGTTTTATCTGATTTTACAAATATTAAGAATTTTTAAACTTTTTAATTTTATTGGTACATAATAATTGTACATATTTATTGAGTCATGTGATATTTTGATACATGCATAGAATGTGTTATGATCAAATCTGGGTAATTGGGATATCTATTATCTCAAGCATTTATTATTCCTTCTGGGTATAAATCCAAAAGAAAATAAATCAGTATATTAAAGAGATGTCTATGCTCCCATATTTTTTGCAGCACCATTAACAACTGTCACATTATAGAATTAACTAAAGTATCCATAATGGAATAAATGGATAAAGAAAATATGGTACATATTTACAACGGAATGCTATTCAGCTATAAAAAAGAATAAAATCCTGTCATTTGCAACATGAATGGAACTGGAGAACTGTCTATTCAGTGAAATAAGCCAGGCACAGAATGACAAATATTAAATATTCTCCCTGACATGTGGGAGCTAAGACATTATTTTGAAGTAATTTGTATATTTGCATTTGAGTGGTGTCTACTAAGGTCTTTTGCTCGTTTTTTAATTAGATTTTTAAAATTATTATTGAGTTTCTTAAGTCTCTTGTATAGTTTGGATAACAGTATTCTACCAGATGTATTCTTTAAATATATTTTCTTCCAGTCGATAGCTTGTTTTCTCATTTTTTGAATGCTGTACAGTTACATTTTTGAATGCTATATAGTTATATTAATGTTTTATATTTTTCTTGTTAAAAAAGATTTTTTAGGCTTTTGTTTATATATCTAATTTCAAATTTACTGGCATAGCTAATTTTTTAAACTCAAATATAAATCTTTCTACTTACTTTTCTTTTGCTAGGAATTCTATTTCCCTAGATTTCATACTTTAGGCCTTAACTCAAATGTAATATCAAAGAAGGCTTCCTTGATCATGCTATACTACCATGTAACAGGCATTCACTTTATTTCTACATTGTTAATTTCACGCAGAATTATCACGTTTGTTTATTTTATTTAAATTTTAGCTCCATGCATGCAGGAAAGTATTCTGTCTCATTTACCACTATATTCTCAATCCTTAGAACTAGTATATAGCACACCATATATTTTTTCTGAATAAATGAATAGTACTTATTATTGGTAGGAGATAATCTTCCATGGTTTTTTGACATTTCTGCATATTGTACAGTGAGGCATTAGCCCCTATTTTTTTTCTGGATGTCTTTTCAAGGTTGTTTGCATAATGAACACCCTTTGAAGATATATCGAATTCCCTTTGTTTCCCTCTGGAGCAAAGGGAAACATGCTTACTACCTAGTATAATAAGATAATTTCTATCTTCCAAGCACAGGACAGGAATGTGTACTAACCATTAAAAATTTTTGCTTTCCATATGCTCACAATTCCTTTCATGAAACAGAATCCACTGTGTGTGCACACATCCATCTGTTTTGTCCTTGTGGGATTTGGGAATAAAGGAAGTTGGCACAAATTTGCTCATATTAAGGATGCTTGCTGTGCTGCATGTGAATAGTCCATTGTCTTTCACCCAGACATCTCATAGCTTCTCCAAGTACTCATGGAACTGTGGAAGGCTAACTTGTTTGTTTGCTATAGAGTTAAGTCTCTAATCTTGACATTTCCTCACAATTAAATACTGGTTGGAAATGAAGGTATGTATTAGGTGAAGAATACTTGACTATACATAGTCTCAAGGACTAATAGATCTTGCCCCAAATTACACAGCAAATAATTTAAGGTTTTAGTATTGGGGTCTATGTATTCCATAAAATATCACCTCATACTAGAGTGAAAAACCCCAGTGTTTATTAAAAGATGCATTTTTGATCTTTCCTTTATATGCCTTCAAAATTTTCTGATATTCCTTTAGTATATTTGTTTTTATATGATAATTGTTAATGATCAAAATATATGCTATTACATTTGGCTAAAGCCATTCAAAACTTTATTGGACAAAAAACAAAAATATGTTTAATTTCTTATGATAAAATGGTACTAAAACATAATCACTTTTTAAGTTACTTGCCAAGAGCTGATTTATATTTTGGTTGTATTCAAAATGTCTATTTCGATTTGTTTACAAGTTTCATGAAGCCTTATTTCCTGATAAGCCTGAATAAAATATTTGTTCCCAATAGTACATTTTGAAATGTTTTTTGGAGTTGGTATTAAACTCCAATTGTACGTTTTTTAAATTTAGAAAATAAATCAGCTGAAGTCTATTATAGCACAGTTATCCTATTTGTTACACTAGCTTTGTAGCTACCAAAATTTCCTTGAATTATTGCCTCCAAATTTAACCAAGGTCCTCCACCCTAACTATCCTTGACTGAAATCATCCTTAATAATTTTCTCTGACTTGATACATAAACAGTAATATATTGACTTTATAATCCATGTGAATATGCCTCATAAATTCGGTTTACTCAGCTTTAAAATTGTTTTGTGGACATAAAACTCACTTAACTCATCAATTATGTTGTTGCAGCCACTGTCATTTGACTTTTTAGAATATAAATAACCTGCTACATGTAAGCTACTGACTGTTGTTTTATAAATTTAATCAGCTGAGGGATTATTGCAGATATATGCAATTGTGAAATAAGAGAATCAGTATTTATATTTTTCATAGGTAGTCATTCTGGTATTTTAAAATCTTTATAAAAAGATTCCATAAAATGCACAAATATTTGCTGTGGCTTAAATTACTATGTATGATGTAGTACAATGACTTTTATCCCAAATAATTTATGTTTTTCGAACAGGTGCCAATCTTCAGTCAGAAGGCAAAGAAGTCACATAATATAAAGTTGTTTTTAAAGAAATATGTGCTCTTCATTAAAAATCACTATTTAACCAGTTATTTTGCTATTTAAATATATGTAGGCATAATAATACTTACTATTAAAATATTAAGAGCTTCCAATAGGCAGTTCAAAAAAAGGTAACATTTAGACAGTTAATTTTGGAAAAAAAGGAAATGCTTGTCTGATTTCTCTTTATTATTTTTGTATTGTCGTATGAAAAACACTTTCATAATGTACACAATTTCCACTAGTTAACTGATGGGCTTGGACCATCAGTTGGGTTGGTTCTACAATTTTGCAATTTTTAATTGTGCTGCTAAAAATGCATATGCAAGTATCTTTTTCAAATAAAGACTTCTTTTCCTCTGGGTAGATACCCAGTAGTGGGATTGCTGGCTCAAATGATAGTTGTTACTTTTAATTCATTAAGGAATCTCCACACTGTTTCCCACAATGGCTCTATTAGTTTATATTCCCACCAGCAGTGTAGAAGTTTTCCCTGTTCACCACATCCACACTGATATCTATTGATTTTTTATTATGGCTATTTTTGTGGGAGTCAGGTGACATGGCCTTATGGTTTTGATTTGCATTTCCCTGATCATTAGTGATGTTGAGCATTTTTTCATATGTTTGTTGGCCATTTCTATATCTTCCTTTGAGAATTACCTGTTCATGTCCTTAGCCCATTTTTTGATGGGATTATTTGTTTCTTTATTACTGGTCTGTTTGAGTTTGTAGTAGATTCTGGATAGTATTCCTTTGTTGGATGTGTAAATTGTGAAGATTTGCTCCTACTCTGTAGGTTGTCTGTTTACTTTCCTGACTGTTGGGAGAAGCAGCAACGGAGAAAGGACTTACAGAATGCCTATTTAAATTGGTTATGAGTAATATATAAGCTGGGAATAACAAACTACAGCAAACTTCGAGGAGGCTTCTGGGGAGGCAAACTTCTCCATGCCTCATGTTCTGGTGCAGGGTGACCTAGGCTCTGTTACCATAAATATTGTGCTCAAGGACATAAAACCCCTTCATAGCACTAAGACAACCAGACTTGTAGGCTCCTTGTAAGGTCCACATTCCACCAGCTGCACATGGATAAAAGGCTAAAGATAACCACGTGTTCTTGTTTTGTGAAACTCTCAAACTGCCAGCTATTAGTCTTTAGAATGACACACGAGTTCCAGCTCACTGATTCACTTCTGGCTCACTGATTCACTTCACCATCACATAACCCTTTCCCTACCATCAGTCCGCCCATACCCTATAGATCAAAGTGATTGTAACCAGTAAATAGTGTGGAGGATCAGAGTTCAGAGCCTTTTTGTTTCCTTCAGTAATACGTGATGGCCCCCTGGTCCCACTTTCTCTCTTAATCTGTCTTTTTCTCATTCCTTTGTAGCTACGGAACTCAGGGTACCCAGGGATGTGATGGTTCCCAACACTGTTCCTTTTCCTGTGCAAAAGCTTTTTAGTTAATTTAGGTCACAGCTATTTATTTTTGTTTTTATTGCATTTGCTTTTGGGTTCTCAGTCATGAAATCCTTGCAAAATTAATGTCTAGAAAGATTGTTCCAATGTAATCTTCTAGAATTTTTATAGCATCAGGTCTTGTGTTTAAGTCTTTAATCCATCGTTAATTTATTTTTGTATGAGGTGAAAGATGAGGATCCAGTTTCATTCTTCTACATGTGGCTAGCCAAGTATTCCAGCACACCATTTGTTGAAAAGGGTGTCCTTTCCCCACTTTATGTTTGTGTTCATTTTGTCAAAGATCAATTGGCTATAAATATTTGGGTTTATTTCTGGGTTCTCAATTCTGTTTCATTCGTCTATGTGCCGATTTTTGTAGCAGTTCCATGCTGTTTTGGTGACTATGGCCTTATATTATAGTTTGAAATCAGGTAGTATGATGTCTCCAGAATTGTCCTTTTTGGTTAGCACTGCTTTTGCTGTATAGGTTCCTTTTTTTGGTTCCATATGAATTTTAGAATTGTTTTTTTCTAATTTTGTGAAGAATAATGATGGTATTTTGATGGAGATTGCATTGAATTTGCCAATTACTTTTGGCAATCTGGTCGTTTTCGCAATATTGATTCTACCCATCCATGAGCATGAGATGTGTTTCCATTTATTCATATTGTCTGTGATTTTTTTCAGCAGTGTTTTGCAGTTTTCCTTGCACAGATCACTTGACTCTTTGATTAGGTATATGCCTAAGTATTTTATTTTATTTTTATTTTTGCAGCTATTGTAAAAGGGGTTGAGTTATTGATTTGATTCTACACTTGGTTGCTGTTGGTGTATAGAAGAGCTACTGATTTGTGCACATTAATCTTGTATCCAGAAACTTTGCTGAATTCTTTTACTAATTCTAGGAGCTTTCTGGAGGAGTCCTTAGGGTTTTCAGGATAAATGATTATATCATCAGCAAACAAGGACAGTTTGACTTCTTCTTTACTACTTTGGAAGCCCTTTATTTCTTTGTCTTGCCTGATTGCTCTGGCTAGGACTTCCAGTATTATGTTGAAGAGGAGTGTTGAGAAAGGGAATCCCTGTCTTTTTCCCTTTCTCAGAAGAAATGCTTTCAACTTTCCCTCATTCAGTATTATGTTGGCTGTGGGTTTGTCACAGATGGCTTTTATTACATTAAGGCATGTACTTTGTATGCCAATTTTGCTGAGAATTTTAATCATAAAGGGATGTGGATTTGTCTAATGCTTTTGCTGCATCTACTGAAACGGTCATGTGATTTTTGTTTTTGATTCTGTTTTTGTGGTGTATCATATTTATTGACTTGTATATGTTAAACCATCCCTGCATCCCTGGTAGAAACCCACTTGATCATGGTAGATTATCTTTTTGATATCTTGCTGGATTCAGTTAGCCAGTATTTTGTTAAGGATTTTAGCATCTATGTTCATCAAGGATATCAATCTGTAGTTTTTTATTTGTTTGTTTATGTTCTTTCCTGGTTTTGGTATTAGGGTGATGCTGGCTTCATTGAATGAATTAGGGATGTTTCCTTCTTTCTCTATCTTTTGGAATAGTGTTAAAAGGATTGGTACCAATTCTTCTTTGAATGTCTGATAGAATTCTGTGAATTCATGTGGTCCTAGTCTTTTCTGTGTTGGTAATTTTTAAATTACCATTTCAATCTCACTGCTTATTATTGGTTCATTCAGGATATCTAGTTCTTTCTGATTTAAGCTAGAGGGTTGGATTTTTCCTGGAATTTAATTCATCTCTTCTAAGTTGTCTAGTTTATATGCATAAAGGCATTCACAGTAGTTTTGAATAATCTTTTGTATTTCAGTGATGTCAGTGGTAATAATTCCTGTTTCATTTCTTAGTGAAGTTATTTGGATTTTCTCTCTTCATGTCGTGGCTAATCTTGCCAATGGTCTATCAATTTTATTTATCTTTTCAAAGAACCAGCTTTTTGTTTCATTAATCTCTTGAAGTTTTTTTTTGCTTTAATTTCATTTACTTCTGCTCTGATTTTGATTATTTCCTTTCATCTGCTGGTTTTGGGTTTGGTTTATTCCTGTTTCTCTAGTTCCTTGAGGTGTGACCCTAGAGTGCCACTTTGTGCTCTTTCAGTCTTTTTGTTGTAGGCATTTAGGGCTATAAATTTTTCTCTTAGCACCACCTTTGCTGTGTCCCAGAGGTTCTGATATGTTGTGTATATTGTCATTCAGTTTGAAAACTTTTTAATTTCCACTTTGATTTTATTTTTGACCCAATACTCATTCAGGAGCAGGTTATTTAATTTCCATGTATTTACATGGTTTTGAAGGTTCCTTTTGGAGTTGATTTCCAGTTTTAATTCGTTATGGTCTGAGGGAGTGCTTAATATAATTTCAATTTTCTTAAATATTTGAGGTTCATCTTACAGCCTATCCTATAATCTGTCTTGGAGAAAGTTTCATGCACTGTTGAACAGAATGTGTATTCTGCAGTTATTAGACAAATTTTTCTGTATGTATCTGTTAAGTCCATTTGTTCCAAGGTATAATTTAAATCCATTGTATCTTTGTTGATTTCTGTCTTGATGACCTGTCTACTGCTGTCAGTGGAGTGCTGAAGTCCCCTGCTATTATTGTGTTGCTGTCTGTCTCATTTCCTAGGTCTATCAGTAATTGCTTTAAAAATTTGGGACCTCCAGTGTTAGGTGCATATATGTTTAGGATTATGACATTTTCTTGTTGGACAAGGCCTTTACCATTATATAATGTCTCTTTTTGTCTCTTTTAACTACTGTTGCTTTAAAGTTTGTTCTGTCTGATTTAAGAAAAACGACTTTTGCTCAGTTTTGGTGACCATTTGCATGAAATGCCTTTTTCCACCCCTTTACTTTATGTGAGTCCTCATGTGCTAGGTGAGCTCCTGAAGGCAGCAGATAGTTGGTTGGTGAATTGTTATCCATTCTGTGGTTCTGTATCTTTTAAGTGGAGCATTTAGGCCATTTACATTCAATGTTATTTTTGAGATGTGAGGTACTGTTGCACTTATTGTGCTCTTTGTTTCCTGTGTAATTTGGTTCTTTTGTTTTTTACTTTTTAACTTGTATTTTTGTTTTATAAGTCCTGTGTAACTTATGCCTTAAAGAGGTTCTGTTTTTATGTGTTTCCAGGATTTGATTCAAGATTTAGAGCTCCTTTTAGCAGTTCTTGTAGTGCTGGCTTGGTAATGGCGAATTATTTTAGCATTTGTTTGTCTGAAAAATGCTGTATCTTTCCTTCATATGCAACTCTTAGCTTCACTGGATACAAAATTTTTGGCTGACAATTGTTTAGTTTGAGGAGGCTGAAGATAGGGCCTCAATCCCTTCTAGCTTGTAGGGTTTCTTCTGAGAAATCTGCTGTTAACCTGATAGGTTTCCTTTATAGGTTGTCCAATGCTTCTGTCAAACAGCTCTGAAGATTCTTTCCTTTGTCATAACTTTGAATAAACTGATGACAATATGCCTAAGTGAAGATATTTTTGTGGTGAATTTCCCAGGTGTTCTTTGTGCTTCTTCTATTTGGATGCCTAGGTCTCTAGCAAGGCCAGGCATGTTTTCCTTGATCATTACCCCAAATATGTTTTCCAAGCTTTTGGAATTCTCCTCTTCCTCAGTAACACTAATTATTCTTAGATTTGATCATTTAACATAATCCTAGACCTCTTGGAGGCTTTGTTCATATTTTCTTTTTCTTTTTCCTTTGTCTTTGTTGGATTGGGTTAATTTGAAGACCTTGTCTTCTTGCTCTGAATTTATCTCTCCTACTTGTTCAATTCTATGGCTGAGACTTTCCAGAGAATTTCACATTTCTAAATGTGTGTCAAAAATTTCCTAAATTTTTAGTTTATTTTTTAAAAATAATTTTCTTGAATATTTCTCCCTTCACTTCTTGTAACATATTTTGGATTTCCTTGCATTGAGCTTCATTTTTCTCTGGTCTCTCTCTGATTAGCTAATAACTAACTAACTGAATTCCTTTTCAGGTAAATCAGGGGTTTCTCCTTGGTTTGAATCCATTGCTGGTGAACTAGTGTGATTTTTTTTTCCAGATGTTGAAGAGCCTTGTTTTGTCATATTACCAGGGTTGGTTTTCTGGTTCCTTCTTGTTTGGGTAGCCTCTGTCAGAGGGAAGGTCTAGGGCTGAAAGTTGTTGTTTAGATTCTTTTGTCCCACAGGGTGTTATCCTGATGTAGTATTCTCCCACTTTTTCTATGGATGGGGCTTCCTGTAAGCCAAACAGCAGTGATGGTTGTCTCTCTTCTGGGTCTAGTGACCCAATTAGTTGACCTGACCCAGCTCTGGGCTGGTACTGGGTGTTGTCTGTGCAGAGTCTTGTGGTGTGAACTGTCTATACATCTTTCAGAAATGGATACCAGTGCCTGTCCTTGTAGATGTGGTAGGGGGTGGGTGCAATGGACTCCTTTATGGTCCTTAGCTTTGGTGGTTTAATGCTCTATTTTTGTGCTGGTTGGCCCCCTGCCAAAAGATGACACTTTCCAGAGATCATCAGCTGTGGTATTACGGGAAGAAACTGCCAGTGGGCAGGGCCCTAGAACTCCGAAAATTACATGGCCTTTGTTTTCCACTATCAGAGTGGGTGGGTTAGGACCATCAGGTGGGGGTGGGGCTAGGCGTGTCTGGGCTTGGAATCTCCTTGGGCAGGTTTTGCTGTGGCTGCCATGGGAGTGAGGGTGAGATTCCCAGGTTACTGGAGTTGTGTACCTAGCAGGATTATGGATGCCTTCTGCTGAGTCAAGCAGGTTGTCAGGGAAGAGGGGAAAGCTGGTGGTCACAGGCCTTATCCAGCTACAACACAAACTGAAGAGCTGATCTCACTCCCACCCTGCTCCTGTCAACAGCTTCCAGACCTTTTCCAGGCAGAGTGATATGGGCCTAAAAACCTGCCCCAGGCTAATTACCTCCCAGTTACAGAAGGAAAGGGCTTGGTTCTTCCCTACACTGTTGACCCGCACACCAGATTTGTGCCCTCCCCTGAGTTCTGGCCAAGAGACTTCTCACTCCATTCAAATTGTTACAAAGTTCAACTAGAGATTTTCTTCTCCCTGTGGATTTTTACCTCCTGCTCCTTTTCCATTGGATCCCTCTGGTGCCAGGCAGAAATGGCCTGCTAGGGGAGCCTGCAAACTCTCAGGGCCTTTCTGCTGCTTCCTCAGTTGCTGACGTCTGTAACTCCAGCACTTTGGGAGGCCAATGCAGGAGGATCACTTGAACCCAGGAGTTAGAGACCAGCTTGGGCAACAAAGGGAGACTCTGTTTCTACAGAAAAATAACTGAATGTGGTGCCATGTGCCTGTACTTTCCACTACTTGAGAGGATGAGGCAGGAGGATTGTTTGCGTCCAGGAGGTAATGGCTGGATGATTGTCATGATTGTGCCACTGCACTCCATCCTGGTTGACAGTGAGACACTGTCTCAAAATAAATGAATAAATAAATAAATAAATATGCCAATTAAAAATTTAGCAAAGCACATAGAACTGCAACATAAGGAACAAACAAGATTTTTTTAAATGATACTTCAGACCAAATATCTGGTAAATTTTATATTAAATTACTTAACTGTTTCTGTATGTTTTGTTCTGCTTTACATTCCAGATGTATACTATAGTTCATTATCATAATTCTAAGTTTTAATGATCATTATAAAGATATATATATGTATATATATATAGTATTTTCTGTATTCATCTAAGCTTAATATTCTTTAGAAAAATGACCTAAACAATACATTGTCTAAGCTGAAGTTGCAAGAAAGCTTTCAGACATGTAAATACATTAGGCTTCAAGTGATAAAAACTTAATATAAATCCAAAGTTTATACTCAAGTTAGAGCTACCTGTATATTTGCAAATGCAATATTTAATTTTTTTCCTTTTAAGTTATGTGCAATATTTGTTTATTATTTACTGCTTGAAAAAAAGTGAACAAGTTTTTACTTTTTGTATGCCTAAATAAAATTATCTTTTGAAGATTGTTAGCACATTACTACCATCTTAATATAGCAAAAGTAACATTAAATATTATAAAATGTAAAAATATATATATAACCTGACTTCTTAAATGTATGATCTATTTTTGGTACAAGCCAATGCAAGAGAAGCTTATTCGAAATAAAGATAGAAATATAGTCAAGACGTAGGTGTCTGTCTGTGGTTTGCTGACTTCTTTACCAAAATACATACCACAAAGCTCAGCACTGCAAATGCCAAATTAAATATTAACAAAGTAAACCCTGAACAAATACAGGTGATAGCTGGATTTCAAGCTGGAAGCTGTTTCAGATGTATATTTAGACATTCAGGGTTTTTTTCCCCCCCAAATATGCTTTGATGCTGCAAAAATCACTTTTACTAGAGGTACTGACAGAAACGTTATTATGACAGAAGCTTCCAATTTTCCAGGCAACATATTGTTCTCAAAATAATTTTTGTTTTATTTACAGACATTATATCATAGAGATATAAGAGTCTAAATGAGCAAAGTAAAGATTCTTGATTGTTTCTCTTGTTCTTAGCTTTCAGAATCTATACCTCTCACTCAGGTCATTACAGAAAGATACAATTTCTGCATTTTTAGCTGTTATGATAAGAAGTATAGGCCAATTTTTAGGAAATGAAAATGCCCTTTCTTTTTTTTCTTTTTTTGGTTTGTTTTTTACCTAGAGCTGCCACATTCATATGTATTATGACATAAAGGAGGAAGTTTATATTAAATTCCTCTTACACTAGTACACTGAGAGACTCAGATATAATTATGGAAGATGAGCTATATGGTAGGTTTTTTTCTTTCAATATCTCTGTTACTAAATTTATTTTTATTGATGGCTGAAATATCCTAAAAGTGAAAGAAGAGGATGCTTTGTTTATTTTCTTCTTCCTACTTCCATCCCTCTCTCTGTTCCTTACTTCTTTCCTTTCTTCCTTCTTTCTCACCTCCCTTTTCTCTTCACTCTCTCCCTCCTTCTCTCCTATCTTTTCTTTCTTTCCTTCTTTTCTACCCTTTCCTTTTTATGCCATGAGCAATTGGTGTATTTTGGGGATATTGAGGTATTTGTAATTGGATCAAAGTAACTGGTTTTCAAAAGAAGGCAGAATCAAAATAATTTGTGGATGATTTTCCAAAATAAGTAGCTATTCTTATCATCCCAATTCTCATACATCATTATTTGGGTAGGAGAAAAATGCATACTTTGAATAAATTCCTATGTGATTTTACTATTATCCCCTACATGCTCTGCATCTCCAGTTGGGAAGCATAATTTTAGAGTATCACAGTGATACTCTGCATATGTGATGAACATATCTGCTTGTAACTATATATAAATTTGAAGGATTTCAAAACATCCTAAGACATAATTACAACTAAATATTCAAAAAAGATTTGAAGACTAGATAGAAATGTGGAACAACCTCTTTCTAACTGAATAATCACTTTTGAATATTTTTTTATTTAACAAATATGATTTCAATCTATCTACATTCTGTGAGTTTCTATGTGCTGGCTTGTGTTCCTATGACACAAATCATGCCTCGAATGTTTATTGGTAATCCTGAGCAAGTTATAGGCTTCGTATTACCCATTTTCGAGTAATACTTAGCTAAGATTTTATGTTGATCTTTTAAAAAAATATAAAATCCTGATATTTATATTTTTCAAAATAAATTAAGAAATTCAAACTATGTCTTGTCTATCAGTATCTTGTGAGATTATTTAGTGGGAAATAATATTACAAAGTCAGACTACCACTGTATCAACTAATATCATATTTTATTATTTAAAAACAAGGAACATATTACAACTATCGTGACCTCACAATACCTTGTCTGAATCATTGAACACTCTTTAACCTAACCACTTTACTATGGCATAAATCCATTGTTTGCTATTAACAAAGGCTACAATACAGGGAACACATAACTAGGACATTTAGAAGTTAACAATTCAGAGAAGCCTTGTAAAGTTCAGAAAAACTATGAAGTCTAAAAAACAAAAATAGCAGTATCTAGAATATAATATACCTCTGGTATCAACTGGAAAATAACTGCACAAAATTGCACTTATGGAGAAAGATAGAAATTTAAGATAAAGAAACAAAACGCTATGGAAAATTGAGTCAGGATATCTGTCAATCCAATTGAAGATAGTCATTATTATTGATAGTATTATTATTATGCTTTTGATTGTGTACTCAAGGAAGGTCAAGTTTGCACAGCAAGTTGAAGATCACACCTGTACAACCATCATGAAGAATTTTGTTCTTCTCTTTTCTTTGTTTCTTGACTAAAAGGAAAATACCCCAAAATGACACAATTAATCAGTATAATTTTAACTTTTATCTTCAAAGAACTGGTTATCTAAAATGCTTTTATTATAGTTCACTTTACACTATTAAACAGGAATATGGAGCTTCATGACTGAACAAATAGACGATAGTGCAATAGTGTGATTGAATTGCTAAACAGACTGACTAGAGTTGTATAGCTGATGTAATTGATTGAGGGCAGAACTGTCAGAAGTTAAAATAATTTGAAAGGTGATGACTGTTATGCTTACAACACAACAATGCATACATTTCCCAATGTTTGGCAATGATTATTTATAGCATAAACATTTTTAGATAGTCCATGATGTGATGGCCAAAATAGTTAACTCTTCACACACATTGAAGAAAATATGGCATTTAAAATGAAATTATGACAATCAGGTTTCTCCTCTACACTGCTCAGATCTCATGGATATTATTATTTTCAGTTTTAAGAGAATAAAAATAGAATGTGAGTTGAGATGCTTATTAATTAAAATGAAGGGATTTAAAGAAACATAGAATCAACATATGAAACATGGATGGACTGGTCATGTTTTGATCTGAATCAGAGGATAAAATAATTTCTTTTAAAGAGTTCTTGAATTTTTCTATGGAAGAAAAATGAGAGTGATTTTGTAGAACCTCCAAAGATAGAATTTATTCCAATAAGAGAAAAGTAAGTAGATATAAAAGAATTAATGTATGTAAGAATTCTCTTACAAAGCTGTCAAAAGTTGAATAATTCCCTAAGTTAATATGGATGTATAGGCTACAATATCTATAGCAGGTATTGTCTATAAATAATTATGTAGATAGTTGAACAATGTGACATTTAAATATCCTTATAATTCCTGAGTTCTTGACTTACGATGACGCCACTAATTCATTAATTTTTCATTTACTAAATATTTGGGTTTTGTTTGTTAGGTGAGAATTGTTTATCTCTTTTACAATCTAATTCACTTGCATTATGTTTCTATTAGAAAATTTATTCTAGTTCTCTGTATTTGGTTACACCCTCTTTCCTATTATTATTATAATTCTTTTTTTATTTTCCTGTTTTACCCTAGATTCAATTAGTTAGGGTCATGAAAGTTAGGATTTGGAAAGGAATCCTGAGAAAGGAATATGCAGTTTCCTTTCTAAACCATTCAGCCACTTTTCAGACAACTGATTGGCTGAGCTGAGGGAGTGTCATGCTATTATCAAAATAAACTTCATATTTTACCATAGCCATAACATAATCTACAAACATAATATTAAAACAAAGAATTCATCCTCCCTATTATACATGCCATTTGGTTTATCATGTACCAGTCTTATGAAAATGAAAATCCTGGCTGGAAGCTGTGGCTCACACTTGTAATCTGAGAACTTTGCAAGGCCTAGGTGGTGGGAGGATTGCCTGAGGCCAGAATTCAGAGACCAGCCTGGATTAAATTTAAAAAAATAAAAATTTTCTGTAGTCCCAGCTACTTGGGGAGGCTGAAGCAGGAGAATAGCTTGAACCTAGGAGTTCCAGGCTGCAGTAAGCCATGACTATGCCACTGCACTGTAGCCTGGGTGTAGCTAAACACATTAAAAATATTAGAAATGTTAATCTTATATAGATGTTTCTTCTACCATTAACAGTAATTGTTTGACTAATATCAAGTCAAAAAAAATAGTGTAAGAAATAAAAGTTATTGTCTGGATGCGGTGGCAATTGCCTGTAATCCCAGCACACTGGGAGGCCAAGGCAGGTAGGTTGCTTGAGCCCAGATGTTTGCGACAACCCTGGACAACATGATGAAACCCCATCTCTACAAAAGTACAAACATTAGCTGGGTGTGGTGTTGTGCACCTGTGGTCCCAGCTACTTGGGAGACAGAGGTGGGAGGATCACTTGAGCTTGGAGATCAAGGCTGAAATGATCCACGATGGCACCACTGCACTCCAGCCTGGGTAACAGAGCCAGAGCCTGTCTCAAAACAAACAAATAAATAAAAGTTATTTCTGTTATTGACATTTGTTGGTGGTTTTAAAACTATTTTAAATTCCAGCACAATGACTATGTTTGTCTTCTGCCATCAGCTAACATTTAAATATGAATTACAAAAAGCAATCTGTGCTGAATCTAATCTATGATGTAGCAGTAAAATATGTGCAGTTCCCTTCTAGGTGGTAGTGATTAAGTAGAAAGCACTGACACTGATGGAGTAAAGTTTCCAGCATCTTGCCTATTTTTTTTCTAAGACAGAGTCTCTTTCTTTCACCCTGGCTGAAGTGCAATGGTAAAATCCTGGCTTATTGTTATTGCAGCCTCGATCTCCCACCCTCAATCAATCTCCCTGCTTATCCTCCCATGTAGCTAGGATTACAGGCACACGCCACCACGCCTGCCTCATATTTGTATTTCCTGTAGAGACAAGATCTCACTACGTTGCCCAGGCTGGTCTAAAACTCCTCTGCTCAAAGGACCCTCCACTCTCGGCCTCTCAAAGGGTTGGGATAACAGGCATGAATCACATGCCCAGCCATGCCTATCATATTAATAAATGATAGATATCCAATATAATGAAAAAAACCCACTGAATCGTTAATTGATTTATATTTTAAATGAAGCTGAAATTCGTGGAATGAATGATAAATACAATGTATATTCATCCTCGAAAACATTGTCATGAATTTTTGCCTAATTCTTAAATGATAATTGTATATGTATTAAATATAAAATTGTGTATACAACCCAAAGCAAATTATAGAAATATATAATAACCCAAAGCAAATTACAGAAGTATATGATTTTGTAAATAAACCCATAATTGTATTATTTAATTGTATATATGTAAATAATTATCATAAACCACATAAAATTTTAGAGTTAAAATAATGTAAGGGCTATCACTAATTTTTGTGGTTAAATGACACCCTGATTGCAAGGGATTTTGCTCTACTTGGAGTCAAATAAAAATAAATAACAAGTTTTCCTTTTTAAAATGTCTTTGTGATCATAACTATTATTTAGTTCTAACATTTGGCCGGAAAAATACACAACCTACAGTTCATAATGAAGGCCATTATTAATGAAAAAGTAAAACAGTAGTAATCTGCAAGAAAAGGGAAAATAGAAAGAGGTGAAGATGCTTATAAAGGCATCCAAACTGGTAATGAGGACATCAAACTCACTGTTTGCTGATGATATAATTGTATACCTAGAAAACCCTAAAGACTCATCCAAGAAGTTCCTACATTTGATAAATGAATTCAGTCAAGTTTCAGGATACAAAATCAATGTACACAAATCAGCAGCACTGCTATACGTCAACAATGACCAACTGAGAATCAAATCAAGAATTCAACCTCTTGTACAACAGCTGTGTAAAAACAAAATAGGAATATCCCAAACCAAGGAAGTGAAAGACCTCTACCAAAAAAAACTACAAAACACTGCTGAAAGAAATCATAGACAACACAAACAATTGGAAACACATTTCATGTTCATGGATGTGTAGAATCAGTATTGTAAAAATGACCATAATCCCAAAAGCAATCTATAAATTCAATTCAATTCTCATCAAAATACCATCATTATCCAATACATAACTAGAAGGAAATAATCCTAAAATTCATATGGAACCCAAAACGAGCCCACATAGCCAAAGCAAGTAAAATAACAAATCTGGAGGCATCACATTATGTGACTTCAAACTATACTACAAGGGTATAGTTACCCTAACAGCATGGTACTGGTATAAAAATGGGTATTAGACCAGTGGAACAGAATAGAGAATCCAGAAATAAAGCCAAATATTTACAGTCAACTGATCTTTGATGAAGCAAATAAAAACATAAAGTGAAGAAAGGACACCTTATTCAACAAATGGTGGTGGGATAATTTGCAAGCCACATGTAGAAGAATAAAGTGAGATCCTTATCTTTTACTTCATACAAAAATAAAGTCAAGATGGAGCAAAGACTTAAGTCTAAGACCTGAAACTATAAAAATCTAGAAGATAACATTTGAAAAACTCTTCTAGATATTGCCTTTGGCAAAGAGCTCATGAACAAGAATCCAAAAACAAAGGCAACAAAATTAAATAGATGGGACCTAATTAAACTAAAAAGCTCCTGCACAGCAAAAGAAATAATCCAGAGAGTAAACAGAATTGGAGAAAATCTTCAAAGCTATGCATTTAACAAGATATTAATAACCAGAATCTACAAGGAAGTCAAATAAACCAGCAAGAAAAAACAAATAATCCCATCAAAAAAATGGGCAAAGGACATGAATAGACAATTCTCAAAGGAAGATATACAAATGGCCGAGAAATGTCGTTAATCATCAGGGAAATGCAAATCAAACCATATTGAGATATCTGTCCCCTTACTCCTACAACAATGGCCATAATTATTTTAAAAATCAAAAAATAACATGTTGGCAGGGATATGGTGAAAAGGGAACACTTTTACTCTGCTGGTAGGAATGTAAACTAGTACAATCACTATGAAAAACAGTATGAAAATTCCTTAAATAACTAAAAGTAGAATTAACATTTGATCCAGCAATCCCAACACTAGGTATCTATCCAGAGGAAAAGAAGTCATTATATGAAAAAAAACAAAAAAATAAACAAAAAAACACTTGCATATGCAAATTTATATTAGCAGAATTCACAGCTGCAAAAATATGGAACCAGCCTAAATGTCCATTAACCAATAATTGGATAAACAAAATTATATATATATGTAATATATATATCAGCCAAAAATATAATTATATCAGCCAAAAAAATGAACAAATAAAGGCCTTCAAAGCAACTAGGATGGAGTTGAAGACCATACTTCTAAGTGAAGTTACTCAGGAATGGAAAACCAAATACTGTTATGTTCTCACTTATAAGTAAGAGCTATGAGGATGCAAAAGCAGAATAATAATAAGAATAAAATAATGGTCTTTGGGGACTCAGGGGAAGGGTGGGAGGTATGTGTGGAATAAAAGACTACACATTGAATACAATGTACACTGCTCTGGTAATGGGTGCACCAAAATCTCAGAAATCGCTACTAAACTAATGAACTTTTCCATGCAACCAAACACCACCTGTTCTCCCAAAACAATTGAAATATATATATTTTTAAATCTTTAAGAATTCCATGAAATCTTCTTTGTGCTTTTCCTTTTCTTTTTCTCCCGTCCCCCCCGCTACCCTCCCCCCAACCCCACCAGTTACTCTCTTTCCTGAAGAAACCATTTTCTAGGGTGGAGCAGAGCAAGCAAGAATCTAAAGTGGAAGTGGGTGGAAGCCTCAGCCACCCAGGACCTAGTCCATAGTAAATTCTGTGTATTTGTTAAATACAACAAATAAATTTAAAAAAATACATTAGTTCATAGATCCTTGAATATAATTATTGCAGTTTCATATTTGGCTTAAAGGTGTCTGAGGGATATTTACATAGAAATATTGATTCAGGCAACCAGATTTAGTCCCAATAATTCTGGAGAAAACTTTGAACTGAAATAATCACTTGCGATCATCGGCACATAGTTCAGTTAATCTGCCATTACTAAGGGAAAAGTACAGTTCAATTATCTGAGGGCTAGAATTGAGCCCTGAGAAGCAATGATGATGACGCTATTGAAGGATAAATCGAGTTCTGTACAGGTATTTCAAGATGAGTATCAGCTAAGGTCAGTCTTGATGTGCAATTCAACTGTAGTTTATACCCAGGAAATTATTTTTGGAAAAACTCAGAGGCTTGGAAAGTTTATTATTTCCCCCCAACTTTTAGAATTCAAATTTATTCAAAAGTTTGACATATACAATTCCATAACTACTATTTTATCTTCAATCTACAGAATGGTAGCTTTAAGCAATAAAGCTTGAACTCCTTCTGAATTTCCCAAAGTATTTCTGCACTGTTTCGCAAGCAGGCCTCCTCTTCAAGGGGCACTTTTACTTTTTTAAGATCTGTGATACCATTCTCTCCCAAGTTACATGGGACACTAAGGAATATTTCATTTATTCCACAGAGGATCTTACTTAGGGTAGAAACTGGATGCAATCTCCTAAGATTCTTCAAAATACTTTCTGTTAAATCAGCTACAGATTGGCTAATGCCCCAAGTGATAAAGGCAAAAAATTTTGTGAGTTAGTAAAAAGGATATTTAAACATTGAAAATTAGAAACAAACCTTTTCTGGGATGACAAAATGATGACGCTGGAGACATGTAGCAGGGCTTGAAAGGAGATAAAGTGATAACATTTACCAAATTTTAAAAATAAAAGAAAGTAGTTTCTTTTTATTTTTGTAAAATTACTGAGAAATTTTTAGTAGCTGGATGATCTATTCTAGCAGTGCCGATCCTCCCTAATAACTAATGTAGTTAGCAGAGTGAATCTCAGCAGTGTTGAAAAGAAGACATTTGTGGGGACTGCAGCGAATGACTCCTCTTACAAAGTCATGACATTAAAGAATTCTGAATAGAAAAACCTCCACCTCCACTTATTGTAAGCCTGTTGGCAAACATAAAAATCAAGAAATCAGCTATCAAATGAAGACAAAAAAAATTGCTAGAGTCATATAACAGAAGTAAATTAAAGTTTCTTAGTGTTAATTTTACCTATTAATACAACTGTGTTGTAAAAGTTTCTATTCCTTATGTTAGATATTCTCAGGAGTGCAAGGAAAGGGAGCTATGTCTGGTGAAAATTATTTTAAAAAATTTTACTGAAAATGGTGCTTCATTAATATGAATCAATAATACAATTTGACTGCTGAAAATGCTAATGCAATCTCAAGTTTCATTAATTAAACCAGAGCATCAAATCACAGGAAACAGTCTGACTGTACTTGAGTTTACTAAATGTTACTTTTAAAATGTACGTACCTCAAGGATTTGCACTTGGGGAGAATAAAAACTATGCTAAACTACGTAAGGAAATAGGAGATTTGAAATCATACAACAAACAAAGCATTTTCTCCTAGTGATTTTCTGTTGAGATATTTTGCCTAGCATAGCCTGAAATGCTTTTTCCCGAGATCTTCCCAGGATGGCCCTCTCTAATCATTCAGGTTTCAGCTGTAATCTCATCTGCAGATGAATGCTGTGGTTATTCTCTATACCTAATGCTTCTCTCTCTCAAGGCAACATCTTCTCATTATCTTGTTTATTTATTTTCACAGTAATAAACATTATTTTATATTTATATATCTGCATATGCTTCATCCAGAGAATTTACTTCATGAGAGTAGAAAATGTCTCTATACGATTATTTCTGTATTTCCAGCCAAGCTATACCTGACACATAGAAAAACATTGATGTATATGAATTAAGCATGTTTTAATCTATTGAGAATATTTGGGCAACAGAATTTTAAAGTAAAATGCAATAGCTTCATAAAATTGTATGTATTGCTTTAAAATTCAGAGTGATAAATAGTAGTTTGAATTTGAAAAAGGGCATATTTCAGTTCAATGTAAGAAGCAATTTCCATACAACTGAAATAACATTCAATGAGTAAAGTTGCCTTATTCAGAAAGAAGTGTGCAAAAAATTTTACGTAGAAACTGCATGCTCACCAGTTAATTTGTTAATTAAACTGTAACGATTTAAGAATAGAGGGCCTTTAAGAGCCCTCCAAACTCTTAGACCTTATTGTGATATAATCTACAATTTGTTATATATTTTTTTCAAGAAAAAATGATTAAAATGTTATTCAGTAGCATATGCCTCCCCCTATGATTCCTACTAACTGTATATCTGCATTTTATAGATTAGGTTACTCTAAAATATTTTGAGAAAAAAGAAACCAGTATTTTTTACATAATTAGGTATATAAACATTACAATCAAGCTGACCAATCTAGAACCAATTCTAGAACCAACTGCAATATTATGAAAAATTTCTAACCAAAATTCTGTGTCAGATATGTCTGTTCTCCCTGACAGTATTCTTAGTTTTTTACTTTTAAAATTTAGAACTATACATAGTTGTGTTATTTAGAAATTAAGCCAATTTTTATCAATTTATATTTCTTATTGCTATTGCCTTATGAGGAATATGTAAAAATGTTACACCTGCTCTATTAAACGTAAACAATTATGAGGTATTTTGTCTATTCTTAAATATTTTATTTGGATTTCCAAGTGTACTTTTATTAATCAGAATTATTTCTATTGTAATAACAGAAAATTACCTATAACTATTTTAAGAATTGATAAAAGATAACTTATTGGCTCATGTACCTAAAAATTACTGAGAAAGACTTAGTTGTATAATAGCTGAATTCAGGGGCTGACTCTTTCTCTCCCCATTGCTGAATTTGTGATTCTCTATGGTTGCCTTCAATCTAATGCAGACTCATTCCCTGGAGATTATAAAATTATGTTCCACAAGCATAACCATTACACTAAAAGTGAATTAACTGAATTTAGCAGTTCTAGTAATTCCTGATCATTGTCTTTCATTGGCCCACATTTGGTTGAATGCATTTTTCTGGGAAGATTCAAGCCTGAGACACTCTTGGATCATCTCCCAACTAATATAATGGACTGACAATTCGAGGGGGGGAAAATTGCTCTCAAAAAGAAAAAAAAATTCTACTACTAGAAGAAGGCTAGAATCTTTATGATAGGTAAAAAACAGTCCTTTATTACAGGTCCTCTTTTTGTTGCATTTGGGAAGTTGGTGAATAATTCTGAAATTACCTTACTCAAGGCTTCACAACCTTGGTTTTGAAATTCTCTTCTCCATCCTTCTCATTTTAATTCTTCATTTTAAATTAGTTCCTTATTTTACTGTTTCCTGATATAATCTCCCTTTCCTTATGTATTGGTTCTATTTTATTGCCCATTTGTGGTTTCATCATGTGTTTCTTGATGCACAGTAAACGTAACCACACAGCCATATAAAACTTAAGGATAATTTTCTGTTATTTTTCTATTACCTTTCAGAGAAACAAACATTTCATTGACTGTTAAAGGCAAGGGCTGAATTTTAAGGTCATTAGGTCATTATTTTAGATTACAATTTAAAATAATTCTCAGATTTTTTTTCTTATATTGTCTAGAAATTATCACTCAGTTCATTTTATAAGTGTTCATTGTACAAATACTTTATATTAGAGTTGTTCCTGTGTAAAATATTTTGTGTAAACAGAAAATAATTTCTCTTGAGAAGATAGAGATGGATTTAATCTAGACATAGTTGCTAATCACTGAGCTATCATATTAAAAATTATTAGGTTATGAGGACAACTCTTAAACCTCTGAGAAATATTGTAGATCTTTATTGTAGATGCCATTAAAGTGGAATACAATATACTCCCCAGAAAATTTATTTTTAGGCATTGCCTTCTCACACCACTCTTTTCCAGTAAACCCTGAATTAGGGACAACAGAAACAAAAACTCAAAACTCTGCTCATCTCTATCTTCACAGACTCTGCCCACACCATCTGATTTCTCTCTGTCTGCACCTTCATTGCCCTAGATCTTCACACACCTGTCAGGACTTGGCAAAATCCGTTCTTTGTTTCCAACTGGTACTCTTGAGAAGAACAAACTTTTTGGTTACAATAGTTAAAAAACAATAAATAAAAAAAAAACTTCAACTGGTTTTTACCACAATATTTCATAATATTTTAGAATACTTTCAAACTTTGGAGTTTCATGGTATATGTTCTTCAGAAAAATATATTAAGATGTCAAGTGAAATGATACGTAGTAACCATAACTAAGAAATTACATTTAGGATATCTACCGTCTTACCTCTATTAGGTATATCCTGTTTCAAAACAGACAATATCAAATCACAGTTGAGACTCTGGAGTTAGAGTCTAGGAATGCAAAAGAGTTACTTATGTATTATGCACTTTAATTGCCCTACCTGTAACATCAGAATGATATTGATTAATATGTGTCGTAAGATTGTCAATGGTAAATAGTGTAATTCATGACACATATTAAACATGATAGTACTAGTTATATATATATTTGAGACGGAGTTTCGCTCTTGTTGCCCAGGCTGGAGTGCAATGGCGTGATCTCGGCTCACCGCAACCTCCGCCTCCTGGGTTCAGGCAATTCTCCTGCCTCAGTCTCCTGAGTAGCTGGGATTACAGGCACGCGCCACCATGCCCAGCTAATTTTTTGTATTTTTAGTGGAGACGGGGTTTCACCATGTGGACCAGGACGGTCTCGATCTCTTGACCTCGTGATCCACCCGCCTCAGCCTCCCAAAGTGCTGGGATTACAGACTTGAGCCACCACGCCTGGCCAATATTTTTTATCTGAAATTAATAATTGTTTCATCTCATGAACATTCCTGGCAAAACATTTTTAAGAGATAGTATTAAATATTTTCTCTCTATGTTTTCTCTGAAATGACTCTTATTTTTGACATTAAAAATGTCAATTTTTGGCCGGGCGCGGTGGCTCACGCCTGTAATCCCAGCACTTTGGGAGGCCGAGGCGGGTGGATCACGAGGTCAACAGATCGAGACCATCCTGGTCAACATGGTGAAACCCCTTCTCTACTAAAGATACAAAAAATTAGCTGGGCATGGTAGCGCGTGCCTATAATCCCAGCTACTCAGGAGGCTGAGGCAGGAGAATTGCCTGAACCCAGGAGGCGGAGGTTGCAGTGAGCCGAGATCGCGCCATTGCACTCCAGCCTGGGTAACAAGGGCGAAACTCCGTCTCAAAAAAAAAAAAATGTCAATTTTTCTAAAATGAATTGGTTTCCTCAACCATACTTTATTATTGGTTTTGCATACCAGTTTGGGTTAATAATTAGTATTCTATAATTTTCCTGACTTCACATAAAGCCTTTCTCATGTTTAAGAATTACAATTTTAATCTTTCCAACCTCTGCCACATCAGCTGTTCATAAAGGCAAGATTGAGTAACAGTTAGTGACATCCTTAAGACCATCCATTACAGTCAATGAGTGCTGACACATTCCAAGGGGGCTGTATGATTTTGTTTATTTAATTTTCTTTTGTGCCTCCAAAGCACGTTATTTATTTCTATGTCATTAATTTTCATATTTTATTTAATCATTTATATTTCGTCTTCTTGTTTTGACTCTGTTTGCCTTGAGGATTTTTTCCATTCCTTATTTCTTTATCATTCCTCTCTAATGTCTATCTCTCAGCACACACACACACACACACACACACACACACACACACACACAAACAAGCAAAAAAACAGAATCAGAACATATTAAGGAGTTGATACTTATCTAGAGAATGAGTCTGAATAATATTAAGTGCAATTTCATAAAGAATCGTGAGATTGACAATGAAAACTCTCCTAACACATTGCTTATGGAGGTTACATAAAGCATTCTATAGCTATTTTTGCCCTCCCAAATCTTCTCCTTAATCTCCACATTATCAAGAATATACTGAGCTGTCCTTCTCCTTTTGGTGAGTTAACAACAAGAAAAAAACAAACATTTGTTGGATGCCTGTCAGAATATCATGGGGATAGATAATGAACTGGGGAGAAATTAATTTGGACAAGGTTGGTTTATTGGAAACTACAAATCTGCTTTGAATCAAATAAAAGGAAGCAGTGAATGAAGGTGGCCAGAGAGTTTACTGAGTATATTTAGACAATGAAAAGGGCTTGCTAAAAAATTCCAATCACATTATTCTATTTGCATTCTTGAGGTTTCATTTAGATAGGATGGTTCAAAGTACAGACCTATGTATCTTAAGGATAAGAGAGTAGCTCATTGGAAAAAATCAAGGTAATAACACTGTGAATAAAATATTTGTGAAAACTTATGAATTCCTTATGTTTCTTGCATAATTTTGTGCTTTATATATTTTAGTTTCTATGTAACTTTTCATGATTAATGAGATTCCCGGGCTTCTATTGTTTGCATTGGCTACTTATTTAGGTTTTGCATCAGTTTAGGACTGGGCAGCTAGTTCCTACAGGGTTCTGATGAGCCAAAATCTAGACAACATAAAACTTCTTTCCCTTTATTATTATTGACTAATTAAGTTATAGTAATATAATATAAAACTATTTTCACATTTTTATGTAGATACTTGTGAAAGTGTTTCTGGGTTTAAAAATTTTGTAATTGCCAGCATGAAACTATAGATGCCTCAACTCATAATATGGAAAACTGCCAAGGACTAATCAACATAGATACTCTATAAGTAAGAACTCTCAGATATTGTGCTTGAGTGAAAAGCATTAAAGTGCTGTTTTAAATTTTGTGCTGGCATTTTTAATAGGAAATAAATTATTATGAATGCCCTTTATGTACCACTATGGAAGAAGTGTCATTAAGATAGCAGAGCTATTGAAATAAGAATCTGTTTCTAACTCAGGTGAGAACCTATCCCTTTCTTTTTCCAGTAAATGACAACTACTACCATATTTGAAAATTAGATAGTGGGATACCTAAGCCGAATTTTTTAAAAAGGTGATGTAGCCAGCTTACAAAGTAAGTTGGAGCAACTAAGTAATATGGTTGGGATAGGAGTGAGAATTTCTTCTCTCTGTAACACACACACGCACACACACACACACACACACACACACGCACGCTCGCGCTCTCTCTCTCTCTCTCTCTCTCTCTCTGTCTCTCTCTCTTCAGGAAGACTTTTACCCGCAATTTTCTAGAGGGATGGGACATAGAAATTGGTGCCAGATACGCACTTAGAAAAAAAGGGTAGCTGATTATCTGTTCTAATTACAATATTGAAAGGACTAACCTGAATTTAGAGCTTATCAGAATGAAGGATGTTCTCATAGTAGATGACAGCCATCTAAACCAGAGCAACATTAAAGGGATTTTGCCTAAGAGAGAGATGGGAGTGTGGTAAATAAGTAGCAAATGCAAATAATAGAAGCTCAGGAATCTCATTAATCATGAAAAGTTACATAAAAACTAAAATATATAAAGCACACAATTATCCAAGAAACATAAGGAATTTGTAAGAAGGGAATTCTAACAGAGAAAGGCTGAATAAATTGAACATCACAAAATCAGGGACTGATAGGGAAATTATATATGACGAGCCAAGTGAAAATGCATCCTTTATTTCATTAAATGTATCTCAGAAGAACATGCTTCAAGACAGAGTTAGTTTTAAAGACATGCAAAGCACAGAGAAATTCAGTGCCAAATAATATCAGTCACTGTCAAAAAATAAAATTCCTGCCTTTTACCTCTTTTCTCATTAATCCCCCAGTTCCTTTAATCCTGGAGCAGCTTAAGGCAGCCTAGTGAGAGATGGAGAAGAATACAGATACAGGCAAAAAATAGAAAATATGTCATGTATTCAGCTATTTCCTTCTGCAAACTTCCCCTCAGGAAGGCTTGATATGTTAAAACGGACAAGATTTATTTTGAACATAGTTCTTGAAAGAAATCCCTCATTTGAATGGAAACAAGAGGACCAAAAGGGTTGAAGAACCTGTCAAAAATTCCGTCTATGGCAGGAAAGTTCCATTCTCACAAAGCAGGTTAAAATGAGTAGGAGGAAGAAGGAAACACATTTGTTTTCTAACTGCACTCTAAAAACCCGACTTGCTCAATAAAATATATCTATAAAAATTAAAATCACAAAACATTAACAAGCATACTTTTATTTTTTCGGAGAAAGGAAAACATAAAAGATCAAACATTTAACAATTTCTCAATTATTTTTTGGAAATATAGTTGATTCTATATAAAAGTATTTTCTTAATTTGAGGCGTCTTCACAGGAAGAATATTAGGAATACACACAATCAATTGAAATGTCAATGAGCTTTAAAATTGTGAAAGTTGAAATGTAAATAAAATTACCAGGAATTTATTTTTTGTAATTATCTGACAATCCTCTATACTGGCTATGTCATTTTTCTGTTAACACTTAAAAATAAATATTTGTGGAAAATGTGATTAATTGTTGAATAAATGGATAGTTAAATGGCTAGATAAATGCCTGGGTAAGTGAAAGAAAATATATCTGAATTTTGAGAAAGGTGTCTGAATAAACTTACTTGGCAGTGGCGACTTTATTTTCATTAAAATAAAAAATAATATGTCTCAAAATTTCTAAGATCTGAGATGGAAACAGTATGGATGAAAATAGCTAAATTTGAATAGACTTATGAACATGACCTTTGAATCTATTCAGAGTATTTAATGCAGCTAATTTATCACTATGAACCCTTTTCCTTCATTGTTAAGAGTAATATGAATTTGTGCTGCTGTGAAAAAATCCTTCCTTTATTCAATATCCTGTACTGACTGAGCAGAGAACTAGGAAGTATAGGAGGGATTCCTTGCAGAATTCAGAGTAGGATCTCTCAGGAGAGAATACCAGGTGTTCTTGTGGAGAATGACAGATTATTATTTACATTCATCACTGACTCCATGGCTTACTCCTGGACAAGTGGCAGAAAATATACACAAGGGAATGGATGTATGAAATGTAGTTTCAAAGGTTACCAAACAGGAAATAAATGAAAACATGAAAACAGAGGTGCCTGATCCATATTCAGCCCTTCATTTAAATTTAATATTTTTTACAATGAAATATTTTGAAAAATGTCATATCTAGGTATAAAAATAGAGGAACACAATTTTCTTACATAAAAATATAACGGGAATTTTGAAAAATACAAATATTGTTTTAAATTGAGAATATCTGTATCAAATAAAAAGCACTGTAAAAACATACTATGTTAACACTTATTTAAATTATCATTAATAGAAGTAATTTCACCAACATTAAATATATACTACTAACATCCATTTTGAAAGTTGCTGGAAAGTGTTTTCAGATGGATTGGCTATTTTTATTTATTTATTTATTTTTGAGACAAAGTTTTTGCTCTGTCGCCAGGCGCCAGGCAGGAGTGCAGTGGCATAATATCGGCTCACTGCAACCTCCGCCTCCCGGGTTCAAGCAATTCTCCTGCCTCAGCCTCTCAAGTAGCTGGGACTACAGGCACGTGCCACCACACCTAGCTAATTTTTGTATTTTTAGTAGTGACGGGGTTTCACCATGTTGGCCAGGATGGTCTTGATCTCTTGACCTTGTGATCTGCCAGCCTTGGCCTCCCAAAGTGCTGGAATTACAGGCATGAGCCATTGCGCCCAGGCCGGGTTGGCTGATTTTAAAGGTATTTTGTTTGGAAAAATTGCTAAACATGTTGTTCTGAGGTACTTTTTCATGTTAGTAACTTGGTTTCACACTGGTTACCAGTCTATTGTCTACCTAAGTGTATATTGGCTTATGTTCTTTTTAGGTACAGAATCCCAAGGGCTGAAATTCATTTTTAAATTTTATGCTTTTCTCTTTGAAGTAAATATATAAGTAAAGAAAGCAGAGCAAACATTAACTAACCAAGTACTGTGTTTGGTGAAAACTGTCAGATGGCAAGGAAAACGGGCATAATAGAAAATAAACCTTACTTATAACTTCAGGCTCCAGGAGACACATAAGTATTTTCACACAATGGATGGTGCATTGAATATACACTAGGAGTCCTAGCACTCACTCAGGCTTGCCTATTATTAGGTAGGGATGGCAGGTGCATGACAGGTTCAGCCTGATCACAGGAACAAAATTTAAATATAAATGCATATTTTAATTCTTCCGAGAGATGCAGGGTGGCAGTTGGAGAGCAGAACAGGAGCAACACGGGTATAGAAGAAAGTGACTCCTGGCAATTAATCACACATGTCAAGGAACAGTCAGGAGGATCTGTTGCATTTGACAAAATAAGGGGCTCCTTATGCCCGGAAGAAGAGAGCCTCCATGTCCTTTTGTTCTGTTAACTATATTTGTTTTCATCAGAGTAGCACTAGGATGAGACACTAAATGGAAAAACAGAAATTCAATAAGTATAAAGTAATTCGTGACATTGTCTAAGAATATTGTTGATTTTACTATAACTTTAATATTCAGTAAAAAGAGCAATAGGCAATATATATATGTAAAATTACAAATGGTGCCTTTTTTTTCTGTTAGCTTTGGTATTTTGGCTCATTTTCATATATGGGCTTTTACTGTATGATGGTTTGAGGCACCTGCGGCCTTCTGATCTATGCCCATCAGTGCCTACTTCTCTGTTGACCTCATTCCTGCTCTCTATTTGTTCCTCATTTTGTTAAAACCTCTGACTCACCATTTACCACTCACTTTCTCCTATACCTTGCCTCTCATATGTTTATAATTATACCAGAAATGCTTGTGAAATATCTTTTGATCCCTGACCTTTTTCTGGTTTTCAGTTTCTGCTCTTCTACATCTTTTCCACAGAATTACCAGTTATTTTCTAATGTAGACCTAGTCACACAATTTTTTGTTAAATACAATTAATGAATATAAGCACAAGAGAATCAGAGAATCAGATCTGGGTATTTAAGAGATGTTGTAAAAGTATGCTTTGATACTAATATATTACATAAAACCAAGGAGAATCATCTAATTTGCAAACTTGTCCAACCTGCCTTATTTTTTTTTTCATTGTTTCTTTAATTTTTTTGTTTTGTTTTGTTTTAGGCTTTCGGCAGCTTGAAGTCATGGTTTTAAATTTCTTTCTCTAGTGATAAGTGGAAAACAGGGATGAGGAAGGAGCTTTACTGGCCCAACCAGACAGAAAAACTAAGAACCCATGACTGTTTTCTCTCCCATGTATACTCCTGAATATGTTTTATTTTAAATAAAAATAATACCTCTTAAGTATACAGGCTTAAAGGAAATGCTTCATGTTATTCACTGTTTGTCTCTAATAAACATGCATTCTTTTGGTAATGAGAAGCCCGCTCTCATGCCCAATTTAAGACATGACACAATCTTGCAGGCCATGTGTACAGCTTCAAGACTTTCCAGGATCTTTTCTAACCTTCTTTTCTAGCTCATAATGTTGCGGATTATCTTCATCCCATCTCCTGCTTCCAGTCTGCTCTAGCCAAATTACATGGTATGCTTTTCTAATAGAAGTTTGTGCCTTTGCAAGAATTGTTTCCTTTTTACATGTTATTCCTTCTGCCTGGATTTTTGTTTTCTCTTTCTTGTCTGACTGGGGAACTCCTATTTGTTCTTTAGGACTCTTCAAGTTTTATGCGTGTGAAGGAACCTCACTGAGGGAATAAGTTGCTCTTTCCTGGTAACAGTATTAGAACAACCTGAATATATACAGCAGCTATCAATTATATACTGGGTGTTTTTTAGCTTTCTTTGCTCCCTGATAAATGATGAGCTTTCTTAGACTATATATTCCATGGGTTGTATTTTATTTCATATTTTATTCATAATCTTTAGTGAGGTATTGAGTATTTGGTAAGCCTTCAACAAACATTTACTTAATGAATGAAAGAAAAAATTTGAGACAGGAGAGTTGGTCTCCTTAACTTCAAATCTTCAAAAAATCATTTCATTTATATTGGGGTGTTGTCTAATTTCCCATTTGAATTTTAAATATCATATCTTGATATTTCAGTATAAAATTACTGACTTCATTTCTTACTTCTCCCAATCACCCCCACATAACATTATTTTCAAATACACATCACTGAATTTCTGAATAATATCTTCTTTCAAAGACTGGAATTGTTTCTAAATAGGGAGAATTCCCAAGGAGGCAGAAACTGTATAATAAAAATTTGGACCTTGTGTGTTCAACTTTCTTCCCAGTCACCCTCTAAAAACCTATGTCCTCAGAACTTTTGTAATGGAAGATAAGTGTGGAGAAAAGCAAAACAAAGCGAAACAACACAAAGCACTGAGGATTATGCCCAGCATTAGGAATAAATAAAAGCTTCAGACAAAAATGTTTTTCAAGACACATACATATTATCTCATAGTTTTCTTAAACTTACATCCTGCGTAATTACAGTACTCAATAGAAAAATATTAAATCATGAGGTGAGGAAGGAAAAGAATATGTGAAAGGAAGGATAGTTGGGTATACACTCAATTTGCTCATAGCAATTTTTATTCAGCACAGCATAGTTTATGGCAGATAATAGTACTCAATAGATTGCTGTTATCTGAAATAAAGAATTAATCAAATAATAGTTGAACATCTATTATCATTAGTTAAGTCCTTCTCAAGGCCTGGGGAATTCCTAGTTTAGTGAAGAAATGTTGCATGTTGCTTACTTTATTCCATAAATATTTAAAGAAGATATAGGCTCTGTCAGACACTGTGAAAGGAACGTAAGTCTCGGGGCCCCAAAATCACTAAGCTACTGGGAAAAGTCAAGTGGGAACTGCTTTCTATTTCTAAACCTACCTCACATTCTATTCAAAGTCTTCCCTCTGCTCACTGAGATAAATGCATATCTGATTGCCTCCTTCGAAGAGGCTAATCAGAAACTCAAAATAATGCAACCATTGGTCTCTTTTCTATTTATGATGACCTGGAATCCCTCTTCCTGATTCAAGTTGTCCTGCCTTTGCTTCAAGTTGTCTCTCCCGTCCAGACTGAACTAATGTTCATCTCACATATGCTGATTGATGTTTCATGTGTCCCTAAAATGTATGAAACCAAACTGTGCTCTGACAACCTTGGGTGCATGTCGCCAGGACTTCCTGAGTCTGTGTCTTGGGCCTGCATCCTCAAACTTGGCAAAATAAACTTTCCAAATTAATTGAGACCCGTCTCATATATTTAGGGTTCACAACACTAAGCAGCACTCCGGACACTAGGAGAACAAGCCAGCTGTCATTCCTGAATTCACAGAACTGCCAGGCTGGAATAATAATGGAAGAATTTTAAATGATGTGAGCAGAAATTGATAAAACATCTAATTATACCTAAAGGAAAATAAAATAACTTTCAGAAATGTGTTAAACATCTATTGATGGATATGTCAAGCATTGTACACAGATGTGTCATTTATACCACCCTACTGGTTTATTACAGTGCTATTTGTTTCTGAGATGCTTCTATAATTTTGCATATTCTAAAACAGAAAATTTATTTCAGTACAATATGTAATTTTATTTGAGTTCTGTTTCGTACTCTCTCTCAGTAAATATTTGTTGTAGCTTGCTGCTTTCTCTGAGTCTATTATAAAGTTTGGTTTATATCACTCTAACCTGGATCTGGCATTTATTTTGTCTTTTGTGTATAACAGTTTTGACTCATGCCTGACAAAAGGAAAGCAAATGACAATGCTTAACTAGCTGAAAAAATATGTAAGACATATCACACAAATCATGAAATTGGAAGTCATAAAGATTTCCATCAGAAAACCCTCAGAAAGCGACTGAGAAAACAGATGGCAAATATTATTTCAAAACTTAGAATTGGTAAATGGGTTTTCATATTATAAAAAGTATCAGAAAATTTCATGCAACTTGAGAGGATGGCCAAAGAATCATATAAAAGCAAGTTGAAAATGACTATAACAAACTAATAATTTTAAGTTTGCTATGCTGTAAAAACCTGTACTGTGTTGGAAACACATTTATTTGGGGAAAAGGCCATAGGGGCCTATGCAAAACAGCTCCATTTAACAAGACCATGTTCAGTGATGCATCCTCTTCCCATCTAATCCGTGTATGTAAGTTTAATGGCTTTCGTGTTAGTTATATAAGAACAGAAAAACAAAAGGAAAAATAAGTAGTATTTGAGTTGAACTTAGAACAATAAATTGTATTTCAATAAGTGCTCAACGAATAAAAGGCAAAATAAGTCAGAAGAAGTAACCTAAATATATGTCATATTTTGGTCTTGAAAATGTTACAGGATGATGTTAAAACCAGGACAGGGTTTGAGGAAAGGAAAACATTAGAAATTTAAGGTAAAGCAGTTGTAGAAAGTGGTCTGCACTTTAGTATTATTAATGTACATGTAGTAACTTTACATAGTTTTGATATGTATTTGAAAATATTATTAATATAATTAAAATAAAATAAAGAAACTGGAGATCATCCATTTTACTATAAATAAGCTTAGATTTTCAAAATAATTCTTCACAATTTTTACAATTTCACCTATTGTATATCTTTTTTACCTGTCAACCTCACCTATCTAGAATATACTCAAGAAAAAAGTAAGGTAAAAATGCTATAAATAACCATAATGTTTCCTAAAATCTAATTCATTTTATCGATAATGGAGCACTTAACATCTTTCTATTTAACAATCAGAATTACTTACCTTTACTTTACTTCAGTCCTTAAGAAATCAGAAGCAATAACATTAACAGGTTTTAAAGTTGATTTCTGATTATTGATATAAAGAAGTAGCTTGCAGAAAAAAAATGAGACCATATAAAATGCGATGCACTCATCTGTGTCTGGAGTTGCTAGCCAGGATTTGAGGAAACGTAGCAGAGGTGGGCTAATGTTCTTCAAGATGTGCCAGCTAAACTCAGGGTATTTGCTGATTCTTAGGGATGACAGAGGCTGCAAGGTCGGACATAGAGTTATTATTGAGAAGCCAGAAAGCCAGTAGAGCTTTCATCAATTTCGTAAGTCTGACGTGAACAATGGAGCTTAGTGTTGCAATGGCAGTCAAACCTTAGAGATCAAGATTTCAGAAAAAGTGAAGCAAAAGAGAAAAACTTTGTGACTGTCTTTTTTGCAGCATTTATTGAAATCTTAAATTATACAGGAGAGGAAGCCAAAAAGCTAAACACATAGTTGCTCCAAAATATTACAGATTTTCTGACAATCTTAGGGTGAAAGAGATAATATGGAAAAGAAAAAAAAACATTAAGGACATATCAAGGAGAAGGACTCCTGGTAAAGGCATGAGTTATCTCAGTTGTTGACTGGGTTATTGTAATCTGCCTCATTCTCATAATGGATGAGATAATGTTGAAGAAAATAACAAAGCTTAAAGATAAGGAATTAAGTTGCTCAAAAAAAAAAGAGAGATATTTATTTAGAGCCTCTGAAATTATAAATGCAAGTTGTCCTGTGATCAATGAGAAAGTACCCAACATACAAAGAAACAATACCAAGAGAAATAAATGACCGTAAAATGTAACCCAAGGAAAACCTCGATATTGTATTTACTAGGAACATACTTTAAAGTAAGTGTAACTTAAGTTTAAGAAAACAGATAATATAATGGAGAATTTCACCAGATAATTTGAATATATAAAAATAAAGGATATAATTTTTACAATTCAAAATATCAAACAACTTAAGAAACAAGTAGAGAAACAACAGCAAATTGTACAGAGCAAAAGGGGTTAAACGACTAGAAGAGAAGGGCAACAAAAAATATTCTGACTAACACATAGAAGGTAAAGAATAAATACAGAGAAAAGAGAATAAAATCCTCATGAGAGAAAAGTAAAAATGTCTACTTTAGTTGCAGTTTGAGTTTCAGGAGAGAAGGCAGAAAATATATCAGAATGATATTTAATAATGGCCAAAACTCACTAAAACCAATTAAAGACATAAATTCACAGACTCAAGAAATTTTGCAAAATCCAATGAGGATAAATTACAAAGCAAGGAGAAACATGGCCTGGTTTATTGTTAACATCCTCAGGGTTCTCTATCTGGGTAACTCTTATCAACTGATATCAACTAAGCAACTGTTGATATCATTGAAAAAATAGAGATGCTTGAGGAAAGATGGGAAAATGAGACAAGAGAAACATGTTGAGCTTGATTTTAGAAATGGTTAGAAAGCAGGTAAAGAAGTAGCAGACATAGACATCCTCAAAATAGATCTGCCTGGAGGTGCAGAAAAGTCTTTCATCAAAGATGACTTTGGCTATGGCTAGGAGAGGGGAGCAACTTCAAAGAGAGTTGCAGGAACTCACAGCATCCAGGACTATGCACCAAGTCTCCAAATATTTCAAATTGAAGCCCCTTTTGGTTTCACTTGGCTTACATAAAGAGTTTGATGGAGATAATTGTTGTTACATGTATCTTGAAATTTAAGACTTTATCCATTTTATAAAGTTTTTACATATTTTGTCTCAGTGTAATATGTTGTGATTGAAACACGGCAAATATTTTAAGTCTCCATAACAACCACAGTGGAACCGACCTTGAGAAAAGTTAAATGTGATGTGTTATATGGAATCTCTCTGGCTTTAACTTTCTAGAACTCATCCTCTAAGGCAGGAAAGTATAATTTTTTTAAATTAAGTCTCTTAAATGTTTATATTTTAAGAAATTATAGTTATAATTTAGGAGTGATGATGGGATTGTAACTGTTTTTAAGAATCCTTTTGTTTAAGATATACATACTAAAATATTTTTTAGCATAATACTGGAATTTGCAACAAACTGATACAGAAAGTAAAATAGTAATGCTCTATATGGGGTTTCGCCATGTTGCCCAGGCTAGTCTAGAACTCGTCAGCTCAAGTGATCCACCAGCCACGGCCCTTGGCCGCAAGGTTCATTCTGTAATGTAATTACGAAATAATGGTCTTTTCAATAATTGTCATGAGTCAACGGAATATATATGTAAGAAAAAAATCAATTGTGTCCTCTACTTAATAATATATTAAAATTTTGTTTTATTTATTTTTTATTACTAGACTCAGATGAATATACTTTACAAATCTTACATATCAAACTATACAAACTACGTCACAAGATGGCATAAAAAATACTACAGGCTGAAATTTTTTCACAGACATGTAAACATTTTTTTATTGTCCTTTAAGTTCTGGGGTACATGTGCAGATCTTGCAGGATTGTTGCATAGGTACACACATGCCACGGTGCTTTGCTGTCTCTATCCCCTGTTACCTACATCAGGCATTTATCTTAGTGTTAGCCCTCCCCAACCTCCTTGCCCCTGCTGTCCCTCTCCTACCCCACAACCCCCAGCATACCCCAGTGTGTGATGCTCCCCTCCTCGTGCCCGTGTGTTTTCATTGTTCAACACCTGCCTATGAGTGAGAACATGCATTGTTTGTTTTTCTGTTCTTGGGTCAATTTGCTGAGAATGATCGTTTCCAGATTCATCCATCTCCCTACAAAGGACACATTTCTTGTGGCTGCATAGTATTCCATGGTGTATATTAATTCCATTCAGAAAATATTTGTAAATGTGAAAGACAGAAAAATAAATCTTCCAGAAGGAAAAATGGGAGACTACCTTCATGACCCTGGATTAGACAAAAAATTTTTAACTAGGTCACAAAGGCACCAGCCACAAAGAAAAATCAAAAAGATTAATAGGGCTACATTAACGTTAAGATCTTCTACTTATCAAAAGACACCATGAAAAATGTGAGTAGGTATAGCATAGACTGGGAGACTTTGCAAGGCATGTATCTGTTAGAGGCTTATATGGACAATATATAAGAACGTGTACAATTTGACAACACAAGAAGCTCCCTAAAATTCTAGGTGAAAATTTTCAATGGACATTATAAAAGGATATCCAAATGACCAAGCAACATGTAAAAAATTTCCAATCTCATTAATGGCAAGAAAGACAAATTAAAAGGCAATGCCTTCCATACAATCTCCAAAACGTTAAATCTGAAGGAGAGATAATACCTAGTTTTAGTAAGAATGTGGAGTTATTAGACTTTTCATATACAGGTGGTGAGAGTGCAAAACAGTAAAAGTAACTTAGAAAATTATTTGGTGGGATCTATTGCTGCAGAACGTGCTCTTATTTTTTGGCCCAGAAACTTTATTCCTCGCTATGATGAATTTTATCTTGCAATGTAATTGGGAAATAATGGTCTTTATTGGTTTTTAAATGGTTTTCACTTCTTCTTACCATATATTCAAGAAATAGAATATGAGGAGTTTCTCAAAAGCCTCCTTTATGCTCTCTCTTAATCATTACCCTCCCAACAGTCACTATACTTACTTCAGTCATAAATTAATTCTACCTACATTTGAACACTACATAACTAGCATCATATAGTATATTATCTTGGTTCTTTCACTGAATAATATAAATTTGATATTGAGCCTTCATGTTTTGCATTGCAGCAATTTGTGTACTGCCATTAGTATATGATTCTTACCTTTACAGAAAATTCACAATTTATTCATTCTGCTGTTGGTGGTCATTTGGTCTGTTTCTTGTTATTGGATTCTAATACATAATGGTTCTATGAAGACATGTGCCCATGTTTTGATTAATTTATGTACATCTATCCATTGGGTATATACCAAGTATACCAAATTTATACTTACATATTTAAAAAGACCATGAATGCTTTAAAATCTGATAGTTAAAGCTGTAAGCCTTAAATATACATTCATTGATTTAACAGCTAATTATTAATTGAGTATGATGACATGTGAACTAAGAACATTAGAACATTTAGGATTTTCATACTTTTCTGATTGATTGCGTGTTATAAAATAAAGTGTATCCTCCATCGTTAACACAAGTACAGAGTCTTTCTCTCTTTCTCTCTCTCTCTCTCTCTCACACACACACACACACACACACACATGAACACACACACATGAACACACACACACAATATTTTATCTTATTAAACACCTAGGAAGTATTAGATACAGTACGGGAATAAATGAAAATAAAATATACAAGGCCATATCATCTTAGAACATTTTATCTAATAGGCAATTGACAAACCATCAAGAAACGAACATAAACTTGGCAATTGAAACAAGTATTGTGAAAGAAATAGAAGGCAACTTAGGAAAGAGAATAACGAACAGTAGGCAAAGGGGTGGAAAAAGAAAAGGAGAATGAGTGGTATTGAATTTATTATCTGAGATTGTGGTATTGAAGTGGACGCCTTTTGTACTAACTTTGCTTAGTGGGAAAAAGACCTTTTCAGTCACACCAGAGCTTGTACATTCAAAGACTTGTTGAGGACATATTATACCAGATAATGATGGAAAGTCTGGTAGAAATCATGTAATCCTAGCCTTAAGGACTCTTTGGAAATGGTAAGAAAGGTTGGTTTTGTTTCTCTTGCACAAATAATTGGGTAGTTTTAATTAGAGGGAGCATAATCTAACTTATGATTTAGAGCCCATCTCTAGCTGCTGTATTGAGTAGCTTGCAGGGTGTGAGTGAGGTGTGAAAAGACTTTGGTTGAGTTCATGTGAGAAATTGTGGACCCAACCCCAAACAATGGTTTGGCAGAGACAGACAGATATTCTTTGCATGTAGACTTGACAGCATTTGCTGATGAACTTATTTTGGAAAGGTGGTGGTTGGACAAAGTAGAAGAGAAAGTAATTAAGAATGATTTCCAGGTCTCTGGCATGTTCACTTGAATGTGTGTATATTCCTTTTACTTATTGAGAAAGAACTTAAGAGCAAATGGCTTCCAGAAAAAGCAGAGTTCAATTATAAATGTGATAAGTAGTTGAAAGCCTTTATGTGGATAAATCAAGTTTACAGCTGTTTTAATCAGTTGAGACTTCAAAGAAGTTTGGGTAGGAGATATGTTTTGGGGGCTGTTAGGATATAGTTGCTATATAAAGCCTTGAGAATATGTGATCTCATGTAGAAAGAAACTATAAAGAGAAAATGCCCAGTGTCTAGCCCCAAGATTCAACCTCTCTGACATTTATGGTCTGGAATAAAGCCTGAGATAGAGCAGCAAAAGAAGTACCAATAAATAAATAAATAAATAAATAAATAAATAAATAAATAAAGTGTTTTGTTATAAAATGTAAGTGGAGTAAGTTCACCAAGAAGCAACTAGTAGCCAAATCAGAAACTTTGCTGGGCAAGTAAGGACTAAACAAGTTCTCTGTGTTTGGTTAAGATCTTAGACAAAAGTAGTATTAGTGGTGGTTTTGTGGTGAAAATCAGATGTGAATGGATTTTAGTCCATATTGTTCTGTATCTGGCATATGGCAGATTAGAGATCAGAATGATACTTTTGATTTGATTAAAGCAACTCAAATGCTGGATAAAAGTTGAAAACAATTTTAATGCATCACTGAGCAGCACAAAAGGAAGAAATAAGCTGTGATTAAAAATGAAATTAAAGCAGGAACCTTGAGAGGTAAGTGAGAACCAAAGCTTGTTTTGAGCCAGAGGGTTTTCTGACAAACCCTAGGAACTAGAGGTTTTGCTTTAATGAACCTCATTAAATAATGGGGTATGAGGAAGAGAAGATAAAACTCAGGGCCTGCCCAAGATGCAGAATTTAGTTGCATAAAGCAAACCCCCACAACTTAATGAAAATTAAACCCCATTGAACAGAAAAGAACTGATTGGAGAATATAAAAATCTTAACCTTGACAATAAATGAAGAGAAAACTTCACGTCACATATTATAATCATAAGATGACTTCTGCATGGGGTAAACATCTACAAAAATAATGTAATTCATGCCAGTCATAGTAGCTCATGCCATAATCCCAGAGCTTTGGGAGGCCAAGGCAGGAGGATCACTTGAGGCCAAGAGTTAAAGGCCTTCCTAAGCAACATAGTGAGACCTCATCTATACACATAGAAAAGGGAAAAAAATTATCTAGGTGTGATGTACTCCTCAGTACTTGGGAGGCTGAGAGGAGAATTGCTTGAGCTCAGGAGTTTCAGACTGCAGTGACCTATGACTGCACCACTGCACTCCAGCCTGGGCAACAGAGGGAAGACCTCATCTCAAAATAATAATAATAATAATAACAAAAAACATTATAATTCAAAAGGAATCAAGTAATTAACATACTTTAACATGGTAAGTGAAAAGGTAAAGTTTATATTGTTATCTTGATAAAATGAAAAATATGCAAGAAAATTCAACATGGATTCCTTATAAAATTATTAGTAAATCTTTTTAAGTTCATAAATTTTGTAGAGAGCACATTATAAAACGACCATATGACATTAAAGAAAACCTAAAAGCAATAGAAATATAACTACTTTAAGGATTGGAAAATTCAACATTGTTATGATATAAACAACAAATTCATTGGCTGAAATTCCAGTAAAATTCTCAATATGGTTTGTTTCACTTAACTTTATATTTTACATTTAATTCATTAGTCTAATTCTCAAATTTGTGTCAAAAAGCAAATGATCAAAAATAGGCAAAGAAATTCTAGAAAAAAAAGAGCAATTGTGGAGAGATTTGCCCTTTCAGATCCTCAGAGCTGCTATAGAGCTATAGTAATTAATACAGGTAGGGTTAGCACAGTAGGAGACACATAGACTAAAGGGTCTAAAGAGAAAGCCTAGATATAGAACCAGAGCATAGATATAAACTCATGTATATGTGGAAATTTTATTTGAGATGAAACAAGAATGGCAGAGTGATGTAGGAACAACAAACACAGTTCAATGTGATGGTGATACCAATAACAACAACATATTAATGATGGTTGGTTTGCGGTAAGGAAAATATGAGAAATTGTTGCTTTATTTTTTATATTTTTAAATAAGATTTTCCCACATAAGCAAACAAACAAGATAGTAAATAGTATGAAGCATAGTGAATAAAAGATGAGGAATTGGAGATGGAAAAGTAACTCTTCAAATGCCTATGAAGAAAAGCAGATAGTTCAGATACTAGTTTGAGATACACAAGGACAAGAGGAAATTACTGTTAATTTTGGAGTCTACAGGACCTCTACAGGATGATCAAATAAAATGTGAAATCTAGATGATTCAAAAGGTAAGGAGATCAATTATCCAAAAGTTTGTCTATATAAAAAACTCTTCATGTTCTAAAACACTATGTGAATGAATCATAGTTAAAATGAGGCATTGTGACCATGAATTTGCATTGCCCCAGGTTTTCCTTTTTAAGCTGAAAGAATAAACATTAAAAGACATAAATATCTGGAATATTCCTGGAATAATTTTTTGGACATTGAAAAATGTAAGGCAGACAGAGCAAAATACATGAGTATGGATATGAGACCATAGAAAATAATTTGATACAATTTTACTTTTCTTCTTAAAATAATTTAAAAGTTATCCTTTTGAGTTTCTTAATCACAGAAAGTATCCTGGGTCTACTGTAGTGAGCTTATGAGTGCACTGGGAGCAGAGGTGTGACCAGAATCAAAGATATTCCATTTCTTCCTAGATGCAGAACCCTGTATATCCATTTCTTCCTAGATGCAGAACCCTGCATATCCATTTCTTCCTGGTTTTTGCCCAATCACAAAATTTTGATTCTAATAATAGAAGAAAAATTAGACCAATTATGATTCTACGTTGCATTAATGAACTTAAAATAGTCCAGTAAAAAGAAAAAAAAAACTTTTAGGTACTACCTCTTTTCACCAAAGTCTGGCACTTCTGCATTTCTGGGCTCAAGCAATCCTCCTGCCTCAGATTCCCAAGCAGCAAGGACTAACAGACAGATAATTCCCCCTTGAATTACACAGTGTGATTGTTTTTGTCACACCAATGTTAGGAGGAGTGAGGCATCTTACTTCTGATGGAAGCAATGATCCATTATTCAGTCTGACTCTTCCCTTGCTGCAGCTAATGTGAAAGCATATATTGTTGTGGAGCTACCATACATTCAGAGCAAAAACACATCATTATCGAGGTAAGCCAATGAAAACCTGGAGTTGTTACTAGAGCATAACCTACACTATTTTGAATGAATTAAGAAGCTGTAGTAGAAGGACTAGCAGAAAAATTAAAACTCCAGAAGAAGTAAAGAAAACTGGGCAGAAGAAAACATAAATCTTCAAACTATTCCTAAGCTTTGGAAAGAAAGGATTTGTATATGTAAGAAATTGTAGAAAGTGCTATGTCATGGTATAGCTCAGTCTATATATTTCTTTTTTTTAAATTGCATTTTAGATTTTGGGGTACACATGCAGAACATGCAAGATAGTTGCATAGGTACACACATGGCAATGTGATTTGCTGCCTTCCTCCCCTTCACCCACATCTGGCATTTCTCGCCAGGCTATCCCTCCCCAGCTCCCCTCCCCTGTTTTCCTTACCATATTCCCCCCAATAGACCCTAGTGTGTAGTGCTCCCCTCACTGTGTCCATGTGTTCTCATTGGTCATCACCCGCCTATGAGTGAGAACATGCGGTATTTCATTTTCTGTTCTTGTATCAGTTTGCTGAGAATGATGTTCTCCAGATTCATCCATGTCCCTACAAAGGACACGAACTCATCATTTTTGATTGCTGCATAATATTCCATGGTGTATATGTGTCACATTTTCCCAGTCCAGTCTATCATCGATGGACATTTGGGTTGGTTCCAGGTCTTTGCTATTGTAAACAGTGCTGCAATGAACATTCGTGTGCATGTGTCCTTATAGTAGACCAATTTATAGTCCTTTGGATATATACCCAGTAATGGGATTGCTGGCTCAAATGGAATTTCTATATCTAGGTTCTTGAGGACTCGCCACACTGTCTTCCACAATGGTTGAACTAATTTAGACTCCCTCCAGCAGTGTAAAAGTGTTTCTATTTCTCCACATCCTCTCCAGCCTCTGTTGTCTCCAGATTTTTTAATGATCGCCATTCTAACTGGCGTGAGATGGTATCTCAATGTGGTTTTAATTTGCATTTCTCTAATGACCAGTGATGATGAGCATTTTTTCATATGTTTGTTGGCCTCATGTATGTCTTCTTTTGTAAAGTGTCTGTTCATATTCTTTGCCCATTTTTGAATGGGTTTGTTTGTTTTTTTCTTGTAAATCTGTTTGAGTTCTTTGTAAATTCTGGATATC
>CM052650.1:102735444-102763126 GCA_028533165.1 Leontopithecus rosalia
TTCATTGAGCAGTGGTTTGTAGTTCTCCTTGAAGAGGTCCCTTATGTTCCTTGTTAGTTGTATACCTAGGTATTTTATTCTCTTTGTAGCAATTGTGAATGGCAGTTCATTCTTGATTTGGCTCTCTTTCAGTCTGTTATTGGTGTATAGGAATGCTTGTGATTTATGCACATTGATTTTATATCCTGAGACTTTGCTGAAGTTGCTTATCAGTTTCAGGAGATTTTGGGCTGAGATGATGGGGTCTTCTAGATATACAATCATGTCATCTGCAAATAGAGACAGTTTGACTTACTCCTTTCCTATTTGAATACCCTTTATTTCTTTTTCTTGCCTGATTGCTCTGGCTAGAACTTCCAGTACTATATTGAATAGGAGTGGTGAGAGAGGGCATCCTTGTCTAGTGCTGGATTTCAAAGGGAATGCTTCCAGTTTTTTCCCATTCAGTATGATATTGGCTGTTGGTTTGTCGTAAATAGATTTTATTATTTTGAGATTCGTTCCATTAATACCAAGTTTATTGAGGGTTTTTAGCATAAAGGGCTGCAGAATTTTGTCAAAGGCCTTCTCTGCATCAATTGAGATAATCATGTGTTTTTTTTTTTTTTGGTCCTGTTTATGTGGTGAATTACGTTTACAGACTCGCATATGTTGAACCAGCCTTGCACCCCCGGGATGAATCCTACTTGATCATGGTGGATAAGCTTTTTGATGTGCTGTTGCAATCGGCTTGCCAGTATTTTATTGAAGATTTTTGCATCTATGTTCATCATGGATATTGGCATGAAGTTTTCTTTTCTTGTTGAGTCTCTGTTGGGTTTTGGTATCAGGATGATGTTGGTCTCATAAAATGATTTGGGAAGGATTCCCTCTTTTTGGATTATTTGGAATAGTTTCAGGAGGAATGGTACCAGTTCCTCTTTGTGTGTCTGGTACAATTCGGCCGTGAACCCATCTGGACCTGGGCTTTTTTTGTGTGGTAGGCTCTTAATTGCTGCCTTAACTTCAGACCTTGTTATTGGTCTATTCATAGTTTCGGCTTCCTCCTGATGTAGGCTTGGGAGGACACAGGTGTCCAGGAATTTATCCATTTCTTCCAGGTTTACTAGTTTATGTGCATAGAGTTGTTTGTAATATTCTATGATGATGTATTTCTTTCTAGCAGAACTGGGTTTGAATGTTATCTCAGTTTCTTAACTAAATTTTACCTCATTTTAAATATTTTCATTGCCCTGGGACCAGAAAGCTGAAGTTGAGGATTTTGAGTATTAAAATTACAAAACAGATTATGACTTTTAAAAGTTTTAATTTTTTATCTTACAAAATTTATGGTGACTAAAATACGGTTATTAAAAATTAAATAGCTGGTCCTGATTCTTAATATTTTAATAAAATGCAACTTGTCATTTGTCTTTTTATGTGAATATTTGTCTTTTTACCATTTGATTTTTGGCATCGGGGTCTAGCTTACCCGAATTTTCTAAAAAGAGAGGCTTAAATTTTATAACTGAAAATACTCCTACTAGGTGAGCTTAAAAACCTATTCTTCATGTTTAGCAAGACACTCCTGTACTTAGCAATGAGAAAAGATTATTTGTCAATGAATTTTAGGCATGTCTTTAAAAAAAAGTCTCACACAGTGCCTTTCTGCTGTCACTCTTTATTGACTTTTTAATATTAAGTCATGCGATGATGCTGTTTCTAACTCCAAGGGTCAGATGACAGAAAACAATAAACTGGCTAAAGGTAATAAAGATCATTAAATAAAATCAAACAAGAAAATATAGTTCTAAAATTGAGGCTACCACTTCTTCGTCCTTACTTTGCCTTGCTTGTGGGAGTTCATTGCAGAAGCTTTTTAAACTTCATCAAGAAAGCCTTATACCAGTTAATGATACTTTGATGGAAAAGAGGTTTTGCTATGTTTAAATTCCATTAGAGCATTGTGGGTTTTCACTTCCTAAGTGGACCTTTTAACTTCCAAAGTAAATCCTTTGAGGTTTAAGCTTATTTTCTCTCTGTAATAATATGGCTTCTATGACAAACATTTTTTAAAAAAGTAATACCCTAGCAATTTTTGCAATATGCACTTATGAAATATCTTCCTATCATAAACATATAGCTGAAAGTTATCTTCAAATTAAATTGTATAGTATGACATATACATTTAAGTTTTTAATGAAATGGAATACAGCTAAACTGAACAATCAATTGCAATTTTTTTATTTCATTTAAAGGAAGAAATACTAAATAAGAAATTAAATAACTCATAACAGCAGTAAGATAAAAAATAAATAATATCAAAACTCATGATATAATTATTTCCCAGATGTTTCTGCTAGATTTTAATATAATATGGATTAAATTCTAGAGCCACATACCAGAAAAGTATGATTAGACTACATAGGGTCATTGATAAATACAAAGTAGATAAATTCATGATTACATGAGATAGAATGCATAAAAATAATTTTATTTCATTGATGACAGTTTTATTGATTATGATAAATCAAAAATTATACAATCAATACTTTTCTTAATGATTGCATCATTCTAATTCACTAATTTGACTCTGAAGCTTCTAGTTAGATGTGGGCCATTGATTGATTACTAACATCTATCTCCTCTTTTTATGAAAACTCGCTAAAACAGGAATTCAAAATATATAAGAATCTATAAAGTCAAAGACATCAAGAAATAAAATAGCATAAATAGAGGTGTGTGGTTCCTCATTTATCTGATTTATAACAAAATACCTGCAGGGGGCATGGCTGACACAAAAATGAATTGTTTCCATAGCTCCTGGGAACTAAGTTATTGAAAAAGACATAGCTAAAATGGGGACCTGAAAACAGGAGATTGTATAAGAGGCTGTATGTATTATATTGACTCCTCACTCCCAGGTTCCTTTCTTACAACCAACCTACCTTCAACACTAAAGTTTTATTTTCTAGGAATACTCAGTACATGAACTACAAGCATAGAAGAAGACAGGGCCAGGCTTCGAACTATAAACAGCCTGAGTGAAAAGCAGAACCCGGGTCCCTTTCCCCATTCTCTCTGAGAATAAATGCAACAATCTGGTATTTATTTGCACAGAAGGAAATTAGAAGATACCTCTAAGGAAAGACAGAGTCATTGCAGCTCATCCCACAGTAAAATGGCTTCAATCAACAAAGCCTTTACAGAGCGCTTCCAATCAGTTTCAAGTGCTACATTTTGAATGTAATGGGATAGTAAAACCTTACTGGATTTTTTAGCAAAGCCACCAACATGAAAAATGGTGAACAAAACTAACAAAAAGTGGAAAAAAAGAGAAAATAAAGCCAATGCAGAAAGTGGAAAATAAAGCAAAAACAAAAGAAGACTAATTGTCATATTAAGACATAAGAAGATATTACATACTTTAAAAAAAAGTAGGAAGACATGGATAAAATGAAAACATTGTATTAATGAATTGGATAGTAAAGTTGATAACATTTTCTATCATGATCTCAGTTCAGAAAATGTATCCTGCAAAAGCAGTACATACAAGGTACAGAGAATAAAGAGAGAATTGTGGTCAACTTGGCCATTTTTCTCTTAGGACAACTGGCACCTAATTTTGATATGCATTTGATTGCAATCCATATCAAAACCTAACTGATAGCAATAATATTTACAGTAATCAGTCATTGAGTAAGATCAGATATGCTAATATTTTATTTATTAGACTTTTACATCTATATGCATTAGTGAAGTAAGGTTAAGACTTCATTTTTATTTTCATCAGATTTTAATATCAAGGTTTGTGTTTTTAAAATAATTTTTAACAAAATGCGTCTAATATTCTGGAAGATTTTGCACAGACTTGGAATGACCACACAAACCTAAAATATACGCTATAAAATCACCTGTGTTCAGAATTTTAAAAAGTTAATTATTTCACTATTTTCATTTTTCTATGGTATTCTTTTGTTGAAATCGAGTTTTGGTTTTAGAAGATTTTGGTTAGCATATAGTATACTCTATTTGAAAACTGTATTTGTGTTTTTACCATCAGTCATAAGTGTTTCTAATAGTGTGGTGATTTAATCAAACTTTTAAATGCTTAATTTTTTAAATAATTTGACTGTATCTACTAAAGAAATATTTTTTGATTGCTTTACTTATTCTGTTTCTTTTTTCTTTTTCTAGTTGATAAGGTTTTTCTTTAATTTGCCTATTTCTCCACTATTATTTAATATTATTCCTTGTTTTTAAATGAAAGCATTTTACTTTATTCACCTTAGAAGCCAGTGTGGGTACATCTTAAAGCATTTAAAACTATTCCCACTATCAGCAATAATCTCTAGTTGCAGTAGAAATTCCTAATTGAGCAAATTTTTAGAGGAATGTTAATAATCAAATAAATGTTTTATTGGCTTTTTGCTCAATTAATTCATAATTTTATTACCTTTAAAAAATGTGGCTGAAATAGTTTCCATTTATTGGACTTTCCTGAGATTTTCTTCATGATCTAATATATAATTGTGATCAGGGAATAATTTTTAAAACTAAGAGCTATCCTACATATTTAAGTATATAAAATATGCTGTCAACTCTCTATATTCTTGTTTCATTTCTGCTGACGAAACTAGGCAAAAGAAGAAATTGTATTTTCTATTCATTTTGTATAAACTATATTTTTTATAGTTTATATGTCTTAAACATAAGACATATAAATACATATATATATATATTTATATTTATTTTGATAGATTGTGAGTGGTTTGTTAATGTCTTTTCCTGTGTTTCCTTCAATTTATGTTTGTATTTATAAGAGTTTCCTACACTGTTTTTTAATATCCTTAGAGATACTGTCTTGAATTCAGTACCATTACTCTTTTACAATTTCTTTTAGGAATGACTATTAGGGTTCTATAAATCTTCTTTTTTATGTATTGTTCCATATACGTTTATAAAATGAAAACTTTTGTCCCATGTTCATTGAGTTAGTTTGATTTCTGATTAGTTTTGCTTTCACATTATGCTTAGAAAGAACACTCACAACCCAGTCTAAGAATATTTAATGGTATTTGTTGATACATTTGCTGATATTTCTATTGTTTCAGGTTTTTCATCCTTTTCAATCTTTATTTATCTGGCTATATGATAAGCTGGTATAACTTAACTGGTTTATTTTTTTCTGTTAAAACAGCTCACATTTGCCACAATTATTTATACTGGCACATTTTACTTCGTAATTTATATGCACTATATGTTAATGTCATTATTAAGTGAATACCTTGAAAAGTGGTTCAACTCAAGATGTTTGAGTACAGGGCATTGTACATTACTTTTTGGTCTGAGATTCTTTTACTTACAAGACACATTTCTAAGGTCACAGCCTTAAAATAAAATAAGCTCTTTCTATTAGATTAAATATAACTTTTAATTGTAGTGGCATTCATACAGTATCTCTAATCAGAACACTATCTTAGTTTACACAAATGTGCTCTAAACATGCAGCTTTAACCTCCACTGATTTCAAGGACTCTGTCATTATCCCATTTTTCAGGGTGAGGTGATTTCTAATTACTACACATGCTGATGTTTAATTTCATGTGATAAGCTTGAAACTAATAAATGAATGGTGCTGTTTATTTCCAAGGACATACTAATTTGAATAGAATGATAGGAAAAAAAAACTATTAAGAAATGACAAAGGTGAATTTCACAAAAAACAAGATATACACCTAACTGCAGTTTACCTATAATTTCCTGAAGCAAAAAATAAAACAAAAGCCTCTTCTGATCTCTCAAAACTCATAAAAAGTAAAATAGACCTAAATGAAAATGACCATTTTGCTGCTGGTTTGCATACAGTAACTTTAAAAAAACAAATAAAAAATGATTAAATTTATTATTTGAAATATAAATTTTATATTTTAATTTAATTATTCAAAATATAATAATTTTAAATGAGAGTTTAAAAATATTCAAATAAACATGCAGAGTTAAACTGAAGCACATCTTTTACTATAGACCTATTTTTCAAAATAATTCCTTCGATTCTCCCTGTTCTATTTTTTTTAAAGATAAGATTTGCTGATGCTTAATGAATTTTAAATATGTAGCTAGTTGTGTATCTTTGCAGATTTATCAGCAGGGTAATGAAAGGTTAACAAAACACCTCTTTATTTTGTGTTGTGTACATTTGTGAAGTGCAGGTGTGCTATTTCTGTTGAAGGAGTCAGAGATGAGTTGCAAGCCGGCTAAAGAAATGTACATTACATTAAAAAATGGTTTTATATTCCCTTGCTGTTCATTCTTTTGAGTGCAAAAAGTGGTTTTTGCTAACTCCATTTTGTGGCTCATGGAAAGCTGAAAAATCAATAGCTGCAGGTTGATGAAACCTAAATCCATTTGATTCCTTTCCACCATTGCCATTATGCAGACAGTCAAGTGTGATGTATTTAGTTCATGCAGTACTTATTACTCTCAAGCACAGCTTCTCATCAGGGAAAAATTAGACCAGATAAGAAGTAATCAAGAAATTCTGGAGAGGTTTCAAAGATCTTCCTTCTAAATGCTTCCTCTAAAAAAAAATCTACCTTTGGCTCTTACAGGCTTTTACAAGAAAGAAAAGTTAACATCTCTACCATAAAGAAAGTTCTGTACAATTGCTTCAAGTCACTATTTTCTTCAACGTTTTTATTTAATATAAGCCACAACAATAGAGAATTGACAAGTAATTCATGGGAAGGCCCTATGTTAAAGGAATGCCCCCCTTTTCCTGATGCCAGGGAAAAGGAGGAAATTTTACTTTTGGAGTCTGTTCTGAGTATAGTATGGTAATGATGGTGGTCTTTGGTCCCAGCCTCAACGGCAATAAAAGGAAAACCTCATTGCCACACGTGCTATGTTTCCAGTGCATCTGGCACAGCTGGTGTATTCCCTCTTCCCTTGTTCTGTGGGACATTAATGCCCTTGAGAACAACTCTTAACTTTTAATGAGGTGATAGCAGCAGATGCATTTAACCTCAGGTGGACAATTCTAGGAGACATTCTGCGCTCTCCTTTGAATCTCCCAGTTAAAATGAAGCCTCAGTTGCTCACGACAATGTGTATTATTACAAAGTGGCTAGGTTTTCCTCCTTACATCTTTCCTCCTTTTCCTCCTTTCTTCAGATCTTCAAGTCTGGAACAAGGATATACATATGCAAGCTGCTTTTAGGAAATAACATCAGGCAGCTTGCATGTAAATCTTCATTCCAAGCTCTACTTCAAGGGTTGCCCAATCTAAGACATCTTTTGTGAGTAAATCATGTTTTACTTTATTAAATCCTGCTTGACTATAGAAAAATATTTTGATAGAGCAATTACAAGACAACTTCAATTGATAAGTAAAATAATTTATTTCCATTTTATGATCCAGGATAGCTCCTATTATATTTTCCACAGAAGTATCTTCCATAATCAATTTATATACATATATTGGTGAAAGTAAGGCAAATTTATAAGATTCATTCCCTTTTTATGAATCGCTACTACACATTTCAAACCAAGTTTCTTTCTTCTCTTGGTAGCTAGTTCCACCCATACCACTATTAATTTAAAAATCACTCTGTCTTTGAAATAAAACGTGTGTGTGTGTGTGTGTGTAAACATAATAAATACATTACAGAATAATAAAGAAAAGCCCATTGCTTACAACTACAGCTCAGGCAGTATGGTAAATCAGATTAGGGAACCTGGATGGTTTTCTGTTTGAATAATGTATTTGTAAAAATGTTAAATTTGGTAGGATTAGACACATAAGATAATTGTTAAATTCATACTCACGTTGACTTTAGTTACCTCTTTTGGTGTATTGTTGCTGGAAACACTCTTATTATATTGTGAATCTCTGCAGCATGTATTCATTAGCTTCTTTTATTATGTTATAGAAAACCAGAAATTCAATTTATATCTATTTGCTTTCCAAATATCTTAAATAATTCTAATAAATATGAAAAAGTACTTCTGAGTTCCTGTATTGTAATTGGGATATATCCCTATACATCTCACTTGTTAAATTGTCTAATGCTTTCAGATAACTCAGTATAAAATTCAGTATGAAATTCAGTACGTAAGGCTACCAATTCCTGGCAGAGTCACAAATTCAGAGTCTAGAAATATTATTTATGAATATATATGAACACACACACCTCTTATTTTCTTCTCCACACTTTTGAATTTGGAGGATGAACTATGGAGAATTTAATAAATGGTGGTAAAAATACTGACTCATATAATTCTATAAAATACCGTTTACCTGTCTGTGTTTTTTTTTCTCTGCCTGCTCTTAGTCCACAAAGACGAACTTTGTAATGGGTACTCTTTTCTTTTCTTCTTTCAAACAAAAGCTGGAGAGGTAGCCATTTTGCCCCAGTTTTCTATTCTGGTGGAATCAAAATTCAAATACTTCTGTAGTTTTAAATTTTAATATTTAATAATTTTTTTTTATCTTTTAGATGGATTATATTTAATTTTTATTTCAAGAAATTACTCATTTTGGATTTAGGTGAATTGATATCTTAGATAACTTTCTGTTGTCTAATGTATTTCATTCTCTCTTTTCACTCTCCAATAAAGACATTTATCATATTATGTTAAAGCAAGTTTGGCTTGTCTGTAACTCTTTCTAGACTGTATAGTCACTGAGAGGAAGAACATCATAAGTTGGGTAGTAATGGTGTATATAAAAGACAAATAATTACTAAAGATTACTAGTAAATGTGCAGAATCCTACCTATGTCCTTTATAGTACACACTATAAATATTTTTATTTAATATGCTACACGTATTTACTAAAGACATTTATTTTACACATATACCTATGTATTTACCTCATAACAGTTACTTAAGTAAAATATTCAAAAACATAATTTCACTTTAAACACTGAAATGGCCAAGAAGTTGGAGAGATGCGAAAAAAAAAAGGAATACATTGCATCATGAGAGAAAATTTTGAATTAATAATTTGAAGAAAATAATATATTGAATCTATATGACATGACTCTACACCAGTCAAATTTAATACTTTTAAAACCAGGCTTAGTTAAATATCACTCTACTTGGTAGTTGTTTTTTTTTTTTTTTTGAAAGACATAATTTCAATGAAATTTTCTAGACTATTATGTTCCAAGGAGGGAATTACCGAAAGGCCAAGAGACACCTAAAACTGATCTTTTGCCTTTGATGCTTCTACATTGAAATTACATGTGCTATTATTAGCAAAGAGGAATTTGGCAAATTATGAGGTTCTTTCACCCCTTGCTAATTAATTCCATCCATTTGCCAGATATTTCCGTATAACCAAGAAGTTCTTCAAAAGGCCTAACACTAAACTGCTTCTATTGTTTTCTAGTACTATTTTTTCTTAACTATTGTCTGGTTCGTGATAGGTATTATGTTATTAATACAATATGGCATTTGATTCTTATAATATTCCATATACTATATGCTGGTTTATGAAGGAGACAAGTAATAAAATCTTATTAAATTCTGTCACTTTGTTTGCTATTTAAATTGTTCCTATATTGAATCAAGTTTCTTGTATTAATTAAATATGTTATATTCAATGGCAATTAAACATTACAATTATTATTACTTAGATTCTAACTAATTTCATATCTTACATTGAAAAATGACTTGTTTTATTTCATTCAAGATTTAGCAATTACTTGTACACTGTTAGTAAATATATATTTTTAAATTGTTCTTTCACTTTACTTCATAATTTTGATTTGGTTAAAAAATGTGAGCAATGCTAATTTATTTTGTGATCCTTTCATTAAGCCAAGTGTTTTTGTTTTCTTTTTTTTTTTTTTAAAGATGGATTCTACATGATAAGAAATTTCTTAAATGGCCTAATTTAAAGTAAAAATTGCCAAATTGTATATATCATTTTGAGATATTTTATGGGGCTGCCTGTTGCAAACCTAGATGATTAATGCCACTATTTCATCATGTTCAGTTTATAAAACAAATTGTTATACTTACCTGGCAGGGGAGATACCATGATCACAGAGGTGGTTTTCCCAGGGTGAGGCTTATCCATTGCACTCTGGGTGTGATGACCCCTGCGATTTCCCCAAATGTGGAAAACTCGACTGCATAATTTGTGATAGTGGGGGACTGCGTTTGCACTTTCCCCTGGTTAAAAAACAACAACAAAAAAAATCGTTTAGCATAGCTATCATTGCCAAAGACCTATCTAATTTTTTTTAGTTCTTCCTTGAAGAACACTTATTGCTTCAAATTGATATAAATTCATTAATTTACTTGTTTGTACTTCTCTAGTTTAAATAAACTGTATTTCTATTAAGGGCAGGAAACCATCCCTTAATTCATTAAGTAATGTCTGTATCTAACTCAACACAGGTCACTGTGAACTCAAGCCATAGAGTAAAGGGACAGTATAGTATTATTGCAGAAGTAGGGAATAACCTCTCAATTTCTTATATATTTTAGCTTTTATGATCTCTTGTTGCTTTATCCTTAATTTGCAAATTCCCCAAGTAAATTTCATCTTTAAATCTAATTTCTGGCCCATGTTCCTTTGAATAAAACAATGTGACTCACTGCTGTGAAAAGCATCTATATTTACTGTCTCTCCTACTTCTTCATATTATTCTTTCTGTTCTGAGTGAGAATGGTGACCACTCTTGCTCCTGCAGCACTGTTCTACCCTCAGCTGTGTCTACTTCTTTAGGCAACCCCTTTCAGTCTCACTCGTGGGTTACTCTTCTCTTTCCTTTCTAGTATTCTGGAAGCTTTTCTGGCTCTGGATTGGCATACAATTTTCCCACAGTCAACATGACTTTACCTGCCCTCTGCCCAGGTCTACAAGCCTTTTAAATTTCATATAATTTTTTCCCTCACAACTGCTTCTTTTTGTTATTAATACTTGTGATAAATTGCACGGCTTCACTTTCAATGAGTCTCCAGCCCAAATGACAGTCCCTGTGATGGTTAATTTTCTATGTCCACCTGACTAGGCCAGATATTGGTCCAACACTATTCTCGATGTTTCTGTGAAGGTACTTTTCGGATAGGATAACGTTCATATCAGTAGACATTTAGTGAAGAAATTTATCTCCGTAATGTGGGAGGGTCTCATCTAATCAGCTGAAGACCTTAGAAAAGGACAGACCTACCCTAAAAAATAGAGAATTCTGCCAAAAATCTGCCTTCACCATCAACTTCACTCTAACTTCACCTCAACTCTCCCCTATGTCTCATCCTACTTGTGTATACTATAGATTTTGGACTTGTCAGTGTCCATAATTGAGTAAGGCAATTTCTTAAAATCAAGAGAAAAAGGAGAGAGAGAGAGAGAGAGAGAGAGAGAGAGAGAGAGAGAGAGAGAGAGAGAGAGAGAGAGAGAGGTGATAATAGATAGATAGGTGTTCTATTGCCTTTGTTTCTGTGGAGAATCCTGATTAATACACTCCTTAGATGCCTCTGAACTATCTCCCTCTATTCTATACTTATTAATTGAGCTATTTTTTTCCACATCAAATCATATCTCATTTGCTAACTGGAAAAACAAAACCCTGTTGTATGACCTTGAAATTTATCAATTTAAAAAAATTTCATCTCAAAATAGATTAATAAGTTAGTAATTATTATTTCTATTTTGCAGGTGTAGAAAGTAAGGCAGAGTTAAGTGACTTAGCAAAGATGGCACAGTTAAATGCATGCATATGTATTTTCAGAATTGGAGCCCTTACTCTGCTATAATGTCGTTTTCACTGATTATAGTTCCTCACTTATCTCACCAGAATAAAACAAAATTGTTTTTATGGTTTCTAACTTCTGTCAGAATTGCTGAATTGATTCAAAAAATACATTTTTTTACCAAAAATTATGTTTTACTAAAATTTTTAATAAAATCTCCAGATTGACAGGCTGCTGAAAAAATCCTATTTTTTACATAATTAGTGGCAATTCTTTATTTCCTTTTCTATATTTCAAAATCTGATAATAAAATATGAACTGAATTTCTTAAAACAGAAACTCTTAGCTAGGAAGCTTCCAGATTCATTCAATAACATTTATTTTAAAAGAATATTATTTTATATTTCAATATGATTTCAAGTCTAGTATTTCCAACATTATGATATTTTAAAATGTTTAGCCTTTCCTTGACAATAGTGAAGACATAGGAATATAAATGAGCAGCACATTTTCAGAGATGTATAATAAATTGCGTATACACAAATGTGTTAAACATTTTCTGTTTGTAGTAGTGGTTAAAAAAATGTTACTCTTTTCATTTACCCTAAGATCTTGCAAGATCCTGAAGTATCTCCAAAAACCAGTGATGATTTCTAGACTACATTGGTCCAGACTTATTGATAAATGTTTTTTATATGAGTGAGTGTTAATCCTCTTTTTTTAAATATTCTGAATAAACAGGTTGTTAATATAGGATGCTGCTGAATTATAAAAATGGCAGAGATACTGTTAAGTGTGCTCAGCTCATTTTTCCTCCACTTTTCATTCATATATATTTGAAAAAAGAGGCAAATCTCACCTACAAATCTTGGTGAAATCATTACTGAGTTTTTGCTCCTCTTTTAAGCTGTATTTTTTATTTCCATTACAATTCCAAGTTAACTAATCTTTAAAAAGTTATATGACAGTTGCTTTTCTAACTTTGACCATTCTTAGAAAGCATATTGCAAATATTCTAACCAGTTAAAAACTCATATTTTTATGTTAAAAAAGATAAATTTGTTGGTCAGAATAAAATATCAAAAACTGTGTTAAACTAGGATTGAGGTTTTAAAATCTGACACACATATGTTAATAAAGATAAGAATATTTAAATACTTACATTGGTTCCTTAAATCTAGAAATTCCTAGACTTTAAGAATAAAAGTGAAGGTAATATTTTATGATTTTCAGTTAAACCTCTTTTTAGCTATGAATAGATGCAGGGAAATATCTTCTAGAAATCAGAAATGCCCATGATAATCTAAGAACCAATTTAAGTTGAATAACTCTTTCCAAGCAGGAAACTTTCTCAAGTGAGCAGGTTGAAATGTACATATCCGTTAACAAAGACGGTAATAGAATACTATCATCGTCATTGCTGCTAAGCCCCAGGCATAAAGGAATAACATAACTTGATTGTAAATGAAGCTGCATTCTCTCAGTTCTTATTAGTTCTTCTATAGCTAATGTGTATCTTTAAAATGAAAATTATTACAGATCAAATATTAAAGCCCTCACAACATTTTCTCTAAAGATAAATCACCTCACTATTTTACATAATATCTAATACGTGTGCATAACTAAGTTAAATGCTGAATGGAAGTTTTGGTATGAATACTTAACAGTCAGTTTGTGCAGGCATTGTTCCGTTGGGAAGGTGGCATTAAACATAAACAATCTACCTGGAGCAAATTCAAACAAATGAAAACCTTTTTCTTGTTACCTGTGTGAAGATGAATTAATGAATACTTGTGGCATCAGGATTTTGATGTGGGGAGAACACTTTTAGACACTCATAAGAAAATACCTATTATAGAAAAGAGGTAAAAAATGTGGGTCCTGAAACTTGACTGGGTTGTCATTATTAACCTCAATTAACTGGTGTTTGCACTTGGAAAATTACTTAAGCTCTGTATACCTCCGTTTCTTTCTAAGAAGAAAAACACACATATACTATTACATAACACACATAAACTATTATAAGTGTATAGTAGTACACATTTTTATGAACAATGCCTAGCACTTAATAAATGACCTGTAAATGTGAGTTATCCAAGAAAAGAGATATGTGAAAGTAATGTTCAAATACTGATGAATTATAACTTTTTCTTTTTTTCATCCACTGCTATTATTAGTTTGATATTTGTATCCTAAAACTTTACCAAAATTCTGAATGAAATTTAAGAATTTTAACATTGAAGTTAATTTTTCCCATAAATGTTATAATAGTTCTTGAAACAAATGTCCCAGGTCATATTTAGCACATTATTTGAGTGTTATTTATTATTTCATGCAGTATTACTTGAACAATAGAGTACGTTGGAGTTGGAAGAAAACTAAGAGGTTGTCATTTAAAAAAAGAAGAAATCTGAGATTCAGATGAACATTATGAGCTTCTGAAAATCACACAACAGGGAAGTAAAAGATCTGAGACTAGAATTCAGGTCTACTGAAATTCATATCTGTGTTTTTCTTATGCTTCCCTGTTCTGCTTTACAGCTCTGAAATTGTAGTGCCTTTTTAAAAAAATGTACATATTCTCTTTTCTTCATATATGTATATTCCTCAGAAAAGAGAAAAGCTATTATAATTTGTCAGGTTAATTTAAATTCAAGAGGGGTTTCCTTAGCCTTCTGATTCTAAATAATCCTTATACTATTGAACAAATGATCAGGCATTTTTTTCACTACTGAGGATATAAGACCAATATTGCTAAATCTTTAATCATGCCCAGAAGAAACACATCAAAGTAATCAACTATTGTAATGATGATGACTTCAATTAACTATTTTGTAATCCAATAATGCATTTCATTAGAGTATTCTAAGAACTTTTCTGGCATCATTACCATAATCTTCAGTGTTCCTACTTGGTATTTATTTCAGGACTAAATATAATAAATAAAAATGCACGGTCCCTACCACTAGATAACTTTTATTTCTTAGTGGAACACACTGCAGAATAATATGTGTTGACAAAAAAAATTTGCATCCAAATTTTACTACTGTGGATTAGTGACAGGTCTGTGTTGGTTATTTACCAAAGAGAAAAGAAGAGAGAAAAACAAATGAGAATTTTTTTTTTGACTCTCATAAAGCCAGACCACAGCTGTTGGTAAATATTAAAGCTGCTGTAATCTTAAATTAAGGTGAAATATTCACTTATTTTACAAAATACATGTAAGAAAGATAACAAATAGTAATTATGGCTTTTAAATCTGTAGAGCTGAGACGTTTATTAACAATGGTATCAGGAACTTGGTAATATTCTTACCACCCAAATGAATTCTCTTAAACTTAACTTCCATCTTATTCAACTCAGCATCTCTTTTTAAAAGATAATTTCCCATTTAACAGCCTGTCTTTGCTAGTCTAAACGTGTTTTCTTTTAGCAATGATTATTTATTTAAAGAGTATCTGTCAATGCCTGGTAAGCTGAGTGAGTAGGTGGACATCTGCTCACATCTCATTATTTTATAATCTGGTAGTCTCCCTATCAGGTTATTAAACATGTGAACAATTAACAAAAATACAACTGCATCTGATCTTTGCCTTATGCAAAAGGATCCCACTTGTCTTACTGAGTATAGCAACAAAATATATAATGTTCATGTTTATTTCCCATTTTTCTGTACCATAAAATGAACTCCTAAAATGGGAGAAAATAGAACTCCTTCCAAAGCTATTGAAGGCAATGCTATGACCACCTGGTGACTAGGATCTCTTTACTCATTTCTGCACAAATTGTGATTTGTCTGCATGCTTATAATGCATTATTCTTTTATATTTTCACAGTTCTCTCTGGAGAGCATTTTGTCTAAAGCATAGCTTTCTCTTAACCACATAAATGTAGGTCACAATGACAATGCTGTATCCTACAATTTTAACTAATTATTAATTGATAGCTATGATTTTGTCGCATTTAACAGCTAGAAACAAAAGCATATACAGAGCTTGAACAACATTCTATTTATAAAACTCAATTTTGGTATACAAATATTTCTTACTTTCTTAATTGGTTTTTCACCTTATCACTATTTGAAACTGTTCTGTTAAACTTGTCCACTATGTTGGTCAATTTGTCAATTTCTTCCGGTCTTGCATATATGTGTATACATATGTGTGTGTGTGTAGGAATATATGTGCATAAACTGTTATGTATTTTAAGGTAATTTTATTAAAAAAGAATAATTTAGAATTTTTATATTTTTTAATGGAATGAATCTTTAATCATTACATGTATTGTGTTCATAATAATGCTTCTTCTTGATGTTATTCTATATCACATTAATAGTGCCATATCAGCTTTTTTTGGTTAGTATTTTGCTGGTATACATTCCATTATTTTCAGCATTACATTTTCCTTATTTTAGGAAGGTCTCATGAACATCCTACCGTAATTTCTAAAAGTCCAATTTGACAATGTCTTTCAAATGAAGACTTTATCCGAGCTTCTTTATCTACTTAAATCTGCTTCTAGTATTTTTTGGTTTCTATTTTCTCAGATTTTCGGTGTTTCCTACTTCTCAGTCTTTAAGAAAAATTATTAGGTATTGTTTATATATTTATACCTTTCATTCAGTTTATTTATATTCCTTTAGATGCTGTATATTATATTTCTTTTCTTATGGACATTATAATTTATAAGTTATATTTAGTGGAACACATATATTTTAACATCCCTCCAAACATAAAGACTTCAAAATGCTTTAATTTGTATCAGGAACTTCTAAAGTTCTATGTCATTTTTAGCCAGCATTTATTTTCATTCCCCTTAATATTATGATTATTATTATTTATAAAGACATATTTGGGTAGATTTAGCTATATCTATTAATTTTTCTCATTACTAGTATTATTTTTCTTCTTCCAAAATATGTATTTTTAGAACACTTTTAAGTTTAGGTTTATTTTTGTATATTCTCAGTTTTGTTAAAGTGTTTTATTTTAGTCATATTCTATTAAATTTTTTAAAATTTATACAATTGTAGACTTCTGTTATGTTAATACCTCTGTATTTTAAATATCTAATAAATCCAGGTTAACTCTTTTTTACTTTCATTTTTAAAGTTAATACACTACTGAAAATTTAATGATTGTTCTTTTTAAGGAGTTTTCTATTTTTCTCTGTTTTTAAGATATTCTCTTACAAATATCTATTAATAGATGAATGGAAAACAAAAGATGTGAGTCATATGTTTGAGCGCACATGTGTGTGTGTGTGCACGTGTGTGCACATGCACATGTGAGAGAGAGAAAGAATATTACTCAACCTTAAAAAGAAAGGTTGTCCCATTGCTGTTTGGGACAATGTAGATGAACTTGGAGGACATTATTTTAAACAAAACAAATCAGACACAAAAATATAAATACTGCATGATCTTATGGATTTGTAGAATCTAAAGTAGTCAAACTCATAAAGTGGGGAGTAGAATGTTGGCACCAGAAACTAGCGAAAAAAGAAAATGGCTGGTTGTTGATCAAAGAATACAAATTTTTGCTATGAAAATAAATACTTCTGAAGATCAATGTACAGCAACAAAGACTAGAGTTAATAGTACTGCATGCTATGGTACACTTAAAATTTGCTAAGGGGCTGAATCATGTCTTACACACATGCACACACACATACACACACGCACAAAGAAGAAATGACAGGCATGTAAGTTGATGGGTTACTTAGCTTGGTTGTGATGATTGTTTTACAATGTACATCTATATCAAAATATCAAACTGTACATCTTAAAAATATACAAATTATATTTGTTAATTATACTTCAACAATGCCAAATAATAATATTCCCTTAGATCTTGGTGTCTCAAATTTCCTTTTGATGTATCTTCCTGTGAGTTTCTTTTATTCATCCTATTGATATATGTTGCATTTCTTATACCTGTGGTTTTAGATCTTTCATCAGTTTTGAATAATTTTATTATTTCTCAAATATTGCTTCTCTTCTCTCAAGGCTCTTCTTCTAAAAGATGGATGAATTACATGCATTTAGAATTTCCTATTCTTTATATCTCTAAACTTCTTTTTTATGTCTTATTTTTCTATCTGAAGTTTATTTTTTATTAGGTTCCTCAGAATTTTCTTTCAATTGAGTTACTTCTTTTTAGTTATATCTACTGTGTGCTTACTCTGTATTTTTAGTGTTTTTCAACTTACAGTTTTAACTTAAAGACGTCCATTAAAAACGCCTATTGATTATTTACTTACGTAATTCCATTTTCTATTCTTTAAATATCACCTCATAGGAATACACATATACAAATCTAAGATAATTTTAGTATCTGAATTACTGAGTAGTCTAATCTTGGTTTTTGTTTAATTAATTCTAATTCATGACATTTGGTTCAATTGAATATTAGCCAATATTTTTAATATTGAGTCACATGTGATTGATCACAAATTCTGGAAACTGTGGAAGCTAAATTGAAGTGTTCTGCACAGATTGGCTCTTGCCACTCTGTGATATCATGTCCAATGAGGATGCCTGATACCTAGCTTCCCAACTTGCTACTAACAAACTCTTAGAGCAACCCTTGCTTTCATATTTGCTAACTGCTCACCACTCTAGTTAAGATCATTTATTATTGGCCCCATGGAGTTTTCTCTTCTTTGCTGTGAGCTTAAAATTACAATGACCATTTCCTGCACAACCTGTAGCGTGAAGGTTCCTTACAGTATCTAGCCCTAAATGTTTTATTTTTTGCTTTCACAATTTGCTTTTAATCAAGAAGTTGATGCATGGAAGTATTTTTTTTAATTTTAATCAGGATATTGGCCTATGGTTTTCTATTTTTGCTGTGTCCTTGCCTGCTTTTGTTATCAGGATAATACTGGTTCTGTAGAATGACTTAGAGAGGAATTCCTACTTCTCAATTATTTGCAATACTTTGGGTTGGTACAGATTATTCTGCATACGTATTGCAGAATTCGACTGTGAATTCATCTGGTCCTGGGCTTTTCATTGTTGTTGGGTGATTTTTTTTTTATTACCAATTAAGCCTCACTACTACTGGTTTGTTCAGTAGCCTCTTTCTTTCTGGTTTGGTATTGGGAGGTTTGGTGTATTAAGAAAGGTATTCGTTTCCTCTAGGTGTTCTAGAGTGTGCACGTGGAGGTACTCATAGTGGTCTCTGATGACCTTTTGTATTTCTGTGGTATCAGTCGTAATTTCACTTTCATCATTTCTGATTGTGCTTACTTTAATTTTCTCTCCTTTTTTTGGTTAATCTAACTTGTGGTCTATCAGTTTTATTTATCCTTTGTGTTTTTGGTGTCAGTCTCATTTTGCTTGGCTCTGATCTTTGTTATTTCTTCTGCTAGCTTCGATTTGGATTGGTTCTTGTTTTTCTAGTTTCTTGAGGTTCATGTTATATAAGTTGAGATTTTTCTATTTTTATATGTAGGTATTTAATGCTATAAACTTTCCTCTTTCCGATGCTTTTCCTGTATACAGAGTTTTTAATGTTGTGTCCCTATTTTCATTTGTTTCAAAAACTTTTTTTAATGTCTAATTTGATTTTGTTGTACACACAAATATAATTCAGGAGCAAGTTGTGTAGTTTTCAGGTATTTGTGTAGTTTTGAGAGTTCCACTTGGTATCAATTTCTAACTTTATTCCACGTTGGTCTTAGAAGATACTTGATATGATTTTGATTTTTAAAATGTATTTAAGCATGATTTGTGGCCAATCATATCATCTATTTTGGATAATTGTTCATGCAAGGAGGATGTGTGTGTGTGTGTGTGTGTGTGTGTGTGTATGTTTATAGATAGAATGTTCTGTTAAGATTTATTGAGTCTATTTTGTCTACAGTTCACTTTAAGTCTAGAATTTATTTATTGATATTTTTGTCTCACAGAAAGGCTGCACTGATCAATACACAGGTGTGATGCCCTTCACCTTCTTCTGTGATTGTAAGCTTCCTAAGGCCCTCACCAGAAGAAGACACTGGCGTCAAACTTCCTGTACAGCTTGCAAAACTGTGAGCCAACTAAACCTCTTTTATTTATAATTATCCAATAGATATTAGGTATTTCTTTATTGTAATGCAAATGAACCAATACAACCATCTCTTGAATCTAGAAGGAAAACACTGTCGTCATCAACAATATTGTGCCAATAGGATATTTAATAGAGATATCCTAAGAGGGACATACTAGTATTATGACCGGTTTACACCAAGTAAACACAATGGTAGCTTCTGGACTTACAGCTTTCCTGATTGTGAAAGACAGCTTGGTCTATGTGAGCAGAAGTATCAGCTTCCTTGCCAAGCCAGTTTCCTACTGTGCCTCAGTAGTCTTTCTTGATAGGTCAGTCCAAGCCTCTCCAGCTCTTAAAAACTCCCTTAGGTCACTTAATACACTTTAATAAGTTGCTTTCTTCTTAAATCACGAATGGATTATGTTTTCCATAACTACATTTTGGTGTGTAAAACATAAGAAAATAAAGAGAAATGAAGCCACATAACATGTTTTAGACTTGGTAATTGCAGAGTCAGAATTTGAATTCAGTTGATGTGAGATCAGAGTCTAAAATGTTCACTTATATAGCCTTTGCCAGTAAAGTATTTTATGCATATCAAAAATGGACAAAAAAGTGACAGAAGGAGGCCCTTGGGAAATCTCATTGGGACCTAACTCGATTTCAGTGAAATTTATGTTCAATTAAATGCAGTGTCACAAATTTATTCCCAAGTAATCTCAGAAAAATGAAGACATATGAAATGATTTTCAAAAGGATGAATGGGCAAAAACTCTGAAATTACTGGCACTTAATATGTAGTTTTTGAGTTATTTTCCTTTATTGTAAATTATCATACTAAATAAAACAGCGACAAATTTATTAAAGCTATTGCTTAGAATTAACCCAGCAGGAGCGACAATACAGAAACAAAATACAAAGGTAATAAGCAGAGAACATATTTTTAAAGATGGTAAATACAAATCAAAGAGATCTATAAATACATTGAATATCGAAGCGGTGCCAATTCAAAGTCAGAGATTGTTAGGATATAAAAAGGAAAGACCCAATTATAAACCATCTTCAAAATCTGTACTTTAAATGCGAACATACTGGTAGCTTAAATATAAATGGATGAAAAGAGATTTGCCGTAAGCATGAAAAAAATCAGGAGGCTGGAGTGGTTATACTAATATGAGATAATACAGACTTCAAGAAAAATATTATCTTCAAAGATAAATAGGGACTTTTCATTATAATAACAGGTTAATTTTTTAGGAAGACACAACAATGATGACATTATTGTTTTCTAATAACCGGCTTTCAAATTATTACATGAAAAAAATTAGCCTAATTAAAGAGAGCAAAAGACAATTCCAAAACCATAAGAGAAAATTAACACCCCTTCATCAACAACTGATAGAACAACCAGATAAAATAATGTAAATAAGTAAAACAATAATAAAGACACAATCTGGGCAAAAGTATCAGCTATCTTGATCTAATAGGCAATTAGAGATACTTTTTCTAGGAGTCTTCTTTTGTGAAATTTGTATTTAAAGCTTACACCTTAACTTTATACTCAATGTGTCAAGTTAAATAAGCATAATAGTTTTGTTGTTTACTTCTTAATTCAAACATAAATATATAAAATAGGTCCTTAATCAATAATCTCAAATTCTGACTAGAGGACAATTAGTTACAACAAATTATGAAGTAGAAAAATGGTCACCAGTTTCAGATTTATCCTTGAGTAGAAAAAAGCGATTTCATAAATCCTAGACAATTTCAGACATTTCAAAACTTTCTTTTACTTAAAGAATTGAAGGAAACTTGTTTTTTTGTGAGAACAATTTTGTTATTTTTTAAATTATAGATTCACAGTAAGTTGTCTCTATAGCTCTGTTAGGTCTTGAAAGTATAAACTCATACAATTTCCCTTAATGGTGACACATTATATCACTATAGCACAACATGAAAACAAGGAAATTGGCATTGGTACTTGTATGGATGGTACTTGTATGAATGTGTGTGTGTGTGTGTGTGTGTGTGTGTGTGTGTGTGGTGTGTATGTGGTTCTATGTACTTTTATTACATATGTACAAAATTATTTGAAATGGTTAGATATAATCAGATACAGAGCTATTCCATCACCAAAAAATCTTTTGTGCTACTCCTTTATAGTTACACTCATCCTATTTCTGCTCCCTGAAACTTAATTCTTGACAATCACTAATCTGTTTTTTATATCTACGTTGTATGTGAATTTTGCAGATTGGCATTTAATAAATCCACTTAGCATTGTAACTTTGAGATCTATATAAGTTGTACGTATCAATGTTATTTTTTCTTGCTAAGTAGTAGTCTCCTGTCTTAGTTCTCTGTTCTGTTCCACTGATCTATGCTTCTAGATCTCTGATAATACCAAATAGGCTACATATATAAACATTTTTTACTAAATTCAGGAAGTTCCCATATACTCTTTGTTTTCTGAGAAATAGTGCAGTGAATGGATTTTGGATTTTGTCAAAGTTCAGCATCAATAGATAAAATCATGCATTTTTTTTCTTCTGATTTGTCCTATTGTAGTTAAATATGTTGATTGACTTTTAAAAATCAATACTTAAAATGTATTTTAAATTTAAAAATTTAAAGACTGATTTGTCTTGTATATGTGAAACGAGCACTTCTTGGTTGTTACGTACATACATTCCATAATTATTTCTATCTGCTCATAGTTTGTTAAGGATGCTTTTTGCGTCTGTGTTTATGATGCTGATTGGTCTGTAATGTTCTTTTTCCTTTTTTTGTCATTTCTTTTTCTGATTTTGGTATCATGGTAATATTGGTATTGTGGATTGAATTCTGCTCCTTGCAAAATACATGTTGAAATTGTAACTCCTAGTCCCACTGAATGTGACCTTATTACTGAACAGGTTACTTTAAAGAGATAATAAGATTAAAGTGAAATAATTAGGGTGGGCTTTCACTCAATATGACTTATATCAATATAAAAAGAGAAAATTTGAACACAGATACAACCATTCACAGAAGAACATTGTGGAGACATAGGGAGAATACCATGTGGAGATGGAATATTGAAATGATACATCTACAAGTCAAGAAATGTCAAAAATTGCTGGGAGCATATCAGAAGCTAGGAAGATACAAGAAGGAATTCCCGTTAGGTCTCAAAACTAACATGCTTCTGACAACACCTTGATTTCAGACTTCTGGACTCCAGAAATACGAGACAATAAATTTCTGTTATTTTAAGTCACATAACTTACGGTGCTTTGTCCAAGCAGTCACAGGAAATAGAAACAATTGTCATCATAACATGAGTTAGGAAGTGTTCTCACTTTTTCTATTTTTTGGAAAAAATTTTGAAGAATTGGTGTTGATTCTTCTTTAAATATTTGATATTACCCTGGGGTAAAGCCACCTAGAACTGGAGATTTTTTCTTTGAGGAGTCTTTAAAATTATAAATTTAATTTCCTTAATAAAGAGTTATTTAATGATCCATTTCATATCAGGGAAATTGTGAGGAATCATTTTCTCATTTTTGAGGAAATGATTCGGAAACTCCATGAATATTTCCTCCTTTTTGAGGAAATTATTCATTTCATCAAATTTGTCAAATGCAGGCATGTAGAAATATTGGTACTACCTTTTCTTTGTGGTGTATTCAGCATGTGTAAAGGTGTCCTCTGTTTCATTACTGTGTCTTAGCATGAATTTCTTTGGGTTTATCTTATTTAGGATTTACTCAGTTTCTCGAATCTATAGATTTATGTCTTTTGCCAAATTTGGCAAATTTCTGGTTATTATTACTTCAAGTGCTCTTTCAACCTCACAGTATCTCCTCCTTCTAAAACTTCAATGTTACAACCGTCGAATATTTTGTTATGGTCTCACAGGTCTCTGAAGTTCTGCTCTTTTTTAGATTGTTTCTTTCTTGTTGTTGGGGTAGTATCATTTCTATTGTTACATTCTGAAGAGCCATGAATATTTTCTCTGTCATCTCTGTTCTGTTATTGAGATCATTCTGTGCATTTTTTAAGTTGTGACTTTTTTCTTACTTTTAAATTTCTATTATTTGTTTCTTTATATCTTTTTTCCTGAGAAATTCTATTTCATTGTTGAGATTTTATTTTTAAATGTTTTAAGTGTGTTCAAAAATGCTAGTTAAAAATTCTTTACTATGACTTCTTTAATGTCCATGTCATATAATTCCAACATCTCTATTATCTCAGTGTTGTCTATTATCGTTCATCATTCAAGTAGAAATGTTTCTGCTTCTTGTTAAAATGAGTACTTTTCTATCACATCCTGGATATTTAGGCTATTATGTTATGAGACCCTGGATCTTTTGTTTTAGTAGGCCATTGCTGAAACCACACTGGTGATATGAGGAAGGTGGTGCTTTATGACTGCTTTGTAGAAGTAGAAGTCAAGGTTTCCCACTTAATCTCTAGTGACATTTCAGGAGAGCAGAAGAGTGTCTCACAGCTGTCGGGTAGGGGTGGAAAAAAACTCACTGCTAAACTGCTGCCACCATCCTGGCTAGGAAGGGAGAAACACCTAAATACTCCTTCCCATGTGGCCTCCACTGACACTGTGTGGAAACTCTTCTTTCCTGTCTGATGGAAATGAAGTCCCAGGTCCTCATATGGGTTTATCAACTCTCTCACCCCAGTATGGGCGAAGGTCTTTGCTGACAGTGTGAGGGTGGGACCCCTGTTTCACTCTGTTTTATTCATGATATTTACTGAAGTAGGCAGGTTACCATCTAAAAGGTTTTTGTCTTGCTAGGCTGACACTTTGCTTGTCCTTTTATAGAAAGAGAAGTCTTTTCTAGGGTCATTTTCTGCCTGAGATTTCCAGGACCCTGGTGTCTCCGACACTGTGACCAGGATTACGAGGTAAAAAGAAAAACCAAAGGTCTTATCACCATGTCTCTCTTCCATTCTGAGGTCCCTAGGCAGTCTGCTTTCTTATTTTCACCTTTTAAAAGCACTTTATATTACTTTATATATAATGCCCAGCATTTTAATCTGTACTTAGCAGAAGAACTAGGAAAAAATACATCTACTCCATCTTGTTCTGGAGCCAGAAGCTATGTAGTATGCTTTAAAATGTTATTTTTTGTTTTCTTTCCCGGCTCAGCCTCCTTTATGAAAAAGAAATTTTCATTAAAGACAGAAAATAGTCTGCAATTGAATCAATAAAAATGCTGTGGAGAATGACAATATTAATTAATTATTATAGAAAGAATAATTATGTAATTAATATAGTTCGGCAGAAATAATTTATATATAATATATATGACATCTATTCACATGAATAAAATAGATATGTATAAAATAACTATTCTCATTTTGTGGATTAGTTTGATCTACCTTTGCCTCTTTAGGCATTATTCTAGTGTCCTGTCATGATTTGCTTAGATTTAATTTTCTTTTTTTAAACATAGTATAATCTTTTTTTAAAGATTATACTGTCTTTTAAAGAGAGTGTAATCTTTTAAAAGTTCTACATTTTCTGTACTTAAATTCTTCAAAGTGCCTCTGTGAAATAGAAAACACAATAATCGTATTTAGCATTTAGTTCATTGATAACAAGCTGAATTTAGGTTACTTGAAAGGCTTTTTGTTTTTTTTTCTTCCTCTCAGTTCCTTGTCCAAAATACTTACTGTTATGTATTTTGAAATCAAGGATACATTACTATATTCATTGAATGGATTTCTAGTGACTTAAAGAGTAAATATTTCTTCTTACTCATTTACATTGGTATCTGGAAATAATATGAGGCAAAATAAAATGTAAAAACTCAGATCAAAATATCACATTTTTGTGTTTCAAACTCTTAGGCAGAAATTCAGTGCATACTGAGTCACTGGATTATAGAAATAATAATTAAGCATGTGTAAAATTATTGTATCCAAATGGCAAAAGGACTTAAGGAAACAGAAACATTCAGCTTCTCTTTTCAGTAACAAGTACAACAGTAATGTTATAAAAATAGTCTTGCAATTGATTTTCTAGGGGAGCATTGACATTAAATAAGAATTCATTTTGTTTGTTTAAAAAGGGCGTTAAAACTATTTACATCTAAACTTGGAACTGTAGAGCTCTTAGATTATCGCTATAATTTATCGGCCACCTATAATATGATTTTTATATGTTTTATACTTTAACTCTTAAAAATACTTCAGAGAAATTAATTCTGTTTTATTAATGAAACAAATGTAGTTCAAGGAATTTCAGTAACTTTCCTACCATAACAATAAGTATTAGACCCAAGATCCAACTCAGGCCTTTTTTGTTCAAGACTCATTGTACAATAGAGAACTGTCTTTCAATATTATTAATTATTGCCTTAAATACAGTTCATTAGCTATTATAAGATTATTCTTCTATTGAATAATATTTACTAAAGGGCACATAAGAAAATGTTAATTCATAAATATATAGATCTATTTTGTCCTTTTACAGAGATAATAATATGCACAAGTTATTTTTTAAATAAAGTACAAGTAGTAGTATTTTTGTAAAGGATAATATTTTGTAAAGATAGAAGAGTGACAGAGCAGATAATTCTGAATTTCTGTTGCTTCCTTGAAGACAGATTTATGATGATAATTTTCTTAATGTTTCAAAAAAATTGATGTGAAAGATAGCTGAGCACTTTTTGAACAGAGAATGCCAAAATCTGAAGTAGAAGAGAAGTGTGGGCAGTGTCCTCTGCTATGAGTGTATTAACCAAGTATATCAGGAATTTAAACATATCAGATATTTATTTCAATTGTCATTTTAAAAGGCATAATTCTGTCATTTAAACAAAAGAATAATAATACAGTGCCCTCTCCCCAGATGCAGAGATATGAAAAACTACAATTTTGTCTACTTTTCATACTCTTCTGAATTCCTTATCCTATTGACCTATAGGGAGAATCATTTTCCATCTGCTTACTTCCTAGGGATTATTATTATGCTTCTTTTAAAGAGATATAAGGTAACCCATCTTAGCGAAAACATAAAAGTCTCTGTATCCGCTGCAAAAACTTGAAGACACTGAATTTATGATACTTGGCAGAAGACTCAAACTGAACAAATTTATGTTTGTTTGTAGCCAGCTTTTTTCTTTGAGAATTTATAACCCACCACTGTCAAATTCCAGAGAAAATGAGTTATGTTCAAATTCTAGTTTATACTTTAAAATTTTGATTTGGTAAAAATTTATTTTATATTATTTGGTATAAACATGTAAATACATTTGAAAACACAGTAAGGCTTTATATCTTATATCTTTAAACATAATATCTTAATAAAAGACTGGAGTCCAATGATTGAGAAAAGCAGAAGACACAGAAAAAGAGTAATTTGATATAAAATTCCTATAAATTTTTTTTCTTTTTATTTTTATTGCATTTTAGGTTTTGGGGTACATGTGCAGAACATGCAAGATAGTTGCATAGGTACACACGTGGCAGTGTGTTTTGCTGCCTTCTGCCCCTTCACCCATATTTGGCATTTCTCCCCATGCCATCCCTCCCCCACTCCCACCCCCGCTGTCCCTCCCCTATTTCCCCCAATAGACCTCAGTTTGTGGTACTCCCTTCCCTGTGTCCATGTGTTCTCATTGTTCATCACCCGCCTATGATGAGTATATATGGTGTTTCCTTTTCTGTTCTTCTGTCAATTTGCTGAGAATGATGTTCTCCAGATTCATCCATGTCCCTGCAAAGGACACAAACTCATCATTTTTGATTGCTGCATAATATTCCATGGTGTATATGTGCCATATTTTCCCAGTCCAGTCTATCATCGATGGGCATTTGGGTTGATTCCAGGTCTTTGCTATTGTAAACAGTGCTGCAATGAACATTCGTGTGCATGTGTCCTTATAGTAGAACGATTTATAGTCCTTTGGATATAGACCCAGTAATAGAATTGCTAGGTCAAATGGAAT
>CM052650.1:102763626-102784239 GCA_028533165.1 Leontopithecus rosalia
CAAGATGGTTTTTTCCAGTTCTGAGAAGAAAGTCATTGGTAGCTTGATGGGGATAGCATTGATTCTGTAAATTACTTTGGGCAGTATAGCCATTTTCACGATATTGATTCTTCCTATCCATGAACATGGAATGTTTCTCCATCTGTTTGTGTCCTCTCTTATTTCATTGAGCAGTGGTTTGTAGTTTTCCTTGAAGAGGTCCCTTACATTCCTTGTAAGTTGTATTCCTAGGTATTTTATTCTCTTTGTAGCAATTGTGAATGGAAGTTCATTCTTGATTTGGCTCTCTTTCAGTCTGTTATTCGTGTATAGGAATGCTTGTGATTTTTGCACATTGATTTTATATCCTGAGACTTTGCTGAAGTTGCTTAACAGTTTCAGGAGATTTTGGGCTGAGACAATAGGGTCTTCTAGATATACTATCATGTCATCTGCAAATAGAGACAATTTGGCTTCCTCCTTTCCTATTTGAATACCCTTTATTTCTTTTTCTTGCCTGATTGCTCTGACTAGAACTTCCAGTAATATATTGAATAGGAGTGGTGAGAGGGGGCATCCTTGTCTGGTGCCAGATTTCAAAGGGAATGCTTCCAGTTTTTGCCCATTCAGTATGATATTGGCTGTTGGTTTGTCGTAAATAGCTTTTATTACATTGAGATACGTCCATCAATACCTAGTTTATTGAGAGTTTTTAGCATATAGGGCTGTTGAATTTTGTCAGAGGCTTTCTCTGCATTGATTGAGATTATCATGCGGTTTCTGTTTTTGGTTCTGTTTATGTGGCGAATTACATTTATAGACTTGCATATGTTGAACCAGCCTTGCATCCCCAGGATGAATCCTACTTTATCATGATGGATAAGCTTTTTAATGTGCTGTTGCAATCGGCTTGCCAATATTTTATTGAAGATTTTTGCATCTATGTTCATCATGGATATTGGTCTGACATTTTCTTTTCTTGCAGAGTCTCTGCCAGGTTTTGGTATCAGGATGATGTTGGTCTCATAAAATGAGTTGGGAAGGACTCCCTCTTTTTGGATTATTTGGAATAGTTTCAGAAGGAATGGTACCAGTTCCTCTTTGTGTGTCTGGTAGAATTCGGCTGTGAACCCATCTGGACCTGGGCCTTTTTTGTGTGGTAGGCTCTTAATTGCTGCCACGACTTCAGACTTTGTTATTGGTCTATTCATAGTTTCGGCTTCCTCCTGGTTTAGGCAGATCCCGGAAATCCAGACTTGTATCAGGTATTAAGTGTTCTCTGGCAACTAGCTTGTGAGATTAAGGTTCTGCACAAGGAATTATTAGAACCATCATAAGAAAAGCTGTATTTTATTGAAATTACTCCTTGTAGAAACTTATTTACAGAGAACTTAACACCTATGAGCTATCAAGTATTTATTCACATGGTAATGCAGTGTTTTGGAAAACGCAAATGCTGTCTCATAGACCACTTGCGTTCATTGACTCCACTTGATGCAAAAGATATATTGAGGCAAATAGGAAGAAAGAAAGAAAGAAAGAAGATAAAGTAACTACCTTGTACCCTCAAGACTTCAAACAACTCTTTGAAACTATACAGTCTTCCAAAGATGATGCTTATAAATGGCTCTATGACGACAGGCTGGAAGGCAGGTATAACGACTAGACTGTCGAGACATTTGGTGGAGCAGTTTATTTATTTGGAAACCATGACATGAAAACCAAATTTGAAAAACTCACTTTCTTTCAGCAAAAGATAACTGTTCTTACTCTGCACAGCCAGACAAATCATTTCTTCTGAAGTCGATATCATTGGCATATTGGATGAAATAGTAGCTGCTGTTTTCTTCACAACTGAATAAAATGAAAACTTCAGTTAATTGGATTTGATCAGATTGAATTCATTGTTTGAGATTCCTATTTTAATATTTCAGTACTGCTGATTTTTGCATCTTCAGGAGCAAAAGTCTGCATTAGTAAGCTTATGATGTATGGATTTGTTTTGCCTTTCAGTTCGTTGACATGTATTGTCAAGTACTGTACAATAGAATTGTTTAAATTTTAATATGATTTAAACTTTTTTAGAAATTAAAATATTTTAAATAAGAAAAAAGTCACACTTGAAATATCACAATTTGCGTATGGTTTAATAGGAATTTTTGGTCATAATTTTATAGTAATTTGATATCAAATTATGATATAATTTGATTTTTTCCATGATTTTATCATCACTACTAGTAATAACAATGAACACTTAGTGTGTGCTCACCATGTCCATTCTCCTAAATGTTTTATACTAAATTTTCAATTTATTTATCTATATTCAATTTATTTCTTATATGGAAGGATTGAAAATATTTTCATTTTATAGATAATAAAATTGAGAATTTGCAAATCTAAGTTCTTCAAGTTAGAAAGAGACTCAAAATTTGAACACAGCTGTACTATCACCAAAATTCGCATTCTGAACACAGGAGTATATACCTTGCAAATGGTGCTGAGGCCAATACAGTTATCCACATATTTAAAAACAAATATCCCATTTTATACTATTTTCCTAATTCTGTTTTCACCTATTTGCATTTTAAGGTATCATTTATGAATCCTGACCAGCCTCAGAATAAATAAATGCCTTTGCCTTCATTTGACATTAAATAGTCTCTCATCATTTTCAATCAGAATTGGAGGAAAGGATAATTTCTCAAGCTGCTTGTGAGAGTTTAAACATGTAGTCCAGAGAGGAAAAAGAAAGGGCTTCCGCTAGTTACATAAAATCTCAAGCAGTGATATTTACTATTGATATGCTCAGGGCCCCACTGGATATCGCTATGGTATAGCAACAGCAAAGAAATGCAGAGACAAGTCATCAAAATATGTGGAATAAAACTAATTTTTTCTTTAGAAAATATTTCAAGATTTGGAGGCCGAGGCGGGTGGATCACGAGGTCAAGAGATCAAGACCATCCTGGTCAACATGGTGAAACCCCGTCTCTACTAAAAATACCAAAAATTAGCTGGGCATAGTGGCGCACGCCTGTAATCCCAGCTACTCAGGAGGCTGAGGCAGGAGAATTGCCTGAACCCAGGAGGTGGAGGTTGCGGTGAGCCGAGATGGCGCCATTGCACTCTAGCCTGGGTAATCAAGAGTGAAACTCTGTCTCAAAAAAAAAAAAAAAGAAAGAAAGAAAATACTTCAAGAGTATTTTGTCCTCTGTCTCAAACTGCAGTGTAGCCCTATAAAATTTTGTTAACTAGGACATTCATGATTCTGTCCTGAAAACATTTTCTTTGGTGATTCAAATTTATACACTCTGACAGTAAAGCCAAACATTGTTTCTGACATGAATTAACTAACAGAAAATGACTCACAATTTTTGAAGCATTGCATTTTGATTGTTTTCAGGTGTTTTAGCAGGAACATAAAAAAACTTGTATCAAGGGCTACTTATCATACGTTATTTTAAATTGGAATACTTATTTAAATCTCTTGACTAAAGCAAAAGTTAAAATACACACATGAAAAAAAACTAGCGTGTGACATTGCCTCACTAGATACTTCTTTATTCCAAGGCAAAATTTCCAATTATATGTTGTTTATATACTTTAGAAAAAGCAAAGGAACTTAGAACATTTACTATTAATTTCATGTATGCAGAGAGATGTTCAGTCTTAAAGGATTTGTCAAAAGTTATACTTGCAGATTCAAAAATATAGAACACAGATCCTGCAAAATGAAGTTCACCTCAAGAACACGTTCAAAATCTATTACTATGAAGCCAGGTGCTGTCAGTGCAGATGGAATAACCTGACAGCTGGTGGTCAAGATATCCTGGTATCCATGATGCTGGTGAAGTTGAATAGTTGAACTGTACTTTGAATGGTAATAGAATGATGTCTCAAGACACTGCATCATATCCACCATTACTCATTAATTATGTCAGCAATTTTAGCTAATTTTTAAATGCCAATAACTACTATAGTTTCTGCATTGTTTTCTCACAAATGCTTTTATGAAGGTTTTTGAGAGTATGTATCTTGAAAGGCAAAATTTATGGTCCATGCTCCTAGAAGTGCAGTTATACAGTTATTTACATCTTTAAAGCAATCTGATTTCAGAAAACCATTAATGAATAACTTGCTCTATTATCTAAGCAAAATAAAAGGTTTAAGGGGTACTGTTTGTGTGGGATTTGCATCTATTTTTTCTTTGCATTGTAAAACTAGAAATATGCACCTTTATTGTAAAGAGGTACAGGAAAATATTGGCTTTCATTCAAATTCCTTTGATTCTCTCTCTCCTTTTCTTTCTTTCTCTCTCTCATACACACACACACACACACACACACACACAGAGAGAGAGAGAGAGAGAGAGAGAGAGAGACAGACAAAGGGTCAGAGTCAAATAAATTTGTATGAATGAAAGTCAATATTTGCTTGTATCTTTTTAAGTGAACTATACCTTTCTCGTGTGTGTGTGTGTGTGTAAGAGAGAAGGGGGAGAGAGAGAATAAAGTTTTCAGTGGCATTATCTTTCTCAGTGGGTTCAATAAAAAGAAAAGTTATTATAGCTTTGGAGACTACTAATGCTTTATGAACGGAAAATTAATCAACTCTAATGTTTATTGACAGATTTCTCGACATTCTTCCTAAACAGAGCCTTTGTAAACTTCAACTCTTTCTATGTTTATTATGTAGTAATTGATGATGTAACTTCTGATAGGTCAATAATTCCTCATCTAAGCCTATTGAAACCCTTGCATCTGGAAACATCAGACCTCTTATAGTTTTATATTATCATGTAAAAGAATTTCTCCAAATTTCTCAAATTCTTCATCACTTAACACATGCATTCTTTTAGCAGGCTTTTAGAAGATACATACTGCTCTGAACTAAGTAAATATTAGAGTCAGACAAGATATTAAGAGGCAAACCCACACTCAAGGCATCTGTAGTCTAGTATATATATAGCACTGGATTTAGTATTAGACACTATCAAAATGCCATCTGTGCCCCAACACTTACTTAATATTTGACTTAGAGATGTTCTAAGGAAAATTTAGGTAATATTCATAAAATGCTTATTACACTCTAAAGCACAAGATAAACAGTAAATAAATTGGATTTTTAAATATAATATTCAGTAATATTATTCAAATATAGAAATGATATTAACGGAATATCCTTAAAAATTATTATGTTTCTGATGAGTTGTAAAACAAATATTCAAACCATTGATTTTTCTGTGTATATTTTTTCTTCAACTTAAAAATTTACAGGGACAAATGAACAATAATATTTATTATGCCACTAATATTGTCCAAGTTGAATAAGTTTGAATTTGTAACCATACTTGTTTACAAATATTTGGCTTTGAAAAAAGACATCTCTTTACCAGTTAAAAAATTATATTAAAAAGAGAGTGGTGTTACATATTTAAGGTTAAGTTTCTTTTTTAAGTAAACTGAAAACCAAACAAAAATAAAATATATCGACAATTTTTCATAAAATAAATCCATGTAGGTAGCCAGTACATAGATCAAGGAAGGCAATATTAGCACTCCAAAGTTTCTTCTGCATTCCTTTCAGTCACCTCTGACAAAGGTAACCACAGTCATGATTTATTGCATGATAGAGTAATTCCACCCTGTTTGAACTATATATAAATGGAGTCATATTATCTGTCACCTATGGGTTCTTTCACTTCAAATGATTTTAGATTCAGCAATGCTGAACCTAGCAATACTTTGTTCATCCTTGTGATTGTGTCATATTTCATTATAAGGATATAGTACAATTTGTTTACCCATTCTAATGTTGATTAACATTTGGTTTCCGGATTTTGATTCTTATATATTATGCTGTTAAGAACATTTGTGTACTGTCTTTGCTGGAAGTATGGCTGTATATCTGTTTAGAGCAAGACATACTCTTCTGTGTTCGGCTTTTTGTGTCAATATTAAGTTTGTGAGATCCACCTATGTTGCTATTTATAGATGTGGTTCATTTGTTCCCTTTACCCTACCATGTGGAGTCCTGTGTTCTGACACAGGTGTTTCCTTGCTGGTTTTCCTGTGGTTGCACATTTTTCTGATTTAGGTTAAATTTTCTCAGAATGATGTTTGCCCCAGAGGATAACTGTTAATAGCATACTCATTCTCTGCCTTTTTACTGTCATTTAGAAATAGCACCTTAGTCAGTTTAACACTTGGCAATCAATACTTAGTGGCTCAGTACAATGAACTATTACTGTTATCATTTGAAAACCTGAGAAAATACTCACCCTATACAAAGAGTTAAAACTGCTTTAGTATTTACTAATTAAGTAGTCATTGACTTTACAGTTATTTTACTTTATTTTATTTTCTCCTTGGAATACTTTATATTTAAGTGAAGCCAATGCTTAATATACTAAAACCTTTACTTTTCCTTACTTTCATACCTCACAGCATACATTACTTTCTAAAAACTTTAAAAGTATAGGATAGGAAGAAACTTGCTGACATTTGTTCAAAATGAAAGTTTATGTGAAACTGGAAAAAAAATGACTTAGTTACATTTGTCTTGTCAGGTGGCTTTGGGATTGGATGTAAATTGGATGCTGGATTGTTCTTCGGATATTGTTAGCTTTTTCTCTATCTAAAACCATCGTCTATGTCACTTATGTTTGATCTCACTTTGTTATTTACCTATCAATACTATGTAAAGTTCTAACTCTTCTTTGTTGCTTAAAGACTCTTCTATTACTAAGAAAAAATCTGCTACTGAAAAGAACGCTTGAAGTGGCAAGCTGGAATATTTTAATTCTGGGAGATGAAATAGTGAGAAAGACATCTGAGAATAATAAATTAATATTGAACTATTCTTTAGGATATTACATGAATTATCAAAGAAAAATCATCCCAGTCAGAGTTAAATAGCCGAAGAAGACTTTATTGAACACTATTGTAATATAAATAAAGACTGTAAGAGTTTAATTTAATTCTGTTGAAACAAAAGATAGGAAGATGTTTAAAGTATGGTTGAGCTAATTGAAAAATACAGGAAGAATTAGGGATACTGGATGGTCAATATGAATAGGCCATCTGTGTTTTCTGGTTGGGACTTATCAAAGGTAGGCTTTTACTCTCCCATAAAGACTGGGAGATAGAAGTCTTAGCTTTCAAATAAGTAGAGGACAAATTTACAGTTATAAGTTTTCCAAAGTAAATACTCTGAGAAAGGAAGGTCAGGGCATTAAAATGAAGTGAGAAAGAAACCTGTGTAAAGTTTATTCAAGTTGAGAGGAACAGTAAGGCCCTCTTGGTCAACACAAAGTATTTCTTACATACATGATCATTTTCAGAAGTATCTTTCTATTTTTAATCCAATAACTCATTTCTTGAAAACCAACCAACCAACCTTGTACTTACTTTTAGTATGAATATGAGAATTGATCTCAACTGTGTATTTTTTTAGGCAGAGTTATAAAAACAAATAAGTGTTGGCCGGGCACGGTGGCTCAAGCCTGTAATCCCAGCACTTTGGGAGGCCGAGGCAGGTGGATCACGAGGTCAACAGATCGAGACCATCCTGGTCAACATGGTGAAACCCCGTCTCTACTAAAGATACAAAAAATTAGCTGGGCACGGTGGCGTGTGCCTGTAGTCCCAGCTACTCGGGAGGCTGAGGCAGGAGAATTGCCTGAGCCCAGGAGGCGGAGGTTGCGGTGAGCCGAGATGGCGCCATTGCACTCCAGCCTGGGTAACAAGAGCGAAACTCTGTCTCAAAAAAAACAAACAAACAAACAAAAAAAAACAAAAAAAAACAAATAAGTGTTATTATGTTAGAGATAATAATAATATCCAAAGACATAGTTCCATAGTTTTAACATAAAAATATATCAATTTATAAGTGTAACCTTTTACAAGAATCCAGTATTCACCCTTAATACCAACTGCTTACTAAGGTTTATATTTTTGAAATAAGTTCAATTATCCGGTTTGCTATAAACCAGATCTGATAAGTTTATTTTTTCTGACTATAAATAAGTCTCACAAGCAATGACTTAATCTGGACCACAGACAATTTGAAGTTACTATTAATATGTCAGTGTTCCTACAAAACAACAATAATAAAACAAATATTTTAGCATTTTTGTCTTTTGTGCAACAAATGTATTTATTCACTATTGAAACAATGCAATTTAGTAAACAGAGAAGAAAACATTTTTTAAAAATCTTGTGATTCACCTGCCTCGGGCTCCCAAAGTGCTGGGATTACAGGCGTGAGCCAAGAGGTCAAGAGATCCAGACGATCCTGGTCAACATGGTGAAACCCCGTCTCTATTAAAAATACAAAAAAATTAGCTGGGCACGGTGGCGCATGCCTGTAATCCCAGCTACTCAGGAGGCTGAGGCAGGAGAATTGCCTGAACCCAGGAGGTGGAGGTTGCAGTGAACTGAGATAGCGCCATTGCACTCCAGCCTGGGTAACAAGAGCGAAACTCCATCTCAAAAAACAAACAAACAAACAAAAATCTTAAAATTACCTTTTGCATGTTAATTGCCCACTTTTCAGAAGTCTATTGACATGTAGTGGTTTTGCACAGTGTTAAATAAATTACCACTTCCTGTTTTGCTCTTACTTATGATTTCCTGTCTTCTACATTTATTGTCCCACATACTTTCCCCATATGTCCTGTCAAACTGCCAGTTTTAAAATTCACATGGTTACAAAAAATAAATTATGTGGAACGCAAATTCATTAAAATTTATTTATTTATTTTTCATAAAATGATTTTATACTTTGTCTCACAAACAAATGTGAAAGAAGTAAAGCAGTTTTAAAAACACTTTCCAGAAGTATATTATTTTAAATATAAAATAATTTGTATTCCTAATTGAGAAGTCAAAATAAAACCACAGACTACCGATGGTTAAATCAGTTTGCAAACATGATAACTGTTACTATACTTCTCATTATACAGTGATTCAAACAATAAATACATAAATATATATATGAAACTCCTTTGGCTTTTACATGACTTTAATATAAGAGCTGGTTGTAGCCAAAACAAACAAAAAAGAAGAATAAGATTCTTTGTGGAATTGTCTTAAGGGTTTTTTTTTATCACTATAAATATCCTTCTGGTTTCGAAACGACACATTTTATTTAAACATTATATAAACATAACGAATCACAGATTTTATCTTATTTTTCCACATGAATCACAGATTTTAAAACAATTATCTCTTATTTACCTTGTAATATTTTGTTCTAATTTAGATTCTGATCGATCTCACTAATCTGTAATCATATGAACCAGAGTGACATCATAATGAGAGAAGGCTTAAATTGCTTTTCAAGGGCATAGACTCTGACAAATGGGTAGGTTCAAGTTTAGGAGCCATTCTCTATGGTCTGTGGAATCTGTAAGAGGAAGAAATGAGAATTAAGGGATTAAAATGCCATAAAAGGGGGAATAACTTGAGAAACTCTAATGAAAATAATGTTGGAGCAAGTGGTAGTAGCATCAATGAGACTATAGTATCTTATCATATTTATTACCATAGTATTTTCTGTTTTTCTGCTCTCTGTTTTCCAAGAACCTGCACAGACTAGTCAATTGTTGGACAGTAGCTGTGTTCTCTCCCTCTTGGCACTCTGCTAGACATTTCTCCAGCTGTCATTTGGAGACATGTGACAGAGTTGTGGCCAAAGCAATGTCAGTTTAAGTAATAGACACCTGTTCTAAGCCTGATTCCTATGTCTGTGAAATTTCTTACATAATGTCCCAAATTATCTTGCCTTTCCTTGCTTGCTGGCAAGATGCAGAGGATCTAGTGAATGAGTCCAATTTTCTAAAGAAGCCATATAAAAAAGAGAAAACTTGATCTTTGAATTACTCTATGAAGTAGAGTCTCCAAAAGATCAACTACCATTGAATTCCACTGCAAATAAGAAATAAACCCTGAGAAGTTGGAAAGTTATTAAGATACTAACTAATGTGATAATACTTAGCATGACTGACATGTTAATTGTCTACAATTGTCTTTTCATGCTATTGAAATATGTTGAACATCATACTAGGACAAAATACTCCATTGCAAAAAGTATTACTTAAATGCTTTGCCTATTAGGTATACCAGAATCTTGACTATAATGTGCTCAAAAAGAGATATATGAACTATATTGGCCTCCAGTGAAACTTGGAGCATATTGTAAAAATTCTTAATCTCGGGACGTGATGACAGATATAATAGAAATACTTATTTGAATAAGAGAATTGAGATTATCACATGTAATTACATGTATGTATATATATGCATATATAGTTATATTATATAATTTAATGTATAGAAGTATACATATTTTATTTAACATATACTTATATTTATTCAAAGTATATAAATTATATGTTACACACCTAATATGTAATTAACTACAGAAAAAAAATCAATGTTAAAAACCTGATATGAATTTTAAATATTTCACTTGGAATAAATTTACAGCTGTCCCTTTTTCAGTGTTGCAAAAAAAAAGGTCTTTGCTCTCTCTCTCTCAATTTTTCTTATATTGTTCAGTTATGAGAAGATTCTCTTTTGATATACTCATATTATAGTCCAATGTGTGCTGAGACGTTGTCTTCTTATAAAAGACCTTCATAATTTTGGTGAATTTGTTGAGTATTTATTTTAAGCACATGCATTTTTTGCAGTATTAAGTTCTTCAATATTATGTTTAAAAAAGCAAAATAGAATTTAATACTTTTCTGATAAGAACTATGATGTGTCTGAGATTTTATTTTGGTAGAAAATAAAGGACTACTGGGTCAGAAAAAAAGAAGTTTATTGCTCACACTAATAACCTTAGCCAGATATAGACTGGCAGAATGAAAAAAAATACAACACCCAACTACCTCCCGGCTTCAGAACAATCATTTCAGATTTAAGGACACATATATGTTTAAAGTGAAGGGGTGGAAAAAAAAACACTCCATGCAACTTATAACCAAATATTGTAAGGTTGGCTATTCAATTCTTATATCAGACAAAATAAACTTTAAGTAAAAAAAAATATTATGAGACAAATCAGCACATTATATAAAGATAAAAATGTCAATTTACTAGAAAGATATACCGATCGTAGATACATATACTCTCAACATCAGAGCACCTACAACGCTAACATGCACAGAATTGAAAAGGGAAATAAGTGGTAATGCAGTTACTGACTTCTATTGTAGTACACTGTGGAAGCAAACTTTAATATCCCCCTTTCAACACTGGAAAGAACATCAAGACAGAAAATCAATCAAGAAACAGAAAAGTTGAATAAAACTATAGACCAATCTACCTAATAGACCTATATACAAAACATTCCTAACAATGGGAGTAAAATACACATTCTTCTCAAACACACGAGTATTTAGCGAGGGCATGTCACATTTAAGGTTGCAAATAAAGTCACAAAAAATTAAAAAAGACTGAAGCTACACTACCTATCTTTTCTGACCATAATGTAATAAAATAGAAATGATTAATAGAAGAAACACAGGAAAATTTACAAATAGGTAGAAATCGAACAACACACTTTTGTACAACCATGAATCAAAAGAGACATCAAAGAGAAGTTGAAAAAAACCTCAAGACAAATAAAAATGAAAAACATAATATTCCAGAACTTAAGGGATTCAGCAAAAGCTGTTAGAAGAGTTTATAACAATACATACCAACATTGTAAAGAGAAGAAAGATCTCAAATAAACAACCTAACTTTAGACCTCATAAAACAGAAAAAGAACAAATAAACAAAGTTAGCAGTAGAAATAAAATAAGAAAGTTTAGAACAAAAATAAACCAAATAGAAAGTAGAAAAATAAATGAATCTCAGAGTAGGTTTTTTTGAAAAGATAAACATAATTGATAAAACCTTAGCCAGGTTTACTAAGAAAAAAGAGAGAAGGCACAAATATAACCAGACATAAAAGAAGAGATATTGCAACTGATACCAGTAATAAGAAAAATTGTAACGAGGTGGCTCATGCCTGTAATCCCAGCACTTTGGGAGGCCGAGGCGGGTGGATCACGAGATCAAGAGATCGAGACCATCCTGGTCAACATGGTGAAACCCCGTCTCTACTAAAAATACAAAAAATTAGCTGGGCACGGTGGTGCGTGCCTGTAATCCCAGCTACTCAGGAGATGAGGCGGAGGTTGCTGTGAGCCGAGATCGCGCCATTGCACTCCAGTCTGGGTAACACGAGCGAAACTCCGTCTCAAAAAAAAAAAATTATAATTGTCTATAATTATAATATATATAATTATATAGACATATATTATTAACAATTGTATGCTAACAAATGGATAACATAAAAGGTATAAACTCCTAGAAACATAAACATCTGTCAAAATTGAGTCATAAAGAAATAGAAAACTTGAACAGATCGATAATAAATGTGAAGATTGAAGCAATAAGCAAATATTTTCCCACAGTGAAAAGCCCAGGAGCACATGGCCTCACTGGAGAATTTAACTAAATCTTTAAAAAATAATTAACACCAATAAGGATTCCAAACTCATTTTATAATTTTAACATTACACTATACCAAAAATAAAAAAACACCCTAGGAGAGAAAAAATGAAATAACTAAAAATGTAGAGGCCAACATCCTTCATTAACATAAATACAAAAATCTTGAAAAAATGCTACAAATTGCATTTAGTAGCACATTAAAAAGATCACAAGTGGGCTTGTATATGGGATACAAAGATAATTCAACATACGCAAACCAATTTTTGTGATACACCATATTCACAGAATAAAAGATCATATGATCATCTCAAAACATTGGAGAACATTCAACACTCTTTTGTAATGAAAACAAAACAAAGCTCTCAACTTCTCAAAAAACGAGGTACAGACAGGTTGTCACAAAATGAAGTTTCAGTCAATAGCCTATATAAATAATAGTGGTCCCATAAGTTTATAATACCATAGTTTCACTGTACTTCTTCTATGTCTAAATATGTTTTAATGCTTACTATGGTGTTATAATTGCCTATAGTATTCAGTAGAGTAATAAACTATACAGATTTCTAAAATTTATATAAACACATGAAAGACCAGAAATATCCAGGCAGTCTTGAACAAGGAGAACAAAGGTGGGACATCACACTTCCTGACTTTAAAATATATTACAAAATGACAGCAATTAATATAATATGATACTGACATAAAACAGAGATATATACCTGTTTGATGTGCATATGGAACAGAATAGAGGTTTTGAAAAAACTCATGCATATATGGTCAATTGATTTTTACCAAGGGTGTCAAGAATACAAAATAAGCAAAACACACTCTGCTTAACTAATAGTGTTGCGAAAACTGTGTATCTGCATGTGAAAGAATGTAATTGGATACTTATCTTAAACCATTCACAAAATTCAGCTCAAAGTGGATTAAAAATTTAAATCTAAGACCAGATGTTAGAAAAATCATAGAAGAAAACAGGAAAAAAGCTTTATGACTTTGTACATGACTTTATGACTTAGAAACAATTTATTGAATATAACAGCAAAAGTACAAGCAAAAAAGCAAAATTAGACATGTTGTACTATATAAAACTGAAAACCTTCTTCATAGTAAAGAAAACAATCATCCTTGTAAAAAGGCAATATTCAGAATGAGAGAAACCATATGGCTGATAGGGGATTAATATCTGAAATACGTAAGGCATTTTAAATCTCAATAGCAAAAAACAAGTAAAACAATTAAAATGGACAAACGAATTGAGTATGTATTTATTTAAAGAAGACATACAAATCATCAGCAAGAATACAAAAAAGTGCTCAACAACGTTATGTCACTAATAATCAGGAAAATACAAATCAAAACCGTAAGATATCAATTCACACCTGTAAGGATGTTACTATCAATATAAAACCCAGAAGATAATAAGTGTCAGAGAGGATGTGGAGAAATTGAAGCCCTTGTACCACTGTTGGCGACTATTGAAACTAGTATTGAGTTTCTTCAAAAAGTTAAATATAGAAATACTATATGACCCAAAAATTTCATTTTGAGGTATGTATTTAAAAGAATTGAAATAAGGACCTCAAAGATGTATTTGCACTCCCATCTTCATTACAAAATTATTTATAATAATAAAGCTATGGAAATGCCGAAATGTTCATTAACAGATGAATAGATAAAGAAAATGTGGTAAGCACATAAGATGGACTATTATTCAGCCATAGAAATGAAAAAAAATCTTGCCACTTGCTACATGGATGAACCTGAAGGACATTACTCTAAGTGAAATAAACTGGAAAGAGATGGGCAAATATTGCATAATGCCACTGACATTAAGTAAATAAAATATTCAAACTTAAGCAGAAAATAGATTGGTGTTTCTTAAGAGTTGTGAGAGAGGAAAATAAGTTTTTCTCAAAGGATATAAAGTTTCAGTTACACAAGATCATCAAGTTTTAGAGAACTACTATATAATATATCACCTATAGCTAAAAACATTGTATAGTGCATTTAAAATTTTGCTAAGATGTTAAATCTCATTTTAAATCACACACATAAAAAATAAAAACACAAGAAAACTACTGGAAGTGATGGATATGCCTATTACCATGATTGTGATGATGGTTTTCTGGGTAAATGCATGTGGCTAAACTCATTAAATTGTATATATTGAACGTATATAGTTTTGTATCTCAATTATACTTTAATAAAGCTGCTAAAAATAAATTCAGATTATATGATTAAAAGACACTCCATGTGAATGTACCTGGACACATTTCCAAAATTTGAACTTTCTATTATTTTAGCACGATACATTATATTGATACAATATAGTAAGAAAAGATTAAAGGTCTGGAATCACAGGCCAATGTTTCTACACACTACTTGTAGGCCCTTAAGTGAGTCAAACTCTTGGGTCTTATTCCCCCATTTGCAGAAAAGTTACATTGGGTTTTATAATTTATAAAGTAATTGATAGTAGTTTTAAAATTCTGCCATTTTGTGCAGTCCAAATAAATGGATAGGGAGAGGAATGAAATATTAACTTTGACATAGGTAATCATAACTCAAAAAAAAATGACTATGCTGTGCTATAAATGGTAAACCTACTTTGTACAGGGTAACATAAAAATGAACATAAACATTTGTAACTGATGTTACATAAAGTATTGGAATAGCATGGAAATTATCTAAAATTATGGGGTTTATGTCATGTTTTGATATGAGGATTGTAAGGTGTATCTTTGTCAGGTACCATAAAAAATTCTACTGGTCTGTTACATCTAATTCAGAAGTATCTTTCTTTTTTTTTCATCAAAGAAAACAAGTCAGGTACAATGAAACAAGCAAAATGTAATAGAGAAAAACAATGTATTAAACATGCTGCAGTCTTCCCAGACACATACATTAACCTGTCTGGTCAAAGGTGTTTGCTAATTCATTTGGCCCTGACCATTGTCTTGAAAACTCACAGCTGGTTGAAAATCCAATCTTTTACAAGCTACATACCTGCAGGAAGCTGAAAGAAATATTCAAGTTCAAGTTCAACTTCAATGGGAAGTTAATCATTAAGTTAACTTTATGCTTTTCTTGTACAATTGAGTCAATCATGTTGAATTTTTCCTCTTAACATTTTGCCCTTTTCCATTGCTGAAAGTGATTTGACCCTAGAAGGAGAGTGAAAAACAAACGAACAAAAAAACATTACTGATAGAACAACTGGCTACAGGAGTAACTGCTTTGCAACCATTGAGTCTATTATTCATTTGCTGATGAGTCCTTTTTTTCAATGAAACTGATCTTACCAAAAGTTCGGATTTCAAAAACAAATATTTTATGTAGTTTTCTTAACTTTTTTGGCAATGTAGTTGTCTGCATGCATTAAATATGACTGTTTCATCTTCTTCTTCCTCCATTTAACCATGATTAATAATATTGCTAGTATATACCAAGTGTTATATTTGAGAGTAAATCTGATTGAATCAGATGTTATACCTACATTAAACAATCATGAATCAGAAGTTATATAACTACATTGAATAATCAAGGCTGCATTTTATATGTAAAGACAATATTTAAAAAAAACTAAAATTTCCATGAATTTCATCTAGCACCTAACTTCTTCCTAAAGGAACTTGGTCTTACTTTCTGACAAGCTAAAAACTTCAGTATATTCTGGAAACCTTCAGAAGACAAAAATTTGCAAAACTCAACAGGTACTGCCCATGAAATAATAGAGGCTTTAAAAAAGTCAAATTTGGTATTATTAAAATCTCTGGATAGAAATGAATTATATGGCCATACTCTGCTTAGTCATTTGTGCTTACAGAGGCTTACATAGGTAGAACTTTAAGCTGTCTGTATAAAGTGTATAAGTGTCTGTATAAAGATTCAGATTAAAGAACATAATGAGCTCTGCCTTTTTTTTAGATCAAGTAACTTTGATATTATTTGTCACAACATTAAAGAACTGTTAAGAAAATCTATAAATATTTGAAAATCAAAAGGTATTACTATGGCAGTTTTTAAAAGCCTATCCAATATTTTTTTTGTTGTTATTTACTATTTGAAGATTACTAAACCACCTGAGTTCAGATCTCAAAACCTTTTATACTATTTTAAACTTCTCCTTCTCCAAAGCTACTAAGAGTCTGTCAAGTTGTATTTTTTTCTTATTAAGACGTCTGATAAATAGCTAATCTGGAACAATGGGTTTACATCTAAGTAGCTTATTATAGCCAGATGTTCTGTCGGCTAAATCTTTCCTGATTCTGGTATGCTTTGGGACAATGGGTAGTGCTTTTTTACTTTGGATTAAATTGCTGGGGAAAATTTTTGTTCCTGTGATTAATTCTTCACCATCTTTATTCTTTCCTTTTGTCTACTTCCTTTCATACCCCCTTGCTCTTTCCTATTAAACAAAGACAAGAACTCTTGTCACCTTCTTTCTGAGAACTGGGACTGGGTAGCATATGGGAGAAAGGTACCATTCATATTATACTTAAACCCCTGTTATCTGGGCGGATTCTTAGACTCCTGTTATCTTGCTTAATTTTTTTCACTGATTTTTACTGTGTTATTTGAAAATTCAATAACTGGAAGCAACCCCATTTGACTAGATATCTAGATATGTGATGCTAGGTTCTGAATGCTTTTGTCCCCCTAACATTTATATGTTGAAATCTTAACCCTCAAGGTAATGATATTTGGAAATGGGGCCTTTTGGAGTCAGAACACTCATGACTGTAATTTGCATCCTTATAAAAGATTTTGTACAGTTAGCTCATCTCCTTTGCCATGAGAACACAAAGTGAGAAGGTGCTGTCTATGAGGAAGTGGGCCCTCCGAAGATAGAATCATCTGGTGTTGATGCTTGATCTTGGACTTCCCAGTTTCCAGAACTGTGAGAAATACATATTTGTAGTCTATAAGCAATCGAGTTTCTGAAACGTTGATATAGCAATCTGAATGGACTGACATGTAACTAGATAGTCTTTACCTGTATGTTACCTAGACATATCTCTCTCCCTTTCTTCCTTCAGCTCACATGCCCCTTTCAGGGAGGCCTTTGATAAGCATCCTAATTTAAGTCCTTGTTAAAAAAGAAACAAAAAAATCTTTCCATATTCTCCATCTTCCTGCCTTCTTTGCACTTACTGCCCTTTTGTTCTTCATACCACTTATTATCTATCACATAACCTATACTGATTTACTTATGCTGTTCATTTTCTGTTTTTCTGAGCTAGACTAATTTTCATCATGGAAGTAATTTTTGTGTTTTATATACTAAAACTATTGCACAAAGTAACTTCTTAATGAATACTTCTTAACTAAATAAACATTCTTCAGCAAATACATTTAACTTTAAAGATGGAGTTAACCTACATTGTGTATAAAATTTTCTTAGTATTATTAAACAGGGATGTAAATAAATTGAAGTTGAATAAAATTTTGAGATAATTAAATTAGCCTGCTTTTAGGGCCAGGCTAACAGTTGCCTTCTCCATTCAGTGCATCCAGTCAGAATGGAGATCTTCATGTGTCTGTGACAGTCTTTTAAAAGTGGTTTCAGACACCCTCATAGGTTTTCTACCATGCAGCAACTGAACATGGAGGAAAAGATGTATATCCAGGGCAATGTCTTTGGGAAGGTTTGAGCCTTTTCAGTGACAGTGGTTTTCTTTTATTACCCACTTGCAGGATAAGCACTGTTCATTGGATGCCCTGCTTGCAGGATTAAAACAAGATGAAGCCTGTAATCCCAGCACTTTGGGAGGCCAAGGCAGGTGGATCACGAGACCAACAGATTGAGACCATCCTGGTCAACATGGTGAAAACCCGTCTCTACTAAAAATACAAAAAATTAGCTGGGCATGGTGGCATGTGCCTGTAATCCCAGCTACTCAAGAGACTGAGGCAGGAGAATTGCCTGAACCCAGGAGGCGGAGGTTGCGGTGAGCCAAGATCAAGCCATTGCACTCCAGCCTGGGTAACGAGTGAAACAACTCCATCTCAAAAAACAAACAAACAAACAAACAAAGATAAAAAAAAAAAAAACAAGATGAATCAGGACAAGCAGGAAGTCAGAAGGCTTCTACCAAGCAGCCAGCTGTAGGGGGCACAAGCTCAACTCCTACAGCACAAAAGGCCATTGTGAATCTTCCAGTGCGGCACTTATGGCTCTGAGAAGAGGATCAAGAAATCTTGTCTTTCGAGATTTTACAGATGAAAAACAGGGACCAATAACTAAACACATCTGACTAACAGCTGCCTTAATATCAAGTAGGATTCATACCGGGTATGCAAGGCTAGTTCAACATACACAAATCTATAAACATAATTCACCACATAAACAGAACCAAAAACGAAAACCACATTATTATCTCAATTGACGCAGAGAAGGCCTTTGACAAAATTCAACAGTCCTTTATGCTAAAAACTCTCAATAAACTCGGTATTGATGAAACATATCCCAAAGTAATAAAAGCCATTTATGACAAACCAACAGCCAATATCATACTGGATGGGCAAAAATTGGAAGCATTCCCTCTGAAATCTGGGACTAGACAAGGATGCCCTCTTTCACCACTCCTGTTCAATATAGTACTGGAAGTTCTAGCCAGAGTAATCAGGCAAGAAAAAGAAATAAAGTGTATTCAAATAGAAAAGGTGGAAGCCAAATTGTCTCTATTTGCAGACGACATGATAGTATACCTAGAAGACCCCATTGCCTCAACCCCAAAACTCCTGAAACTCATAAGCAACTTCAGAAAAGTCTCAGGATATAAAATCAACGTGCAAAAATCACAAGCATTCCTATACACCAGTAACAGACTGAAAGAGAGCCAAATCAAGAATGAACTGCCATTCACAATTGCTACAAAAAGAATAAAATACCTAGGAATACAACTTACAAGGAACATAAGGGACCTCTTCAAGGAAAACTACAAACCACTGCTCAATGAAATAAGAGAGGACACAAACAGATGGAGAAACATTCCATGTTCATGGTTAGGAAGAATCAATATTGTGAAAATGGATATATTGCCCAAAGTAATTAACATAATCTACATTATCCCCATCAGGCTACCAATGATTTTCTTCACAGAACAGGAAAAAACCACCATGAACTTCATATGGAACCACAACAGAGCCCACATAGCCAAGTCAACTCTAAGCACAAAGAACACAGCGGGAGGCACACACTACCGGACTTCAAACTATACTACAAAGCTATAGTAATCAAAACAGCATGGTACTGGTAGCAAAACAGAGATATAGACCAATGGAACAGAACAGAGGTATTGGAGGCAACACAACATATCTACAATCATACAATCTTTGATAAACCTGACAAAAACAAGCAATGGGGAAAGGATTCCCTGTTTAATAAATGGTGTTGGGAAAACTGGCTAGCCATGTGCAGAAAGCAGAAACTGGACCCCTTCCTGACACCTTACACTAAAATTAACTCCAGATGGATTCAAGACTTAAACATAAGACCTGGCATCATAAAAACCCTAGAAGAAAATCTAGGCAAAACCATTCAGGACATAGGCATAGGCAAGGACTTCATGACCAAAACACCAAAAGCATTGGCAACAAAAGCCAAAATAGACAAATGGGACCTAATAAAACTCCACAGCTTGTGCACAGCAAAAGAAACAGTCACTAGAGTGAATCGGCAACCAACAGAGTGGGAAAAAATTTTTGCAGTTTACCCATCTGACAAAGGGCTGATATCCAGAATGCACAAAGAACTCAAACAAATTTACAGGAAAAAAACAAACAAGCCCATTCAAAAATGGGCAAACAATATGAACAGACACTTTACAAAAGAAGACATACATGCGGTGGCTCAAGCCTGTAATCCCAGCACTTTGGGAGGCCGAGGCGGGTGGATCACGCGGTCAACAGATGGAGACCATCCTGGTCAACATAGTGAAACCCCGTCTCTACTAAAGATAAAAAAATTAGCTGGGCCCGGTGGTGCGTGCCTGTAATCCCAGCTACTTGGGAGGCTGAGGCAGGAGAATTGCCTGAACCCAGGAGGCGGAGGTTGCGGTGAGCCGAGATCGCGCCATTGCACTCCAGCCTGGGTAACAAGAGCGAAACTCCG
>CM052650.1:102784339-102794399 GCA_028533165.1 Leontopithecus rosalia
GAAGACATACATGAAGCCAACAAACATATGAAAAAATGCTCATGGTCATTAGAGAGATGCAAATCAAAACCACATTGAGATACCATCTCACGCCAGTTAGAATGGCGATCATTAAAAAATCAGGAGACAACAGATGCTGGAGAGGATGTGGTGAAATAGGAACACTTTTACACTGTTGGCGGGAGTGTACATTAGTTCAACCATTGTGGAAGACAATGTGTGGTGATTCCTCAAGGCCTTAGAAATAGAAATTCCATTTGACCCAGCAATCCCATTACTGAATATATATCCAAAGGACTATAAATCGTTCTACTATAATGACACATGAACATGAATGTTCATTGCAGCACTGTTTACAATAGCAAAGAGCTGCAACCAACCCAAATGCCCATCCATGATAGACTGGACTGGGAAAACGCGGCACATATACACCATGGAATATTATGCAGCAATCAAAAATGATGAGTTCATGTCCTTTGTAGGGACATGGATGAATCTGGAGAACATCATTCTCAGCAAACTGACACAAGAACAGAAAATGAAATACCGCATATTGTCGCTCAGAGGTTGGTAATGAATAATGAGAACACATGGACATAGGGAAGGGAGTACTACACACTGGGGTCTATTGGGGAAAATAGGGGAGGGACAGTGCGGGGGGGAGCTGGGGAGGGATAGCATGGGGAGAAATGCCAAATGTGGATGAAGGGGAGGAAGGCAGCAAAACACACTGCCATGTGTGTACCTATGCAACTATCTTGCATGTTCTGCACATGTACCCCAAAACTTAAAATGCAATTAAAAAAAGGAAAAAAATATATATTTAAAAATATTGGTAAATATTCAGAATGTGGTCGCAGATTGTTAAAGAGACATGAAAATAACTTATCAGTGCTAGCCATTAGTAACATGGAAGCTTCCTCCACCCTTGCCAAATGCCTTTGTGAACTTAATTTTACAGTTCAGAGTAAGGAACAAGAAAAAGACTCAGAAATGCTGCAGTGAAAAATAATTCCACTTACACAGTGGGGGACTCAAAGAACGTCAGCCACATTTCACATACTGTTACTGAAGAAAGCACCAAGTCTTAATGGAACAAAGACCATAGAATGAATTATTCTATCTCCTCCCATGATGTAGAGAGGAAGCTTTGATTCTGATCTCTGAGCGAATCCCTTTGTTCTCAGTTTAAAAAAAAATCTAAAAAGAAAAAAAAAGAACTGCTGTGGTATTGTCAACCAGCTTATCTGCAGGATGTTTCAGATTTGATAAATCCTGATGGAAACTGGTATGATCAGAATTCAGTACCATCCACATTGGAATGTACATGGAATATTGTAAAACCTACATGAGCAGATGCAATAGAAGCATTAAATATTTTTATCTATATCCAAAAAGGAGCACCTTTTTATATTTACAAAACCGTTTAAGCTGGTTTGAATAATTTAAACAAGTTTCAGCACACCTATACCCCCGATCTCAGAGGGAGCCACCAATATCTAGCTATGGATCATGTGTTTTGTTTGGAAATCAGTAGCTTGGTTTTCTTACTTGAGCCAATATATTTTCACTTATTTATTATCATACAAATTTACCAGTCTGAATAGATCTTGTAAATATTTGTGAATAGAATGAACACCTTTCATGCCAGTGCAGCCACTGGAAATACATTCTGTGGTGTCCTAGAAGCGTTATTGGTAGGTTCTAAAGTTTTCTAGACTTTCCTGTCAATTGTAAGTAATTGTGATATATTCTATGCAGTGGATGAATGTTCTTTAAATTTGTGTAAATACTTCTGCAAAGGTACTGATGCTGTAAAGTCAAAACAGTTTTGTGGACCTGTGATTTTTTTTTCTTTTGCTTTCTTTTTTTTTGTATTATACACCTTGTAGAACTCATTTTGCTGGCTGAAAGAGTATGGAATAATGTATCTCATGTCATTTTTGTAGAAGAAAAACGATTTGAAGGTATTTTTGGTTTTGCCTAACATATATTCACCGTAAACGTTTGTTGTGTGCAAGCTCAGAGCTTGGACAGAATTTTTTGTATTTGTAAATTGGTTTAAATACATGGAATTTTATACAGGTTTTCTCCTATGTTATATATGTATTATGTGCAGGTATGATATTTTCTTCACTAATTTTTCTATCTTAATATAGTGTGGAATTTTATTGTATTATTCTTCCATTCTTAATACTGTACCACATTCCTGCTCAGAAACTGCTCACTTCCTTAAATTGTCTTTCTTTCCCAGCATGAAATGTATCAATTTATAACTGCCTATTGCCTGTTCTGTTATCATCCAAAAATGTGGAAGGCCTCCCAACCACCATTTCTGCTGTGTCCTTAGGATGTGCAGTAAAAAATATAGACCTAACAGTTTATGTTATGGAATGGCTTTATTTACTTTGGTGACTGTTTATAGTTTTTAAATAAAAGACTGAACATTTAAAATAATTAGCCTACTTTTGTTACTTAGTATATTTTAAAAATCATAATAACAATTAATTGTGTAGAATACCAATGCTTTCAATTGCAGAATCTGTCTCTTTATTATAAAAGGGTGTTTTGACATTTTATAATCATAGCTAAAATATTAAAAATAAATAACATGTCAAATACAGGAGTTGAAGAATACACATAAGCTAATTTCTTCCTGAAGAAACTCAATTTTTCATACACTGAAAGAAATACTAGAGAGTAAGAGAGTAGAACTGGAGTTGGGATGGTGGCTAGGTGCTGAAAAACATCTTGTTTCTTTAACCTACAATGGGCAACAGATCAGTTTTATGGGAATTTGAGAATGATGGCCTTTCCTTTTGTTTTCAGGCATCCAAACTCAATAAGCATCACCAGGAGCAGGGTACTAGAGTGGTATAAATCCTCGAATTAATGTGAGGAAAGAAAACTCACTGGATTACTCAATGTTCCAGAAAAAATGCCCTGGCTTCATGAGCCATAAAATTGTATACAACATACTGATGAGGGATATTTACTTTCACTTCCCCATAAATATTTTAATCTTTATATATCATAATAATTAGATTTGTAGCTAAGTGTTTAGTTAATTATTTTGATCCAAGAAGGCCAAATAGTTACACACTGATCTAGGTCATTAGGTTAAGACACAAGTGTTGGAAACAGAAGATTTTCCTGGGTTTGAAAGTCTCAGATATCTGGGATTTATTTGGGCATTGAAAAATTGTATTTACATTTCAAAATGTTAGACTGAGAGTCTAGGTTCCTTTTCATAAATTACAAAGAAGCACATTTTTTTTTCTTTCGAAGGACGAGGAGATAGTTAGCTTCTTGTCTCCTTTACATAAACAGAGTAGTCATATAAAGAACCATAGCTCTTTATCCATTATCTGCAGACTTACCCAAGGGTGATACTCAGAATGGTATTTCTTAGGTTTTCCTCTATTATTTTTATACTTGAATGTCTTCTATTTTAGTCTTTAATACATCATGAATTAATTTCTGGACATAGTGAATAGTAGAGATCCACTTTCGTTCTTGTGTACATGGCTAGTCGCTATCCCAGCATCATTTATCGAATAAGAAATATTTTACCCATTGCTTATTCTGTTCAATGTTGTTGTAGATCAGATGGCTTTAGGCATGTGACTTTATATCTGTGTTCTCTAGTCTATTCCATCTGTCTATGTTTCTATTTTTGTACCAGTACTATACTGTTTATTTATTCATTTATTTATTTATTTTTTCTGAGACAGAGTTTCGCTCTTGTTACCCAGGCTGGAGTGCAATGGCGCGATCTCGGCTCACCGCAACCTCCGCCTCCTGGGTTCAGGCAATTCTCCTGCCTCAGCCTCCTGAGTAGCTGGGATTACAGGCACACGCCACCATGCCCAGCTAATTGTTTGTATTTTTAATAGAGACAGGGTTTCACCATGTTGACCAGGATGGTCTCGATCTCTTGACCTCATGATCCACCCGCCTCGGCCTCCCATATACTGTTTTAATTAATCCAGACTCGTAGTATAGTTTGAAGTCAAGTCATGTGATGCCTTCGGCTTTGTTCTTTCTGCTGAGAGTAATTTTGACAATTCAGGCTCTTTTTCATTTCCATAAGAATTTTAGAATAGTTGTTTCTAATTCTTTGAAAAATGATGTTGGTAGTTTGATAGGGATATCATTGAATCATCTATGATTTCTTTCAGCAGTGTTATGTAGTTCTATTTGTAAAGGTCTTTCACCACTTTGGTTAGATGTATTTCTAGTTATTTTATTTTTCTATGGCTACTATAAATGGGATTACATTCTTGATTTGATTGTCAGCTTCATCACTATTGGTTCACAGAAATGCTATTGATTTTTGCAGATTGAGTCTGTATTCTGAAACTTTACCAAAGTTTATTAGGTCTAGCAGTCCTTTGGTTGTGTCTTTTCTATGTACAGGACTATAGCACCAACAAAAAGAGATAATTTGACTCATTTCTTATTTGGATGCCTTTTATTTCTTTCTCTAATCAGAACAATCAGGCAAGAGTACTTAGGGATTTTAGTACTATATTGAGTAGGAGTGGTGAGGGTAATCATCCTTGTCACGTTCCTGTTTTTAAGGGGAATACTTCCAGCTTTTGCCTATTCTGTATGATGTTGGCTATGGGTTTGTCCTACAGGGATCTTATTATTTTGAAGTATGTTCCTTCAATGCCTAGTTTGTTGAAGCTTTTTGTTGTTGTTGTTTTTATAAAGGGATGCTGAATTTTATCAAAAGTGTGTGTGTGTGTGTGTGTGTGCCTATTGAGGTAGTCATGTGATTTTTGTTTTTTTAATTCTGTTTATGTGGTGAGTCAGTTAATGATTTGCGTATGATGAACCAGTGTTGAATCCTAGGAATAAAGATTACTTGATCATGGTGGATTAATTTTTTGATGTACTGCTGGATTTAGTTTGCTAGTATTTTGGTGAGGATTTATGTGTTTATCTTCATCAGAGACTTGACTGTAGTTCCCTTTTTTCTTATATCTTTGCCAGATTTGGTGCCAGGATTGATGCTTGCTTTTTAGAATGAGTTAAGGAGAAGTTCTTCCTCCCTGATTTTCTGAAACAGTTTCAGTAGAATTGGCACCATTTCTTCTTTGCATGTCTGGTAGAATTCAGCTCTGAATTTGTCTAGTCCAGGGCTTTTTTTGGTTGGAGGCTTTTTATTATGAATTCAACTTTAGCACTCAATATTGGTCTATTCATGGATTTAATTGCTTACCGATTCAATCTTGGGAGATTATGTATTTCCAGAAATTTATCCATTTACCCTAAATTCTAGTTTATGCCTAGAGGTGTCCATGGTAGTGACTGAGGGTCTTATGCATGTCTCTGTGATCAGGTGTAATGTCACATGTCACTTTTGTCATTTCTAATTGTGCTTATTTAGATCTTCTCTCTTTTTATTTGTTGATCCAGCTAGTGTTCTATAAACATTTTATTTTTTCAAATTGCTAACTTTATTTCATTGTAGTTTCAAATTACAACTTTATTTCTTTGTATGAATTTTTTAGTCTCAATTTACTTAGGTCCTTTCTGATTTTAGTTATTTCCTTTCTTTTCCTGGCTTTAGATTTGGTTTGTTTTTTCTAGTTCCTCTGGGTGCAATGTTAGATTGTTAATTTGGAATCTTTCTTACTCCTTGATGTAGACATTTAGCATTGTGAACTTGCCCCTTAACACTACTTTTGCTGCATTCCAGAGATTTTTGTATGTTGTGTCTGTTTTCATTTATTTCAAGGAATTCTGTGATTTCTCTTTTAATTTCATCATTTATCCATCAGAAACAACTTGTTTAGTTTCCATGTAATTGTGTAGTTTTAAGATATCCTCCCAGTATTGGTTTCTCTTTTTATTTTGAACTTTGATACAAGAATATAGTTAGTATTATTTACTTTTTTAAATTAATTGAGACTTGCTTTATGGGTGAGCATGTGGTCAATCTCTTTGAGCTTCTTTGTTATCTGGGTTCTGTTCTGTATCTGTCATTTCGGTCACCTCATTCTGGTTGAGATTTACTACAGAGGAGCTAGTGGGAATCTTTGAAGGTAAGAAATCATCTGGGCTTTTTTGAATTTCTGAAGTTCTTGCACTGATTTCTCTTCATCTGAGGGAACTGGTATTTATTTTCTTTTCCTTTTTAAAAATATTGCCCTCATTTGGATGGAGCTTTTTGTTTGTATAGTTTCTTTATGCCTTGAGGATTTGAGTGTGGTATATGTTATATATGGCCAATTGGCTTCATTTCTGGGTGCTTAGAGAGGGCCAAGTCTCTCTGTGGGTTCCTTATTTGCGGACTGTTTCCTGCATTGGGTTTCATAGGCATTGTATGCTGAAGGTATTTTTGTTTTGTGGTGGAATTCAGGTTGAGATACAAGATGACACTTAAGAGTAAAGGCTGGAAGATTCACTCTTGCTCAGCCAAGTAACTGCTTGTATTTCAGTGCATGCGCAATAGCACATGCTTCCCTAGAATGCATTCAGGACCAGGAGCTGATCCTGGCATTTGGTGATATCGAAAGTATCTTAGCTTCCTCTCTCTTCAGTTGAAGACAGAAAACAATATTGATATTTATTTAAAAAGCATTATGTTTCGCAAAACAATTAAGGATTTTATTTTCCATACTTTGCATATAGCATGTTATTTTATCTCTACTAATTATTTAAAAAATCTGCAGATTTATTATGTATGCATATATAAAAAAACTCTTTCTATAGCATTTCATCTACTTTTTAAACCTTGGTTACATTTTATTCTACTTTTGTTTTTTCACCTGTTAGCTATATTGTATTCAACAAATATCCATTGAGTGCCTCCTGGGAGACATGTACTTTTCTAGGGGGTCTGGGAATACAGGAGAATAAAAGGAAAGTTTACATTATATTGGGAGGGTAACAGACAAAATACAATTATATAATATTTAAGAGGTATTATAATGAAAAGGACAAATAAAATAAAGGGAAAAAGTGAATATATACTGTGTGGTGGGGCAATTTTAAATAGAAGAGTTACTGAGAAGGTAATACCTGAGCAGACTTAGAAGAGGTAAGGAAGTATGCTGTGATGGCTTATTTTATATGTATCTTGACTCAGCCAAGAGATGCCAAGTTAACTGGTAAAACATTATTTCTGTGAAAGAGAAAGCGAGAGTGTGTGTTGTGCATGTGTGTGTGCAACCACAGGGATGTTTCTAGAAAAGATTAACATTTGAATCTGTAGAGTAGCAAAGATCACCCTCACCAGTGTAAGTAGGCATAATCCAATCTGTTGAGGGCCCAAATAAAAACATGGAGAAAGTATGAATCTACTCTCTTTCGGTGCTGGAACATTCATCTTCTCCTGCCCTTGGATATCAGTATTCTTGGTTCTCAAGTCCTTAAAATTAGATTCCGATTTGCACTCCCTGCTCCCTGATCCTCAGGCCTTTGAAATCAGCCAAAGTCACTCTACAGACTTTTGTGTTTATCACAACATGCAGAGGCAGATTGTTGGACTTCTTGGCCTCCAAAACCATATGAGTCAATTCTCATAATAAGTCTTCTCTCATAGGTATATCCCATTGGTTCTCTGAAAAAACCTTACTGATACATATACCTTTTCATATATGAGAAAAATGCTTCTCAGAACAGACAAAAAGAAGAGCAAACATCCCAGAACAAATTATACCTCCTTGATTTCTGGAGCGGACAATATGGTGTGAGAAGAATAATCTTGGGGATGGTAACGGTGCTGGAGATAAGGTCAAGGAGTTCAGGGTTTGGGAGGCACAGAAGATACAGGACATAACGAGGCATACTATAGGTGTTGGCTTTTAATTTGAGCAGTATGTGGGTAAATTATAGGTTTCAATATAAGAAAGTATTATGATCTTATTTTTCTTTCTATAAAAGCTTCTGTTTGCTAATTTGAGAACAGATTGATTCAAGCAAAGCCAAAACAGGGGACCATTTTTAAAAATAGTATTGCAACAATCTAGGTGAGAAATGATAATGGTTTAGACTGAAGTAGTAAAATGGCAGTGATAAGCTGAATATGTTTTAAATGTCCCGTCAATAGAATCTGATGATAGAACAGATTGGTCTGTGAAATAAATGTAGAGTAAAAGACTCAGACAGAGGCTGGAAAGGTGAAGTTGTTGCTTCTTGAAGTCAATTAGTAAAACAAGAAACTACTTAAAGAATTAAAATGTTCATACTTTAAAATAATTCTTTTTTTTAGAAATACTAATTTTTTTTGCATTGAAGAAAATAGGAGACTCAATTGAGTGAATTGTTGCTTTTTATCAAAGACTAAGCTTCTTTTGGAAACAGCTAGATCACTTTGTGTCTGAACTATTTTGAAAAACATTTACTTTATATAAATGTCGCTATATAGGATTTTTTTCAACATTTCTAATATTAAGTCATTTTATGCTAAAATTAATGATGTTAAAACAATTCTGTTATACAGAATGGACTTTAGATTGAGGTTATGTAGTGCTCTTTTAACACTAACTAATATTTAACCTTTTTTGCTTAACTTTTTTTCTAGGTCAAAATACCACCACGCAATTCATTGTTCTGTCACATAAGTAACCAGAATAAATTAAATTTTAGTTTCCAGTCTTATTTTGTGAAAACCATCAATAATCCTTATCATATACTTTCACCAGTACTAGTCATAACTAATAAAATGAATCATTAGTGTGCACTTATCCCATCATCTATAGATATTGAAATTTCAATGGCTATAGAAATAAAAAATAAAAATTAAAAATGCATAGAGAAATCATTAGCTGGGTAATCAGCTCCTAAATAGTTAACACTTAGCTGTAAGGTAATTTAAAATGTACAATGAAAGATTTAATAAGTATTTATTGATTTTAGTAATAGAAATTATGGTAACTTATACAACTGGCATAGTCCATCTTATAGCCCAATAACCTCCTTTATGATATTACAAGTTTAAAGTGTATAGTTACTAAATAATGTTTTCTGAGATAATTTCTAACTGTCCAATCTCAATTAATACTTAGTTTTCAACACCAGAAAATTTATGACAAATTTATTTTTTGAACAAGGCACCACATCAAGTAAATGAAGACAAAAGTGATTTTTTTCAAGTGTGTTAAGTGTAAGGAATTCAAAATAGCATAGTGATCACTGTATATTTGTATGTTAATGTTGCCACGTAAGCACCTCGAAAGACTGAGAATGATTAACATGCTTGAGCATAAAACAGAGAAAATGTTCAACATTTGATAGAGGCAGAAACATTTAGGAAAATGTAAAAACATCTGCCTAGGAAACTGTTTTCCAAACACTGAAAATTATAAGCAATTATCAAGAATTTTATCGGACTATATTCATAACTCTGACTTAGTGACAGCTAAACTGATACTAAGCTTCGTTTTTCAGCACTAAGATTTTGGGATAATCACCATGTGCCTGTAATTTATACTCCATCTTCCTTCTTTATACATGCTAAAAATATTTCAGCAATATATTTTAAGAGGGTAATTTACATTGTAGTATAAAACTGATTTCATTTTTTAAAACTAGTGAAAAGAAATTTGGTGTTACTTACCTAAAAGTTTGAGAACATAAATTTTCTCATTTATAATTTCATTCTTTTACAAAATAATACTAAGACAATCACTTCGTAGAGTGTACATTTTAATTCCACATGCGTGAAATAGTTAATACTATGTAGAATTGTGCCCCCATTGGACTGACAAGATAGAATTCCTGTAGTTCAACAGTTGAAACCAAGAAGCCAGGGCAAGGCGAGGAAGTGGTCATGCATTCTCTGTCCTCAGAAAGTGTAGTAAAACATGTCTTTCCGTGACCAAGTTAAAGAACAGTTCCTGAAAGAAAACTGCAGCTGGAGCTTTCTCATCTGACTACCAATAGACCACCTCACCCCAATCAGTCAACTACCTGGAACCAGCCAGTTCACAAAGATTGATGATTTGGGGTTTAAAGGTCATCCAACCTCTCTCCTCAGCCTTCTAATTCCTTTCCACTGTTCTGGTTTTTTTTTTTTTTTTTTTTTTTTTTTTTTTTTTTTTTT
>CM052650.1:102794899-102818297 GCA_028533165.1 Leontopithecus rosalia
TTTTTTTTGAGATGGAGTTTCGCTCTTGTTACCCAGGCTGGAGTGCAATGGCCTGATCTCGGCTCACCGCAACCTCCGCCTCCTGGGTTCAGGCAATTCTCCTGCCTCAGCCTCCCGAGTAGCTGGGATTACAGGCACGCACCACCAGGCCCAGCTAATTTTTTGTATCTTTAGTAGAGACGGGGTTTCACTATGTTGACCAGGATGGTCTCGATCTGTTGACCTTGTGATCCACCCGCCTCTATATATATTTTTGTACTATATATTGTAATTACTATATATTGTAATTTTATATATTTGTAATTCAAGTGCAATATCCTTATTTTAATATATATTTGGAAAATAGTCATGTTTAGTAATCATATCTACTAATGTTTGATGTTTTTTTCTTTAATGTGCTATCAAATTGTATATTTTCAAAGAATAACCCTGAAAGTCAATATTACTAATTAATTGCATATTCTGCAGTAAGAAGACAGACTTTTAGTCTAATGTGTTAAAATTATTATCATTATTAACCAGAAACCAAGTGTGGTAGTAAATATTCTTTAATTTCCAAGATTTTCCTTTCAACTAACAATAATCTAAATAACAATGTTTTCCGGTACGCATATATTTGGCTTACTTCAAAATTTTTTTGGGAATGCTCAGAATCTTTATACCAAAAAATAATTCTGAAATATTACTGGAGTTGAAAAAACAACTCATAGCCAAGGTCAATTATGTAAATTATCTGCTTTACAAAGGTACTATCATAAAAGTATTAACTTACTAATAAAGCCTGACCCTTGCACAGGCCTTAAATAATAGATTTTGGTGGGAAAACGGTGAGAAGCAGAAAGGTGGTTTCCTAGTTGAATAATATATGTTGACCAGAGGGAATAGAAAAAGCAATTAAAAACAAAACAAAACAAAAAAATAAATAAAATCTTTTATGTGATATTTGGAAGACAACTTGGTGACTGATGAAAGACAAGTAACAATCGTCAAGCAAGTAGACGAGAATGCTGGTTCTATTCATTTTCCTGTGTGAGGAAACAAGCTCATAGATTGTGTGGGTACTCTTAAATATCTGCATTTATTTTCAAGAATTAAACAAGCTCATAGATTGTGTGGGTACTCTTAAATATCTGCATTTATTTTCAAGAATTTCTCATGTTAGTTTAAAAAAATGCTGTTTTGGAATGAATTGTAGAACACAGAGAAAAAAGACAGAAATTCCACTCATGTATAGTTGCTAGGAGCTAAATATTCTATAGCTGAGCCAAAATAATGACCATGACAATGAACTGGCATGAGTATATATAAAAAAATGCTGTAGAACTGATCGCTGCTTAGGAGTTATGCAATCTAATTTAAAGCAATCTAACTCTCCACAATATTATACACAGGTGGACATTCAATGTTGATAGACAATTTCTCTCTCTAGGAAAAATAACAAAACAAAACACAGCATAGTGTTCTTTAGTTACCTGATCTCAATCTACCTGTTTTTTGTTATGTTTCATACTCTATTTCAAGTAACTGTTGTTTTTGTTTCTTAAAGCTCAACTCATTCTGTTCTTTAGCATGCTTAATTACACTGTCCTCATTAAGTATTTATTTTCAAAAGATAAAACAATACTCTTTTGTATGTCTTTTTTTTTTTTTTTTTTTTTTTTAGACGGAGGCTCAGTCTGTCGCCCAGGCTGGTGTGCAGTGGCACAATCTTGGCTCACTGCAACCTCCGCCTCCCTGGTTCCAGTGATTCTCTTTCCTCAGCTTCCTGAGTAGCTGGGATTACAGACATGTGCCACCATTCCAAGCTATGTTTTGTATTTTTAGTAGAGTCAGGGTTTCACCATGTTTATCAGGCTAGTCTCGAACTCCTGACCTCCTGATCCACACACCTCAGTCTCCCAAGCCTGGGATTACTGGCATGAGCCACCATGCCCAGCACTTGTATATCTTTTATAATTCAAATTCAATGTCTTTATTTTGTTATGTATTAGGAAAAGAGTTATATTTAGTAAGCATATCTACAAATTGTTAATGTTTTCTTCTTTTATGTGTCATCAAATTGTGTATTGTTGATGTTGCTGTCATTTGATGTAATTTTTGGCTTTGGTTTATTCTTTCATTTTATATTTCTAGAATACATCACCTCCTTCATTTTTTCTCACCTCTCCCTTTATATAACTGGTTTCTCCTTCTTGATTCTTATTAATTCTTCCTTCCCAGTCATTTATTCTGGACTACACAGAACATTGCTGTTTTTTTTCCATTTCTCCCTGTCAACATTCACTGTCTTCATGGCCTTATCAAGCCTCATGACTTCAAACCCCCTCTGTATATGAATGGCTTTCAGATTTATTGCTCCATATCATTATCATGATGATCTATTTCTCCACTTGGATATAAAAGTAAAAATGTCTTAATGACAGCATATCCAAAACTATTTCAGATCTCCCAAACCTAGTAAGTTTTCAAGTCCATACTTCCATTCATTCAGAACATCAACTTTGGTATCATCTTGAATCAGACTTGATTTGTTTTGTTTTTTACCCCTCACAGCTTTTGCCCAGTATGGCAGCCATTCCCATTGGCTTTACTTCATCAATATAGTCAAAATAAAAGTATTTGTCATCATAAATTTTACAGCTACAATACTGGACCAAACCATGATCATTTCTTACCTAGCTCATCAAAATAGTCTCCTCACCACAATCTGTTCTCAAATCAGCAGATGGAGTGATTATTTTATAAATGAAAGTTGGCTCATACTACTTGTCCCCTGAAAATTCTGTCTCTAGTCCCTATGTTAGCATAAAAACCAAGGTATCTTCAATAACTTTTGAGATTTTACATGATATATCTGTTTGTCTCTACTCCTCATTTTTTTCTGACTTTATCTCCTTGCTTATTTTGCTTAAGTCATTTGTCCCACTTGATTTCTGAACAAGCTAATATGCTTCTTCCAAGACCTTTTTTCTAGTTGTTTCCTTTGCCGAATTTCTTGGCTTATAATCACCTCCTTGATCTTAAAGCCCAGCAGCATACTATCTTGAAATTTGAATTTCTCTCTCGCTTTTCCTTCCCCTTTCTCTCTCTCCTCCTTACCCTCTCTCTCTCCAGCTTCTGCTTCTGTGATTGTTTCCTTGACTCTGATCCTAAAACCTTCCTTTTTTGTAGACCCTTGTGATTGGACTCACTTGGATAATCTGGAATAATTCTCCCATCTCACTATCATTAACCATTTAGCTAAAATATTTATTGATTCTAGTGATTAGAATGTGGGTAGTTTGTGGGTAGGACATAACTCTTTCTACCATAATCGGCCCAGTGCTTGTAAATAAGATCATGAAGAGAATAGCCTTGTTAGGTTTGGAAGGTGATTCTTTGGATCTCTCAAGTGTCTGAATGTGTTACAAAGCAAGACACTGACCACCATTTGTTCTGGATTACTACATTTGTGCTAATCTGTTACAGCAGCAATAGGATACTAATACAATTATAGTCACAAGGCAGGAAACACTGCCCACTAGATTGTTGAGAGTTCTTTCTGTGTATGCTATCTATACTGAATACCTGGCTAAAAGTGGCCAATTTAAAAATGAAGACACACTATTACCAGTGCATTTTTCTAAACTTATCATCTAAATCAAGCTCAGTAGATACCAATTTATTTTAGCTGATGTCACAAGTCGATGTGAGTTAATGACTGAACTTTCTGCTCCAGACATGCAGGATAACCAATCTAGTGGCATCCATTATTTTCACATGCGGCCAGTCTCAAAAAAAAGAAAGAGTTGCATATTATGCAGAGACTATTTCATGCACAGTGTGGAAGTGGTGTACATAATTTCTGCTCACACTGCATTACCCAGATATGGTCATAAAACCCATCTACCTATTAGGTAGTTACTTGCAACGTATTACTTATATTTTTATGTTACAGAGGAATATGTGCTGAGAAATAATAAATTACTTTTCTAAATGTACACATTCCTTTACTTAGGGCACCAAGATTTTAATCCAGACAGTATAGAGTAAGAGCTGCAAAGGCTTAGTTTGGAAATACTTATTTTTGTGTTTTATAAGGCAATGAAAATTTGAAATATAGTCCACTATATTTACTATACACTATCATAGAGTTTATTGTGTTATACACATTACTAGAATCCAAAATTCTGCTATACTTTTTTGTAATTCTTTGTAACTACTTTGTCAGCACATGTATTTGGTCTGAAAGACATTGGTAATGTTATATTGCCCAGGCCTTTTTTGTTTCATCCCTGTTTTAGGCTTGTAAGATATGGATCTCAATTAGTATCACCTATATTCCCTCCTCATCCTTTGTTGGTGGATTCTGATCCAATAACTGGTTATCTTTAATAGCAGATAACTTTCCAAGTACTTACTGAAGATTATGCATTCAAATTTATGCATTTTAAAATATAGCATGCTGATGTAAAAGGTCTCCATTATTTACATAATATGTATAAGCATATTTTTTCCAAGACAGAATCAATCAACCCAGAACAAGAAAAAATTTTTTAAAACTGACTAAATAGGTAAATAAATATTTTAATAGTTAAATATTCTTAGAAACATATGTAAGTGATAAGACCAAAATAAGTTATAATTAAATTATGGGAGGCAGATAACTTTAATTTAGGTGAAAGTAATATCTACTTTCATTTACAAATTTGAGGGGCTGGAATTGAGAAAGACACTTAAAGAGCACACTGTTACCTGCTCTCATATCCATATTTGGGTGGAGTATCCTTTCTATGTGGCTTCATAATAGCAAAAAACTTCTCCTATCTTAGCATTTATCACACCACATTATAAATTTCTGTTTACTTCTCTGTATCCTCCAATTATTTGGTAAGCTTCAGAAGGACATGAATCATGAACCTCCTGTGTATTTCAGTATCTTCAATGTAATAATAACTGATTGATTTAAGTATTCAACAAATATTTACTGAACAAGTGAAAAAGTGATTTAATAAAAATTGCCTAATATTCCTAGGCCTCCTTCAATACATTTTCATTAAAATTAAAGAAAATAAAAAAATTTTTGAAGAGAATATCTCTTTTCTTAAATGACTATCTTCAGTGCAAACCAGAAGATAGTCATGTTTATTTACTGCTTAAATACCTGTACGTTGTTCTGCTAGAAAGTAATAGCCAATGAAAGCATGTATCTTAATAGAGTAAAAATAGTTCCATCAGAAAATAATGGAAGAATCCAGAATCAGCCATACTACATGTTACAGAACTCCTTTTGGTAATGCTGTACCTTCAACTCATTGTGAGTTGAATCTGAAACAAGATTATACGTCTCTATTGTCTACACTCAGTCTAGAAACCCTCTCATTAACTTTTCCTTGGGAAAATGATCTGAACCTAGTGGTGTACATTGTGACCTGTCCAAATTAATTTTTGACCTTTGACCTCTGAAGTTCACTTAACTGACTATATCTAGGATTATGGTGTCCTCTGTTCACTGCAGATTTTTCTCTATCCTTCCAAAATGACATCTGTCCTCCAATCAACAAAGAGTTAAGTCCTTGTAGGAAGTTAATAGAAAGAAAGAAAAGCTTGCAATATCTGTATCATGAAATTTGTGATCTACACAAGAGATGATAAAAATTCTATGAATGTATATACAAATAATCATACTTTACATATGAAATATGCTAAATATTAATGAAGCATAGTGATCAAAGACAAGCATAAAGGCAAAGAAACTGCAAGTGAATTGAGTCTTAAGGAAAGAAGAAATAATCTTGTTATGGTCTGAATGCCTGTGCCCCCTCGAAACTTATATGTTGAAACCTAACCCTCAATGACATAGTATTAAGGTGTGGACTTAGATTATGGGGACAAAGCTGTATTAATGGGATTGGGCCCTTATAAAAGAGGCCAAAGAAAGTTTATTCATCACTTCTATCATGTGAGGATACAGTTAGAAGCCACCATCTATGAGGAACAGACCTTCACCCAACACTGATTCTGCCAGTACCTTGATCTTGGACTTCCCAATGTCCAGAATTGCCTGAAATAAATTTCTATGTTTTTAAAGCTACGTAGTTTGTGATGTTCAGTTATAGCAACCCAAATGGAGTAAGTTGGATCTTAAGTGTGGAATAAAACATAGCAGGTAAAAGGAAACAATGAAAATATTAAAACTAGCCACATAAGCAGGTTCATAAAATATAATATTAATATATACATAATCACTATGTAATTGAGAGAAGAAAGAAAGCCAGACATTTACTATATCTGACATACTTGACAATAGATTTTTTTTTTACTTCTTTTCAACTCTCCAAGGAAAGAAGAAGAATGATTTGGGATTGAGTTAGTTTCTCTGCCTATCTTTAAAAGACACTGCATCTTTAGACTAAAAAATAATTTTTGATCAAAGACATAGTTGTTTTTTTTTTTGAGGAACAACATGGAGTTGCTGAATAGTACTTGCCTGTTAGAAAATCCACAGGATAAGAGAGTATGTGTATGTGCAGTTTCATTATCTGAGCATACATTTCTTTGAATAGTTTAATTCATACTATGAACAGAAAAGATAACCTCTTACTTTTATGAGACATTTGTTTTTGCAAACCTACTCTAAGAATTATTGAAATAGGATTATGAGAAATAGATCTAGTTTTATAACCCTGCTCCTTTAAACATATCTAAGGAGGTAAAATATATCCTCTTAACTATTGAAAATACATAACTATCTGATTAAGAATATTAAAGAAGCAGAAGAATATGAATCTGAAAATATTATTCTTTTATTTTAAACCTGTAAATATTCTCATTGTTTTATTTTTAAAATAGCCAAACCTATTAGGGCCGGTATTAGATATAAATCAGCAATGAAACATTTATCCCCACATCATCTTATTTAATAAAGTTGTCAAGCTCTCTTTCCATAGGCCAGAATTCTGCTTCCATAAAGTCTAGTGAAAATTTTCTGTGTTCATGACACAAATTTCATAAGGTAAAAACTTTCATTAAGAATTTTTGCTCATATCAATAATTTGAGAAATAAATTAAAACATGTAAAGTTGTTCAAAAGTGTACCTCTTTAAAAATAAAGTCAATGTAGGAGGATAAAAGTAGTTCCAGATTTTACTTGAGTCCATAAAATTCATTCTTTTTGTTGATATTTTATGATTTTTTTTGTTTCTAGCATTTTGAACATGTGAACCCAAAATGTCTGTAGTGTGCTAATAGAGCCTATCATTTTACCTTATCTTTTTTTATTGTAGTCACTATCTTTGCAGTATCGTAGGTGCTGCTTCTTTCTCTTAGAATAGATACAAATGCTTCTGGAAGCTTGTCTTGCAAGAAATTGGCTCTGGTAATCATTCACTTTAGCTTAGATGCATATAGTTATCTGCTTCAAATTATATACCTTCTATTTAGATTTTAAAGTCTTCTGAAAGTGACTTTAATGAGTTTTTGGCAGAGGTATTTATAACTGGTATTTGAAAAATATGGGAGCCAGGGCAAATCAGTGTGTGGGCTAAACTGGCAGGAATGGAATCAAGGTAAACATATTCTATGAATATTCCAATCAACGAATAGAGTTGATATTAATACTTGTGTCAGTGACTTTGAATGACTAATGTTGCTTAATTATATTAAAGAAATCAAAAAATGAGTTTCATTATTTTCCATATTGTAAAGATTATGAAATTAGTGCTTCTATCATGTAATTTCTCTAGGAGTACATATCACGTAAAAAGCTCAGTCAGAAGCGTAACCCGAGGATATCGGATTCTCATGTTCACCCCCTTAATTATAGTAGCTCTTACTGCCTTAATATATAAGCCATATTCAAACTAAAAGTTATTTGGAAGGTGAGGAATAGACTTACTATCTGCCTGCCTGAGCTCATGAATTAGAGGAAAATAAAAGATAATTTTAAACGAAGTGGCTATGTTCTGGTCATCTCTTGTTACATAATATAACATTAGATCTCTGACATTTCTGAGGGTGACTGGGCTTAGCTAAGCAATTCTCTGTTGGGACCTCCTGGACTTTCAGTCAATTGGTGATTAGGGCTGGTATTGTCTCCATGGTTTCTTCATGTCCATGACTGGCAGGTAGAAATCTGAGTGAGATTTTTAGCCAGTGATTGTCACTGGCTAAATTCAGGTGAGACTTTTAGCCAGGACATCTTCACATGTCCTCTATTTGTGTCCTGGACTTTCTCACAGCATGACTGATTGGTTCCAAAAGCACGTATCCAAGAAAAAAAACCACGTGGAAGCTTTTACAATTTAACCTCAGAAGTCATGTTAGTTCAACAACCTATTTGTAAGGAAATGAGTCATCAAAGCCAATTTATATTCAACGGGGGAATATTAGACTTCACTTTTGGCTAAGAGGAAATATATTATAATCTTCTCATTTTTTTCTTTATTGCCAGCTAGTAGACTAATTTCTTAATTCCTTGCCACTTGTTAGAGCCTGAGCTACCCAAATACAGGAATCAGTTTGATCATATTTGACATATCCTGTGGAGCTCTCTGGTGCGATAACTGTTTAACTACCCAATATAATTGAAACCCTTGAACTAGACACAATTAGATAATGAGTAGGAATAAAAAGAATACCTTTATTGAAATTAGAAACCTGTGTTCCTGGCTTTATCTTTTACTGCCCATGTATACCTGGGTGTGTCTCTGAAATTCTTACACTACAGGTTCACCGTCTGTAAAAATGGAATGCACATATTTGTTTGAGTTTCAAGTGAGATAATGGGAAAAAAATGCTATGTTATGAAATTTTCTCAATGTATATGAGGATTTTGAGAAGGGGAAAAATGGCCAACCCATTAAGTAAATGTGCTGCTTCTAATAAGTTGACTCTGAACGTAGCTATAGAAACTTAAATAAGGACGTTGATAGAATGGTGCTCAGAGGAAATCTACTAAACTCTTATTTTACAAGTGAAGAAAATGAGACCAAAGGGGTTAATATATTTGTAAAAGGTCATAGATCACAGGCAGGGCCATGACTTAATTCAGAAGCCCTTGACCAGAGCTTGAACTATGATATTCTCATTTAGAAATCTCTTTAACTTACAGGAAAAAAACTATATAATTTGTGCAACATTATAATCACCATATTTAGAATTTGCTTAATTTTTTATGCATTAACTTAATTTATATAATTTTGCTTCTGTATTGATAACGATTTTGCATAATCTTTTGTACATTTAACCATATAAAGCTACATTTTATAATGTTATGTGCTTCTAAGTTTTTCTTACAGTCTAAAATCAATGTTTTAGAAATAATCATGGCTGAATTACCTCCCCACCTCCTTGGTCAAGAGATGTATAAAGGGAAGGGAATCTGATTCTTGTGATTTACTGGTGAGGTGAAAGCAAATGTAGTCAGGATATGCCTAATCCACTGACTGCAGAAGCAAAACTAAAACTTAGTAATGATCTCTGAAGACATTATTCGTTTATGTTCGATTTCTGTCTCTTTCTGCCTCTGCCTCTGTCTCTGTCTTGTCTCTGTATTCCGTAGGATATATCCTAGCATTTCATTTATGCCAGTGAAGCTAATTTCCAAAAGAAATAAGCTGGTATTTTGAAGGATATGCAACATATTTTACAGTTTGCTTAAAGAGCTCACCTTAAGTTTTCAACAAAAATTGTCTTAGAATAAGAGTTAGCTTCAAACTGTTTCATTCACATATTAGATATCTATTATTAATTTGAGACTATGCATCGTGCTAAATACAAAGAGCAAGCAGTCTGTGGAGATCGCTGATCATTGTTCATCATGGTGGCTCATGTTCAGTCTCCTGTCACTGGAGGCATAGGAAAAAGTACATTTGAGGGTTGCTGACAAAGGCAAGGGGAGTTAAGAGGTCAGTGTTGTATTAGTGACCTTTTAGATAAGTACTTAAGGATTGTGAAAGAGTATTTGTGATAAAGGTTAGAGATTACAGAAAAGAACATTCAACACATACAACAAAACTCATTCCGTTTGAGTGAAATGGCTGCCAAAAAATAGATATTTAAGTAGAAGATAAATCATGACATTAACTATAAACCACATTTAGTGGTTTTTAATTCTGCCCCTAGAATCATGAGAAGACTCAGAATAAAGTATTCTTCTCTTCCAATAATTGAGGTCAGTTTCTCTGCATCTCTTTATTGTAAGTGATTTCTGATGTTCCAAGTCTAGAGTCAGTTCCTACTTTTTTTGTCAATACTTATAAAACAATATGTATATATGTCAGGATAAACTGGAGATATATTAATTTGTACTTTGTGCTTTTGTTTAAAATAAAAGAATTATGATGAGAGCTTTTTAGTTTTTATTGGTTTAATTTCACACCTCCAGCTATACTTTCCATTCTTCAGTCCCCGAAAAAGGTAAATAGGAACATAATATAGTCAGAGTTTTAGGTTTTGAAGTCTTGGAGTTTTCTTTGTTCTAAAAGAAGATTTAAGACAAGTTTTAAAAATTATCTTTTTACAAATATTCTGAGTTGGATACATAAACTCAGATGTTAACTAGAATAAAGTAAGTAAAATAAATTAGTGAAATTGGTCATGTTTAATAAATACATGGGCAGTTATAATCATTAACTATAAAATATATTTTGAAGAATAATTGGATACAATTAAATATAGCTTTAATATTGGATATCTTTAAGGCATTATTGCTATTGTTTAAATGTCTTACTAATATTGTCATATAGAAAAGGGCACTTATTTTTTAGAGATATACTCTGAAGTATTTGGAAGTAAGTATTTTAATATCTGCATTTTATTTTGTAACATTTTGCCAACAGTAGGAAATAAGTGTAAAAAAGGAAAGGAATAAGTAAGGAGGACTAGTTAGTCTGCTTAACTGAAGATAAGTCTTAGAAATTTGAAAGCCATTACTCAGATTTTCACACATGAATAATGAAAGTTCAGTGTTGACCAAATGTTCATTTTTAAAAATATAAGTTCAAACTTCTGATTTTTATATAACACTTAGGTTTTATATTTTGGCAATAATTTATCAATTTTTAAATGATTTTTATTGCAAATAGAGCATATTTAAGACCTATAAGTCTTTAGATCATCTTTGAAAATGCAGCTTTGGTTTATGTACAAATGTAGGAGAACAGACTCTGAGATTTGAAGCATGAGGAAGAAAAATAACCATCTGAGGAGAGCTGGTGGATGTAGACCTCTAAACTGGGAAGCAGACATGGTACTTGAAGTGTTCAAGTAGTGCATACATAGAAGGTAGTGGGATTGAGAGAGATACACTTCATAAAGATGTTTATGCAAATCCTTCTTGTTTCAAGAACCACTGGGGCTTTAACCATATTTTTACAGACAAGTACAAATCTGCGAATGTTTATGAGTTTTGGAGTCCTCACTGGGGCACTGCCTAGTGGAGCTGTGAGAGAAGGGCCACCATCCTCCAGACCCCAGAATGGTAGATCCACTGATAGTTTGCATTGTGTACCTGGAAATCCTTCAGACACTCAATGCCAGCCCATGAAAGCAGCCAGGAGAAGGACTACACTCTGCAAAGCCACAGAAACAGAGCTTCCCAAGACAATGGGAGTACACCTATTGCATCAGTGTGACCTCTATGTGAGACATGGAGTGAAAAGAGCTCATTTCAGATCTTTAAGATTTAATGACTATGCCACTGGTTTTTAATTTGCAAAGGGGCCTGTGACCCCTTTGTTTTGGTCAATTTCTCTTATTTGGAATCGAAACATCTATCCAATGCCTGTACCCACATTCTATTTTGCAAGTAACTAGCTTGTTTTTAATTGTACAGGCCCATATGCAGGAGGGACATACCTTGTCTCAGATGAGACTTTAAACTTAGACTTTTGAGTTAGTGCTGAAATGAGTTAAGACTGGGGTACTGTTGAAAAGGAATGATTGGTTTTGAAATGTAAAAAGGACATGAAATTTGGGAAGAGCCTGGGTAAAACAATATAATTTGGCTCTGTGTTCCACCCAAATCTCATCTCAAATTGTAATCCCTGTAATTCCTACATGTCATAGGAAGTAACTGAATCATAGGGACAGTTTCCCCCATGCTGTCTCATTAGTGAGTTCTCATTAGATCTTATGTTTTTTTTTCTTTCAATAATTTTATTTTTTATTTATTTATTTTTCCTTAGACATTTTTTTTTTAATTTTTATTGCATTTTAGGTTTTGGGGTACACGTGCAGAACATGCAAGATAGTTGCATAGGTACACACGTGGCAGTGTGTTTTGCTGCCTTCTGCCCCCTTACCCATATTTGGCATTTCTCCCCATGCCATCCCTCCCCTGCTCCCCCCCCGCTGTCCCTCCCCTATTTCCCCCAATAGACCTCAGTGTGTGGTGCTCCCTTCCCTGTGTCCATATGTTCTCATTGTTCATCACCCACCTATGAGTGAGTATATACGGTGTTTCCTTTTCTGTTCTTATGGTTTTATAAAGAGCTGTTTTATTCTCCCCGTTGCTCTCTAATGCCTGCCACATGTTAGATGTGCTTTGCTTGCCCTTTGCCAACATGATTGTAATTTTCCTGAGGCCTCTCCAGAACTGTGAGTCACTTAAACCTCTTTATTTAATAAATTACCCAGTTTTTGGCACCTCTTTATAGCAGTGTGAAATCTAACTCAACATTTTACCCAAATGAGGGTAATCAGAGTTAAAACTAGAGCTAGGAAAAAGATATTCTTTTCTGCTATTCTTATTAACTATGAGTAGGTAATCTTAAGAGAACCTTTGTGTGGAGAATGCAAGATAGCAGTGAAGGAGAACGCAAGAGACAAGTATAGATAGGCAGAAAAAGGGTAATTAGATATGCCTGCTAGCATTTCAGGTCTTCGTTTCACATTTTCTCAAAGCCAATTTTTAAATAAGTCAAAATATTTTCTTGATCTGCTTAAGATAATTCTATAATAATATACATTTTTCAAAAAGTCAGAATATGTAGAGACCTGAGGTACAGAGTAATAGCTGCAGGAGCAAAGGGTAGATTAGGGCTTAGAAATCATATATATAATTTATAAATATGTTAGATAAATCAGATATTATATATATTAATTTATATATATTTTTATATATGTATATAAAGTAAACACCTTTAGAAAGGATCCAATAGTGAAGAGGGAACTTTAGCAAATCAAACTGAAAATATAATTCTTAATTATGTAACCCACAAATAAGGAGTGACTTAGACTGACCTGCAATAGTAGTAGTTTATCTTTAATGAATAAGGTTAGTTTACCAAAGAAATTTAAAAAGAGTATTTTTTCAAAAGAATTAATGTAAGTGTTCAAATGAGGAATTTTGCAGTGTTGAATTTTATTGAAAGATGTTTCTGCATTGATTGAGATAAACGTGTTTTTAATCTGTAGTTTTGTTTATGTGATGAATTATGTTTATTGATTTACGTATATTAAACCAACCTCATATCTCAAGGATAAAGCCTACTTGATTGTGGTAAATAATCTTTTTGATGTGCTGCTGGATTTAGTTTGCCAGTATATTTTTGAGGATTTGTTCATGGATATTCATCAAGGATATTGGTGTGAAGCTTTCCTTAGTTGTGCCTCTGCCAGATTTGGGTATCACAATGATGCTGGCCTCATAGAGTGAATTAGGGATGAGCCCTTCCTTCTCAGTTTCTGGAACAGTTTCAATAGGAAAGATAATAGCTCTTCTTTGTACATCTGGTAAAATATGGCTGTGAATTCATCTGATCTCAGGCTTTTTTTTCATTCATAGGCTATTTATTACTGATTCTATTTTCGACCTTGTTATTGGTGCCTTCAGGAATTCAATTTCTTTCCAATTCAGTCCTAGGCAGGTGTATGTGCCTAGAAATGTATCAATTTCTACTCAATTTTCTAATTGTATGCATAGAAGTGTTCATAATATTCTGTGATGGTGATTTGTATTTCTGTGGGGTCATTGCTTGATACCCCTTTTGTCATTACAAATTGTGTTCATTTGGATATTCTCTTTCTTCTTTATTAGTCTAGATAGTGGAAACCAGGTATTTAAGATACATACCTCAACATAATCAGAGCCATCTATGACAAACCCACAGCCAACATTATAATTAATGGACAAAATCTGGAAACATTTTCTTTGAAAACCAGCCAAAGACAAGGATGTCCTTTATCACCACTGCTATTTAACATAGTATTAGAATTCCTGGCCAGAACAATCCATCAAGAGAGGCATCCAAACAGAAAGAGAAGAAGTCAAACTATCCCTGTTTGCAGATGACATGATCCTATATCTAGAAAACTCTATAGTCTCAGAACAAAAGCCATTTAAGTTGATAGACAGCTTCAGCAAATTTTTAGGATACAAATCAATGTAGACAAGTCACTAGCATTGCTATACACCAACCCAATACTCAAGCCAAGAGCTGAATAATTTGATCCATAATAGTGATGAAAAGAATAAAATACCGAGGAATACAGCTAACCAGGGAGGTAAAAGATCTCTGCAATGAGAACTACAAAACACTGCTCACGGAAATCAGAGATGACATTAAGAAATGGAAAAACATTTCATGCTTATGAATAGGAAGAATCAGTTTAATCAAAATGACCAAACTGCCCAGAGCAATTTATAGATTCAATGCTATTCCTATCAAACTACCATTAAGATTCTTCACAGACCTAGAAAGTAACTGCTTTAAAATGTATGTGAAACCAAAGAAAGGCCAAATAGCCAAGTCATTCTAAGCAAAAAGAACGAAGGTGGAAGCATCATGCTACCTGACTGTAATCTATGCTACAGGGCTACAGTAACCAAAACTGCATGGTACTGGTATAGAAACAGACATCTAACCTAATGGATTAAAATAGAAAGCCCAGAAATAAGTCTATATTTCTACCATCATCTGATTTTGTCAAAGCTAAAAAAAACAAACAATGGGAAAATGATTACCTAGTCAATAAATGGTGCTGGGATACCTGGATGGCCATATGCAGAAGATTGAAACCAGACCCCCTTGCTTACACCATACACAAAAATTAAGTCAAGATAAATTAAATACTTAAATGGAATTCCCAAAACTCTAGAAAACCTGGAAGACAAGCTAGGGAACACCATTCAAGACATAGAAACTGGTGAAGATTTCATGACAAAGATGCTAAAGGTAATTACAACAAAAGCAAAATTTGACAAATAGGACCTAATTAAACTAAATAGCTTCTGCACAGCAAAAGAAACTATCATGAGTAAACAGATGACCTACAAATTTGGAGAAAATTTTTGTAAATTGTGCATCTGGCAAAGGTCTAATGTCTAGCATATATAAGATACTTAAACAAATTTACAAGAGATAAAAATAAATAGCCCCAACAAAAAGTGGGCAAAACACCTAAACTCACAGCTTTCAAAAGAAGACATACATTCACCCAACAAGTATAGGAAAAAATATCAGCATCGCTGATCATTAGAGTAATGCTAATCAAAACCGTAAAGAGATACCACCTCACACCAGTCAGAACCACTATTATTAAAAGATCAAAAATTAATAGATGTTGGAGAGATTGCAGAGAAAAAGGAAGGCTTATACATTGTCAGTGTGAGTGTAAATTAGTTCAACTATCCTGGAAAGCAGTGTGGTGACACTCAAATAGCTAAAAATAGAACTAACATTCAAACTAGCAATCCCATTTCTGGGTATATATCCAAAAGAATATACATCGTTGTATCATAAAGACACAGGAACTCACATGTTCATTGCAGCACTATTCATAATAGCAAGGGCATGGAAGCAACCTAAATGCTCATCAGTGGTAGACTAAATAAAGAAAATGTGATACATATACAACACAAAAGCTCTGCAGCCAAAAAACAATAAGATTATGTCATATGCCAGAATATGGATGGAGCCGAAAGCAATTATCCCTAGCAAACTAACGCAGGAACAGAAAACCAAATACCACATGTTTTCAATTATAAGTGGGAGCTAAATGATGAGAACACATGGACACATAGAGGGAAACAACAAACACTAGAGGAGAGCTGATGGTGGAGTGTGGGAGGAGGGAGAGGATCAGGAACAATAACTAGTGGGCACTAGGCTTAATACTTGGATGATGAAATAATCTGTATAACAACCATCCATGAAAGAACTTTTCCTATGTAAAAATCTTCACATGTACCCATGAACTTAAAGTTAAAAAAAAACAACCCTCAACATGTATTAAAGCATTTAAATGTAAGATCTGAAATCATGACATTAATATAAGAAAATATAGGAAAAATCTCTATAACATTGGTATGGGCAATAATGCTTTTGGATAGGACCCCAAAAGTCCACACAACAAAAGCAAAAATTAACCAATAGGATTACATAAAACTAAAAAGTTTCTTTACAGCAAAATAATCAACAGAATGAAGAGATGTCTACAAAGTGAGAAAAAGCATTTGCAAACCATACATTTGATAAGGGGTTAATATATAAAATACAGAAAGAACACAATTCAATAGCAAGAATATAAATAATCTGATTTAAAAATGAATAAAATGCTTAGCTATTTCTCAAGAGAAGATATACGAACAGCAGACATGTATAAGGAAAGTCCTCAATCACCAACAGAGAAATATGAGTTGAAACCCCAAGGAGATGTCACCTAACAGTTATTAAGTTGGCTGTTATCAAAAAGATGAAGATAATAATTGTTGGCAAATACACAAAGAAAGGAGAACATTCATACGCTATTGATGAGAATGTAATTAGTGTATCTAGTATTGAAAACAGCATGTATGCTCCTCAAAAAATTAGAAATAGGACTACCATATAATCCAGCAATCCCACTACTTGGTTTGTCCAAAGTAAGTGAAATCAATATGTCAAGGAGATATCTGCATCTCATGTTCATTAATTGCAGCATTATTCACAGTAGTCAAGGTATGAAATCAACTTATATGTCCATGGAGGAATGAATGCATAAAGAAAATGTGATACATACACACACACACACACACATATATATCACACAATGAAATACAGTTCATCTTTTAAAAAGAAGGAAATCTTGTCTTTATGACAAAGTAGATGAACCTGGGGTATATTAGTTAAGTAAACCAGACACAGAAAGAAAAATGTCATATAATCTCACTTATATGTAGAACAGAAAAAAGTTGAATTCATAGAAGTAGAGATTAGAATGTTAGTTATCAGGGTGTGGGGATGGAATTGGATAGGTAGATGTTGGTCAAAGGATAAAAAATTTCAGTTATATAAAATAAGTAAGTTCAACAGATCTATTGTAGAACATGGTGGCTTTATTTAATAACTTTGTTGTATTTTTGATAATTGCTGAGAGTAAATATTAAGTGTTCTCACCATAAAAAAATGCTAAGTATGTAAGAAGATGCATGTTAATTAGCTCAATTTAGTCAGTCCAATATTTATGTATATTTTACAACATTATGTTCTACGTAATAAATACACGTAATTTTTATTCATAAAATTTAAAAAATAAAACAAGGTGTTTAAAAGCTTGTAAGAACAAGTAATATACAATATTATATAATAATTTTAGCTTTTGTTTTTCCCTTGATTCTTAAGCTATTTTATGTACTTCCCTTCATGTACCCAAAGTAACACTACATTAAAATGACAAGCAAATTTTAGTGCAATTAGTAATATGCTACATATTAAACAATAAATAACCAATTCTCTCAAAACATACTTAGTAAAATTTGTTTGGGATTTTTGTTTATCTTATCTTGATCTCTAAATGAAAAGAAATATGATTGAAACCTTATTTAGCAAACTCTGCATGTGCACCTGATACTGGTAACTGATGTTAAATCCACTAAAAATTTAGACACATTGGAAAATGTGAAAATGTCACAGCATTATTTTCATGGGGAACTGAGCCATGCAAATAGCCTGAATTAGATTGAGGGTTTGGGAGTAATAATGCCCACTAAGATTATGGTAAACTCCAATACATTTATGTGCACACAAGATACACTCATGTTAGAAAACACTACCTGATATAGTGACTATAAAGTCTAAGCTTAAACTATAATAGAAGAAAGGAATTTATTTTGAAGTGATTTCAGACAGCAGCAAATTTTACTCTTATTGAAATTGTATCTGTATATGTAAGTGTGTGTATTTCTTGTAAAGAAGATGACCAGGCCGGGTTCAGTGGCAGAGGTTGCAGTGAGCCAAGATGGCGCCACTGCATCCTAGCCTGGGTGACAGAGCAAGATTCGGCCTCAAAAACAAACAAACAAGCAAAAAAGGTGAACAGCCTAAATGGCTCTACTATCTTAAAGTCATTTGGACTCTAATTTTCTACCAGAAATTATATTTCTATAGTATTACTGTGAGTCATGGGGTTTGAAGGACAAATAATCCTTTCACTCAGGTAGTGAGTATAGTACCTAGTAAGTACTTTTTCAGCCCCTGCACTCTTTATTCCCTCTGCCCCTTGTAATCCCTGGTATCTGTTGTTTTAATCTTTATGTGATGTGTAACCTATGCTTAACTTCACTTTATAAATAAGAACAGGTGGTTTTGGTTTTTCTTTACTGATAATTTTTTTAGAATTTTTAAATTTGTTTAGTATAATGGTTTCCTGCTATATCCACATTGCTGCAAAAGGCATGATTTTGTTCTTTTTTATGGCAGCATGGTCTTCCATGCTGTATATGTACTATATTATCTTTCTCTAATCCACCATTGATGGGCATCCAGGTTGATTCCATGCCTTTGCCATAATGAATAACAATGTTGAGCATTTTTTATATCTTTGTTGGTCACTTGTACATCTTCTTGTAAGAAGTGTCTGTTTATATTTTTGCCCATTTTTTAATAGGGCTATTCATTTTTGCATGTTGGATTGTTTAAGTTTCTTATAGATTCTGGATATTAGACCTTTGTGGAATGCACAACTTATAGAAATTATCTCCTATTTTATAGATTATCTATGTACTCTGTTGATAGTTTCTTTTGTTGTGCAGAAGCTCTTTAGTTTAATTAGATCCCATTCATCAATTTTTGGTTTTGTTGCAATTGCTCTTGAAGACATATAGTTTTACCCAAAGCTGATATCCAGAATTATATTTTTAGTTTGCTTTCCAGGATTCTTATAGTTTGAAGTCTTATATTTAAATATTTAATTCATCTTGAGTTAATTTTTTATATGGTAACAGGTAGAAGTCCTCTTTCATTCACCTGCATATGGTAGCCATTATACTAACACCATTTATTGAATAAGGACTCCTTTCCTTATTGCTTTCTGGGTTTTCTATTCCATTTTATTGGTCTATTTGACAATTATTGTATCAGTACCATCCTGTTTCAGCTATTATAGTGTTGTAGAATAAATTGAAGGGGGATATTTTGATGCCTCTGGTTTTGTTCTTTCTGAATGAGATTGCTTTGGCCATTTAGACTTTTCATTTGTTTCCATATAAATTTTAGAATAGTTTTTTTTCCTCTTGTGAAAAATGAAGTTGGTAGTTTGATAGGAATAGTGTTGAATCTGTAGATTGTTTTGGGCAGTATACTTAACTATATTGATTTTTTTCACATGTGCGAGCATGAGTTTTTTTCTGTTTTTTTGTTTGTTTGTGTTATCTATGATATCTTTCAGCAGTGTTTTATAGTTCTTCTTGTAGAGATGTTTCAATGTTTCACCTCTGGTTAGATGTATTCCTAGGTGTTTGTGTGTGTGTGTGTGCGCGTGCGCGCGCGCATGCGCGTGTGTACTTTAAATGAGATTATGTTGTTGGTTTGGCTTTTGTCTTGAGCATTATTGACATATAGAAATGCTACCAATTTCTGTAAATTGTTTTGTACCCTGAAACTTTACTGAAGTCGTTTATGAGGTCTAGGATCCTTTTGGCTGAGTCTTTAAGGTTTACCATGTATAGAATTGTACTGTCAGCAAACAGAGATAATTTGACTTCTTTTCCTGTTTGGATATCTATTTTTTTCTTTCTCTTGTCCAGTTGCTTTGGCTAGAACTTCCAATACTAGGCTGAATAGAAGTAGTAGGACTGGTCATCCTTTCCTTGTTTTTTTTTTTTTCTGTTTTGTTTTTGTTTTTGTTTAGGGAATGCTTCCAGCTTTTTCCTATTCTGTATGATGTTGGCAGTGTGTTTGTCAAAAATGTCTCTTGTTATTTTGAGGCATTTTCCTTCAATGCCTAGTTTATTGAGTGTTTTTATTATAAAGGAGTGTTGAATTTTATCAATCAATTTTGTGTGTATGTTTCTATTGAGATAATCACATGACTTTTGTTTTTAACTCTGTTTATGTGGTGAATCACATTTCTTGATTTGTGTATGTCGAGGCAGTCTTGCATTTCAGGTATAAAGCATACTCTATCTTAGTGAATTAACTTTTTTATGTATTGATGGATTCAGTTTGCTAGTATTTAGCTAAGGATTTTTGTATCTATGCTTATCAGGGATATTGGCCTGTAGTTCTTTGTACCAGCTCTTCTTTGTGTGTCTGGTAGAATTCAGCCTTGAATCTATCTGGTCCAGGGCAATTTTGTTACTATTGTTGGTAGGTTTTTTTATTACTGATTCAGTTTTGGAACTCATTATTGGTCTGTTCAGAATTTTAATTTCTTATTGATTCAATCTTGAAAGGTTGTATTTTCTCAGGTGTATATATCCCTAGATTTTCTAGTTTTGTGCATTACTAAAGAAAATTTATATATGTGAAATAACATAAGTAAAGATATGATAATGACAAGGCCTTGTTTATTATTATTATTTAATGAAATGTATCATGGTCTTTTTATTTTCTTTTGGCCAAAGAGAAGGTTTTATAGAAAGTTGACATATCATCATGTACCACATGATGACTTTTTGGTCAATAATAAACCATATATATGATGGTGGTATCATAAGATTATAATGGAGCATCCCTATACTGGTATAAAAATTTTTTAATTAGTTATAGTGTATTTTTGTTATTTAGACATGTTTAGATATACAAATACATACCATTGTGTTTCAATTGCTTACACCAGGGGTCCCCAAACCCCGGGTCACAGACCAGTACTGGTCCATGACCTGTTAGGAACTAGGCCACACAGCAGGAGGTGAGTGGAAGGCTGTATTTACAGCCACTACAAATTGCTCACATTAACACCTGAGCTCCATCTCCTGTCCAATCAGTGGTGTCATTAGATACTCATAGGAATGTGAATATTACTGTGAACTGCACATGCAAGGGATCTAGGTTGTGCACTATTTATGAGAATCTAATGTCTGATGATCTGTCACTGTCTCCCAACATCACTCCCAAATGGGACTGTCAAGTTGCAGGAAAACAATCTCAGTGCTCCCATTGATTCTATATTATGGTGAGTTGTATAATTATTTCATTATATATTACAATGTAATAGTAATTGAAATAAAGTGCACAATAAATGTAATGCACTTGAATCGTCCCAAAACCATCTCCTGAAGCTCCAGTCTGAAGAAATACTGTCTTTCACAAAACTGGTCCCTGATGCCAGAAAGGTTGGGTATTGTTGGCTTATAGCATTTCATAAAGTAGCATACTGTGCAGGTTGTAAGCCTAGGAGTAAGTGGCTATGCCATATAGCCTAGGTGTATAATACTCTATACCATCTAGGTGTCTGTGAGTATACCCTATGAGGTTTATATAAGGAAGAAACCACCTAATGACACATTTCTCAGAATACATCCCCATCGTTAGGCAATATATTACTGTAATTATTATTTTTAAGAGTCTATGGAAAACGAATAAAAGCAAATTGTATTTATTATATTCTTGTTTTCTCTATCCACTTTCACCTGAAAAATAATCTTTGTTATTAATTTAATTAAAAACTCTTTTAAGAGTAGCTAAGTAGATGCTCAAACTTAATTATTTTAAAGGTGTTATAAACAACCTTGTATTATACTGATAAAATATATTGGATGCTACTTTTAATTTAAAAGAAATTCAAGTACTTCTAATGTGCATGGTGAGCAATTTGCAATTACAGTATCCTTGATGAGATTCTTCCAGGGTGGGAGAGATGCATTATAATTTAAATGAAGTTGTAGATCTGGTTGATTTTAATTTGTGACCTAGAGGTCAATAGTTATTGGGTGTAATAACCCTCTGGTAATGGGGAAATTCAAGGCACATTTGTATAATGAGAAATCATAACTAGTTATGGCTCAAGATGATGATTTTTCCTTTTGCCATTCTGATCTGGTAGGACTTTGCCTTAGTTTTATAGACTTCATACTTCTAGCATTTAAGATATAATTTTACTAGACAAAGTTATAAAGCTAGTCTTTGATTTATAATAAAGTTTATAATACCCACTATATTCAATGCAGTGCTCTTTTATATGCTTGGTGTTTTAAATGCATGTTTTTATTGTCTTTCTGATAACTCTGTATTGGTGTTCATTTGATATATTTTTATTTTCCTCAGGATTGTCTTTCATACAATCAGGTTTTCCAAGATTTATTTATTTGTTTATCCTACTAAATTAAAATGCACATTATTTTAAGATAGAAGATATTCAGAGCAGGGCTGTCCTTATAGAAAACTTTTTATTGCACATCAAAAATAAAATTTAGTGCAAGTTCAGAAATTAGAATTTCAAAGTTAAATGGAAATTACACAGAGAAAAATAACATGAAGTCTGATCTTTATTCATCATTACCTGATCAGAACTTAACCTTCAACCTAAAATAATTTAAGTCACAATGTAGTCAAAACTTTTTTTAAATGAGTGAAAAAGATTTTTACTATAGAAGTACTTTATTCATTAATAAAGATAAAATAATAAGGATAAAGATGATATCTTTTTGAGCAATTATGCTTTGTGACAGAAACTAGTTAGGTACTTTTCATGAATTCTTTAGTTAATTTTTATAACCGCCAGATGAGATTAGGACTATCTTTATATTTACTTAAAAATGTTAAATTTGAGACTTAAAAAGTTTTAAAAATGTGTCAATGTCACCCTCCTATTAAGTGGGTTTAGGTTTTTGTGTTTGCAAACCCTGTGGTCTCTGAACCACTCTTAGAATTGTTGTCTTTGACCATCTGCTCAGACCTACTCAGAGTTTTTGGCTGTGTCACTTAAGAATCTGCATCTTAACATCTGCACTGGAATTCATGTTTCTCATACAGGACAGCCTGAAAAAAAAAGTAAATAATGATGACTATAATTTACTTCAAACAATATACTAATGGACAGGATTGTAGACATTTCAACAGTAGAATGGGATAAACTGCTCATTTTAGCAGAGAGCTGCCTGTTTTCAATCACACATAAAGAAGTAAAACCTTTTGACTGTGCTTTCATTGCACTTGTATCTCTTCTGTTTCTGAACTAGTTCTCCATATTCTTCAATGTGTATTGAAGCACTGAT
>CM052650.1:102828693-102936699 GCA_028533165.1 Leontopithecus rosalia
ACTCTCTTCTGGCTTGTAGGGTTTCTGCCGAGAGATCTGCTGTGAGTCTGATGGGCTTCCCTTTGTGGGTGACCCGACCTTTCTCCCTGGCTGCCCTTAGGATTTTCTCCTTCATTTCAACCCTGGTGAATCTGACGATTATGTGCCTTGGGTTTGCTCTTCTTGCAGAATATCTTTGTGGTGTTCTCTGTATTTCCTGGATTTGGGTGTTGGCCTCCCTTTCTAGGTTGGGGAAATTTTCCTGGATAATTTTCTGAAGAGTGTTTTCCAGCTTGGATTCATTCTCTTCGTCACATTCTGGTACACCTATCAAACGTAGATTAGGTCTCTTCACATAGTCCCACATTTCTTGGAGACTTTGTTCATTCCTTTCTGCGCTTTTGTCTCTAATCTTGGTTTCTCGTTTTATTTCATTGAGCTGTTCTTCAACTTCTGAGATTCTTTCTTCTGCTTGGTAAATTCGGCTGTTGAAACTTGTGCATGCTTCACGAAGTTCTCGTGTTGTGTTTTTCCCTTCCATTCATTCATATTCCTCTCTAAGTTGTCCATTCTTCTTATCATTTCCTCGAATCTTTTCTCAAATCTTTTTTCAAGGTTCTTAGTTTCTTTGCATTGATTTAGAACATGTTCTTTTAGCTCACGGAAGTTTCTCATTATCTACCTTCTGAAGTCTCATTCCGTCATTTCATCACCCTCATTCTCTATCCAGCTTTGTTCCTTGCTGGTGAGGAGTTTTGGTCTTTTGTAGGAAGCGAGGTGTTTTGGTTTTGGGTGTTTTCCTCCTTTTTGTGCTGGTTTCTTCCCATCTTTGTGGGTGTATCCACCTGTCGTCTGAGTAGTTGCTGACTTTTCGATTGGGTCTCTGAGTAGACACCCAGATTGATGATGATGAAGTATTTCTGTTTCTTAGTTTTCCTTCTAATAGTCTAGCCCCTCTGCTGTATGACTGCTGAGGTCCACTCCAGGCCCTGCTTCTCTGGGGTACACCTGTAGCAACTGCAGAACAATGAGGGTTGCTACCAGTTTCTTCTTCTGGTATCTTTGTCCCAGAATGTTCCCCACCAAATGTCAGTCTGCCTATATGCTCCATATAGGCAGAATGCTTTGGCAATGGCGGATGCCCCTCCCCCACTGAGCTGCACCATCCCAGGCTCAGCTGTGTCTGCAGTGAAACTCTTAACCCCAGGCGGGTGTATTAAATCACCACCCTGCTTGTCCCTGTGGGGTTGGGACCCACTGGGCCTGATCACCTGGCTTGCTGCCTCAGAGCCCTTTTTTTTCTAAGTTGATTGGTTGACTGTCTCCCAGGTATTTCAATCTCCTGCTGTTAGGGCACAGGTATCTGTGTGATTTCCCATGCAGCCACCCACTGCGCCAGATCAAATGTCACCTCCAGGGAATCTCCTGATCTCCTGTGCGTCTTGTGCGGAGTGTCACTGTGCTGTGGCACTGGCCGAAATGGCAGTGCCAGCCAAAACAGCGGCATTGGTGTCTCTTATCTCTCCTACACCTGGGAATTTCCCCATTCTGTGGGTAATAAATATCAGTCTGGACATGCGGCCTGGACTCACTATCTGCACCTTCACTGAGAGCTGCAATCCTGAGCTGCTCCTATCCCGCCATCTTCCATGCCGTTCGTAGCTCTCTTTCTAATAAAGTTTGAACATCAAATAAGATACAGGCCAACTTAAAAATATAAATGTGTTACATAAATGTCTGTTATGTATGTATTTTCTATATGCATACAGACCTTTTACCATGTTCTAAATATAATATAATATGTGAATTTTGGTTCAATTAATAATTATTGCAGTCTTCCCAAGTAGTAAGGCACTGTACCAACTCATTACCCAGTTATTTCACCCTCTGACTCTCTGAACAAGAATTGGAGCACATATTACTTCATTATGGATATGAAAACTGTAGATCAGAGATGTAAAATTATTTGTTGAAAGCTAATAAGAGGTTAAACTAAATAATGTTAGCAGATTATCAATCCAGTACACTTTGTGTACATACACTGCCCAAGCATTTGCTCACATACCTCTGAGCAAATATAAAACACAACTTTTACTTTAAAAGTACTTCAGTTCTACTTAAAGAGAAAACTTAGAAAAAAAATGAAAAATTTAAACAAGAATACAAGGCATTTTGCCATATTTTTTCTGAAGTAGAAATAAAAGATACAGAAGTTCTAAGGAAGAAGGGATTTCTGAGGGCTGAAGAGGTCAGAGAAAACAGTAAAAGCTGTGATTCAAAAATTTAATAGTATTTTTAATAGCAAAATGAGGGCTAAGAAAAAACAGTTCAGGCAGAGGTAATGGCAGGAATAAGGATTCCTAAAGACTGTGAGAGGAGGAAGATTTTAAATAGATATGTTAGTGTAAAATATAAATACTTTTTTCACATGCTTCCTCAAGCATAACAATGGAAAGGAAATTGCAAAAGTGCACTTTAAAACTACTTTCAAGTAGGAAAACTTCAGTTATAATGAATTTCCAAGGTATATACTTTGTAAAATTGGAATAAAAGAAAAATATTAGATTGGTTGAAAAGTAATTGTGGTTTTGCTGTTAAAAGTAATGGCAACAAACTTACAGTCATTGACTTTTCCTGTTTGCTTTTACATGTGATATACACACACATTTAAATATTTCAAGAGACATTTTCTTAATAAGTTCAGGATTATAATTAAAGAAAACATTCATTATTGCCAGTGAATTATTTTCTCACTTCAATCAGTCGTTTGAACATTTATTCCAATTCAAGGATCTTACAAATACAGCACTGCCATTTAATAATGCTCTGGGCCTTGCAGACTGACATGCTTTATGTAAACACAGCTAAACACATATCTTGTGTTGTATTCATTATTACAAGTTATAGGAAATAAAAGAAGATATAGTCATTAGGGGAAGGGTTAAAAATAAAAACAATTGCTTTTCATTGTTATTTAAATTCTAAGCATACATTGAGATTAATAATTAGGTCAATTTTAGAATATTTACTTTTCAAATTTGCATGAAACTTTCAATCTTAATTTCTATTTTTTGTCTAGAATTTGTAGGTTTAAAAATCAGAAGCCCATCACTTTCTATGAATTAGGATTCATATAGATCATTAACGGTTACACTAAAGCTTAGTTTACTTATCTGTGCAATGTGTTGAATAATATTCAACTTGTATCTCACATACTATCCTCAGGCATTGCTAATTCATGCTAATAATATGCTTTGAGATTCAAAGGTGAAAGTGTTATATAGAGATATATAAAAATCCTAATATGAAAATTTTAGTTTTCTATATCTTACTAAACAAAAAATAACAATAAAAAATAACAGACAAGTTTACCAGGAAAGTGTTGTCAGTCCAAATGGCCTGGATGTCTGGCCAATATATCAAAGTACGTTGATCTATATAAATATAGATAAATATAGGTATATATATAGATAAATAGATAGATATAGATATAGATATAGATATATAGAAAGATGTATATGTTTATGTAACATAGCATATACAATTATAAATATATAATATAAAATAAAATTTACTTAAAGTGAATGAATGAGGAATGTGCACTTAGGGATATTTATGTTTTATTCACTCTACATTTCTTTATCTTTACATTTTATTTTTAAGAAAAAGAGGTCCTAGTCTCAGTTAACCACTAAAAAGATGCTGATTCCAAGTCTCAAAAAGTGCAATTCTGTAGAAAGTTTATTGTTAATATAAAAAAAGCAAATACCATTAAAACTATTTCATCATAAATGGATAAAGATGTGAGTCTTGAAATCTGGCTGTTAAAAAGACATTGTGTCACAAATAATTCAGTTATTTATACCCGTTTTTTAAAAATGAGATCCTTGAAATAAACTTAAGATTTATTTTAGCTTTGTTAGGCTACTCTTGACAACTAAAACTATGGAATACTACTGCTAGTTCTGAGACAGGGCGGTATAAGAATGCATGTAGAAAACTGATCATATTTGAAGCAAAGCAAAAATGATGTTCATATTTTGAAACTTAATTTCTAAATAAAGTGTTATGTTCAATTTCATATAAAGGATCAAATAATAGATGGTAGAGTTATTTAAGGCATCCTTAAGTAAATGAATATTTATGACCTATTCACTCTCAAACATTGCTGTATGTGTTCTCAAGAGGATTTCAATCTTGATATAAAAATAAAATAGTATAACTTTTATCATATTACCTTTTGTTTTATTCTGCTCTTTTTCATTATTATTTAGATGTAATATATATGTCATATATTAACATAATAATACAAGTATATAACTTATAAATAAATAATTAAACATTTATTCAGTTACAAGTTAATTTTTTTTTTACTGGTAAAGTAATAAAGTTAAGGGATTTCTACTCTGGAAAATCTCTCTTATACCCCACCCAGGACCCAGCAAATTTAAGGGAATTCTAAAAATATTTTTATTGTATAACAATTAAACTGAATTTAATAAAAGTAACAGATGCATCATTTACACCTATAGAGAAAAAAGAAGAGATGTATGTTTCATTAATTTTAATTTAAGAAATGGAATAATAAAAGTCTTAATATAGATATATGCAAGTATATCCTAGGAGCCAGGAAAAAGTTAGTTAAAATTATGATAGATTTCTCTATTTTTCTTTCTTTTTCTAAAATAAAAGTCAAAAATATTTTAAAAATTAATGTTAGATCAGTCTCACCTTTTAAAAAAAATACTTATGACGATATGATTTCTAATGATCAAAGAAAAAGCAGGATAATGCTTAAGATTTCTTTATGCATTTAGAAACCTTTTTAAAATTTAAAATTATGAAAAAATGTTCTTAAGCTTTATTTTCTTAATTCTCTTGATTGATTCCTTTTTAAAATCCATACGTATGTCTTTAAAATCTATACGTATGTCTTTTTGAGGTAGAGCAGTATAGCTCTTTTTTTTAACTTTTATTTAAGTTCAGGATTACAAGTCAAGGTTTGTTACATTGGTAAACTTGTGTCATGGGTTGTGTTATTTGCTTACCCTTGTATTAAGCCTACTATCCATTAGTTATTTTTCCTGATCCTCATCCTCCTCCTACCCTCCACTCTCTGATAGACCCCAGTGTGTATTGTTCCCCTCTATGTGTGCAGGTGTTCTCATCATTTAGCTCCTACTTATAAGTGAGAATATGCAGTATTTCGTTTTCTGTTCCTGTGTTAGTTTGCTGAGGATAATGGCCTTCAGCTCCATCAATTTCTCTGTATTTGTAAATTAATTTTGCAAATATTCTCACACTTGAAAAAAAGAACTACTTTCTAAAACATAAACTAGAAAATCTTTGAATTGGAGTTCTGAAAAAAGTCACAAATTGGCTTCCTATGGTTAAATTAAATTTTTCCTGATTTATCTTCTGATCAGATTCATTATATGTAGCTTAATATCTCAGCTATAAATGTTTTTATTTTCATTTTTTTGTGTACAGTTTGTGAACTGGTTTTTATTAGATAGACATTTTAAGCAAATGCCTCATATTAAGCATTAGGATTAGCTACCCTGTTTCACTGTTGAGAAAATGGCTCTGTAATCCCCCCAAAATACTGCTGCCATATGCATTGGTATGGTCTTTATTACTTTAAAGTATTTGAAGGATAGACTTTCTAGAAAAGCATAGAAATTTTTGGACATATTTTATTTCATAAATATTATTTCATTTGGGGTAAATAAAACACCACTCAAACTTAATGTACCTTTTCTGAGATGGAATAAAATTATAGAAATTATTGTAGGAATAAAGTATGGTTCTATATTTTAGGATACACTTTATGTTGCAAGATGCACATTTATTCATTGACCCAACCACAACTTTAGGGCAGGAGCGTGTCTGCCAGTGGACTCTGAAAAGTAAAGTCCTATAATTGTCACTAAGGTTGCATTTACACTTCTCCTAAGGAAAAAAAAATTGAACAAATAAAAAAAGCTTTGTAAAAGACCTAACTAATACTATTTCCGGATAATTTACATTACGTACAAATAGTGAAAATTTAGTATAAAAACAAATTATGATCATCAATACATTTTTACATTATTCTATTTTTTCCCCATGCCGTAAGTATCAGAATACCAAGTAACTAGCTTTCTGAAGAGCCGTAAAACTGTGTAGCATTCAATAGAGAGTTTAACATTAGGGTTAGTTTACTGCTCAGAGTTCACAGTTTAGACTAATTTTAGATAAGAAACTAGAATTTTCCTCCATGCAGTAAATTCAACAGGATTATAACAATCACTTACACTTCTAAGATGTCCTCAAAGAAACTGCCTTGAAGATCAGTTGGCAATACATCATATAACCAGGTAGATCTTGGCTCCTACAGTTCGCATTTCCATTATTACTATTGTGACAGAGTCAATGTTTTACCACTTAGTTCTAGTGTATCATGCTTCCTTAGCCAAATTAGCAAGGACACTTTTGAACAACAATCTTATGCATAGGTCTCACTTTGGTTCTTTTGAAAAAAACCTATTAATATGGATTCTTCCAGTATATCCAAATACTACTTTTTTTCGTGAATTCAGCAGTTTCTAATTTTTTATTGTGTCATTTTTCATTAGTTTCTAGTTTTTGTCTATTGTACCAGTTCAGTTTCATACTTCATAATAAGAATGAGAAGTACACCACTTATCCATTCATTTGTTCAATTAAGAATTCTTTAAGCACCTACTGTGTACATTACATTGCACAAGACCAAGACCAAGGAAAACATAGAATATCCTAGTAATAAATAACTTCACTGGCAACCATTTAAAAATCTAGTTAAGGGTTAAAACATACATGAATAAACAATTTACAATCTAAATATGATAATTTGTATGTCAAGTATCTGATCATAAATGTAATCATTATATGTGAAAATTCAAGTATTTAAATAGCTGAAAGAGCTATGAAGAATATTCTATAGAAAATTTTAATATAATTAAGCCCATTTATTTTATAATTTCAGATACTCAATAAATGTTTATTAATTGGAATTTAATTCCCATCTCTGCTGCCTTGATTGTCTAGGGATTTCAGAGTACACTATTTTTTTCCATTATGTTTCAGAGACACAGGGAAAATTACACATGCCTGACAATTGAATATGCTGAAAACAGCTTTGCTAATCAGATATGGCCACAGTCCAAACACATTCACTTGACATTTACCCTGCAGGTCTATAACTTTCAGCTTTCCCAGGTGAGTGACATTCAGGATGTAATTGGTCGTTGAATTTTTGAGCTTGTATTATTATAAAATGTTGCTCTATGAAAAGAATAACATAGAAATAAATTTTATTTTGCAAGTTCCATTTTAAGTGGTATTAGATGAAAAATAAATGAAAATGTTGTATTTGCAGGGCAACTTAGCTTTGCATTTCTATACTTAAATCTGCAAATGAGGACTGTTTGAAACTCTATAGTATCCTTCTTTCCATTAGAAATGTGCCTAAAGGCTGCCAAGTGATTGGAACATCCAATATACCTCATAAATAATAGATGCTTCTATTGACTATGGTTAATGTAGACTTAGTTCTCCTTCAGGATATGGTAAAACACTCAATTATTAATTTTTAAATGGCATTCAAGAGATAAACTGCTTTTGGTTTAATCAGTGAATCTGAAAAGACCTATTGTTAAAAGATTATATTATTTTCTAATGTGTGTCTCAAATAACTTGTGATATCCTCCTACCTCTGCATTTGGGATCTCCGAGAGGTTGGTAGTATCCATCTCAAAAGCCCGATCTTCCATGCCCTTTGCAATGATTTTATCCTGTAAATTTAGGATGTTAGATACTGTAAGGATTTTGGTATAATGGGTATATTTTTATATTGAGCATCTTTGCATTTTGTATTGTCTGAAAATTGAATTCCTTTTTTCTCTAGAAATTTTAATAATAAAAAGTTTCTAAATTGCTTCTAGTTGTAATTTCAGTTTGAATTGTAAGATATCCTATATTTTAGATATTTTTATATATTTACAAGTAAGAAACAATTCATATTATGCTTAAATGGGACTGGAAAAACATTTATTTTGTAATTATCATACATTTAAAAGATGCTGCTAAAGGCCTTATGACAATCACAAGCACCACGCAATTCCCAGACTTAAGAACCTAGGCTGCATCTCCATTGCACACACAACACATTCTTTGTGATTTTCAATATATTATTTTCATTTTGTATGTTTCTGGGCTTATTTATTATTAGCTTTCCACACCTTACCCCAGAAAAAACAGCAACAATTGTTGTTTTACACACTGACCTCCTTTTTAGCCCTTCCTTCATTCTCCATGTGCCAAAACACATTGCAGTTCTATTTCATAATAAAATTTTGCCCCTTACTCTGTTCCAGGTGGTGTTCTTTGTGCTTTAACTCTACGTCATTTATGTCCTCAAATACACTGATGAAATAGTTATTATTCTCACCTTCATTTTATGGGTGAGGAAACTGAGCCACAGTGAAGTTAAGTAATAGCTGGTGATCATCCAACTAGTTAGTAGCAGAACTAATATTTGGACTCAAACAATAATCTTCTAGGATCTCTACTCTTAGCTACTATGCTACTTGTAACTACCAGCTCTGAGGAATAGTCTTCTTACAAAGTATCCCAAACCTTTTTAGATAAAAATGACTTTACACTAGCTTGTTTCTATTATTTGGGTTTCTTTGTTTCCTTTTATTATAATTAAAATTATGCTGTAATAATTAGCTTATGAAAAATAAACCAGTGAAATATTATTTATCTATTTCATAATCAGGCATTAAAGCAAAAATTAAAATTTGAGAGTCCTCCTTAGGACTCTTTCCACCCCTTGCTCACCCACAAATATTCACTCTTTTAGCAATTTCTTTTCTAAATAAAATCCACAAACACTGCTTAAGTAAATGGAAATATAGAATAAAAACAAATGAAAGAGTGGTTAGAAAACATTATTAAGTAAAAAGATTCAAAACTGTATGTTTTTGTCTTTTTATAATGAGAAAGTTAATTATGGAAAAGTCACAAAATGAGAACTGCAATATTACTTTGACGTTGATCTATATTGCAGTTTTGGCCATATTCACATGTAAATGTCTTTGTTCATTTATTCAGTACCTCTGTTTACATTTTGTACATATTAGGTACAAAAGGTTTATCATTTGTTTACCAAATTCTTTCTGAATTCTGGGAAATGGAATAAAATTATTCTCCAGATTTACCCTAAATTCACTGACTCTTTATTTTCTTTTCTTCAAACTTGTATTTTTTTTTTAACGAAAGCTGACTCGTAGACATTTAGATACCATTGCTTGCTGATTATAGGCAGAATTTTAAAAAGTAGTAATGTTATTGATTATCTGGTTCAGATAGTGCTGAGAACAATAAAAATTCAGAAAGTATCAAAGAATAGAATTTGGAGGCATGTGGCACACAACAGTAAAACAACTAATTCTTATGGTCACCTAGAATGGAAGGGGACAATTCAAGACCAAAAATCAAGTGGCCTGTGATTAAAACTAACAAAAGGTTTTCATTTTAAAAAACAGAAAACCACAACTGTTTTAAGAACATGAGGAAATAAGAATTAGGGGCAGATTGGATATCTCTAATAATTACGGAGAACTAGAAAAAGGAGAAGGATAAACCCAAACATCCACAATTTATTCTCAAGGCACAGACTGAATCCCAGGAACTTTCAATAACTCTGATCAAACGGTTTCTTAATTCATGAAACCATAAAGTCAAAGTAACCAAAATCCACATGTAAAGTCTGAATTGGTTCCTTGCCAAGTTGCAATGTTACTAGGATTTACAGTTTCACAAGATTTAAAAATAAAATTGAGGGTATTATAGAGAGAAGTTAAGAATTGAAATGAGACTCCTGATTACTCATCTCCCAATCCCCAGGGGGATTGCCACCTGAGCAGCTGGTTATTATTCAGGAATGATTCCTTGCAGTAGGTGCAGTTTGTGCAATTAATTAATGTAAGTGAACTACCTGTGAGGGAAAGCTAACTCTCCTTCCAGAAATCACTCTTTCTAACCTTTCTCTCCACCACTACTCATTGCATCTATACATACAACTAGAATCAGTACATTTATATTCTGATTGGCAAATTAAAGTTAACAGCAAAAGCAGAATGTTGACCTCACAAAATTATTTCAAGACTTTTCTCTTTTACAGAAACAAAATTTAGGAAAATATGTGTGGGAGTGGAGTTTGGAAGTATAGACAAAGAGCACAGAAGATAATTGTAGATGAAGGCAAATTGTAGAAATGGTTGAATTTAGCTGTAATCCTATATTTAAATGTACTAACACATTATTATCATGGGAATAATAATGATAGTTATAGCTCACATTTGTTGAATACTTCTACAAGACACTATCTTTTTAAAAAAATTGTGTTTCAAAATGTTTTTACATATAGTAAAATTCACTTTTTGGTGTATAGGTCATTGAACTACAACTAATACATAGAATCATGTAACCACCACACAATGTACAGGTCCTTTTGAACATTCAACCCCCAAATCCCTCATAATTCCCCTTGGTAGTCAGTCAATTCTCTCACTTCTGGCCCATGGCAGCCACCCATTCAATTGTATAATTTTGCTTTTTCTGGAATGCCATGTAAGTGAAATCACGAAATATTTGGCCTTTTTAGTCTGGCTTCTTTCACTTAGCATAATAAATTATGTTTTCACATCTATAAATATTTATTTTCTTTTCATTCTGTGTAGGATCCTATTCTATGAATTATCAGATGGAAAAAAAATCAGTTGAAAGACATTTGAATTGCTTCCAGTTTGTAGAAATTATTTAATATGAATAAAACTAAGAACAGTTGCATACAGGTTCTATGTACATAGTTTTTATTTCTCTCAGTTAAATACTAAGGAGTAGGATTTCTAAGTCATATAGTAAATATATGAATAATTTATATTGACTTACAAAGTTTCATAACTTTAGAACTAAGAAACTGTGGAACTCTTTTTCTTTTAATAGAATTGTGGAAATGATTTGATGTAGGCCTACCCTTTTATTAGTCATTTTGTTTTCCCTCATTTTTTTTTGTTCCTCTGCTCCACTTCTGTACCATATTTAGATTATTTAAATACTTCTGGTATCCATTTTATTTGATCTACTGGATTCAGACAAAATCCTTGGTACTTTTTGTGATCATTATATTTAGCTTTCTCCTGTCTACCCAAAATTTATGTTTATCCCTGCAAATAAAATATATAAACGTTACAACTGTATAATCCTTTAGCTTCCCCACATAATATTACAGTTGCCATATGCCCTACATTTATATACATTGATAATTCCACAAGACAATTTTTGCTCTTAACAGGATATATATTTTAAAAAATAAGAGCAAAAGTATGATATATTGTGCTTGCCTAGCTATTTGCCATTTCTGTTGCTGTTTGTTCCTGAAGTTCCAACTTTTCTCTGATCATTTCTCATGAGCCTAAAGAATTGGATTAGTATTTCTTTCAGAACAGGTCAGCTGTTGAGATATTACCCAAGATTTCATGTTTCAGAAAACATCTACATCATAACTAAATGACAAATAATTCTTGGTTGCTTGTTCTTTTCTTTCAATTAGTGAATTACTTCATTGTTCTGATAGAAAACTGCAGTTATTCTAATAATTGTTCTCGTATATGTACTGTACCATTTGTTTTCTTGATGCTTTTATTAATTTTAATCTGACTTTTAGGTAGTTTGTTTATTATGTGTCTGGGTGTAGTTTTATTTGAGTTTATTCCGTTTTAGGTTTTCTCCTTCTTAAATATGTATTTTATTTATTTTTTCAAATTTAAGAAATTTTGAGACATTACGTCTTCAAATATTTTTCTGCACAATTTCCTTCTTCTCTTCTCCAGACACTCAAATAATAAAAATATCAAACTTTTTGATATTGTCCTACAACTTAGTTCTGATAGTCTCATTTTTATTCTTTTTTGTTTTTCCAACTTCTTCTATCTCTTCTTGAGATCAGATAATTTGTATTCATCTATTTTCAAGCATACAGATGGCTTTCTCTGCCATCCCCATTCTGTTATTTAGCCTATTCAATAAATGTAATATTTTGGATATTATATTTTTTAGTTTAACAATTCTAATTATGATCTCTCATTTTTTTTTAGTAGTTATCTCTGCCTGGAACTCCTCTCTTTCCAAGAATTTCAAGAATATTTATATTTATCTTATGTTGATTGCTTAAAATAAACACTTTGAAGACTGTCTGTGCAGGTTTGGCATTTGTTTATTGCATTTTCCTTTGAGAATTGTTGAGAGCTGAGCGGAAGAAAACTGAGCTGCCAGGTATTTAGGTGGTCAGTTAAAGCAACAAGCCAAAAAAACAGTAAAGCTTTTAATCACTCATTGATATAGTATAAGCAAGAGGCTAAACAGGAAAAAGCACTGGAACCTCCAGTTTTCCGTTTTTCCCCACAGAATAGTATTGTGTGAGGGTCAGGTCTGTCAGCATAAAAGTGGGGATTACCTCACTGTTGAAAGAAAGGCCTCTGATGGAAGGCATCAGAGTTGGACTGCAACTCCTTTCAGTGACTGAAGTCCACTGATTGTGTACCAAGTTTTTGATGGGAGAGCGATTTTCCCCCATGGGGCTGTCTACGTAAATATTTTGTAATTGCCTGGATCTGGGCCTGAAAGATCAGCCATAGGATTCTGGCCTGCAGCCAACTTGTCAATCATTTGTATTATTTTCTTATGTGTGTGTTTTATTTTTTTAAATGTTGATTAATTTCAATTTGTATCTAGGGCATACTTAATATTATGTTGCAAGCTTCTGATACTATTATAATCTTCTAAAGGGATAAACATTTGTTACATTACATAGGTGTTAGTGGAGAGTATTGCCCTAGAGCTTATTTGCTTTAATGGTTGACTCAAACCCTGATTTGACAATCACAAAATAGTGATGAAACTGAAGTTTCAGATATTACTTGACATACTATAGAAGAAGAAATGCAAAATATAAGAAAATATGGACTTGGGAATAGATTTAATATGTATAGTCTTTTTGAAAGAAGCTCCAATTTAGTTGAATATGTCTAGAAAACTCTGTTCATCAGGAATTGAGAATATATATCTGAGGTCCAGCTCAGATGAGTTCTCTAGTGAATTCTAAATTAAGGAAGATTTTATACAGATTCTTTATAATCACTTCCAGAAGACAGAAGCAGAAGGAATACTTCCCAACACAATCTATTAGGTCAGCATTACCCTAACACTGAAACCAGACAAAAATGTTGTAATAAAAGGAAACTACAGACCAATATCTCTCATGAACATAAATGAAAAATTTTAAACAGAATAACTAACCTAAACCAAACATGTATAAAAATAATTATGCAGCATAACAAAATGGGATTTAATACAGATATTCAAGGTGAGCTCAACATTCAAAAATAAATTAATAAAATTATTTACATCAACTGGCTAAAAGAAGAAAAACCACATGATCCTATTAATAGATGAAGATAAAGTATTTGACAATATCCAAAATCTATTCATAATATAACACAGTACCAGCCTTATACAACAGACCCATAACTAGTATCATATGGAATGAGGAGAACTATTCCAAGGAGCATCTCCTGATTTCCTCTTCCTAGAAAACCTGGCCTAAGAAAATTATCTGTATTTAATCCTAAGCTACTATCTTTTCATTGGCTAGATAATCATAGACTTTGTAAAAGCAACACTTAAGAACTGGTGTCAAGATTGTTTGGGAAAGAGGCACTTGAACTATGTGTAGCACAAAAATATAGGTGCTCTACAAATTACCATTAAAATGTCTAATTATTGAATAGATTCTTAGAAATCAGCCAGACAAATTGACAGATTATGAATTCATCTACCTTTTCTGTTTGTTCATTCACATACTCAATGTTAGTATTATTTAAGAATTTTAATGTATCATGCACTATTTTAAGCACAAAAGATACAGAAAACAAATCAGGAAAAATACGGAACTTACAGTTTAGCTAATTAAATAGATAATACAAAGAATAGACAATATCATGCCAGACAACGGTATGTGCTACATCAGAGCAAGAGAATACAAACTAAAGGAACAGGTGATGTTTTAGACTAAACAGAAGGGAGCAGAGTCTGTATATTTTCCAGATTTAATGTCAGAACAGAAGACATACAGGACCTCAAAAACATGTTCTCTTTCTATGATGTGACCACTTTTTCTTTAGTAGAAATTAGTCATAATATCAATATAGCACTATAACTCAGGGGAACATCATGTTCTCTACAGCAGCTGATTACAATGAAACCTTTTCTGTCCTGGGTGGGCAGTGATGTTTTCATTAAAACACATATTTCATCTGAATTTGTTTTTGCTTGTCCTTTTTACTTTTTTCTAAAGAATTATTGAAGGCCTCTTTGGACTTATTAAATGCCTTTAATTATGAAATAATATTCCACCCACATTGCTTTACATTCAAGAACTCATTTCAGAGCAAATAAAGAGATTTTTCAAGAGGTTTTCTGATGTTATTATACATACATCCTCTTGCCCAAAAGTACTGTCATTTAAAAAGTAGGGGATGACTATGCATTCAAACTCTGCTCAGATTAGTGACCCATATGTGAAGCATTTTTTTCCAAAGCCAAAATACACATACCTTATCTTTAAGATGTTAAAGTGGGAGAGATCATTTAATTACTATAATAATCCATTCACAAGAGTAACATGTTTTTATATTTGTCGGAGGACAAAAAATAAGGATTACTACTATACAAAGAGGGAAGGAAGGAGTGGGAATGAGAACTGAGAGTGCTTCTTTTATTAATAAACACATTGTGCTAGTGTTAAGGACATTTTAACTACATTCGTTGGGACTTTTGGGTACTCTCTGTATAGTTCAAGGCCACAGACATAACTCTAAGGGCAGGTCATCAACAGCTGAGAGCCCATAGGAACCAAAAGACAATGAATATCAGAGAAAAGAAAACATGTCAGTCATGCCAAATTACCATTTATAGAAGTGAAGTGTATCTCATACTAGCATTTCTTCCCTGTTGTATTACATAGAGTAACACCTCTATTATAGAGATAGAGGTAATACATGTATAGATTGCTGTAATATAGAAATATCGTTTATACCTGTCTATATTCTATAATACATGCTATAAAAGTAAGTTTTATATGTTTATATATTATATATAAGTGTGTGTGTATATGTATGTTATATCTATCTACGTACAGAATTTTTTTTCTTTGCTTTGCTTTCTTTTTTTATATAGGAAACGAGAGAAAGAATAGCTATTACCCAAATATTTTGGGCTTGAAGATGGATGTGGAATTAATGGCCCTTGAGGTGTACTTCGTATTGATTGAGGATAATTGAATTGTTACTGGAAGCACAGTCAGGGTAGTGAAATAATATGACAAAAGGTTTATATTGACATTGAGAAGCCAAAGTTTGGATTACTCAGGCCATTTTTTTCTTTTTGGCTTTCTAACATCTAAGCCATTTTTAGAGAGATGGGAGAATTTTTACCATATGAATGAATAAAGTTTACCTCCAGTTGAAGAAACCACAACGACTAGATATTCACTTCCCCAGTCACCACTTTTAACTAGGACACCCACAAATTACTTAGCCTCAGAGGCCCTTGCCTGTGACTTGTTTTCAGGATTTATGACGTAAAAAAGCAAAAATCATGTACAATGAGCTTAGAGATAAAAGCTGTCATTAGTGAAAGTAGTAAAATCTAGTTTTCATGGGAAACAGTAGCATTCAATGTCCATTTCAGTATCCTCGGTGCAAGCCCTCTAGTGTTGAGGTCTAGCAGCTGGTTGTTTGGTAGGTGATATGGGTCATATCTCTGCCTGGCTGTCTTTCTTTTTTTCCTGCTGACCTTCTGAGCCTGTTTCTCCTTCATCCTAGGGATTCAGTGAACTACCCAAATTAAGATCAATAAATTATTTATTGCTTAATTAAATGAGTCAGATTTCATTGCTTACAAATAAGCACCAAACATGACTAGTATATAAGTAGACTTTCATTATATCTTAATCATTGCATATGGTATATTTTATTTGAGTCATGAGCACGTATTTCCCATATCATGACACTGTTGTTTCCTTGTAATCAATGTTTTTTCTTATTATTTGTATGGCTTTGTCATTTGTGTAGACAATCTGCAATATATTCTCAGATCTTTTATATTAAATCATTTTTATAAATTTTCATAAATCATTTTTCATAAATCATTTTTATTCTGTTGCTGCCAGATGGTATTAACAGTACCATTGAGATTTTGGATATTGAGAAAATGAACTTAACCATTTCTATGTTATTTAATCCACTAAAGGTTACTTGTGATGTTCTAATATTATTTTCAGAAGACAAGCACAGCGAATTGAATTATTCTAGTGTCATTAGACTTTTAACTTTTTGTACATTCCTTTGCTGTGTAATGTGTTTTTCCATTTTCTCCTTCTCAGTTTTCTGATATCTGAATTTGGTGTATGAAAAAATCACCATTATCCACACACAAAGCTTGGTATTTAAGGAATCTTTCTAATGTAGTATCATGGACTAAATTTACTTTTGGAGATTATGACTTCCGAAATTCAAAGACACATTTCCTTGTTATTATATTTTGTGGGAAATTATAAAATCCCCCAGTTATGGAAAATGATATAAAAGGGTAGAGAGGTTAGAAATTGGAAAAAATACTTAGTTAACCCTCACAAATCAATCTACTTGCTAAGGCCTATGTCTTGGAACTATGGAAAGAGAAGCTGGGGAGATTCACCATTCCTAGTTGATTCTAGTTTCACAAAACAGAACAATGTTGGGTCCTGAGGGTTTTCTTATCCTAGCTCTATTGGTCTTATAATTAGTATTAATTTCGCCAACATTCTACATCTGTTAGATTATTCTTAAAAATAAAAACAATATTGTGACTTTTCTCTAAATAATTGATTTTCCTGAATCTGAGAGCATTTAATAGAATAAATTTGGCAATAGTAACTTGGATTATATATCAGATAAATTGAATATTCCCTGAACAAGTGAAAATATGTTGTTTATATTAAGACCAACAGTGCTAAAATTGCACATATAAAATTCTTTGGATATTACATTAATAAAGTACAGCACTTCAGCGGATTCATTAGACAAATTGATCTTTTATGAAAATCAGCTAGCTATATTGCCTGCACATTAATTATCAATTTAAGGAGACACTAAGTATATATTGCAACAATCCAACAATGTACTATTATTTTTATAAAATAATATGTTTATCTATGATGGCTATTCTGAAAGAGAAAAATTACCTAGAATGAAATAAAGCCTTATTGCAGAGTTAGGAGACTGCTGGTTAGATATTTTTATTACTTATTTTCTTACTGATGCTCATTCATATGCTTTTTTCTGACTGGCTTTAGTTTGGGAAATCACCAATTTGTTGGTAATTAGAAGAACCAATAATACAGTAGCTTAAAACATTAGTTTCTTTTTTATCTGTCATTGCTGGCAGTGGTGTAGCTTTGCTCAGTGTGTTCATTCAGGGATCCAGGCTGTTTCCATCCTTTTGTTCCTCCATTTCCTAGGGCAGGGGTCTGGAAACTTAGGCCTGTAAAAGATCAGAGTGTATATGCTTTAGGATTCCCAGAAGTACTGTCTTTGTTGTAACTGTTCAAAAGAGCCACTGTGATGGGAAAGTAGTCACAGATTCTGTGTCATTAGTGAGCATGGCTGTATTCCAATAAAATTTTTAGCAACAGGCAGAGGGAAGGATTTAGCCTGTGGCCTTCAGTTTTCCAACTATGGTATTAGGACACTGTTGCTATAAGCATGGTTGAAGCTGGGTCACTACCATGTCTGCTTTCTCTGGCAGAAAAGCGAAAGTAAGTATGAAGTTAACACCAATTTTCTATCACCCAACAATAGAAATGGCAGATACCACGTTGGCTGACATTCAAATTAAAAAAAAAAGAAAAAAAAATGTCCATCATTTCTAATTATATGGAAGACTGAAAGAAATAGTTTGGCTGGACAATAGTGTGCCTAGATACAGTTTCTTCTTTTTCTCTTTTGCATGAAAGGGGCAAAAAAAAGAATATGAGTAAAAAACAATTTCTGCCACATTGACAGAATTAGTGAGAAAAAAGTGGAAAATTAATATAGCAATATTCTAGCATGATTTAGTCATGCAACAAAAGGAATAGAGAAAGGTTATCAACCTCCTAAATATATAAATGTGAGTAAAATAAAATTAGATTTAAGCTATTCCTTATCATTGTAATCTTTTACACGCTGAATAAATTAGCTATGAGTTGCAATGCTTAACAAATATTACCCATATCATGAAATTAGTATTTTTAAGCTCTCAGCTCATTTTTTTTTCTTTTAGCTTGCATGCCTAACACATTCTGAAACAGGATCTATAATTCACAGTCTGCATAAATTGATAAATGTATCTATGTAGTTTGGTGAAGAATCTATGCCGTTTGAAACAGCTGAATGAAAATTAGGTTGATGACGCTCTCCATCTGTCAGTAGTTCACTAGAGAATATCAGAAAGTCTGCAAGTATGTCAATATTTTATTAAATACTTTTCTGAAATGCATATATTCTAATTTTTTCCACACTTTTTTAATCTAAAAGATAATTTTCAGAAAGAATGTATTGAAATTACCAAAAGTTAGCTAACCATGTCTATTTAATCTCATACACAAGATTAAAACACCAAGAATGTATAATCACATAGAAATAAAATAAACTATTTGTGATTTTATTCTTCATGCATGGCCTGAACTGTTAGCAGTTTTGAGTGATCATTGGTTCCAAGACTATATGCTCCAATTACTTTACATGGTTTACTTCAAATAAAATTCATTAATTTAAAATACTAATAATAACAGTTACAGTTCTCAGATGACATTCTATAAGGACACAGATTTTGGTTGTAGTAGTGAACATTTATTTGGGTTCACACAGATTTCTTACTCTCTGTTTCATGTCAGATTTTCCTGCCTTCTGTTATCCATGCATTGACTGACATCTTATAGCTTTTCTCACATTTCAATCTCTTTATAAATTCAATTTTCTGTTGAGATATTTGTTGATCTATTATTAAATTTTGATACTCTGTCAGTATAATATTCAAACTTATATGTTTTTGTCCCCTAAAAAATGTTATATATTGATATGAATTGTTAGTACATGATAGGCTTTAAATTAATTTTTGCTTATCAGTCTTGACTCTACAACACTGATGACATTCTCTAGAGCAATAAACATAACTAAGATAATGGGCTACTAAATAAAATGAGTCTTTGTGGGAAGGAGTAAAATCTTGTTCTTATGTATATTTTAAAGGGATAATTTAAGCAACTATGCACCTGAAATTGTGTAATGACACACTTTTGGAAAATGTCCTAACATATCTCCCATGTTCCTTGTTAGGATGTGTGTTAAGTTCTACATTAACAGGCCAGAGGTTTAGTGGTTCCTGATTTAATTACTCTCATTTCTTAATCACAGTACCCTTGAGCACAACAAAACTATTAACAATAATACCATGGAGAAATAGTAAGAATATGCAATAAGCCAATTAAAATGATGAATTTTACCAATGAAAGTGATGAAGGATTTGAACTGGTGAACAACGCTTGTAGATACATGTATACTTTTCTCATTAAATCCTCATTGTTGCATCAGAAGTAGAAATAAAAAGATTTTGTTTCCCTCCATTAAGATGAAAATTTGGAGAAAAATAGTTAAAAATTGTGACACTGCCCCTAAACTATGGAAGCGTCTTTTGAGTAGCCAATGTGATATCATTTTATAAGCTTCTTTCTCACATCCCTCTTTTATCTGTCTTATAAAATTTTTCATGTCTTTCTTATACATCCAGGTACTACAATTCTAAGGATATGCCATGCTATCATTGAAGAGAATCTGACCAATGTCTTATGCAGGTTATGTGGAGAACTCTTATCTTGGGAGATATATTCTACATATATATTCTATATATTCTACATATATATAAACTACATATATATGTATATAAACTATTCTATGTTCCCAAATAGGACAAAAATGTATAGTCTCTATGAAACAAGGCAGGGATATAATGAGTAAATAATAGAATATGTTCAACCAAGAAGGAAAGCAAAAACAAAAGTACCTGGGAAAATAAATTGTTGCAGGAAACAAAATATAAAACAAAATAATATCCACACAGAAGCAGGATAAAACAGATTTAACACTGCAGAAATTTTCATCAAATATGTCTAGGATGGAGTTGGGACATAATTCCAAATATAGAATGTGGCCAGGTGTGACGGCTCCCACCTATAATCCCAGCACTTTGGGAGGCCAAGGCAGACAAATCATGAGGTCAGAAGTTCAAGACCAGGCTGGTCAATATAGTGAACTACATCTCTACTAAAAATACAAAAATTAGCCGGGCATGGTGGCATGTGCCTGTAGTCCCAACAGGAGAATTGCTTGAACATGGGATGTGGAGGTTGCAGTGAGCCAAGATCACACCCATAGCCTGGGTGACACAGCAAGAGTCCATCTCATAAAACAACAGCAACAACAACAGCAGTAAATGAATAACTAAAATGAAGATGACAGATAATGGAAAACAGGAAATTACTTTATTCTATTCATTTGAGAATATTCAACTTCTTAAAGAATATCAAATAAAATACAAACAATAAATAAAAATTAATAATATGATAGACGATGTCATTCACCAAAATAGAAATACTTTATTTAGATGAAACAGTTTTCTGAGCAAAAATAATTGAGATTTATATACATTTCCAGCTAAAATAAACTTTTCCTAATAAACATGCAGATGAAAAAGGGTTTAGAAATGAAGACCAAAAAATTATGCTGTCAGGTATATAATAGAGAGAGTATATCTAAAAATAAACAAGCAATAACAAGAAACAGGTAAGATATAGACCTTGAAAATTAAACTCCGGAAGGCAATGACCCAATAACTCTAAAGATTGCAGGATAAAAGCAAATGACCCAAGAAACTTCTGAGTAGTCCTTATTCATTTTAAAGGCAGCGTATGTAAATTATACAACTAAAGGATCAAAAATATGCAGTTGAAGATTTTTTTTCTGAAGAAATGTAACTAACCACCAAAGAAACAAGTTTCTGTGACAGGCTTATTTCACTAGCATAATGTCCACATGATTCATTCATGTTGTAGCATGTGTCGGAATTTCTTTCCTTTTTAAAAAAAGTTTAACTTGTAGTTTAGATTCAGGGAGTACTTTTGCAGATGTGTAACCTGGGTATGTTGAGTGATGTGAGATTTGGAGTATGATTGATCCTGTCACTCAGGTACAGGACATGGTATTCGATAGTTTTTCAACCCTTGTCTCTGTCTTTCCTTGCTCCCTCTAGTAGTCTCCAGTGTATATGGTTGCCATCTTTATATTCATGAGTAGGTCCCATGTATAAGTGAAAACATACAGCATTTTGCTTCCTCTTCCTCCATTAATTTTCTTAAGATAACGGCCTCCAGCTGCATACATGTTGTTGCTAGTAACCTATTGTTTTTCTGGCTGTATAATATTCCACAGTGTATACGTACCACTTTTTCTTTATTCAATTATTTCTGAGCACCTAAGCTAACTCCATGTCTTTTATATTGTGAATAGTTCCGCAATGAATATATACAAGTGCATGTGTCTTTTGGTAGATGATTTCTTTTCCTCTGGGTCTATATCCCATCATTAAATTGCTGAGTCACACGGTAGTTCTGTTTTAAGTTCTTTGAGAACTCTTTAAACCACTTACCACAGTGGCTAAACTAATTTACTTTGCTACCAACAGTATAATAAAGACATGAATTTGCATGCATAGATTTGTTCATAATATTCTCCAATAGTTGTATTTCTGTGGGATCAGTGGTAATATCCCCCTTGTTGTTTCTGATTGTGTTTATTTGTATTTTTTTCTTTTTTCACTACTAGTATAGCTAGCAATCTATCTTTATTTTTTTCAAGAACCCAGCTCCTAGATTTGCTAATCTTTTGAAAATTTTACATGTCTCAATTTCCTTTGGTTTAGCTCTCATTTTGGTTATTTCTTGTCTTCTGTTAGCTTTGGTATTTGTTTGCTCTTGGTTCTCTAGTTATTTTAGGCATAATTTTAGGTTGTTAGCTGAGATCTTTCTAATTTTCTGATGTAGGCATTTAGTGCTATAAATTTTACTGTTAATGCTACTGTAGCTGTGTCTCAGAAACTCTGGTATGTTATATCTACGTTCTCATTAGTTCTAAGAACTTCTTAATTTCTGCCTTAATTTTCTTATATTCCCAAAAGTTATTTAAGAGCAGGTTATTCAATTTCCATGTAATTGTATTATTTTGAGTGAATTTCTTTGTCTTGATTTCTAATTTGATTGTGCTGTGGTCTGAGAGACTGTTTGTTATAATTCTAGTTCTTCTGCATTTTCTTAGGAGTGATTTACTTCCAATTATGTGACTGATTTTAGAGTATGTGCCATGTGGCAATGAGAAAAATGTATATTCTGTTGTTTCGTGTGGAGAGTTCTGTAGGTGTTTATCAGGTTCAGTTGATCCAGTACTGAGTTAAGGTCCTGAATACCTTTCTTATTTTTTTTCCCTTGATGATCTGTCTAATATTGTTAGTGGGTTATTAAAGTCTCCCACTATTATTGGGTGGGAGTCTGTTTCTCTTTGGAAGTCTCTAAGAATATATTTATGAATCTAGGTGCTTCTTTCTTGTGTGCAAGAGTATGTAGGATAGTTAGATCTTTTTAATGAGTTGAACTCTTTATCATTATATAATTTCCTTTCTTGTCTTTTTTGATATTTGTTGGTTTAAAATCTGTTTTGGTCAGAAACTTGGATTGCAATCCCTGCTGTTGTCTGTTTTCCATTTTCTTGGTAGATTTTCCTCCATTTCTTTATTTCAATCCTCTGTGTGTCATTACATATATGTTGGGTCTCTTGAAGACAACATACCAATAAAGTGTTGGTTCATTATCCACCTTGCCACTCTGTGTATTTTAATTTGTTATTTAACCCATTTTACTTATGGTTAGTATTGATATATGTGAATGTAATCCTGTCATCATGATACTATCTGGCTATTTTGAAGACCTGTTTATATGGTTGCTTTATAGTGTCACTGGTCTGTGTACTTCAGTGAGTTTTTGTTGTTGCTGATAACAACCTTTCCTTTCCATGCTTAGTGCTTCTTCAAGGAGCTCTTGTAAGACAGTACTGATAATTACAAATTCCCTCAGCATTTGCTTATTGTAAAATAATCTTATTTCCCCTTCACTTATGAAGCTTAGTTTGGCTGGATATGAAATTCTGGGTTGAATTTTTTTTCTTTAAGAGTGTTGAATATTGACCCCCAATCTCTTCTGGCTTGTAGGGTTTCATCTGAGATTTCCACTGTTAGTCTAATGGACTTTCTTTGTAGCTGATCTGACCTTTCTCTCCAGCTGCGTTTTTGTGAATTAATTCTTGTGAATTATCTTACTGGAGTTCTCTCCATCTCTGAATTTGAATGTTAGCCTAGGTTGGGAAAGTTCTCATGTATAATATCCTGAAATACGTTTTTCAGGTTGGTTCCATTTTTACCATCTCTTTCATGGACCCCAGTCCGCCATAGATTTTATCTCTTTAAATAAGCATATATTCTCAGAGATTTGGTTCATTTCTATTCATTCTTTTCTGTCTAACTTCAGAACTCCAGCCTTCAAGCTCTGAGATTCTTTCCTGCACTTGGTCTATTTTTCTATGAATACTTGTGATTGCATAATGAAATTCTCAGTGTGTTTTTCACCTCTATCTGATCAGCTACATTCTTCTCTGTACTGTTTGTCAGTTCCTGAAATTTTTTACCATGCCTTTTAGGTTTCTTGTATGGGATTACAACATATGCCTTCAGCTTGATGAACTTCATTCCTATCCATGTTCTAAATTCTATTTCTGTCATTTTAATAATTTCAGCCTCAGCTTGGTTCTGAACACTTGCTGTAGATGTGACATAGCTATAGGGAAGAAACAAGACACTATGGCTTTTTGAGTTTTCAGCATTCTTGTGATAATTTTTTCTTATTTTTGTGGCCTTATCTACCTTTAATCTTTGAGGTTGCTGAGCTTTGGATAGATTTTTCTTTCTTTTCTCCTATTTTATGACCTTGAGAGTTTAATTGTAGTTTAAGGTAGATTCAGCCAACTGGCTTTATTTCTGGGAGATTTGTTTGGGGGATCCAACTCTCTGCTCCCAACTCCCTGACTATATGTTCTACCTCTGCAGAACTTGTATTGGGCCCAGAATTGACTCTCTGGCTCTTTGATGTTTGAAGTCCGCTGTGCTGGGGAGCTAAGCTGTGGCAGCTGCATTAGAGTGTTAGTGGGTGAAGAGGTGCCTCCTTCAATGTGGTGTTTAGCACAGTGGCAGACACAAAGCAGCTGGAAGTGGAGAGTGTAGACTACTGTAGACTGAGTTCTGTTGCAATGGAGGTGATTTAGGCTTGGGTGGGGTGTTGGCCAGTGCAGGCCTGGATGCTTTCTCTGTTCCCCAAAAGCAGGAGTGATTGCTCAACGTGTGAGAGGATTCCCTGTTCTCTGCACACCTTAGTCCAAGGGTGGAACACTGGTGGGGGTGGGGCTTGTTGTCTCTGTGCCCACCATAGACTCTGTCTACAATGCCCATTGGTGGGGGATGAAGAGCATACTGCATTTCCATGTCCTGGAGGAGCAAGTAAGGCAAAACCTGCCTGTGCAGACACTCACTAGCAAAGTGATGTGGGGAGTTACCCTGGGCTCCAGGGAGGCCGCAATATGGGGCTGGTATGTGGCTGTATGATCTTCCTTGTTGGAGCTCTTTACTCTTCAGGCAAGACCCACCAGGTGCAGAAGCTGTGGTGTGGGTTCCAGGGCACCTCAGACTGCCATGTAAGCAGGTGTGACCAGGTTGGGGCCTCAGGAGAAGTAAGCAGACCAAGGAGTGGTCAGGTCAGTCCAGCCTCATCTGATGTGAAAGATTGCTTTGTAGAGATTAGGTCTGACAGTTCTCCAAGGCTAAAGTCTCATATGAGAACAAGTTGAGCCCAGGGGGATGCCCATCCCTGGCCATGCTCCACTACAGACACTCTTTCACCAGAACTTCTGAACTGCACATCAGCTGGTTTCCTGCCCTACCACTTCGCTAAGCAGATCTCCTGCCATGTCAAGTGTCTGTGGTGGTTGAGTGGTCCCTTCAGGCTGGGGTTACAGAGTCCTGTGGGGAGAGTGGGTGGCTCTTTGTCAGTTCAACTCACCAGTTCTCCCATATCTGTTATAGTTCAAAAAGAAGTCCCAGTGTGCAGCAGCCCATGAAGAAAGCCCAGCTTTCTCCCACTTCAGCCCAGCTTCTTTGTCTTCCCTCTGTCCATTCTCAGCACCGTCCCTCTGAAGATCTGTTAAAAGCCCTCCAGTTATCTCAGTCCCTCCATGGGAGCTGTTCCACTTGTCTGCAACTAGTCAGTCATCTTTATCTGTGTTACCTCTGTAACATTTCTTAAAATTGTACAAAAACCAGAGCAACTTGTTTTCTCAGAAGGGCTGGTCTTGGATGACCCAATTCATCCAGGATCAGTGCAGTTGGGAAATAGACAGCATTGCTGTAGAAAATGTCCTAGAATTTGGAGTATTCAGAAACAGGCTGATCAGCTGTTGCTCCACAACTAGGAAGCCACCAGGCATCCCCGCCCAGTGATAATCTTTTACTCAAAAAAGATGACTAATGTGGAAGCGTTTGTCCTGTCTCATATCGGAGCCCATAGGAAATTGATTTAGGAATTACACAGATGTACCAGCCCTTTATCTTGAGAATTTAGAGAATATTTTCAAAGATAATCAAATGACCAGTGAATGTAAAGAAGGCAAATTCACTCGACATTCATTCCTCATTCAAAAAAAAGTCAACTTTTTCAATATACATTTTACAAATTTCTAATTTGTGTTGAGCACATAATTCTTCTGGGGCCTCTAAAAAATGCAAAGCACAAAATATAAGAGAACAAAGCAGAAGTGCAGAAGAGGCATGAGGGTCAAAGTATTTGCCACAGTAAACTGAGGTAAATTTTTAAAAAATCACTATATTCTTAGTGAATTTCATGAGAACATGGGTCTGTGAATTAAGAGATGCAAAGTACAATGTTCAGGAAGATCTTTAAACAGATAGCTTGATGAGATGTAGAGAAAAAAGATTAAACATTAGAATGGGCCAGAATACATAGCAATAAATCTAAAAATATAAAAAAATTGAAAACTATTATACAAAATAAAGTTATGAATTAAGATCTTACATATTCAAATTAAGGAAGAAATTACAATAATTCTCAATGTATTATGGAATATGACAAAACAAAGAAAAAGGCTACAGAAATTATGGTGAAAATGGAATATAGAAAATGAAAATTTAGGATAATATACAGGTAATTGATGTTCATTTGTTTATGGGTCTTTAATTATTTTTACCAGGCCTGTTGATCACTATATACACATATAGTGTACATACACTATATACATACATATATATACATCACTCTATACACAACAATACATCAATAAACTAAACGGGTAGATCTTATCTTTTAGAATCATATATTTGTGTGGCATACAGTAATAGCAACAGTTATTATTACTCTAATGAATTATAAATTGAGAAAAGTGCTCTCTTTGTCAGGGTTTCTATCTAATTTAATCGGAAAACAGTTTACCATGGGTTAAGAAGAGGTTGAGGAATCAATGCAAGGCCTAACAAAAAGCAAATCCAAATTGAGTTTCAAGAAAGACTCTCTAATTTATACTGCAAAGCTGAAAACCCAAGGGGAATGCTGCCTTAGTGAATCAAATAGTGGTCTCCAAAAGAAAATCTCTGTATCATAGAAATTGTGAATGAAATTTTGAGAAACAGTGTTTGTTTATGTGATTAACTTAAAGATCTTAAAATGAGATTATCTTGAATTACCTGGATGAGCTCTAAACCCAATGACAAGTGTCCTGAGAGACACAGAAGAGGTTATCTAAGACTCAAACAGGGATCTGAGTGGTGTAGCCACAAGAAATCCTGCCAGCCACCAGAAACTGGAAGAAGCAGGGAACAGATTATCCCCTGGAGTATTTGGAAGAAGAGTAGTCTTGACTCTACTTGATTTTTGAGATCTCGCTTTCAGAACTGTGAGAAAATAAATTTCTGTTGTTTTAAGCCACAAAATTTATGGTAATTTCTTTAGGTAGCCCTAAAAATCTAATAAATTGCATTTTCTAGGATTAGGAAACCACATAGCAAACTGCCTCTACAGCTGGTGTCTCCACAGGATACCACAATGAGTATCTTCCACAATCAGGAGACCTGTTATAGCCAAGAGGCACCATCTCTGCTGCTGTCTGCAGAATCAGCCTACATTAGCTGGAAATGGATGATGATTACCAGTAAACATTCATGGCAGTTCTATGAAAGAAACAATCAGAAGCTGATTGAGATAGAGAGTTACAGAATGGGGCTAGAGGTATGGGCTTGAATAAAAACAAATTGCAGGATGGATGAGAAAATATTCTCTGAAAATAAGGTATTATATTTAAAATCTGAGGATATAAGAAGAAATGTAAAACAATATTTTTAAACTGAAGAGAGAACTGTATCTGAAGAGCCAAAGGAATAAAAAAATACCAGGAGGAATAAAGGATAATAATTTCCTATGGTTTAAATGTCTTTCCCCATAAAAACACATGTAGAAATTTAATTCCCATTGTAATCATTAAGAGGTGATTAGGTTAGAGGGCTCACCCTCATATATGGAACTGCTGCCTTTATAATAGTAAAGGTTTGGTCTCCTGTGGCCTCTCTTTGCTCTATTATCTTCTGCCATATGATAACCCAGCAAGAAGACCCTTACTGAATTCTGTTCTTAGACTGCCCAATCCCTATAACTATGAGAAAATAAATCTGTGCATTATAAATTACCCAGTCTGTGGTAGTCTATTGTAACAGCACAAAATGGACAAAGACATTTAAAGATATACTGGTGGATATTTTTAATTGTAGGAATTTTTTTAAGAAGATGTGTATAAAGAATAACATTTTTGTTATATTTAATGACAAAGAAAAACATATCATCAACTGATGCATTGCTTCCTATTTTAAGATAGATTTGATATCCCCCTCCCAAAAAATATATATTGTATATAAATACATATATATTACATATATGTCCATATCATATATATATATAGTCAACAGAAGAAAACAATATGCTTAGTGACATAGGCAATTTACATCCTGGCTTAAAATTTGTGTATCATCACAAACAAGTGAAGAAACAGTTTGCAGGCTGGCATTCTGAGTAAAATATCATTGTAATTGTAATCACAAAAGAAAAATAAGGATGTTCACTTTCATCTTAGTTATTCAACATATACTTGAAGTCCTAGCTAGAGCAGTTAGACAAGATAAAGGAAAGGGCATCCAAGTAGGAAAGGAGTAAGTCAAATTATTCTTCTTTGCAGATGATATAATCTTATATACAGAAAAGCCTCAAGACTCCATACACACACAAAAAAAAAACAGAACTGACAAATTCAGTGAATGTGCAGTATACAAAATCAGCATACAAAAACCAGTAACATTTCTATGTTCCAACATTGAACAATATGAAAAAGAAATCATAAAATAATCTAATTAAAAATAGCTACAAATACAATTAAGTACCTAGGAACTAACCAAAGTGAAAGATTGCTACCAAAATGAAATTGAAATAAAAGAAATTGAAGAAGACACTGAAACATGGAAATATATTTCAGATTAAATGCAATCTCTATGAAAATACCGAACACATTTGTCACATAAACAGAAAAAATAATTCTAAAATTTATATGGAACTACAAAAGAATCACAATAGCCAAAGACATCCTGAGCAAAAGACCAAAACAGGATGGATCACATTGTCTGACTTCAAACTATACTGCAGAGCTATAGTCAAAACAGCATGATTTTTAGTTTAGTTTAGTTTTGTTTTTGAGGTTTTTTTGGTGAAAAGTATTAGATTTTAAACTTCCTGCTTCAAATTTTACTACTCATCTGTTCATGCTACATAATTAGCATTTTGAAATTTATCTGAATCATGATCCAGGGAATGTAAATTTTCTTTTTACATTCTCATGTGTAGTATTCCACTTATTCTGATCCAACTCTTTTTGTGTCTTTGTGCACTTTATTTTTATATAGCAAGACATCCATGAACTTCCTGAGACAATGTTTATGGGAGGCAGTATTTAAGGCTTTGTAAAGGTATTGAAGAAGATGGTTTTGCAAAATGTTCAGAAGCTTGTTTTTGTGCATGTTAAGTTTATGATGCATATTAAATATTCCACTGGATATATTGAGTAATGGCTTATTCATTTCTAGAATGCTGATGAAATGTTTGAGCTACAGATAATATATCAGTGACATTTATATGTTTGTATAAATTATAGCCATATGACTGAACAAAATGACAAGGACATGGGTTAAAAAAAAGAAAGATAATTTATCTACCATCTAAATAGGGCATTTTGACATAAAGAATGGGGAAGATAGAGAGAAACAAACAAAAACTCTTGTAAAGTATTAACCAATATGGAAAATAGGGAGAATTGCATGCATTAGAAACCAGAGTTAAAAAGGAAGCAATTATTTGTAGATTATTATTTTTAGCAATCGAATGACCTCTTCTAGACCTATGAAGTACAGTTAAATTTACACTTGAAAACCCTGTTCATTCAAAACAGCAAAAGTGAAGGATAAAATCACCCATTCTCAAACAATATACCAATATCTTAGTAGAATAGAAACAGATAAACAGAGAACAAAGACTGAAGCCATAGACTTGCTTGATTTAGATCCTGAAACAGGCAGAGGTTGTAAAATAATTTTAAAATGTTTGTGGAAAAGTAGACAAAGTGTACTAGCACAGAACTGGGAGCCATCGGATGCCTCGCTGCTTAAAGACAATAGTCTTCTTGACTCATTAGAGCCTTCAAAAAGTTGTTGAACTGCTGAATGGAATCTAACAAAGTCATGTAAAAAGCAATAGCAACAGTCTGGCTTCTAGGGGCCATTTGAACTTCTGTGTGAGATAGAGCCTGTCATAATTTTTACTTACAAATGTTAAAGAGAAAGATAAGTAGAGTAAAAATAAACAGACTTAAAAAACATAACACGGTTTAAAATGCAAAATTTTCTAGAATCAAAACAAGAAATCAGTTTCAGATTGAGCAAGGTAAAAAATAATAATACCATGCCAAGCAAATTTTATTAAAACTGCAAAATGTCCAAAATAAATAAAACAATTTAAAAGCTACCCAAAAAGAATAGATTATCTACAAATAATGAAGGAATAATGCTTGACTTCTGAGCAGCAATTGAGGTAGTTAAAAGACATGAAAGTAATGTCTTCAATGAGTTGTGAAACTCTTATACACAGCGAAATTAATGTTCCAGATGGGGGCAAAATAAAGATACCTTCAAAATAGTAAAGACCAACAATGCGCCTGTGATCCCAGCACTTTGGGAGACCGAGGAGGGCAGATCACGAGGTCAAGAGATAGAGACCATCCTGGCCAATACGGTGAAACCCCATCTCTATTAAAAATACAAAAAAAAAAAAAAATTAGGTGGGTGTGGTGGCACGCGCCTGTGGTCCCAGCTACTTGGGAGGCTGAGGTGGAAGAATCCTTTGAACCTAGGAGGCCCAGGTTGCAGTGAGCCGAGATTGCGTCACTGCACTCCAGCCTGGTGACAGAGCAAGACTCCGACTCAAAAAAAATAAAAAAAAAAAAAAGACCAACAATGATCATAAATCACAGATTTTTATTAAAATTTCTTTTAAATGGTGTTATTATTAAAGAAAAATTTAAACACAAAGAGATATATAATGAGCCCATAATTTGCTGAAGTTCAGAAATATAATGACCTCTTGATTTTATTTATGTATATCTATTTTAAAAGAAATATGATTAACACAAATGATCAAGATAAAAAATGAAAAGAGAAAAATAAATGGAGTATGCAAATGGTATTTGAAGATTGCGAAATTTCTCAAGATCACTGAGAAGATGATTTGAAATGTTAAGTGACACTTCAGTGAAGGTTTTCAAAATAAGGGTAAAGAAAAGGTTATCTAACTAGAAAAATATTTACCAAAAATCACCTCAACAGGCAATTTGTGAAAAGTTATGGTAATAATATTGCTATCAGGTGAAAAATATTTTAAGGCAAAAGGAATAATTAGAAATAAAAAAGAAGAAATATAATACAGTAATTGAAGCCAGCAAAAGGCTCTAGTGATCGTATATTGGTATGTTCATATATGATCATATATTGGTATGTTCCTGATGGCAAAGTTTCAAAATACAAAAATTAATATTGACAAATGCATAAATACAATAAAGATTTTTATAGTACTTGACTAAATAATTTAATTGATAAAACAAAACCAATAATTTAAAAATAGGAGCTTAGAATAAAAAAATTAGTTAACAATTTAAAAGATGCATATAATGTGTGGTCCCGAGGTATGAGTGTGTATATACAGGCATTTAATGAGTAAGAATATATAGCTTTATATATAGGGGCCATATATATACTCATACATGTATGCACACACACACATACATAGGCATATATACAGACCCTATATATTCTTGCTTGTTAAATTGTTATATGCTATATATGCTATATATTCTTATATATGCTATATATGCTATATATTCTTGCTTATTAAATTGTTAATTAAATTTGATATTTGTGATTTTATGTATAAATGCATAAAGATATACACATACAAACATGCATGTATAAACTTAAAAATATATCCTTACAAACATATATACATAATGGGCTTACATATAATATACATTGTATATGCATATGGAAAATACTTGTGATTTACATTAAATTATATATTGAATAAATATTGGTTCATTTTAAAAAGATGTGACTCCCATTAAAAAATATTTTGCCAATATATAAATATAAATGGCCAACCTTTTGCTTAAAAATTATTTTGAAGAACTATGTGAGATTTATTATTTTATTAACCTTAAAAAACAACTTAATTCTTTGCTTCTGGGATTATAAAATCACACCCATTTTCTTTCTCATTTCTGCACCGTCTATCTCACTTTATGACATATCTTCATTCTGACCAAGCTATTTATTTATCCTTCCAATTTCTCATTCTATAAATCAGTATTATTGCGGAGTCTTTAAAGTCCCCATTTAATTTCCAGCTCTTCACTCATCATTTGACTGCCACTTCTTTGAGTCCTGTACCTAAATCCCTTACCTGAAAAAGAGTCCCCCAGTGACTCAATTTTAATTAACCAGCTTTCTCAAATTATCGTATCAGCATTAGTTGATTCAATGCTGTGATTTATAAATATACATACTTATTGAAAATTCCAGTGAAATTGTACAGTGTTGAAAGCCTCTATGTGGGAACTACATATTACTTGTATACTTCAGACCCATGTATACCCTGTATTCAGTGCCAGGCACACAGAGTGGTGTTCTTAAGGCCCAAAGAACCCACGACAATTTATTAATAAGATGCTCTTTTTTTTGGCAAATTTTGAAATGTTCCACATTGAATATATACCTTTTATGACATACAAAGTCTAAAATAAAGTTTTTTTCAACATTTTTGTTCTAAGTCATAATTTTAATGTGAATATACTTGTGCTTTATTCTTTCCAGGATTTCTAATTCACATTAATGTGAATTCTCTCTCACATGAATACTTTTCTTAAACACAGGAATTAATAAGTTTTTAAAATGTTTAGCAAATATCTCAAAATAGTTATCAGGACCAATAATTCTAGGAACATTCTTGGTTGGATGTTGTTACTCGGTAAATGTATTTAATAATCCCTAACATTATTGAAGTTTTACATCCTTAGCACTTATTATTTTCTGATAACTCAATTTACAAAAGATATTAAGTAACATATTTTAGTAAACCACATAACTAATAATTGATGTAGCACTAGTGTGAATCCCAGCAATTTAGCCCCATAGCTCCACTTTTAATCCCTACTCTATACTGAGATGGAAAATTGTATGCATTTCTGAATTGATATTATGTTTCTTTTATATATATACAAATTTATGGGATACAAACATAATTTTGCTGTATACAGATTATATAATAATCAAGTATTTTTCTTAATATTAAAATTATGTTTCCAAATGGGCAAAACTGTTTTAAACAAATATATGGCTAATCATAACAGAAAGCTTGGCCAATAATCACCTTATATATTTAGCTTTAAGTATTTGAATTGTGAATGTTATTGTAGAAAAATGACCTTGAAAATTATTTTTGTCTAATACCATTACCAAAATGATGAGGAAATTTGGGTCCCAAATAAGTATCTTCCAAATTCGTAAAATCTTTTTTGAATTTTTAAAAATAGCCTGATTTTTTTTTGCTTCTTTCTAGCACTTGTTATGTCTGTTTGCTAGATAGCAAAGGCAAAACACATATCCCATTTTTTGTGTTCTACAAACCAGATAAATAGGGTATCTAATCTGTGTTAGATAATAGACCCATTGGAGATAAAATAATTATACAAAAATCAAATCTTATGAGTGCACATCTATTTTCTATTATCTTTTTATAATAAACTTTAACTATAATTTTACTATGTCATATTCACTTTTCTTCTACTTAGGTTAGAAGATATTACATGTTTACATGTTTAGATATTACATATTTAGCTTAATGCCCACTTAAAATGAAAGAGCAAAAAATTTGTGAGTATGAGGTTATATTTTACAAGCCTCAAATTTTTCTAAATACATAATTTACAATATAAAATCTGATTAGCTATTGATGTGGGTTTCTCTTGCAAGATAATTCTCCTGACTTTTGAGACGATTCCAAAATTCCTGGAATTAAGTACCCCAATACCCTTGGTTGCTTCATATGAATGACAGTTGAGCCAGCATACAATAGCAAGTAGAGGGTTTAATTCTATAATACATATAAAATTATATACATGTAAGAATTATATATAATAAAAGTCTAATATATATTAGAATTATAGATAGAAATATATATATAATGAATTAAACCCACTATATTTTTATTTCATTTTAGTATAAAATATGCTTTAACTACATGTCTGTAATTAAAAATGAAATTTTAAAACAAATAAGGAAATGTAAATAGAAAAGAAACCTGGGAAGCAAATTGCTTCTGTATCATTATTCTGTATATTGTATATATCATTATTCTGATATACAGAATATATCAATATTCTGTATATTGCTTCTGTATCATTATTCTGTATATTCTGTATATTTAATGGAAATATAATTTCCATTAAACATTCTGTCAATATTTCTACCAAATTAAAATATCCATTAAGCTTTATCTCATCAATTTGATAAAACAAGTAGATCAACAGAGTTAACAGAATTTTATAAACATGTGTACTAGTCCAGAAATGACACTATTGTATCTGAAAATATGAGAAAAGTCAAAGCTCAATCACCAAGTGATGGCAGTGGTGGCCCATTTGGAATGTCCACTGCCAAGCCACTGGCTGCAGTAGGGGATTTGTGGCTGGGGCTGTACACTCCACAGAGCTAGTAGGAGTGGGGAACAGGTGGGAAACTCATGCCCTTCTGGGTTAGAGGGCCTGAAGTTCCACCCTCCTGGGCACACCTGCCACTGCCCAATCACTGCTGTAGACCCTGGCATTCCTTCACTTTCCGGGGTACCAGGAAGCACTCCTTCCTCTACAGGCTCAGAAAAGCCTGCTCCTGCCACCTTGCTTCTACTGGCTCCAGACACCCACTTGTATTTTGAAGTGACCAGCCAAGTGTGCATCCACTTGGGCAGCGCTGACACACCAGTCTCCTGTTGCCTTGTCCCCCTCCACACTTGAGGTACCAGTGAGCATTGGAGGGAGGCCAATGGTTGAAGGTAGCTTGGTGTGGGCCTGCAGTTGCCCCTTGGCATGAACAGCCTGGGTATCTTGGGAACCATGGATGGCAGGTTGATGGTGGCAGGAGACAGGCAGGCTCCTGGACAGAAAGAGGCAGATCCCCCATGAAGCCCCACCTTCAAGCAAGGGATAGCCTGAAGTGGAAGCCAGGTTGCCAGTTCCCCATATGGAGTAAGAACTTATAGTGATTTCTCTGGTCTACCTGTGGCCTCCCATGGGCCAATCAGCATCAGTTATTTCCCTCTAAAACTTATAAAAACCCTGGACTCAGCCAGACTTGATCAGATGACAGGATGACCTGCCTGTGAGTAGGTGCTACACACTCCAGGTCTCTTGTTCGCTGAGAGCTTCACTCATCAGGAATCTCTGCCTGCAGAAAGGAGCTACCCAATTTGAGTCTCCTGAGAGCCATACTATCACTCAATAAAGCACCTTTTCTCCTTGCTCACCCTTCAGTTGTCTGGGTACCTCACTCTTACTGGACATGGGACAAAACCTGTCAAATGGTGGAAGTGAAAAAGCTGCAACAGAGATAGGACTGAAACACTTGCCTCTACTAGCCATTTTGCTGGAGAAAAGGAGAGAAAAGAAGGAGAGAAGTGCTGTGACTCTTCAAAAATCCTAGACCTAAGAGCTTCCCGAGCCAGGGCTGTGACACCCTCTTTGGTGCTCTACAGTCCCTAGCATCTTCAAATTTCCAGTTGCCACTGCATTCCTCCGTGCTCTCAGTGGTACCCACTTGCAATATGCCTAGTATGGCCACAGCCTCATAGAGAGCCTTCTCCTCAACAGCTGGCATGTCTGGCTGTGTGCAGTGGCTGGACCCTGTATTCACTCACTCGTGCACTTCAGACTGCTCTATGCCTGGCTCACCCATGGCAGGTATCAGATATAGGCCAGTAGTGCAAGCTGAACACAGTCTGCCAGGCTGAGTGGGTGGAACAAGCCCAGTGGGCGTGAGCAAAACTCAGGCAAAGGTGCCACTGGCCACAGAGGTTTCTGGCTGGTAAAGTGACACCTCAAGGATCTCATGAAACAAGTAAAGTTTTATTTGTTAGGATGTGATAAAAGATGGGGAGGCAAAGAAAGTAAAACCTTAGTAAATTCTGAAAACATTGCAGTATCTTCCACACTGGGATAGTAAGATGATTTTCAGTCTCTGTTTAGATTTTACTGTGTGTAACACAGCCTGAAATGTGCCTGATGGAGTTGATTCAGAATACTGGATAGCCATCCTTCAAAGCCAGTATTCTCTATGCTGCTTTCTCATGTACCATTAGAACCCCAAAGAACATACTCTAGGCCTAACAGAGGCAGAACATGCCAATAATTGAAAGAACACTGATTCCATAAAGTTTCATTCATGTTTTAATTTTGGCATATCTTATCCTTAAAGTTCAAGCTGTTCTTTCTTTCAGGATGCTTTGATGATGCTTCATGATCTAGTTCTGCATAATATTGTGTTTAAAGTGCTTAGCTCAGTGTCTGACCAACAGTTCAATAAATGCTTAACAATCCTTTTTCTTAATTGTAGTATCATCATTTTATTTAAGGTATTTCCATGGACTGAACATTCAAAGCTATTACTAATTTTAAAATAACTTCAACATATATTATATGTGTATAGTATATATTATATACATTTAATAAATATATTTAAATCAATTCCATTATACTGTATAAGTTCATAGTGGATCAAAAGATAATTTCATTAATACTTAACATTATATTTTCATCTTTTAAAGAATTGCTTAGCAAAATAGTCTTGATAGTTATACATGTGTTAATACACAATAATTTATCTTCGATTTCAAAGTCACAATGATCAAGCATCTCAGGATAAAAATTCTTTAATCCAGGAAAGAATGATGTTGACAAATATGCTTGTCTAATTAACCACAGTATTGCCACACAAAATGTGCTAAATAGAGAAAAATATATCGTACAACTTCATGTGAGAATGAACATAGATCTTAATGTGTTTTATAAATATATCTTTATATACACTAGTTATTGCTTTTATTTCTCTTAGCATACTTTTCCCATGAAAATATTGTTTCAAAGTTATTAAAAAATAAAAGTTGCATACACATGTGATTAAAAAATTAAAGCAATGCAATCCTTAGCGTAAAGTTATCCTCTTTTAAATGGCTTCTGCATATACCTCTGGAAAGATAAATCACATCTTCCTATTATCTGTTTGTTTGTTTTTTTCTGATTTAGTCCTCTTAACTTTTCTTTGTATTATGAAATACATATTTTTTTCTGTATTTTAGCTTCTAAATGTAACAATAAATCTTAAGAATATTCTGTATCAGTACATGCAGACATAACTCATTAGGTACATTCCTGTAGATTAATTATCAATTACTCAGTTTATTTATTAACATTTTAGATGTAAACATTTTTTGTTATTTCAAGTTAAGCTACATTGTAATACATCTTGGATAACTTTTATGAGTACATTCATGAAAGGTAATGTCTTCACAATAAAATTGCTGTGTCAATCGTTACATGTATTACAATTTTACTTTTTATTAGATAATACCAAATTGTTTTCCAGAAAGTTTGTAACAATTTATACTCACAACTAACTGTATTAGCATACCAAATTCTCCATATTTTAATATAATGTGAATATTTTAATTTAAATTATCATTTACTAAATGAAAGCAGTAGTACTGTATTTGGAGACCAAAGGATTCATACAACTTAATCAGTATGCTTGTGAATTATATCTACCACAATAAAATACATTGTCATAAGAAAGCCTTTTTTTCCTCTTTCCTGTGAAATACGCTATTACTCTGGTGTCTCCTGTTATTTGTGAGGGTAGAATAAGAAGTAAGGCTTATAAATTTGACAAAACTTTGGTTAAAACCTATATTGCTGCAAAGCTTATTCACTTTGCATTTGCTTAAAAATACCCTGGTTTCATCTGAGTGGGTTACCTGCATAAGGTTCACTTGAATTCCACTTGTCATCCACCCCCACTGTTTTCCCAGAATTGCTTCTATCAAGAATATTGGAAAATATCTAGAAGCCTGAAGCTTTCCCAAGGCTGCTTTGTACTTGAATGCAAGGCAGTGATTGATATGAGATACTATCATTCGCACAAACTCTGCAAAATAAAGATTAGTTTCTCCATCAAAATTCGTGTAACTTTCGCCAGGGGAGTGCTCAGCCAAGTTTCAATAACTTCACATTTTTCCTCAGATTTTATTAGGAGCAAGTGAGTTATGCAACTATTGGAATGTTGTTGCACTGACCCACCCCTGCCCAAGTTCACTTTCTGTAAGTTAAAAATGTCATAAATAGCAAAAAACAAAATGAAACAAGGTAAATTTTTTTGAATTTTATGTTGCAGCTATAAGCTAGAATGTTCATATACAGTTATAAAAACTGTAAAAGTCCTAGTGATTGGAGTGAAATGATGACACGAGCACGTTTTCAGAAATAACTTTTTAATTATATGACATATCTTCCATTATTAAGTTAAAATGTGAGTAATGAGTTCTAAATTAGATATTGATATCCTTCAGGCCAGTAGTTTTTCTAAGCATAAAATTCTATTGATCCTGTTTCTGGCTTATTGTACATGAGAATAGCATGCAATCCATTATCAGGGAAGGTAAAGCCATTACACTCCTCATGCGTTCAATTAGGCTATCACTTTATCTATCCTAATTGATACCGTTAATAGTATCATATATAATTGCTGTATATAGGAGAAAATGTGCTTATTACTGAGTCTTGGCTAATTCAAACAATGACATTTAAATACTATTGTAGGTCCAAAATCAATATGTGACCTCTCCTTAGTCTTATAGCAGGTGGTAGAAAACAGTAATTTAAACTGGTTGATGATAATTTAAAATAAATTCTAGTGTATTCTAGTTTGTTTTCAGGTCAATAAGATATTTTGTCTTATTTGTTTTCTTTTCTTTTTCTTTTGAGGGATTATACAGAGATATAAATTTTAGATATAGCTCCATTCCAAAATAGTCCTAAAATTGAAATCACTGTTTTATATAAACCTCTGTGCTTATGTTACAAGAAACAGGCTTAAAAAAAATTTCAGATCTTAACAAATGTAAACAAGTCAAAATAATCAGAAATATTAATACTCTCTAACCTCTTAGAACTTAAAAAATTTACTTTGTGTCGTAAAACATGGGTAGAAAAATGAAGACTAGAGACTATGTTTTAAATATATGACATCTAGAAATATTGGTCTTCGATTAATGCAGGTTGCCTCATAAGTGTAAAATATCTCAGTGGCATGCAATGCAGAATGTAGTTTTGAAGTCCATTGTTCTGATACTAAGAGTGAGTTATGTTCTGAATCTGGAGAAGAGAGCTCCCCAATTTTCTGCAGTAGGTGACTGTACAGGGGAAGGGTGGGTCCTGGTGAGAGAACAAAGTGTCATAGAATATTTTTGTTTGAAAGATATGTTCTCCTACTCCTTAGAATTGCTTGGTAAAATGTTTATTAAATTTTGTTTTATTAAGTCATGGCACTGTTGTAGCTGAAACAAAATTCAACAGAAAAGAAATTTAGGTCTTAGAAAGGTCATTTGATTTGTCCAAGGCCTTCTCTACCAGTTATTCCTTAAAATAAAGTTAGATTTAGTATTCCTAAGAACATATTTTAATTTTTGGTGGGGTGCTTAGATCACTGAACCATGAACTTAATTTAGAAAAATTTGCATAATATTGTGCTTTTTCAATCAATTTATGTAACACATCTGACATGTTTTCAATCTGGAGAAGGCATATTTATAGTCATTTTGCAAAAGCAGTTTTTAAAATGCTTCATTTCTGACACTAAGTGCCCTGGCTTCAGACCTTTATAAATTTCATCAAGTATTTCTTCTAGTCCTTCCCAATGGAAACCATGAACAGCCTACAGCATTTTTACTGACTTTCAATCTCTGAACAGTTATTTTGCTACTAGACTGGAAAATGAGTGAAGAATAAATTGGCAAAAAAGGGCATATCTCTATTTTCCAGCTCAGTAAGATTCTCTAAATGTTACATAAATTCTAAATGGCACAGCATATAATATTTGAAGAGTGCTTTGGACTTGAACACTAGATTTGTCTGTTTCTTTTTACTGAGAAAAAAAATAAAAACCCAGAGCACATTTCAGACTTTATTGCAAAATCACAAATATGTAATTATCCTACAGTTATTCTTTGTTTTGTTCAGAATAGATTGGTAATTGAATAATACATACTCATTATGAGAAAGTCTCAGTTTTTCCGTATGGGTAATCACCTCTATTTCTGTGCCTTATTTCTGTTTCTCTGACAATGATTTTTGACTGGAATTTAGTTGTTTATTTTTGGGTTAGGAGACAAAATATCTATGCCTTGTACCATATATACTATGGGCTGATGTTTTAAGTATTTTTCCTTTTATCACAGAACTATTACAGGCAGTTAAATATATCTAGAAACTTCAGGATATGTGCTGAGATCAACTATTGAGGTGCTTATCAGAAGTGTACTTACAGTTAACTTGGGGTACACGAAACCAGGAACGTTGTTGGAAGGTAATATTCTTTCCAGTATTGATTAAAATACACCAGAAAAAGAACTCATTCAGCTAGACTGGTAAGTACAGCGCTAGAGAAAGAAAAGTGTAACATCTTAAGGTATTGCTTCCTCCATTCTTTTGAGTGCTTGCTCAGTTCCTTCAATACAAACCACTCTGTCTGATATTTGGTAGAAATATTCCTAATATTTTAATCGAAATATATTTACATAAACTACAGCAGTTTTATACCCTCCTGACATTCTCAGTAAAGTCTACAGATGTATAATAAAAGTGTCAAAAAATATATAAAAATAATTTTAAAAGTTCAAGTTGAAAGAAATAATTTATGCTCTTAATCTATAGGTGTATTGATAAAATCATATATGGAAAATCTAGGTGACCTTGGGGGCAATGACTTATTGATACAATGCCAAAACATAATTCATGAAAGAAAAAAATTGATAGGTTGAAATTAATGCAAATTGAAAATGTCTGCGTTGCAAAACAAGTGTTAATGATAATAAAACAAGTCATAAATTGGGAAACAGCATTTGCAAAATGTATATCTGATAAAGGACTGGTATCCAAACTATACAAATAACTCTCAAAATTTAACAGTAAGAAACCAAGAAACACATTTTCAAAAACACAGGCAAAATATCTGAACAGTTTACCAAAGAAGACATACAGGTGGTAAAGATGCTCAATATCATATGCCATTAGGATATTACAAACAAAAATACAATTAGATACCACTACACAATTATTAAAATGATCAGAATTCCAAACAGACAACACCAAATTCTGGCAAGGATGTGGAGCAACAGAAACTCACGTTTGTTGCTAGTGGGAAAGCAAAATGGTATAACCTTTCAAAAGACAGTTTGGTAGTTTCTTACAAAAATATACATTCTCTTATCCTTTGATCCAGCAATTGTTCTCCTCAGTGTTTACCTAAATGAGTTGGAAACCTCGTCCACACAAAAATCTGATCACACATACCTGTAGCAGTCATGTTTGTAATTGTTAAAAATCAAACAAACAAACAAGATATCCTTCACCAGTTTAATAGAAAAACAACTGATATATCTGTACAATAGAATATCATTCAGTGATAAAAAGAAAATGAGTTATCAAACCATGAAACAAATGGAAAAAACCTTAAATGTGTATTGTTAAGTAAAAGAAGGCTATCTGAAAAGAGTACATACTATATAATTTCAACTATTTGACATTTGGAAAAAGGAAAACCATAAAACAGAATAAAGATAAGTGGTTGCGATGGGTTCTGCCAGAGGGAAGAAGGAATTCATAGGTTAAGCCCAGAGATTAACCCCCTTTTAAATACTTATGGTTTCACAATAAAGATTAGCCTGTGGACATTTCTTGCTTCTATTCCTTACCTGGCTTTTATGCCCAGCTGATGGCATTTTCTTCATTTCTCTTAGACAACCAGTTCTACTACCCTTTGAAAAATATTAAATCTCTTCCTATAGGAACACATTGTGTTCTTTAAGCAGTCTTGTTTTATCTTTTTTTCCCTAATAAAGTTTTATTCTTTTTCATGTGGTCTCCATTAAAACTAATTACTATCACTTTGTTTCACTTCTTGTTAGAGAGGTTAGGTGTTGAAATGATGAGAGGCAGAGGATGGGGAGAGGACATTGTATGCCTCAGTGCCATGTGCTATGATTAATGTGTCCCTCACTTTGCTATTTCTCACCCTCCACCTTTGAGTAATAAGGTCCTCTGGGTTAACTTGTTAAAGCCACATTTACCTTTTCCAAGATAAATATTTGATAAATTAAAGACAACAAATATTTCCCTATTGGTGATACTCTTCACTTACCCAAAGAAAAATATATTTATTTTACTGAAAGGTGCTTCACCGCTTTCTGTGCTTTTTTGAGATTAACATGAACACAAAAGAGCTTCTTGAATTGCCATGGCAACATTGTTTGTTAAAAGAAATAATGACAATCTCTATTAATTTCTTTTGACTCCTTATTTGATAGAAGACTGGAAGGGGTTATTAACTTCTCAAGGAGTACTTGATACTAGATAACAATATTCCCTGCTTAAGGCCACCTGATCACGGTCTCCAGCTCCCCTCCTCTCAGTTCCTTCCTTTGCACCTTCCTCCACCTGACAAATCTTTTCTTGCTGTATCTGAGTATTCTCCCATTCTCAGTCATTGGATATTCCAGCACTGAAACCCTAGTTGTCATGAACAAAAATCTTTCTCATAGTTATGTATGGCATTAAAAGCAGCCCTTGAAGACAGTGATGCATTAGTCTGATTTGCCTTCCAAGTATATCTTAAACTATTTCTAAGAATTCATCATGAACATCCTTGATATAGCAAATTATATCCACATTGATTTTAAAATGAAAAATATCTCTTTAATGAAAAAAACTTTATTAACTTTTGTAAATCTATTAACAGCCTGCTTCTTTTCATACTATCTTGAATTAAAGGCTACCCTATTCAAGATGATGTACTTCTACAAGTACATGAATTCTACATGTACTTCCTAAGCCTTCTCCTTTCACAGACTTTTAGAAGTGGCATTTATATGAACTTTACACATAATAATGATTGTAGTCAGAGAAAAACTAATAGAAAATGATGTAGGTTTGTACATGAAACAATTCCTATGCTCCTCTTCTTCACCATATTTTTTCTATTTCAAAATATATGGATTTTGATGTTTTCACTAGTCTTCACACTACATCATTACATCTCCTTCAGATACTTTCTATAGAATGAGTTTCTTAAAATATCATAAGGGAATGTTCCTGAAAGGATACATTTTTAGAGTTAGATAATAGACCTATAGATGTACATTTAGATTAGGTTAATATGAATACAAAATACATAAAACATCTGAAAGAATATGAAATCCTTCTAAATTATTTTAATTATATATTCTATGCTAACTAAGGCTTATCTTTCTATTTCATATACTATACATTTTACAAGGATTTTTTTTTTGAGACAGAGTCTCACTCTGTCACCAGGCACCAGGCTGGAGTGCAGTGGCACAATCATGGCTCACTGCAACCTCACCTACCCGGTTTCAAGCAATTCTCCTGCCTCAGCCTCCTGAGTAGCTGGAACTACAGGCACGTGGCACCACACCCAGCTAATTTTTGTATTTTTAATAGAGACGGGGTTTCACCATGTTGGTCAGGATGGTCTCAATCTCTTGACCTCATGATCTGCCCACCTCAGCCACCCAAAGTGCTGGGATTACAGGCTTGAACCACCACACCCGGCCTTTTTTTTTTTTTTTTTTTTTTTTTTTAAGCAGTGGTTCTCAAAGTAGAGTCCCCAGACTTGGAACATCAATATAATTTGGGAATGTTTTAGAAAGGTAAATTTTTTAGCCCCACCTGGAATTCATAAATAAATGGGAAATGTAAGGATAGGGGCCTAATAACGTGTGCTTTAATAAGCCCTCCAAGTTATTCTAATGTACAAAATTTGGGAATCATTGCTTTAGTACTACCCCATAACTAAATTAGCAAGGCTCTCCTTTGATAAAGAAAATGACTCATCTTCCTTAGGTTGCTTTTTCTACCTTCCAAAGTCAGGTATAACAGAAAGCAGTCTCTTAAGTTACTGAATAAAAATGAGTCTAAAGCATTAGAAGTCCAAGACAATTAAAAATATACCTGAAAACAGGCTTAATTTAAAATCCACTATTTTATGCTTTCACTTCTATCAAATATTGAGTTTACCCAACATTATCTACAATATTTTACAATTCAAAAAGCTTTATTTTATCTTATCCCTAGGCTTTTTATTGTAAAGTTTATTGGTATAGTTTATATTTTGGAAAAGCTTTGTAGCTGCAAGATAATTTGTAGTTTCAATTTGAGGGAAATTGAAAGTGAATCAAGATAATCTAAATCAACTGTATACCTTCCTTCCTAAAACCCCGTTTATTAAATATATGTTTTTATAAATCTATAAAATCACATTTTAAATTCTATATTAATATTCTATATATAATTCCATATAACATTATATAACAAGTTCCATATATATATATATATAAACTGAACTATATAAATAATTGTATATATATATATATAATATGTTTATGTGCATGTGTGCACATGCATATGCGCTTCATAAAAGCTTTGAAAAGACAAGAATAGTTACAGGGAGATTGAGCATGCCAATATATAAGACATGAAGGAAGGAAACTGGTGTGGCTTAGCCCAGTACAAAACTCAAAAGATTTTATTTGAAATGACACCTTGAAAGTTTTAAATCCGGGAGTCATCAAGTAAAAAGAGCAAGGGGAAGCTTTGCAATGTAAATAGCATGTCAGCCAAACCTTTCTTTTTCCTCTAACAATCCTGAGAAGAACACAGCCAGGACCTTTGCCCCCAGGGTAAAAACCAAACCGGATTTTCAAACTAACTAGGAAGTGTTGTAATATAACTTTGGTAGCTGAATACAATTGAAGAGCACAGTTTGTCAAGTTTTCTTCACCGCCATCCATAGAGGAAGAACAAGTGGAGGTAGAAGTATGGCACTCTAGTCTCTGAAGAGACTGTATGACAAACAAGACATCAGGGTAGACATTCAAGCAGCTTCTGAGGATGGTGAGTGTCAGCGAAGCAAGCTAATTGAGCATTGAGCCTACTTCTTCCTCTTTTTTTTTTTTTTTTTTTTTTGAGACGGAGTATTTTGCTCTGGTTACCCAGGCTGGAGTGCAATGGCACGATCTCGGCTCACCGCAACCTCCGCCTCCTGGGTTCAGGCAATTCTCCTGCCTCCCAAGTAGCTGGAATTACAGGCACGCGCCACCATGCCCAGCTAATTTTTTGTATTTTTAGTAGAGACAGGGTTTCACCATGTTGACCAGGATGGTCTCGATCTCTTGACCTCGTGATCCACCCTCCTCGGCCTCCCAAAGTGCTGGGACTACAGGCGTGAGCCACCGCGCCCGGCCTGAGCCTACTTCTTAATGTTCCGCCACAATGAGCAGAAGCAGTTCACCGCCATCAGTTCTGGTTATTACACTTTTCTGTCTGAACCTTAAATCCAACCATTAACACTGTGCTTAGTGATTTGGGGGGACTGGAATCCTGCAAGTGGCATTGTCCCTTTGTCAGCCAGCTTTACCATGGGATTTTACAGTGAGGTTCTGGAAAGATATCATAATGTTAGGCAGACACATGACCTACAATTTCTTTTATGCTTCTTGTTTCACAGTCATTGTCAAATTTCCTTCATTCTTGCAGCATCATAATATTCTTTCAGAAATACAAGCCACCTCGGCAGAATTTTCTTAGTAATCTGGGTCCCACCAACATGGAGATCTTCGTCCAACTCTACCTCAGGAGAATGGATTAAAAATTGTAGTAAATATGTACAGCAGAACATTGCTCAGCAACCAGAAAAAAAAACTGCTACATGAATAAATCTTACAGAAATGTTGTGGAGTAAAATAAACCAGACACAAAATAATATATATTTAATGATTGAATCAGCATATAAGTTCACAAACAACACTGATTTATGCTGATAAAAGTCAAAACAATGTTTTCCTCTGCAGGGAATGTTAAACGAGGAGCATGCGAGAAAATTCTGGGTTTCTGAAAATATACTCTATGTATCAGCCTGAGAGGTAGCTGTAGAAGTGCCTGCATATATCAAATCTATAAAGCTCTATAGAAAAAGAAAAGTTAAAAACCAGAACTGTTAGTGGTAGCCTGCTTCTTGTCATTGCAGGGGAAAGTTAAGAAGTAGGTTCAGTAAGCTTGCTTCACTGACACAGTCCTTAGAAGTTGCTTGAAGGTCTGCCCTAATATCCTGATACATTTTATGCAATTAATACTTTTTATGTACTTACTATATGTTATATCACAAAAGCAAGACAAATTAAAGTGGTAAGAAGTCATATGGTTTTTGTTTTCTTACTGGATTATTACTGACATAAATATTTGGGAAATGTCAATACTGTTAATACTTGGTTCCAAACTCAAAATTTCAACAGCAATACCAAAAACAATATTGAAAAAGTAAAACAAATGAATTCCTGTAGAATGGAAATGATAAAAAACGAATTCAATAAACATTACTGAAGAAAACCTACAAAGAATTATTGTTAATTGATTCAGACATATTGAGGTAATTTTATATTTTTATTTATTTTCTGCTGTTTTTGAGTTCTAGTTCATAATAGATTTAGAATTCTTGGTTTTAAGCCAAATCAATTAAAATGTTTAAAGGAATATAAATTTAAAACAAAAATAAAAAATGTGTTTTATAAATGTAGTAGAAAGCAAATATCATTAAAAAATAGATAGTTAAGACTACCAGTTCCATCATATACCAAATATTAAAAACAATAGGGTCTTACTATTTATGACAATGAAGGTGGCAGTGAACTGGGAGAAATGGCATGAAAGAATACTGTAGTTTGTTGTTATTAATTCAAAGTATTTGTAGAAAATATAAGCTTAAATATGTTTTAAATGTATAATAGCTTAGAGAATAAAAATAGATATAAATGAATTTTAAGAGTGGGAGAAAAAGACGTCTTGAACAATTCAAAGATATGCATGGTAAGAAGTTAAAGAATAATATGAAAAAGAAAAATAAGATGTTAAAATATTTTTAGCATGTATGTGAAAAGGTTATATTTCATATTATATTCTAAGACTACAAAAGTTTAAGACACGACAAAAATAACTAAAGAAAAAACATCGATATACAATGTATGCTATATATAAGGAGTATCAGATAAACAACATGACCAAAAATGCTAAAAACATAGAACAAGAAATACACACCAGGAAAGTATTAACAAAAATGTGACAAAGTAGGAGCCAAGGCAAAATATTAGAGAGGTCAAATAAGTATTTTATGTTGAGAATGAGTTAATCTATTAAAGTAACAAATTATGAGACTGTATTGATCTACGAAATTAACTTTGAAATAAATCACAATCATAGAAAAATGCAACATTAAATTGGAAAACATAATCTTGGTAAAAAGTTCAAATAAAGTTAAATTAGCTCAAGACAAAAGTATTTACAAATTTAGAAATACTTCAGAAACATAATAATTTATTTACACAAAATCATATACACACATATAAATTTATGATACACAGATTTTCACACATTCATTTATATTTAAATTAGTTTGCTTAGGATAATGGCCTTGGTATGGTATCAGTCTGTCACCCAGGCTTGAGGATTCCTGTATTAGCTCATTTAATGCCTATAGAAATTTCATGAGGCAAGTTTTTTTTTTCCAATCTATATAGTTTTTCTTTCTGTCTCCCTATCTTTTTCTTCATCTCTCCCTCCCTCCTTCTTCCTTTCTTCTTTCCATCTGTTCTTTCTTTCTGTCAGCCTGTCTCAATGTACTAGCCAGGACATCTAGTACAACGTTGAATAGGAATGAACATGTTTGTCCCTTGCCTTGTTCCTGATCTTAGAATAAAATAAATAAAATTGCTGTTTTACCTATAATGATGATGTTACCTGAAGGTTTTTTGGGTTATTTATATTTTGTAAATGTTACTTATTGTTTCAGGAAATTTTCTCTTTTCATCGTTTGTCGAGTGTTTATGTAACAAATGAGTATTAAAGTGCATCAAAGACATTCCTCAATAACATGCTCTAGTAAATTTATCTAATTTTGTTTCTTTAGCCAGTTGACACTGAATTTAATAACTGTAGAGGCTGTGGATAAATAGGAATGCTTTTATCCTGCTGGTGGGAGTGTAAATTAGTTCAACCATTGTGGAAAACAGCTAAAACCATAAATGCCATTTAACCCAGCAATCCCATTACTGGGTCTATACCTAAAGGTATCTAAATCTTCTGCTAGAAAGATACATGCACACATGTGTTTATTGCAGCAGAGTATTCACAATAGCAAAGACTTGGAACCAAAAACAAATGCCCATCAATGTTAGACTGAAAAAAGAAAATGTGGCACATATACACCACAGAATACAATGCAGTCATAAAAAAGAATGAGTTCATATCCTTTGCAGGAACATGGATGAAGCTGGAAACCATCATTCTCAGCAAACTAACACAAGAAGAGAAAACCGAAAACTGTATGTTCTTACTCATAAATGGGAGTTGAATAATGAGAACACATGGACACAGGCAGGAGAACATCTGACACCAGGACCTGTTGGGGTGGGGGGTACGAGGAGGGTAACCAATACGAGGAGTATCTAATGTAGATGATGGGTTGGTGGGTGCAGCCAAACACCATGGCACTTGTATAGCTATGTAACAAACCTGCACATTCTGCACATGTATCCCAGAACTTAAAGTATTATTTAAAAATAAAAATAAAAAACAACTTCTGGACTTGTTGATCTTTTGAGTTATTTTAAGTACCCTAAATATCCTGTCAAATAATTGCATTTGTGTCATAATAAATTGGATTGTAATGATAGCTTCATTTTATTAGACATGCATATTTTTGCATTTTGATATGCCTTGTGATTTTTTGTTTTGTATTGATTAGTAGAAAATAAGATCCATAGATTTTTATTGTGCAAATCTATGTTATTCTGGATAACAATTGGGCTATGCTTGATGTTTGTTTTAGCTATAGGGTCTAAGAGCTGCAACTACCCTTTGTGTCCTCTTGACTTTAGGCTTTCCTAAACACTCTTCTTCAGTGACTGTTTCTTTCAGCTCTTCAGCTGTAATCCACTGTTAGTTTAATGGAACTCAGTAACTACAGTAATATGGTGTGGGGTAGGGACAGTGTTCTAATATTTTTTTATCAGTCTTTTGGTAATTTATATGTGGTTTGTTAGCTTCACTAGTTTGTTTTCTTTTACTTCCCCAGTTGTAGCTTTACAACCCCTCCTGAACCCTACTCTCTTCTCTGACTGTAGTGTTCTCAATCCATTTTCCTAAAACCTTCTGGCAAAACAGGAAGGTTGGGGACAGCTTGAGTGCAAAGGAATTCCCTTTCCTCACGTGGAATGAAGTTTCGAATTGCATTCTGACAAAGTTATTTTCTTTGGAGAGTAGGATTCTGTTACTGAGAAGAATTTGGCAGTATATCACATAGTTACTGCTAGAGTCTTGAAGGAATCTTTCTAGTATCCTCACCATATATACCTAAAGCAAGGTAAGGGTGGTTTCTTAGTGTGAAAACCCATGAAAATGTAGTGTCCTCCATGGGTTTATCACTCAGTCTCGACCAATTCATGAAAATAACAATTTAATGTTGCTATCATTTATCACTCCAGCCACTTCCACTGCCAGTAAACAGATTTCAGTTGCTACATCTCTCTGGGTGGACCTACGTCTCCAGATGTTGTAGTGGTGGTTTGTCCTATTACTCAAATTTTCTAATGGTTCCAAAGAAAGTCACTTTGTTTGTGTAGATTTTATTGTCCTAAGGATGGGAGTGAAGACTTGTCAGTTCCTTTTATGTTGGAGCTGAAATGAGAAGTCCTACTCACTCTCCTTTAAAAGTAAATTAACTGTAAGTGGCTTAATTTAAAAGTAAAATAAAATGGATATTAAAGTGTTGAATCTTTTGTCAAATATCTTAATGCAAAAATCTGGATTATCTTAAATAATCTAGTTAAGATACATGAGAGACCCCAAAAAGTAATAGAGATCCCTGAAACATAATAAACTTTTACTAAAAAAGTAAATATTTATAAAAAAAATCAACACAAGATAGTTATCAGCTTTTTTTAAAGCATCAGTAAAAGGAGGATGCAAAAAACTTTCACAGGTTTGATTAAAGAATTTGAGGAACAGTAGAAGTATAAAGTGCTCTGAAAAAATGATATCAGAATAGATGGTAAGGTATTGGAGTAAATACCTTACCAACTTAAACTATCCCTGTATTAGCAATTATTAAAATATTTATCTATTTTCAATAAAGATATATGACAGTGAAGGCTGTAGTTTAATTTTAGTTTTTGCTGTTCTGATTGATTTAAATACTGTTTGAAGGAGATTTGTATGACTTTTGAAAAACATGGCAGGAGTTAATAATTTGCAGATTTCTCAAACAATTAATAGCAACAATAATTTATAATAAACTTTTGTTTTATAGGAAATAACAAAGCCTGAAGATTTTGGCAGATTTAAGTGAATTTTTACTCAATCATAGGAGATTGTCAGGGCTTCACTACATTATTATTTCAAAATAAGCAAAGTATAATCACACAATATGTATTTGGAGTCAGATATTGAGTAAATATGATTATCAAGTGAAAGAAAAATGTGTGATTTTTCTTTAGCAAACCTGTCTTTTTGCATTGTCTCAACAATTTTAACTAAATTAGCAATACAAAACAAATACAAAGTTAAGAAATGTTACAAGCTGACCTTTTGATTATAAGCCATTTTATGAACACTTTCTAATAAAATAAATTATTATTCGATTATTTTTGTGTATCATAAATAACACAGTATTAATTTATATATTGCCAAATTTTACTTTAAATGGGTAGTTATCGATCACAAAAATGTATCGTCCCTTTTTCTAAACATATGCATGTATTTTTGTCTCAAATAAATGCTTCTAATTTGAATGTATTGGGAAGATACTGTTAACATTATGACAAATGTGTTTTATCTCATGATTTCAAATATTTTGATGAGATATATAGATTAAAATTGTAAAGAAACTTAAATAAATAAAAATAGTAAATCAAGGCAAGGTGCAGTGGCTCACACCTGTAATCCCAACTCTTTGGGAGGCCAAGGAGAGTGGATCATTTGAGGTCAGGAGTTTGAAACTAGCCAGGCCAACATGGTGAAACTCCATCTCTACTAAAAATACAAAAATCAGCCCTGCATGGTGGCACATCCCTATAGTCCCAGCTGCTTAGGAGGCTGAGGCTGGAGAATGGCTTGAACCCAGGAGGTGGAGGTTGCAGTGAGCCAAGATCACACCACCGAAAATAATAAGCACATAAAATACTAATTAAAATGAATATATGCAAAAATATTACTATAATTTTATGTTTATCATTTTATAAAATTTGATTATACATATTACTTGAAAAACAACACTTAAAATGTGTGCTTTGTGTATGTATGTGTATATATACATATATACACATATATGTGCATGTATAAATATATGCATATAACTATATATATGTGTGTGTGTATATATATATATACATATATTGTAGTCAGCTATTTAATTAGGTTCTTAAGACATTTATAACACCAATTTGTGTGGATAAATTTCTTCCTCAGGGCAAACACAGATCACAAATATCTGGAGCTGAGGAAAAGCTTCAATTTTTGGTAAAGTTTGTGAGCCCATAGCTTTCTGATCAATCTTGTGCTGCTCTGTAATCTCTTATTTCGCTTTTTCTTTGTCGAAAATCTCAGCTTTCTGGTGTCTGGACTTCTGCAGCTGCTTCTTCTTGAAGTAAGCATCAGTAAGATGTTTTGAGATTTTTACATTGCTGATATCAATTTTAGTTGAGATGGCAATGACAAATTTCTGGGGTGTTCTTTGTAGAGGAACTCGATTGAGGCCTAGAGGCTCATTCACAAGTAACAAACCACTAGCCAGCTGCTTCAGGAAAACCTCCCTCTTGCCCCTGTGGTGTCCAGTGAGGATGATCAGAATGGTCCTGGGAGTAATGCTGGCTCACAGTTTTCTCATCTGCTGACTGAAAGGGCACATCTTTAGTAGGATAATATCTAGGCATTTTGCAAAGTTTAACCACCCAGGTACTGCTATTCTTATCACCACCAACTGGTTTTATAACATGTGCAAGAACCTTGTCCTTTGTCTTTTAACCTTGGGTTTAGCAGTTGAGTACTTTCTCTTGTTCATGGCCTTTTTAGAATACATGGCAGATTGGGAATATTTGCCAATTCCTCCTACAAGGACAGGATTAAAGCTGCAGTGGGCTTCCTTTTCTTGGGCTTTTTAGCCTTGAGGTTACTCTTTTTCATTTTGCCACCAGCATCAGCTTTCTTGGCTTCGGGTTTCTTTTCTTTAGTATCTTGCTTCTCAACTCTTTCACCCACCATCTTGCAAAATGGGAGAAAGTGTTTACATTTTTTAAGTAATTTAATTATATTATCAGCTTAATGAAATTTATAAATGTCTTAATCAGGCCAAGTATTATTCTACTTGTAGAAGAATGTGTGTGACATTACTTGTTATCAAATGGACTACTAATTTATACATTCAAAATTTTCTTTTTATGTAAGGATCTCCACAAAAACACCTAATCCCATCTATTTGCATATATAGGAATTCAGGTGCAGATATTTGAAATAATCCTAATTTTATGCCATTCTATAGTATGTGCTAAAATGTTTTCAAAAGTAAATAATTTTTTCTTTGCCTCTTTCTACTCCTAACCTACAATCATACCTCTTATATTTTGTTTGATATGCCTATGCCTTTAAATGTGTACACAAATGGTTAAACTATGTATTCTTGCTTTGTGTTTACAGGTTTTAAAGTTATATAAAAAATATATGCTTCAAATTTTACTTCCTTCACAATGTTTTCATTTAACAATTTTTTAATATGTGCATTAAGCCTGTTTCTTTTAAATGTTGCATAACATCAGTGATATAAATGTAAAATATTTTACCAAATCATCCTTTAAAAAATAGTCAGCATGGTTGTCCCCAAATCTGTATTACCAAAAATAGAGCAATCTTTCTCCTACTTACAAATGTATGCAATTTGCATGGATTTGTCTGGGATGTAAGTCTGTGATTGATAGATTTGCTGTGTTGTAAAGTGCAAGAGATTTCTCCAGGTGGCCTTGAACTGGCCTCGTTTTCCCCCTTTCTCAGTTACAATTCTCAAGAATAACTGTGGAATGTGCTGGGAATATAATATCCTCCATTAAGCAAGAACTACCCAGAGGAGTTAAGGCTCTGTTCTAGTCCTCTAGGTCCCCAACCCCACTCCTGTGAAACCAATGTCTTTCATTGCAGGTTAGCATTTCTCAACACCCTGTGTAAGTCTGGAATGGAAGTCTGAATGCTCTCCACCTACAGAGACCAGTTAGGAGCAAGGTCTGGGAGAAAGAAAGTGATTTTATTACCTAAAACTACTAATGGGGAAATGTTTGATTACCATCCAAAGCAACCACTTTAATTTTGGGGAAGAAAGCAGGGATTTAAAAAGAGAAAACTTGATAAGGAATGCATACAGGAATTGTTCTGAGTACATTGTCTGTTGTGTGTCTTGCTCTGTGACTGTCTTTGGTAACTGTCCACCTGGATCTTGGACTGGTGTCATCTCAAAAATGTCAGTGTTGTTAACCAGCTGCCTTGAAGTAAACTCTAGAATTTAGCAACTGGGTCTCCAGGCTTAATTTTTCTGTCTCAATGTTAGCCCCTGTAACTTCTAAGAAAACACTTAATTAGAAAATAGCATACAGTTATGTAAATGTAAAGAAAGTATATGTAAGGTGAGAAAAGGTGGAACATGGATTCTATTTTAAAGCTGAGGGAAAAGGCTTCTGCATTTTGCTTCAAGGTTATCTCTTGAAACCTAAGGGAAAGGGGAAAATTGTTTAAAGTGCATTTTAAAGTTAAGCTGCCTGATTACACCTGGGGTATATAACCCAGAGCTAGCTGCTTTGTGCATTCTCTCTGCTAGGGTGCAAATGGGGCATGTGAAGTTGAAACTGTATTTATATCTTCCCCCGATGGATTTTCTGAGCCCTGGAGGATCACTGGCCATGAATCCGAGGTTTCTGTTGTCCCTTGCTGCCTATCTGTTGGTAGCGGATGCACTTCATGTAACTTTTGGAGGGCAGGGAATGAGTTGTTAACCCATGCACATAAACAGGCTGCTTCACATAAGACCTGTGCACTCTCAATGGTCAGTTCAAAATTTTAAATTTATATTGAGAATGGTTCTACCAGACTAATCTTTCAATAGCATTTCACATCTCTAGATATTTTGCCATTTCAAGTGGTGTTCGGTGGTAACATGTTTTAATTTGTATTTTTCTAATCATGAATGACTTATGAAGTCTCTTCTAACTATTTGGTGGAAATTCAGACTTCTCCCTGTGGAAATTGCTTGTTCACATCTTGTACCTATTCTGAAATTTACTATTTTTTTTCTGGTTAATTAATAGGCGTTTTTTTACACATTCTAGACAAGAATCTCTAACTTATTTTGACTAAGTTTTTGCCAGGTTTGCTTATTTCTTTGACTAAATGATTCTTTGCTGAAGAGAAATCCATAATTTTGTGGACAAATGCATTTATTTCATGCCTTATGATGTTTAGACTCAAGATATCTTTTTCCACAAATATATATATAATATAGAGTTGGTATATTCAATACCAAAAATTTGTCATTTTTTATACTGCTATCTTTATTGTGTAGGAAGTTCTGATAGTAAAAAAGGTCTTTCTTGAGTTTTGATTCTGTTTCACTTATCTGTTTGTCTTCTTGAACACAAATTGTTTTAGTTAATTTGCACTTCATTTTAGTAAGTCAGAAACATTTGTTTATATTTAAATTTAAAATTAATTTAAAGAAGTTTAACAGATAGAAAAGTGTACACTCCTAAATGTAGAGAATAATCACAAAATGAATACACATATATAACCACCACTGAGGTGAAAGAAAAGACACATTACCCTCTGAAGGACATCAGAACTCTTCCTTGATTTCCTACACAGTCATCATCCAACTGTGCTCACGATATATTAAATTGTTTAACATTTTATACAAATAAAATTATGCTAAATAAATTTTTATCTGGTTTTCTCACTCAGAATTATGTTTGTAACATGTATTCATGCTGAGTGTAGATGTAGTGTTTTAATTAAAAAGTCATATTTCATAATAGAAATAAGCTATTTTTTTATTATTATGTATATAACATTTCCAGTTTGGGGCTATTTGAAAAAGGGCTGCTATGAGTATGCTTGTCTTCATCCTTTGACACACATATTAGTAAGTGTTTGTTGGAGATACACCTGCAAAAGATAACGGTTGTAACCTAGCGTATGCCATAACATATAAGAAATTCCTCAAAGTGATTTTACCAAACTCTCCTTCTTTGGCTCAATGCCCTTGTTAATGCTTGATGTTATCACATTTTAATTTTAGAAATTATGGTTTTGGATAATGGTATCTTATTTTGGCTTTAATTTTAATTTATCTGATGATAAATAATTTTACTCATCTTTTCAAATCTTTGTTGCTAATTAGAATATACAATTGTCTGACTTTTTAATTTTTACTGTGTCACTTACATTTTTATATTGCTTTATGGGGAGAATATATATTTGGGGTGATGTAGACATATAATACATAAAATACTAAAACTAAAATATAAATTACATCTATTTCAGTTTCATATATTGAAAATGTTTCCTCCATGTCATGGTTTGCATTTTTTACTCTATTAATGGTATTCTTCAGTAGAACACAGTATTTTTTTCTTTATGATTAGTATGTTTGTGTTATAATTAAGAAATATATTTAATTCAAAGTCTACTATGTTATCTTACAGAAACTTTTGGCTTATACATTTATATTTATATCTGGATCTGGTAAGGATTGATTTTTGTGTATGGTGGAAGACAGGGGTCAAGATTTTCTGTTTTGTTCTCATAAGACTACCTAATTGATCCAGGTTTTCCCTTCCACTTCTCTGGAGAGCCACCTTGGCTAGATGATATAAATTAAGTGACTATCAAAGTGACTATAAAAGTGTGGGTCATTTTCTGGACTCTTTATTAATGCCTCCAGCAGGCAAATTGGCCCCATTAGGCCCACCTTTCTGGGATTTTATTCTCCCTTTCTTGAAAGTTATCAATACCTTATAATTATTTAAGACCTTTAGCAAGGTTTTACTTTTTCACTTATTTTTCCATCTGGATATTTTCAGTGACGAAGTGGTTCTGAAATAAACTTCTCTACCACATGAAGAACTGAACATTTATTTTTGCTTTAAATTAAAAATAATTGATTTAAACTATTTGACACTGTTTCAAAGTATATTAAATAGATCATGTATTTTCTCCTTTAGTCCATCTTACAGACTAAATTAATAAAACTAATGATCCCTATTTGCACAGGACAGTCCTAATTTTTAACACTATAAGTCCAGCATCTTAGGAATCTCCTTGGGCCCAAGCAACCTGAGACCCTTGTTTACCATATTAATATGACCCATCTACTGATAAATATTATAATTTTATATTTTCCATTTATTTTTGGGATAAACTCTACAGGATACTCAAATTTTAACCTTAGTTATATTCTAGTACTAAGTGATTTTTTTCAAAGTGTTTTATATTAGTTTAGATTAGGTTTCACTCTATGTAACAGATTTACCTAAATAGTGGTGGATAATAAAAAGAAGAGATTTATTTTGTTTCTCATGTTTTGAAATTCTAGAACTTGTAGGCTTCAAGTTGGTATGGTCTATTCTCCATGAAGTCAAATTCCCGATTCCCTCTTACATTATCTCTTCCTCATAAATGGCCTTCATTCCAAACCATGACTCATGGTCCTGCATACCTACTAGAGTTATGACCATTAAGCCATCAAGCAGAAAGTGTGAGAAAGCCTTCAACTTTCCATTCATAAGGACATTTTCTATAAGCTAGGGAAAACCACTTCTACTTACATCATTTTAGCCTGAATATAATCACATGGTCATACCTGTATGAAACAGATATTTAATATTTTCATAGGTTCTTTTTGTTCCTTATGTGTTTACTATTGAAGAAAACAAGAATGGCTATCCAGTAAAGAAATTAATGTGCTCACCAGGGTAAATGATACTGATTATCAAGGTAGGATATTAGGAATAATGAAATGTAAAGATCTGCATAGTCTTCACATGGATGAAAGATAGTACAATTACTTCTTTTACCATACTGGGTCCCTAACACCCAGAAAAGAAAAGGGAAAGGGAAGTTTTGGATGCATGGGAGCCACAGAAGTATTTTGAAACTAATTAACCACTGATCAGAGACCCATGATTACTTTAAAATGAGAAATAGAAATTTTGCTGCCTTATTGGATACAGGGTCAGATATTTCAATCATGAGTGATCAAAACTGGCCAGAAAGTTCACCCTGAGTCACTCAGAAACAAAAGATTATTGGCACTGGGGAAGCAAACACAGCCAAGCAAAGGCATCTGCCCCCTAACATGCTGTGATTTGGAAGGAAGAAAATCAGTTATATAACCTCTAATTATGCCCATTTCTGTTCATCTTTGTGGATGGGACCTGTTAGCTCCACTGGGGAGGGGGTCACTTTGCAGACCCCTTTCTAATAATGGCTACTGTTATTATCCTTCATCTACACCTGACGTGGCTCTCTCAAGGTCCTATTTGGGTAAAAACAGTGGCCTTTCAAGGAAGAAAAATTACAGAAAAAACATGAATTAGTTGAAGAACAATTAAGAGCCAGCAATATAGAACCATCTAACAGCCACGAGAATATACCCATTTTCATCATTCCCAAAAAGTCTGGCAAATGGAGACTTTTGTAGACTTACTGGTTATTAATGCTAATTTACAACCTATAGAACTATTTCAGTGGGGGCTCCCCTCCACCACGGCAGTTTCTCAAAATTGGCTATTATCATTATTGACTTAAAAGACTGCTTTTATACTATTTTCCTTGAAGAACACGACAGAGAAAATTTTGTGTTCACATTACTAGCTATCAATAATGAAAGGCCAGCTTGCCGACTTTATTGGAAAGTGCTTCCTCAAGGAATGCTGAACAGTTCTACTGTGACAGAATTGTGGATGATGGGCTCAGGTCGCTCCCTGATAGGATGTGTTCTTCCAGGCCCTTGGTCCCTTACTCACCCAAGAATGGGGGAGAGGACCCCACCAGGCATGGTGAGCTTGTTTTAATTAAATATCGGACCCCAAAGAGTTTTGCAGAAAGTGATCTATTTAGGCAGAGAGAGAGAGAGAAAAAGGATAAGAAAAGCAGCTCCCACGACGTCATGGAAAGGAATCCAGAGATGGAGTCCACCCAGATGTGACAGAAGGGGACTTTTAACCTGGGAATTATTCCTGCCCTATTCGAGTTTTCCATCCTATGAAAGGAGTTCCTTTAAACCTCCACTAGAGTGATTAATCTTTCTATGTTCTCCAACACAAGAATGTTAAACAAAGACCTCTAAGCTCCCGGATGGAGATGTGGAAGAAGGCAGGTTGGGCATGTCCCTGGGAAGTTCTTGCCTTAGAAACCACAACCCTTTGTGGACCTGGGAATAGAATACATTCCTTCACTACCATGTGTCAGTATCGTGTAAATAAGGTTTTACCTCCAATTAGAAAAGAATTTCCTAATTCCAAGACTATTCATTTTATGAATGATTTTGTGGCAGCCCCAACAGGGCCGGTACTTTTAAGTTTTTATGCCTCTGTCCAAAGGAATAAACAATTAATAGGTTTTTTTGTAGTGCCTGAAAAAGTACAAATGTTCTCTCCTTGGAAATATCTTGAATATGTACTAACTTCCTGATCAGTAAAACCTCAAAAGGTTTAATTAAATACAAGCAACTTACATATATTAAATGATTACCAAAAATTACTGGGTGATATTAACTGGCTTCACCCCACCTTGGGCATAACTACTGGTAAGTTGCAAAACCTGTTTTCTACCTTAAAAGGCAGTGCTGTCCTGGATTCTCCTAGGTATGTAATCCTGCAGCAAAAAGAGACACTGAAGAAATAGAGCAAGTGATCTCTCATAGATAGCTAGATAGCATGGACCCAGAATATTCAGTTCAATTGTTTATCTTTTCCAGTAACCATTTCCCAACATGATTAATAGGACAAATGGCCCCAGGACTGTGCTTTCTAGAATGCGTTTTTTGCTCACATACTGGGACTAAAACACTATCTCCCTATATCCGGTGAGTTAGTAAAGTCATCTATATGAGCCACAGACCATGCAATCAGCTGATATGTTATGACCCTGATGTCATAAGAATTCCTTTGAGTAAAAAGCAATTTGAAGCAGTATTGCCCTTCTCTTTAGAGCTTCAGATAGCAGTCTGCAATTATACAGGCCATATAGAACACACCCTTCCTGCTGACAAACTGCTTCAGTTCTTATCTTGTACTTCCATAATTATGCCTACAAAGGTAGTTAGTCCCCCATTACTAAAGCTTTAACACTGTGTACTGATGGTTCTGGTAGGAATAAAAAAATGGCAGTCTGGTGGAAGCCGAATAATTTCCTCATTACAGCTGGATTTACTAGCACTCAGAGAGCTGAAGTTGGAGCTCTAACATTGGCCCTAGAGACTTTCTGCTCAGCCCATCAATATTGTTAGTGACTCTGCTTACTCTATTTATTGCAGAACCTTGAGACAGCCCTAATTAAGTCTACTCTAGAGCCCACTCTGTTTGTCCTTTTTCTTCGACTTTAGCAATTGCTGAATCAATGTATACATCCTATCTTTATCACCCATATTTGAGCCACAGCTTACTGCCTGGCCCACTGGTTCATGGCAATGATCAGGCAGATTTGCGAGTTATGGTGTCACCACTTGACCAAGCCACCTAATTGTATCAGTCATTCCATGAAAATTGGAGAACCTTAACTAAACAATTTCAATTTACCCAAAAACTAGCCAAACAAATCATCTTTAAATGTCCAGATTGTCAGCTCTCAGGCACTTTCCCTCCTTCTACAGGTGTTAACCTTAGAGAACTAGAACCTAATCAGTTAAGGCAAACGGATGTTACACACACTCTTGAATCTGGAAAACTAAGGTATGTACATATATCAGTTGATACCAACACTCATATAATTAGTGCACATAGTGTTCCTGGAGAGTCCACTCAATATGTCATTAAACATCTTCTATTAACTTTTGCATTTATGGGGCAGACCAAAAAATTAAAACTGATAATGGCCCAGCTTATGCCAGCTCACAATTTCAACAATTTTGTCATGCATGGATCGTCCAACATTCCACAGGTATCCCATATAATCCCCAAGGACAGGCCATAGTAGAATGTGCCCATGCCACCCTTAAAAATATGCTCAGAAAACAAAAAAGGAGGAGTATGAGCAAGGACACTGCAACACTACTAGCACAAGTCTTATTTACCTTTAATTTCTTAAATTTAGATGACAAATTTCAATCAATTATAGAAAAGCACTTTGCTAAAACCTCTCAAAATATAAAACCTGCAGCTTTGTGAAAAGATGTAAACAGTAATGAGTGGTGTGGTCCAAATGATTTGGTAACATGGTGAAGAGAATATGCTTGTGTTCACAACCCCTCAGATCCTCTTTGGATTCCAGTACAATGCATCAAACCATAGCATGATACGGCTAGGACCCAACCCAGCACCAAAGATGAAGAAAATGACCCTGTAGAACCAGCAGCCCCAGCCAGTGTGACGTCCTCAAACAATACAGGCCCTGAACATTATGCTTAAGAAGACAACTCAGAAGGCTAAGCAAATCCTGCTCCTAACACAAACACACTTCACTCCAGATATTTTGTTCCTTTTTCATTCTCTCACTTTGCCTGCAACCTCTAGCCGTTACACGCTATTAAGCCCATTTTCTAAACCTTTTTTCCACTTGCTACTTAGGCAGACACTCCCTTCCCAGCCTCTAACAATGTAAGTGCTTGGCTAGAAAGGATTAACATGCCCCTGTGGAGTATCTCATTAATGGCATACAGTGGACTGATGTGCCTAGTAACATTACATTTCAGTCCTTGATTGGAAAAGAATGTTACTGATTATACTCACATTTCTCTTATGTTATTTCCTAATTCTAAGATGCAAAGCCAGAGTACCACATCTAACTGCTACATCTGACAAAACTGCTGCTGCACATATCTGTACTCTTTAATCAACAAAACCTGATGTGAAAAACAGAAAAGGGGGAGATATGGTAGATTGGTTAGGGTGGTGGAAAAATTATAGAAAGACACAAACCCTCTTGGAAGGCTGGAAGGTTTTGCAAAAGGCTCAGGAGGAGATTATCACTGAAGGCAGCCTAATCCTCTTACCTTGAACAAATAACAGAGAGCATATTAGGAAGGAATGTAGAAGAAGTTATCTAAATAGCTTGTTTACTCATGTGGTCTGACTTTTAAACATCTGCAGGCAAAACTACTCTCTACTTGGTTGGGGGGATGAGGGGGTCGGCAATTTTAATTACCATCTAATGGTGTTTACCAACTATACTAAATCAATACAGTGGCTTCTGGCTTATGGAGGCCTCTGCTGACTTTGCCAGTGGTCTACTGGCCATGCTGATATGCAAGCCTGTGTCAGTGTATGTTTTCCTTTCGTCCCTTGGTTGAGTCTACTGGTTGAACTTGACAATTTGGGGATCTAGAATATATAAGCATCACAGAATTTTGGAAAAAACTCTTTCTTCTTTTTTTTTTCCTGGAAAAAAAATGGTCTCCTAATGTTTGTTAGAAATTATTACAGTGTTTGGACAGACCTGATTTCTCATACCTATAATCCTAGCACTGTGGGAAATCATGGCAGGAGAATCACTTGAGCTCAGGAGTTCAAGACCAATCTGAGTAATATAATGACACCAGGTTGCTATTTAAAAAAAGCACTATCAGAGTAATGTGGTGTGTACCTGTAGTCTCAGCCCATCAGGAGGCTGAGGCAGAAGGATTCCTTGAGCCCAGAACATTCAGTTTGCAGTGAGCTATGATTGTGCTAACACACTCCAGCCTGGTGACAGAGCAAGACTGTGTCTCAAAACATAGAAAATAATTAAAGAAATTCCTATAGTGTTTACACCTTCAACTTTTTGTTAGCAAAGGGCATATTCATCTAATTAAATGCTCTTTTAATTGTTTTGTGACATAGTTAAACTGTACACTTTTTCAGAAGTTTTATCAGTTTATTATCAACTTTATTTACAACATTTGAATCATATTATTGTTTTGTATTAGATTCCAAATTTACATTCTGAATTTATTTTCACTCTTTCCCAACATCCTTTCTTTCTCTTGATGAGTCTTATCAGAGGTTTGAAGAGCTTGTGTTTGATTTCCTATTTTTTTTCAATTTCAATTCCTATTTCCTAGAATAGTTTCATTGTTTGCTGTTTTTTTTAATGAGGTTCAGATTTCTATTTTACCGTAACATTTATTATTTCAGAATATTAAATTTAATGTGAAATATTTAGATTATCCATTTGTTCTTTTAATCTGAAGATTTCATCTTTAATTTTATAAACTAACTTGCATATTATCCCAAAATTTTTACAGTTCAATTTATTTTATCTCTGTGTGAATCTTCAAGTGGCTCATGTCCTTTAGATTATCCAATAGTGGTTTTGTTTTTTAGCACTTTCTATCTCCTTATCAACTTCTGAAGTCTCATAGGAGAGAGTTCCTTGTTATCTGCTGGTATATTTATTGTGCCTCTCAAACAATTATTCAAGTCTATATTTCAATGACTGGACTTTTCACACCTATTTCTTTTCAATTGGAGTTTCTTTATATCTTCTTGCTCATGTGTAGGTTTTCAAAATCTTTTCTTATATCCTTCAGGGTATTTATTATGCTCTTGTGAAATCTTGTTTCCATGTGATCTTTTATTCAGGTACTTATAGAATAAGATTTTCAAGTTTTTAAAATTTTATTTTATGCTGTTTTTGCTTTTCTGAAATATCATTATTTTCCATGTGACTCATATTTTTCTGGAGTATAAGCTATTTTTGGTGGAAGTCTATGATAAGTGAGATAAAAATTCTAGGCCCTAACTTCTGTTTCTTCTAGGGAGTTTATTGAAAAATAAGCATGTCATAGTTTGGGAAGCTCCCATGCCTAAAATCTTGACTTTAAAACCTATTTGCAAAACCAAGTAAGTTTGTCTCTTGAATCAAACATGACTTTTCCCAAGAGTTTCCCTCATCTTGAGTGTGTTTTTAATTTGTGAGAGTTTGTAAAAGGTAGAGACAAAATACTAGGAAAAAAAGTACGATTTTAACAGACATCTGCTGCTACCACCTCTCATCCTAACTGGCATCTGGGGACATCCAGATGTGGTTAGAAAACAGCATGAGTTGAAAGTTCTACTTCAATTGATTTAAATATATGTGGGGCCTGGCCATACTCTGCTGTGGCCTATTTTTCCTCCTCAAACTACATTCTGCTTTTTTCAATCCTTTTATGTTTCCGACAGTTTTTACGCTAGATTTTTAGGCCTTGCCACTTAGGTTAGAAGTGTGATATCCTCAAGTTTTGGTACAGTGGAAAGAATAAACATAAATTGCAATTCTATTTTACCAAAGGAAAACCAGACTTTTATAGTACACATTTTATTTCCAGTTATGGATATTTTTGTACTGAATACAAGTATTGTGTCATAATGAGTATTTCTTAATAGAACCAATATACAAATCCAGCTGAGATGAAACTAAAGGAAAATATACAATGCAAACACACACACACACGCACACACACACACAAAATTACATAATATTGATATGTAAATGTATTAAATATATGAAAATTAAATTCATATATATCTACATAAAATTTAATTCCGTTTTTAGTATTTAAAAGTAGAAGCAATAAAAATTAGGCATTTGGACATAATAACATACATGCGGCTTGCGTTATATTCCTTAGTGTTCTTTAGCTATTTTAAAGCCTTAACTATTTGTATCCTTGTCAGGTTGAAACCAAAGCCAGTGTTATTCCAGCTTCTTTGCAATAGAAGCTGCCTATGAAGGGAATTCTGTTAACTCTGAAGACAATGGGTGGGTGACAATGGAAGGAGTTGTATAAAATCCTTAACTTTTGGCAAGAGTAGACTATCTTAAGGTGTACTTATTATCAGAAAAAAAAGTCCTTTAGTATGTTTCCTTATTCCATTAATTTTTAAACTCCCTTAGCTTTGCATTTTATCTATTTGAATAAGCTCATAAAAACTAATTTTCAGATTATCAAATGTTTTATTCCTCTTAGGTTTTCTGGAACATACTTATTTTATTTAGTAAAGGACACATATTTAGGATTTTGCTGAATAACACAGTAATTTTCTCTAAAATCTCCATTATTACTAATAATTACCCTACACACATATCTGATGTTCTTTTTAATAACAAGGAGCCACTAAGTTGTCTTAATCAATTATCTACTTTGATTTTAGTCAAGTTTTAAAAATTATAGTTGCTTACTATAAAGGGTGTATTTAAAAGTTCTATTATTTTGGTTTCTGATCCATTTTTTTTGTATGTGGCAAATGGTATAAGAATGCTCTTAAAAGGGAATAAATTTCTTAATAAGACACTCCTACTATTTGTTAATGGTGGGGTTAGTATCAATTTTTATCATGTTTTAGAATTAATTATAGATTTTTTATGAGCCATATTAATCTCATTTTCTAAAGATACATTGTTTTTTAATGACATGAAACTCAAAATATACAAAAGCATGTGAAATTTCCAAGGTTAAATATTCTTACACATACATCTAGCTTTATTGCATAAAATATGGGAAAACCTTCCCACAAACATGAATCCTGTCTTTAGTTAGAAAATGTATGAAAATAGGAAATTCTAAATCTCAAGGCAAATCATTCTATTTTTGACAGGTCTTTCCTATTAGATGTTTCTGCTACAAGTTGGTCCTAAATATATTTTCCATTTCTCCAATTTATATTCTCTACATTCTTACTGTAGGAATCTACCTGCTTTCTAAAATTATATTTCTCTAGAGATTTCTTTTATACAGATCATCTTCCCTTACAAATTTTCCAAATTATATCTTTCTAAGTGATATAGAAATTATCACTGCTCCCAAATGGGTTACACTTTCCTTAATCCAGTGAAAATTTTTGAGCTAAATTAAATTTACCTAGCCAAAATTATATCATTTTTCTTTCACTGTTGATGATATATTATTAAATATAGTCTAAGACCATATATGTTCTTTGAACAAGAATGTCATATTTTGTCTTCTCTTAATTCATTTTTGACTCTCTGACTAAAAAGTTTCTTTTAAAGCATTGAATTTCATCCCAAATCTAGACTGCTTTAGCATTTTGCATGTTTTAAAGGACTGGGGAAAGTTAAAGGCAATAGTGCAAACATGGCCTTACCTATGATACATGTGTGTATTTTTCAAAAACATATTCCATTCAATATTCTAAATTATCACATAACCAATTTTTCAGAGTTCATTTGAATAAGCTTTATGACATCCAAAAACTGAAAGACAGATGTTGAAGAGGAGACACCAATCAAAATTTAGAGTAGTATGTATATATTTCTGGGATGGAAAGAGGACATGATTTAGAAGCATTTGGTGACATTTTAATGCTATTGGTAATGTTCTTATTCTTAAAGTCAGTAACTCTAGTAAGTGTTCATTATTTCTTTGAAAACCAGCATAAATACTATACATATTATTTAATGTGTATCTACTGCTATGAAAGTATAATTTTTTTAAAAAGCTAAAATCATAACTAATGCTAATATAAAATAAAAATATATAAAACATTTTTTTCAACTCATTAATAAAGGAAAGATTCAGAAAAACATTTAGACCAATTCAAAGATCAGTTGAGAAACTGTAATTATAGGCAACTTAATAAAGAAATGACATTACAAGATTACAGGGTTGGATTCATCTTTAATTAATATCCTATAAAAAATGAAATGTATCTTTAGCTCACATGATATTGTCAAAATGTGCCATTCAGATCTTTGCATTGTTTTCAAGTTTTGGGGTATTTTTAAAAAATAAGTTTATAAACAAAAATAATCAAACTAAAATTAATAAATTAAAAAGAAAATTTATATTTATACAAAAAAGATTTGTTTTATTTAAAATTATTATTTAAATAATGTTAAAAATCCACATGTATTTCAATATTAACCAAGACATTTTTAAAATTGTCTCTTTTATCAATGTTTAAAATAGAAATGAAGATAGAAATATTAAATAAAACATCAATTAAAATTATCCTAAGAATATTTATTTCCCATTTAATGACTGTCATCTGTTCAACAACTGTTTGTTGTGTTTTATGGTGTATTTTGTACATGTTGGGTGCTACTCTGAAAATCTGGGAATATGAAAGAAAGAAGTTCTAATAATTATTTCCTATTGTTGCATTTACATTTTAGTAGAAGCAGTAGATAACACTCAAGTTAGCCAATAGCAGAACTTCAGATAGTGATAACTGCAATGTAAACAAACAAATATATATATATATATATATATATATATATATATATATATGATAAGAAATAAAATTTGGATAATAAGAGAGAAATATGGGGAATGGATAGAGTAGACTGTTGGTTTAGGTCAGTGAAGCCTTCTGAATGAGAAAAGGTAGTTGTGCTAAGATCATTTGAAAACATGAGTCACTTGTGACCTATGCTTCCAAATGGAATAAACGATAAAAATCACATCTTGCAATTAAAAAATTAGGTAACTAATATATATCTATCAGATAAATTGAACTTATCTAATATACTGCACAGTCAAATTTCCAAATAGAAAAGGCTGATGTTTCTATCCTGATTTTCTGTTTCAAAGCCATTTGTCAAAATATAAAATAAAATATCAATTATGTTTGGAGTTGTGGGAATGCCGTGATTATAGTATTAGATTAAGTTTAACAAGGCAAACCACAATTGCTGCTCCACCTTAAGATGTGATGGAAGTATTTATATTACCCTATTACTATAATTACCATTAATCTATAGTGTTTGAAACGAATAACTTCTTATTTTTATTATGAAAGCAACACATGTACATAGAAATAAAATTTTAAACCATAAAGTTTGACATGTTATTGAAAGTAAAATTTTCTTCCCTGTCATTCCCCAAATTGTTGCTCATATTTGTCATTTTCTGTTTTTGGCTCATCTGACGTGTTATGTTCAGTAGCTTGATTAAGTTTTCCCAGTTTAAGATATAATTTCCTATTATATATACATTATTTTCAATAAAAAATACTATTTTTGAATCATAGAGCAAGAAATATGTGTATGTTACTGAACTAATGCTACTTGGTTCAAATTTCAAGATCAGATGGAATATGTCTTCTTCTACTGACTGGAATGCTTTATCTCATTTTTGGATTTTCACTTTCCTGTTCATCTTCTTGAACCCAGTCTGTCTTTCACTTAAATTTTCTACCGATTTTACATCATTTTCTTATTAAGTGAGACATTTTACTTAATAAACCGCTAGCACATTTATTTAATGGAACAAATAACTAATATATTTCCTTCTTTTTAAGTGTATTTTACGGCTGTTGTCCTGGGATCTTTTTAAGTTGCATATTTCGCTACTCTTTAATTCTAATATTTTATACTTTCTTGACTCTTCATTTTTTTCAGTCATAATTCAGCACTCCAGAAATGTACTGGATGCTGGCAAATTATCAAGTATTTTTATTTTAATCTTATACTAATTGATAAGACATGGCATTTTATGGAAATATTTCATGGAAAATATATTTTCCTGAAAACTGTGCAGACATTGCTTTTTCTAAATTCACTGATATAACCACCTCCTCCCCCAGCATTTTTTTTTCTTAGTTTGGGTTTTCTCAAAGCAGCCTTTTAAGCAAGAATTTGTATTCAAAAGCTTATTTTGGGAAATGAACCTAAAAAACTCACAGTGTAGAAGGGAAATCCCACAGAAAAGGGACGTTAACCAAGGTTTGTCATCAAGTGAGTTACCACAGTGGGTATCTGAAACCTCATCCCACAGAAGATCCTCGAGAGTCAGTGTAACTGTTCTTCCTCAGTGTAATTCCCCCTGAGGAATTAGGAATGATTGGCATTTACTCCCCAGGTTTTATCATTCATTGAATGAGACATTGAATTCCCAGGCATGGGCTCTGATGAGCTGAGAATCTTAGACAAAGAAACACAGGTGCTTGCAATTGAATTTTGGGTGAAGGGTTGGAGATCTCACTGTATATGTTATGTTGCTTATTTGTACACAGTCTGTCACCTTGTATCTGTTTCCCTACTCTCGAAGAATTTATGAATTATCTTTCATATTTGAATTTCAAAATTTCAGAAGAATGAATCTATGTATTTGAGAAACATTTGGTCTAACATTTGTTAGTCTAAAGTCTTTCTTTAGCTCTGTGAAAAGTTATTTTGTTATTTTTTGATTATTTCATTAATTCCACTGTCATTCTTTTTTTCTTTCAGAAACCTCTATTAGACAGATGTTGGTGGATTTTCTAGGCTTTATTTTCTCATACACATATTGATTTTTTCCTAAACCATTGTGTTTTTATGTTCTGTGACCTCTTTCTTGCTTGCTGCTTTTTTTTTTCCACAACAAGCTGTTAGGTTTTATGTATACTTTTTTTAAACTTTTTATAGAAGGACTATATCCTCAGGACCTTTAAGAAGCATTCGCTGATTGTCTTGCTCCCATCTATGGCCTTATTCTCAAATTAATCAAAGTATTATTGAATCGATGATTTATTATTTTGACAACTCCTAGAGAAAACTCTTTCTGATGCAGGATGCAAGGAGTGGTGTTCCAGCTCACAGCAGCCACTCTTATTTTTTGGTATCAATTTCAAGTACATATAAGGTATGTTTTATTAGAGATTTCTCTTAGTTTTGATGTTAAATATTCCTCCCTCCTTTTATATTACTTAAAATTTTAGTTGATTTTGATAGAAGGAAATGGAGCAGTTTACTAATTTTATCTTAGGTTAACTCATCTTAAAGTTAATTAATATAAATAGAACCTAAAAATAGACTTTTTTTTTGTAAGTAGCTTTTTTTCTATGAGCTTTTTTTCTTTTTGTAAGTAGTTTTTTTAGCAATTATTAATATTTGTAGTTAGTTTTAAAATTAAGTGTTTTTCATATTTTATTAATTTATATTTTTTGAGACAGGGTCTCCTTCCATCTCCCAGGCTGTAGTTCAGTCACATGATCATAGCTCACTGTAACCTTGACCTCCTTGGCTTAAGAGACGTTCCCACCTCAGCCTCTTAAGTAGCTAGGACTATGGGTGTACAGCACCCTGGCAGGCTAATTTTTTAACACTTTGTAGATACGGATCTTACTATATTGCAAGGGCTAGTCTCAAACTCCTGGGCTCGAGTAATCCTCCTGCCTCAGTGTCTGAAAGTGTTGGGATTACAAACTTGAGTCACCATACCTGGAAAAATGATATTTTTCTAATTGTACAAGTGCTATACGTTTATCACAGAAATATTTAAATATATATATATATATATATATAAAATAATATCAGAATATCTACTACAACAGCTCATATGATACTTAATTTTAGGTATTTTTCTCCATATATATTTAGAATTTCACTAGTGTGTTCCTTTAAAATACATTTCAGTGTGCATTTTTTTGTTATAATTTATGGTAAAGAGATTAACACATATGTTTTCTATTAAAATCTATGTTTTTAGTACTATGTTAGGGTTCTCTGGAAGAACAAAATGAATAGATAATATATGTATATATCCTATTTGTTTATGGATTCTTTTGTTTCTTCTATAACTCTAATTATTTAGTAAATGTGTATGTGTGTGTGTGTATATATATATATATGTATATAAACACACACGTATACACACAAATACATATATTTCAGGTTAGAAATTACAAAAAGGGCATATGAATGCATACATATATAACTTATACATACATATATATGTATATGTGTACCCTTTTTCATAATTTTTAACCTGAAATATTGTGTCTGCTGTGGAGTTGTGGACCTAATTCTAAAAATGAGACAAACAAGTCAAGACCATGGTTTATACCCATTAAAATGTTTGAAGAAATATTACAAAGGGACCAAGTAACAGCAACTGGCTGTAATGAATTCAGGATTTGAGCCAAATGTCCAGCTCATTTAATCTGACTTTAAATATATATACTGAAAACCAGCTGGGCACGGTGGTTCACACCTGTAATCTCAGCACTTTTTAGGGAGCCAAGGCAAGAACATTGCTTGAGCCCAGGAGTGTAAGACCAGGCTGGGCAACATAGCAATACCTAGCTCTACAAAATGAAAAATTAGCTAGGCATGGTGGTGCATGCCTGTGGTCCCAGCTACTCAGGAGGCTGAGGTAGGAGGAACACTTGAGCCCAGGAAGTGGAGGTTGCAGTGAGCCATGATTATACTGCTGCCATCCAGCCTGGGTAACAGCAGGACCCTTTCACAAAAAAATAAAGACAAAGATGATTGATAGATTGATTGATAGATAATAGATAGATAGAATTAGATCTAAAACAGACACAATATTTAAGGTTAAAAATTATGGAAAAGCACACATATGTATACACATATGTAATATGACTTAGGGCACACATATAAATAAACATAGCTATAAGTCATATTATATCTATATATGTATCTATATATGTGCCCTTTTACATAATTTTTAACCTGAAATATGTAGAGGAACAAAGCTAATAGATGGTTGCATGTATATATTTTATTTGTTTATGGATATCTTTTCATTATATAATGTAGAGCTATATTTATATAACTGCCTATTTGAAACTTTCAGAAAAAAATAAATTACATTAAACAGTTTTGACAGGCCTTACTTGTATTTTAAAAAAAGAAATTACGAAGTAGATTGAGCTAGAATGAAGTAAAGATTACTGTAAATTCTCTAAAGTATTTATTTGTTTTATTTGTATTAAGGGAGTAACAATTAGCTTAATTTAAAATTTTAATATCTTTCATCTGCAAATCATTTCCTAAGACCTTAACATGCTTTCTAGTTTCTAGTTTATTTTATTTTAAGTTAAAAATCTTATCTGCTATTTGACACTAATATCATTATTCTTATTTTCAATAACCATTTTTTGAAATAATACTATTTATAGTGGTAATGATGGAGGCTAAAATCATGAAATAAGCAAAAATATTTGGAGTGTGTGTACTTATTTTTAATAGAGGTGAAATAATCAATGTTAAGAAGTGTGAAGAAGGTAAATTATATTCCCTCTAAAAGAAATTGCTTATTAGGAAAAAAGTGCTATTTGTTTTCAAAGGTAATCCAAGTACAGAGAGAAGAAAATGTGATTATTCATAAACACGTTTGAATTAAATTTTTTTTCTTCTATGCTTTCTGGTGATGATATGGAATTCTAGTTTAAATGAGAAGTTTGCATTCAGTTTGTAGACATTATGTGACTCTTCTATATTAATACCCTGTTCAGTTAGGAAAATTACAGAAGAATCCACAATTAAAACAATAACAACAAAAAGTGGTCCACACAGTGGAACTGATTGAAAGCTACAAAAGAGGTCATAATGTTAGAATAAATTGGGAAATATAAATAATACTTTCCAAAGAAATATGTAAAGGAGGCTGATTAGAAGTCTTCGGAGATGTAAAAGAGAACCAAGAGATTGCTTTGGCATGGACATCAAAGGGATATAAAAAAATGAAAAAGACAAGCTAGTATAAAATATGACTAAAAGGAGAAAATAGGATATTTGAATTCTAATAAACAATGTTTTTGTTTTGTTCTTTAGGCAAGCTCTTACTCTGTCACCCAGGCTGGAGCACAGTGGTACAATCACAGCTCACTGCAGCCTTGACCTCCTGGGCTCAGGTGATTCTCCCACCTCAGCATGTTCCACCCTGCATGACCAGCTGGTGTGTGTGTGTGTGTGTGTTTGTGTGTGTGTGTGTGTGTGTGTGTGTCTATAGAGACAGAGTTTTTCCGGGTTGCCCAGGCTAGTCTCAAACTCCTGGGCTCAAGCCATTCACATGCCTCAGCCTCCTACAGTGCTAGGATTATAGGCATGAGACACTGTGCCCAGCCTAAATAATGTTTTAACAAAAGGTGTACTACCATTTACTGAATTAAATATTAATCAAGTAATAAAAGATACATTACATAGGACCAAAAGAAAATTATAATAAGAAAATACAAGAAGTAAGAGACCCAGTTCTCACTCGAAAGTATAGAAAGACTGTAACAGATAATAAGTACATAGAAAGTAATAATAAAAACAAAATCCTGATGGGCTGGGTACTGTGGCTTGTGTCAGTAATCCCAGGATTTTGGGAGGGTGAGGAGGGTAGACGTCTAGAGCCCAGAAGTTCAAGAGTAGCCTGGGCGACATGGGGAAACACCATCTCTACAGAAATAAATAATAAGCCAGGAGTGGTGGCATGTGTCTGTGGTTCCATCTATTCAGGAGGCTGAGATGGGAAGATCGCCTGAACCTAGGGATGTTGAGGCTGCAGTTAGCCATGATTGCGCCACTACACTCCTGCCTGGGTGACAAAGTGAAACTTTGTCTCAAAACAACAACAACAGCAAAAGGAGTGGTAATTCCAGTCTTAATTCAAACCCGAAAAGAATATTACATTAGTCAGAAAAAAGCAAATGACAAAATAGCAATTCTTGACATTCAATTCATATGCAAAATATTTCACAGAATATTTTTACAAATCATTTTCAAAGAAACTGTCACATTGTACTGTATAATTTTCTACATCATACATAATATATGTGAGCTTTGACTTGTCACTTGGATGCACATATGCAATGATTAGAGTTAACAAAAGACCATTGTTTTTTCCAGAGGAAAAGGAAAACTTAATTTTCTAAAAGCAGTCTGCAGACTGCGGGGACACTACCTCACCAACTTCAGGGCAGAAGAAAAGTGCACTTCGATGGGGGGAATTGGAGAGTGAGAGATTATAAAGTTAAAAATCTCAGGTCAGAAGAGGGCTGAACAGAATGAGGTATAGAATCTTGGCTGAATTATTATTAAGCTGCAAATCATCATTCTCTCTCAATGTGCTAATTCCAGGTGGTTGGTGGGATGGTGCCAGCTTGCCTTTTGGTGGCCAGTTGGGGAATTTCTGGCTGTAGTTGTTTTTGACATTGTTTTCAAGGACTGCTCTTTGACTTGGTTGCAGAAAAACAGGTTTTGCAGTACTCTCCAAGGACACACAGAGCATGACTCTTCCCTCACCCTACCATGGCCTCTTGGTTCTCAGAGACAGTTCATCTTTTCATCTTGTCTGTCAACAGGGGGCATGATTTGACATTAACAAGGCCTTATGAATGCATCCCTAGTGTCATTCCAAAAGGACTTTGGAATGGGTAATGACAAATGAAGTGACATGATAGAAAACTGTACAATCTTAAGTGGGTTTAACAGGACTATAAGAGCCCACCTGAGTAGTCAGCACCGGTTATGTATGTTGGGAGTTGATTCTCTGTCAACTTTTCTTAAATCTGAAATCACGTGAGTGCTGGTTATAACATCATCATTAGTACTGCTTCAACTTTCGTAGCATTTTGGCTTCCTCAGAACTCAAGGTTGGAAGAGGTGATTTCATGAACTGTCATGAGATGGTAAACTAGACTTCTTCAAACTTAAACTTTTTTTTCTGATTTTATTTCAATCATTTCATGTGCCATATACAGTTAAAAATGGTTAAAGTATACATGCTTAGATAATAAGCTATTACCCCACCTGTTTGACTAATTAGCCAGTGATTACTTCCATCAGACAAGGGTTCTCCGGCATACCATTAAAATGCATAAAGACAACAGAAGAAATTCTCAATTATTCTGTAAAACTCAATATAGATCTTCGCTTGCCATAGATTATTTGTAAGAAAAATCACAAACTTATACTCTTTCTGGCACATAGGTGGTGGTATGCTATTCTACCTCCTCATTATGACAATTTGAGTATCTTTAAACAACTATGCATTGCAGCCAATCACTCCTTCATATGTGTATCAGCAGGGCTGCTATGAGGTTACATAAAGGACATGGTAGAATTAGAGCTGGTTGTTACATTTAAGCAACTTGCTTTCAGTGGAATTACCACATTTCTTTGAAGGATCTGTGTTTCATCGGCTTAAAGTAGTTTTGACAAATATTTAACTCCAAAACTTATTAATCCACTAGAGGAGAGTGTTCCTACTTATTTTGAGCTAGTCTTTTCCAAATGCATCTACAGAAAATGAGAAAGGAAGATTTAAGTATATATAGCAAGTATGTGAATAAAATTCAAATACTGCTGACCATGAAAAGATAAACTGGCTTTCAGAGATTATTTTAATATCTGTTCTATTAATCAGTACTTTAAAAACACAGGAAATTAGTAAGTTTTTTGTTGTTGTTGTTTCAACATTTCAATTGTCTTTATTTAGAATTCTGGAATTGGGCATTTCACTTAATTAAATAGAGTAAGTGTTTAAATGAGCTGAGGAAAGAAGTTGGATTTATAGACAGACGAGGGCTGAAGACAGCAGAAGCAAAGAACAAAGAGTGTATTAGTCTTTTCAAAGCCTTTTTTCCATAAGACAGAGGTAGGAAGACAAAACGATAATATAATGACTGATAGTTCATATCAGGTTACTTCAGGCTTCTTTTGTGTAGGGATTAAAGCAGAGGGAACTTAATTACAAGGCTCACTGAAGATTTAAACTGGCCTGTTTGGGAAATTGGCTGTTATTTCTCCTGTTTCCTTGGAAGATCAGGTAATAGTTGACTTATTTGGATTTGGTGATGTGGAACTTTAGAATGGGTGACTCCATTTTGATTTTAAGACTAGTATGTTGGGTCCTAGACTTTTAAAAGTCCTTTTCATGAGGGACTTTTGAGATATAATTGTATAATTTACCCTTTTAACACTTTAACAGGCAACATGCCAGATTATCATTAAGAGAGGGTGAAATTGGGGTGGGGCACGGTGGCTCATGCCTGTAATCCCAGTTCTTTGGGAGGCTAAGGCAGGCAGATCATGAGGTTAGGAGTTTGAGACTAGCCTGACCAACATGATGAAACCCTGTCTCTACTAAAAATACAAAATTTAGCCTGACATGGTGGTGTGTGCCTGTAATTCTAGCTACTCAGGAAGCTGAAGCAGGAGAATCGCTTGAACCCAGGAGGCAGAGGTTGTAGTCAGCCAAGATCACGCCATTGCACTCTAGCCTAGGCAGCAGAGTGAGACTCCATCTCAAAAAAATAATAAAATAAAATAAATTAAGAGAGAAAGTGAAATTGTTTAATTCACTCTATGTTCAATTTGAGTGTGTGTGCTTTTGAGTCACATTTTGGAACAATGCTTGTTGCAAATAAAAAATAATGTAACTAATTGCATCATGCAGTGTAATGAAATGCAAAAAATATATACATTTCTTCCACAATCCTTCATGGCATGTGGTTATGCAATAATGGTGTATGATTATTACATATAAAAAAGTGAAAGCACACTTCAAAATCAATAATTTTTTAAAAGCTCTAAGATCTTAAAAAGGTTATATTCTAAGACCTTTTCCTGGGCAATGTTTCCTGTGGCATAAAACATGTATATGAATAATTTTCTGAAGAGAAATTAAAGTCAAAGGAGGGAAAGAATAATTCTATTTAATTTATATACATGTACGTATATACAATATGTAATAAATATACCTTATACTCACATACTCATGTAAGCAAATACACATACATATAATATGAAGAAAAAATTATGTGCAATTTTAGAGGGCATTTTATCTTAAGAGTAAAAGAATAGAAGGAATTTCTGACAAAATAAAAGGCAACATTAAAAAAATTACATGTTTACTTTTACATTGTAATAATAATACTGATGGCTAAATTACTCTATTCATTGAAACAGAATGAAAAAAGTCATTACTGTTTTTCACTTAGCACTTTTAAATGTTCACACACAACACATCCACACACACAGGGTGGGACAGGGTTTTTTTTATGTCTAAAAAGTGTTTCAGTGTTTACTATCTTTTATTTCATCTGGTTTCTTCCAAAATTGTTTATGCCTACAGCTTGAAAAATTACGGTTTAAGTCAAAATAGTTATTTCTTTGTGCCACACTTTTAGAGCAAAATTGGAAATCACAGTTTGAATCCCCTTCTTTCTCTGATTCTTAAATGCAGAATCACTAGTCATAAATGTCAGTTTTACATTGAAACACATCAACTTAAAAATGCAGTTCGTACAAAATTGCAAGTGTCTTCTTTGTTCTTTCCCACACCTTGAACAATGTTGAGTCAGAGGCATTTTGTTGTTTCTTTTAATACTATTGAACTTTAGTCTTATATGTGTTATCAAATAAGCCTACATTTCAAGTTTGAAATCTTTTTAAAACATGGCTTTTCCTTCCTACTGTTCTTTTAATTTTTCACATTGCACGTCTAATTCTCCAGTCTGCAGGTTTACTCAGGGGGTGGGGAAAATCGCAATTCTCACCCCTGTAGGAGTTTTGCTTTTCTCTGCAAATCTATTCTACCCCTAAGACTCAGCAGTGTGTGTCCCCTGGCAGAGTGATCTTCTCCTAATCTGTGCTACATCACATATTAGCATGTAGTCTCTCTCACTCTCTCTCTCTGTGTCTGTGTGTGCGTCTGTGTAATGTTGTGATATTGTGCCAGCATACAATGGCTCAATAACTTGACACCTGAAGGCAGGTGGAATTTATTGCTTGTAACAGGGAACTAAAAATGGTCTTGATGTGGAGATAAGTTGTTTTTACCCCCTATAGTTAAGGGGGCACCTCCTGAAGATGCTAAGAAAAATGGAGTAGTAAATGGAGTATGAGCTTTTTGTTGTTGCAGTCTTATTACATTGCATAATCTTCTAAGTATGTTATACAACACAAAAAATTTAACTTGTCTTAAGCATTGCATTATATTGAGAATCATAGTTCAACAAAACAGGACTAAATATCTCAACAAGCAGTGAAACCAAGTACTCCAAACATTGGTAAATTAAGAACATCTCTATAAATTATTTTAGAACACTATGCCTGGGACGAATACTTTTCCTAAAATTAATTCTAATGATTGAACTTTAATTAGACATATTGCATGACAGAATTTAATAATAGCTATTGAAGAAATCCATACATTAGGATTTGCAGATTTTGAGAGAGACAAAATATGAGTGCTTTAATGATTAATAAAAATGGAAGAAATAAAAAGAAAACTGATAAAACTACTACCAAATTTCTATATATTCTTTCAACAGGTAATGGGGATATAAAAGAGAATGTAGATGGATTATTTTTCCACTAAAATATTCTTATCTATGTTTCGAGTTAGTTCAAATATACAAAAAAATAGAGAGGGAAATGACAAGCTTCAATAATGAGAAGAACTAAAATGCTTAATTAGTATTTTTAAAAAAAGCATTTCCCCACATATTGCAGTCATTGTGTTAGTGTGGTATACTCATCTGCAGAGTATATGAACATCTGTGAAGTGCTGTAATTGTTTTCAGTAATAGGTTCTTCAGAGCTAACATCTGATGCTCTGCAATTCCAGAACACTTGATGCTTCTATCAAGATGAAGAATTCACATTATAGGCCCATATTCCTGTCTCTCCTGTCCCCACCCTCACTATTATTGGAAACATTTTTAAAATCTAAATGAATAACAAATGTGTCACATAGATTTTTCCTTCTCTAGTCTCCTTAAAAATTATTCCTAATCTCTGGTGGCTTTTGATTCTTTATTTTAATGTTTCAAATGTCTACACAATTAATTAGCAAAGAATTGTTTCAAATCATAGATCTATTTTGATGAATTTATATTGAACACTTAGAAAAATTATGACATCATGTTGATGCATAGTGGCTATATAAATGAATGTCTAATAACAGTGAAGCAATGGAGGGATTGAGGGCCAATTGAGTATTTCACATTACTAGTCTAAGCATTTAATAAAACCAATTCTCATTCATAATGTTGTTGAAAGAGAAAAGGTCTTGAGATGTGATACATTTGCTTTGGAAAGCTTATCATAGTCCTCAAATGTAATTTTGACTCAGTTTTCATTCATTTTCTTAAGCTTCTCTTTCTTCATAATGAGAATAATTACTTATGAATGCAAAAACTGTGCCAGTGTTAGATGTTCAGTTCCCAGCCTCCTTTCATTTTCAGTGCCAGCTGAAGTATCAGAATATGAGAACACAAATGATATGTTTACATAATTTGAACATTATCAACGTATTTTTAAAAAGCATTTTGAAATATGGCTCTATTGTCAGAACTTGTTAATATCTAATGGATAGGAAAAATTGTAATTTTCTAATTTGTTATTAATAATTCATGTCTTAGAAATGTATAAAAAGATAGGTAAATGAATTAGTACTGTTATGACATTGCAAATTTTCTCACTTTAGAACTGTTAACTTACTTTTCTGGCATTTTGATTCTGAGTGAAAACGACTTAAATCATTGCAATGGACATTGTCCACATTTGTTAAAAGTAGAATACCATTGATAGAGGCAGGAGACAGACAAATGCCTCGTCAGATAGGGGAAGGTCCCCAAAGAATCTCCAAACCACCCAGGACATTATGCACAAGGGGCTTGCCTAAACACACCCACGGTGAAAAATTACATTCCTTAACACATGCACAGTAAGGGAAATAAATCAATGTAGAGTGGCTCAGACTAAGGGCCTCCATGTGCACTGGAAAGATGGATGGAGCCACCAGGAATTCACGCCTTATGCATAGAAGGAGCCTGGCCTCTTTAGTGCATGTGTAGAAATCCTGGTACTCCATTGTAAGGGGGAAATCTGCTTGGAGAACCCCTCTCTTTGCATAGAGCTTTTCTTTCACTTAATAAATTCCACCCTTTTCACCCTTCAATGTGTTCATATACCTAATTTTCACTGGTCCTGAGAAAAGAACTTGGATTTAGCTGAACTAAGTAACAAAAATCCTGCATCATTTTGGTGGTCTGTATGGGGACACATCAGAAGAGTGAGTAAAGTGCAGACCCAAAAAAATCTCTTTTCCTTTTGTTTCTGAGATTTTTCATCCTCAGACATTTTCTAGGGCAAGGGGAACTCTCTACTCCTACCGTTGAGGGGTTGGGAATGTTGGTCTCGGTCCAACATGGTCTTTTCTATGGCATTTTCCTTCTTTTTTGAGGGGGAATGTAATAGCATCTATCTTTTCTTTTACAATATTTGGGGTGTTCCACCCCCACCACAATGGCCACGGGCACACATGCAGAATGAGAGGGCTAAACAAAGCTGAGCCCCATGCATCCAAATCTTAGCAGGCAGAAGTATAGCCACAAGTTATCTGAGTGTGGCAGGAGCCTTGAGATTTTTGAGCTCTCCTTACCCCACCCCTTGTTTCCTTTTGACACATGTCTTCTAATAACCTAGTCTGTGTAATCAGTTTGTCTCTTCTCACTTTCAGGCCATCAAACTCCAAATGATCATGCAACCAGAGCCTCAGACAATACCCCTTTTAACTGGGGACCTTCAGATTGGCCTCTGAAAGAGATCTAAGTGCCATTTTTCAAAAAAGCATCTCCTGTCAGAAGGAAGCAGTTAAGACTGGTCATCATCCTTATCCTTATTCTTATTCTAACATTAGTTATATGTACCTCTTTAGGGGTGAATGACAGATTTAGGAGACAGCCAAATGCCTAGGCAGATAGGGTAGGAGTCCCAGAGAACCTCCAACCCAGCTAGGTCACTGTGCACAAGGGGCTTGCCTAAACATGCCCATGGTGAAAATTCCATCCCTTAATACACGTGCAGTAAGGGAAGTAAATCAATGTGGAGTGGCCAGACTAAGGGCCTGCATTCACACTGGAAGGACAAGGTAGAGCTACCAGGAATTCACACCTTATGCAAGGAAGGAGCCTGGCTTCTTAAGCTTATGTGTGCAAGTCTTGCTATTCCTTTGTGAAAAGAAAAACCTGCTTGGAAAAGCCCTCTCTTTGCTTTCCTTTCGCTTAATAAATTCCAGCCTCCTCACCTTTCAACATGTCTATGTGCCAAATTTTTCCTGGTTGTGAGACAAGAACCCAGCATTAGCTGAACTAAGGAGTAAAAATCCTGCATCACCATTAAGAAAGCACTGTAAGCTTCTTTGAAATACATTTTTATGGAAATCAAAACTATAATAATTACTATAATTGTACAAAATTACAGACATACCAATACAAAAAAAATAGCAGTTATGACTATTTGCTTCTCAACTGTAATTTTGTTCCATATTTTACTTTGTTTAATGGAGTAGTTTCTAGGCGAAGACACAAAATATTTATCATATTGAGAAAAATGTGACTTTAACCCAATTGATTTGCCAAAACTATAATGTCATCAGTCTGAGTTTGAATCCATTATTTTATTTTGGTCAATTTAGCTTCAGTCTCAATTTTTGATATGGACTTGCATGTCATGCTCTTCTTGTAGGAGTTAGGGATATTTTAAATTCAAGATGCACCTTCACATTTTACATTTTGATATTAGAACTTCACTTCTATCAATGGCAGATATAAAAATGCTCATTTAAAGAAGGTTTCTTTAGATTTTGTAAAACTAATCTTGAGAATTCTATTCAAAATTGTTAAATATCATTTATGTAATAATGACAACCAAATGATTCTTAGAATTTAGTATTAAAAATGTTATTAATTCTCCTAAAAACAGGCTTCACTTCTTAGACTGTAAAAGCCAATTATTCACTGTATTTTTACTTTTAATTTGTTTAAAGCAATGAATAAATAAAGCTTTATTAAAAGGCAGTAGTTATATTTATTGGCACAAATAAACTCTCACTCTCATTCAATTAGTTGGGACTTGATACTTCATTTGTTGTCAGAGTTCTAGTGCCTGTGTGTGTGCATGTCTTTGGTAAATCATCTAAAATATTTACAGAGGTCCTTAAATTATAGATTAAAAACAAAATAAATTTATATTTGTAAACAGGATCCTGTATATTATTTTTTATTTCTAAATGAGTAAAGGAAAGTTACTAAGTGTAGCAGAAGGTTTTAATTTTTACATGGATGATTAAAGTGAAATAATGGGCAAGATTGTGGAATTTTTTAATACCTCAGGCAGATTACTGAAGAAAGTTGAGAAATCTTTTTTAAAAATTTAGATGAGGTAAGAACACACTGAAATTCCTGCCTATTCACTGCAATTATTTTTGAAAAAAAAAACATGATTTAATAACGATACACTTTGGATAGTGTTTTGCTGAGAATCAAATAGGCACTGCTTTCCAGAGCAATATCACTATTGTGATATGCTAAAGCTTTCCAAGTCTGACCATCTGTACTCCTAGACTGATCCTAAAGAGGTAAACAGCCTCACTGAAAAAAACAGCCAAAGCTTTTGTCTTCTCTATTATTGCCTTGGAGATGAATAAGAACTTTCATCCTTAGTGAACAATGTTTGAAAGAATCTACCTGAAATGATCTAAAACCAACAGTTTTATAATAATGGTGTCTAGAAAGTTTACAGAATACAGTAAATCTGTTTCTCTAACTTTATATATGAAGTTATATATGAAGAAATAACTATGAATCAATTCTTACTTAAAAGTGTGTTAAAATACCACACCTTTAATTAAGAAACAGAATAAAGCCTTTTATTTTTTAAAAATTAACAGAAGATAATTTCTACTTTTTAAACTTAATTTCTGTCAATAAAGTATGATACTGTATTTGTCGCCTTTCTTCAAGCAACACACTATTCCAGTACTACTTTCCAAGCAGCATTGTAAGTATATGCCTTTTACTAAAGTTGTAACTATAGAAGTCATGCATTTCTCAGAATTTTGCCTAACAACTACTGTTAAATTATTTTCATCTTTCATTTAGGCATTTAGATGAGATGGGAACTTTACAAGCACTCATTAGTGGATCTGATTCTTCCTCTAGCTGTCGCCTTCACAGGAGGAAACAGAACTGGCATAGGGCATATATTCAAATTCTAAAACAAATCGTATTCTTTTGAGAGAATAAAAACCTTATCTTCTCTTTTTTCTCAGTTTTAATTCATTTTCTCTTTTGGCTCATGAAGGGGGCACAATTAGGTGAGATGTCATCGGGAAGAGGCCAGGGAGACAAAAGGGAAAGACATTCTCATTAATTGAAATTGTATTTCCTGCTTGTTAATTATCTGGATGTGAGCTACCTGACTTGAGGAAAGTAACATTTTAAAATGTTGCAATGTCTTTGTAGCAGATTATTAACATAAAGTTTAAATTTTAATTGGATTTTTGGTAAGTGACCTTTATTACGCCTGGAAGGGACATGATATACAATAATTAAATAATCCCATTGGATTGAAAGAGATTCCAAATGTCAAGATAGCACTGAAAGTTGGACAGGCTATGATTCTAATTTTCAAAATCAAAATATCAAAACAAATCAGGAGCAGTAAACTAACTGAGACAATGAAATTGAAATTACTGCCCACCAACCCATCATGCGTACATATTTAGAAATATGTAAAAATAAAATCCTGAGCCTTTCATACTTAACATCAGTAATGAATAGGACCTCCTACTACGTCATTGAATTAAGTATGATTTGATGTTCTTGGAGATGAGAAAAGTATTGAGTTAAATATAGGTAATATTATATATATTTTATTATGCAAAAAATATATTATGTCATAATACCACATAGGAGTAGGTTTGATAGAGTCATTGACTTTGGAATTTACTCTGCAAAAATTTGACTACTGAAACGCCACTAAATTTGTGATGGGGAGACACTGAGTGAGAGTATGATATTGTTCAGAAAGTAATATAATGTGTATCTTTCCAACAAGGAAAAAGTATCTCTGTGACAGGACAGTTTGGGGATTTTAATACTGTATTTTCTACTTCCTAAAATATCAGTTGTCTCTGATCATATTGAAGAAGTTAGCCAATCTTGTATTTCATTTCCTCAGGGCATGTCTAAGGCAGAGCAAAAAATAAAAGGAACAATTCAGTCTAGTGTTTGCTTTCTGAATGTTTAATCTCTTGGAAGAACTTAGTAAGTTTAAAAAATAAGTAAAAATAACAAAGAGCCTGTGTGCAGATGTCAAAATAGGTTCCATTCTTGCCACTGACTAAAGTATTTTATCAAAGTGAGACAAGCTGATAAGGAAGACAAATTGTTTTTGCTACCATTACAACTTGCAAGGAGACCCATGTCAGGGCAAAGTATTCATATTTATCATTTGACCTGAGAATTAAAAGCTCAAGGCTATTTAGGAATATGTTTAGCATATTTTTTTAGCAAGAATGGTGTACATGAACAGGGTAAGCCTGTCATTCTGTTGCCAAATATACTCAGTAGAGCCTTCAGTTATATCTCTGCTCCAGAGGGTTTTGGCTCTGAAGACTTTTTCTCTGACTAAAGCGAAGTGATCCATTGATTTCTCCCTTTTACAATGATAAGCACAAATTTACATGCCAAAAACTATTTCTTCCTACTATGATCACTGTCAGCAAATTATTACTCTTACTTTAGCTTACAACTAGACCCAATTTGTAACATATTTTGAGTGGCAGTTCACTTACTCTGAAATAATTTTGTTATATAAGCATTCTATACCTTAATAGAAAAAAGAAAAGTGAGCTCTTTGGTACTGAATTTCCCTGTGTTGTCTAGAAGTCCAGTAATTTGCTACTAGAAGAAATCAATTAGGTGCATAGTATCTACCTGACTTAAATGTGATATGAATATATCCTTGAATATGGTTTTTATCTATTTTAGATTGCATATAATTTTACAATTACAATTTAGACGAAATTCATTCTTTAATTTAAATATGTAGGTTTTGGCAGGAAAGCACTTATTTTGAAAAAGATTCTCCTATAAGGTAGTAATCTGCTTCCAATTACTTTTATCTCCTAGAATTAGTCAATTTTCTCTACCGTCTTTTTCTTGTTATTTTAATTGTAAAAATAACAGTTTCAAAGAAACCTATTGCATTAGTCATTAAAATGTTCGGAAGAAAAGCTTCAGCCATCATGTCATGTTTCACCTAAAGCTCCAGAAGACAAAAACCATAATTCTGTCACCAAAATGCTCTTCAACAGTGTAGTTTCCTAATAATTCATCTTTATAAAAATGTTTTTTAAGACTGATAAGAAATATTTAAAAGAGAAGAAATATGATCTCATCTTCTTTTCTAAGCCAGTACAGAACAGGAAAGTGTTTTTAACTAATGCTATTTCATGCTGAACATGAACAACACAGGGAAGATGATTTTTTCTAGAAAGGAAAGTCAAATGACCAAAAGTTTATTACTACATGGCCCAAGATGCAAATATGAGTAGCAGGCATTTTCCAAATGAAAGTGCCACATAAAGACAGCAGCACAGTCTAATATGAAAATTTTTCAAAGAATCTGATATATAAATACAAATGCTGAAAGAAAATACTTTCTATAATCTTTTGCAATTTGTGATATTTGGAATTAAATGAAGCCATTCCTTTTAACTTTCTATAGGCAAAAAAGATTATGCTGTATTTTTCTTAAAAGATACATGAAAACCTGTAAGAAAACCATCGCTTGTAACCTACATAACTTATAGCCACCGGACAGTCATATTAAGCCTGTTTTGAACACATTGGTGCAGATCATGACTTGGGAACATTTTTCATTATCTAGGCCGATGACACCGCAACAAGTCAATTTAACACTTTGGTCCTGATAAATTTCACTACTTGATCACACTGTGATAAAAATAAGAAGTTTATAGTTGACATTGTTCTGAAAAGAGAAGCTTCTATCATACAGTCATTTGTATCTTACATTTAAATCTCTTCTATTTCCTTCACTTCAACTTTTATGCTTTCTAAACAGAAAGAAGCCAGGTAATGAATATTAAGAAGAGTAATATTTGAAAGAAAGATATCCATGTATTTACTAGCACATGTACATAAAAGGCACTTTTTTTCTAACAGTGTAATTATTTATGAACCTCTCATGCAAATATAATATATCTACTTTTTAAATTTTTGTAACAAATAGATGAACCATTCACTGCTATATATCTTAGGTCTCATGAAATTAGGGCACCTGAAGAATCTGTTCATCCTTCAGTTGCTGTATAACTAGTTTATTCCAAAGTGTCTCAATGCCTTCCCTAGTCACTAAGTTCAAGTGATCTCAAAAGTAATGTGAGGTTTATATTTGTTCCCTTTATCTGTCAGCACAAATTAGGATTTTCCAAAATACTAATTGAGGCCAAAGTTTATAATAATATAATTCATGTATTCAAAATATATTACATATGTATTGCTATCATTACTCTTAATCTTTTAGTAACATTTTAAGTATAGAAAATCATTTTTTCCATTATCTATTAGAAATTTTTGTTTCTTGGAGAAACCTGTGAAGTAAATAGTACTGGGATTTTATAGCTTTTAATGAATGAGGACCTAATGATCATTGAAAGGAAAAATGAGTTACCCACTGTTGGAAAGCTATTCTCCATGTATATCTTGCATTTCTGCCAATCCTTTGACCAAAAATATTAACATATTTTGATTACAGACTATGTTTTCAAGAATATTTGTATGATAAATAGCCTGGGATAATATTTTAGCACATTCTCACTAGAATGAATCATACCTTAAAGACTGACAGTACCAAGTTTTGGTAAAGATATGGAGCAATGGTAACTTTTATTTTAACATTGAAAGCATGCTGAGACTATTTTGCTTTTTGTGGTTCTACAATTCTTAAAATCAGAACATAGGGTTGATTCTCAGCATAATCTGACCACAATGGCAGATATTGCGGGTATCTCTTTAAATATTTCCATAAAGCCTTTCTGGCTTTCATGGTATGCCTTGAATTGATCATTGTTTGAACTGAATCTGTCATTCTGTTTCTTTAAATGCTCCAGGACAGTAGGCAAAATCCAGGCAACTCCAAAATCTTTAATGATATTGCTCCATTAATACTCAAGTGCTAGAGCTATTGCAATGAACAATATTTCAGTTTTCTTCTTTCTGTGACCCAACATCGTGTGTCTTTGGTGCCAAAGTAACATTTCAGCTAGCAGATAGCATAAGTTTTAGGCATTTCATAGTTCTTGACAATTTTGGTGTAAAAGCTTACATGCTAAAGGAGAAATGGTTTTCTCAAGCTGAAATTATGAAGGCTATCTATACGATAGAAGACACAAAGAAACACCCTGAGTGAATGCTCTTTCCCAAGTTATAGACAAGAAGGATTGAAATAGGGTCCCTCCATTGTCCTATCTGTTAATGAGTATTTAAACAAGGTGCCTAAATGGTTATTTGGGAGTTAATCACTTTTCACTTGGTGGGATAAAAAAAAGGTTGAGGGGTCCTTAAATGTGAAATAAGTAATATCAGCAATGAGGAGATAGAACCTTGTCTGTGCCAAAATCATAACTTTGTTTAGTTAAGTTTAGGCAGACAATATGACGCACACAATGGACAGCAAATGCAAAATATTGCTTTGTGCAGCAAGGCTAGTCTCTCATTCCATACACTTTTAAACTTATCATTCTCTTAATCCCAACATCAGCCACTTTAAGAAGAAAGATGATTAAAAGTGAGGCCAAGGTCTCCTTGTGTCGAAGTAGTAGTGGAGGGCACACATTCCTGGATTTCAACTTCTACGGCTTTGCTCAGTCAATTGTATTCATTTGATTTACCTCGTTAGCTCCATTGGGCATCAAGATAACTGGTTTCAACAAAGTGAGTTTGGGTAGGGTTCACAGTAAGGAAGAGAACTAACACATCTCTGAGGGTTATGTTCTTTTTGCTTCCTCAGTGTTCTCTTTCTGTTACTTCTAGATCTGAGTGTGTAGTAGAAATTATATAGGTTAATATGCTTGTTCTTCGTTATCCTATCAGTGTCAAAGACAATTATCTCTACCAGGGAAGAGCTGCAGGTATAGAAGAGCAAGTAAGACAAACTCCTGCCATTTGCTACCAGCAAGTGAGTCAGGATCTAATGCAAATACTTCATCTCTGTAATTAACACAGTTTTTACTGTATGAATGGCTTTCTTTTGATTAAAAGTTAGAAACCTCAGTTGTATCTCTGATTGTAGTATTATCACAGCTCTCTCAGAAAGGATGCCTAAATAACTTTGAAAAATTTCAGGAACCTGAATGCCAAGTAGGTTCTGAGGGATATGTAGGTTGATTCACAGCACTCTATACCTTTAGCAGTGGTGTAAGTACTGCTGCCACTTCAGTGCCAAAAGCCAAAAAGGAGATCCAACTCTGATTATACTATTTGGGTATTGAAATCAGTCCAAGTCTGTATTTCAGTTTTGCCAGCCAGAGCCTCTCCTAGCAGTGGCCTCTCCCTGGTAAAGCAATTTTTAGTTGTTCTGGACTTGTAATCTCACGGACATGACTACTCTTTTTCAAAAAACAATTTGCTACTGAGGGCTTATTGAAATGGGATACCTAATCTATAGAGACCCCATGATTCTCTGGACTGATATTTTCATATTGGGAATCTCCTGCCTGATATTTCATATTGTGCTCAATAATTAAAATAGGGAAGATTCCTAAAGCCTTGCTATATGTGTCAGCTATCAATATATTGCCTCTCAACTTTAAATTTATCCTTAATATACCTTGGGAAATAATAAACTGAACTCCTTGAACCATCTCTTCTTTACAAAGTATATTATGTTTTCTGGATAAATGGTACTGGAGAAACTGTTTACAACTTTCTGCACACCCACACCAATAGTTCCTGTTCAGATGAATGAATGTGAGGACATACGGTGGAGCTTTCCCCAAGCCACAGGTCCAGAATACATGGTCCTTTGGCAGCCTTGCAGTCTTGTCTTAACCTAGCAACAACCTTCCTATGACTTTCTAAAGATAGAATGCAGTATCATGAGAGTCTCTGCACACACCAGCACCACCATTCTCTCAGCAGACTGTGTTCTAGAGGCTCACCACCATGCCCTCACTGTTGCTACTAAGCATCCACCCTTCACAACACACTCCTGAATGCTTATATGTAGTTTGATTACATCTCAGAGAGTTTCCACTTAATTGTAAATCCTTCTGAAGACTTGTGAATTCACTGATTTTTTTTTCTCTGTAGATCATCAGGCACTCACCTGCACCCTTAAACCTCACTTTTCTGCATAACCACACCACTAGTTCCTGGTTACCTGAACATCTTGCATGTATTAAGGAAAGGTGAATTCATGAAGCCATCACTGTGGCTATGCCAACAGACATAAAAACCATGCCATTTTTGTGAAGTACCTTTTTGTCAAATATTAAAAATGTAGCTTTTATGGGTGAAGGATAGTTATAAGAAAGTCATAACTATAGACGCTAATGTGATTTGAGGCAAAGCAAAGTCATGAGATGATAACTTAAAGCAAAATAAATATGAAGGTTCTAGAGCTGGATAATTTAAGAAAAATCATTGAGGAGAAAGGCTATCTGCCTGAACAGGTTTTCAGTGCAGAAGAAATCCCCCTAATTTGGAAAAAAAAAGCCATAAAGAACATTTATTAGTGAGGAAGAGAAACAAGTAGCAGAATTTAAGGAAAGAAGTGATCAGCCAACTTTACTCTTTGTTCAAATGCAGTCATCTTTATGGTAAGGGCTATAATGGCGCTAATCTACAAAGCTGCTACTGCCTTCAAATTGAAAAGACAAACATACGCTTCCAGTTCTGGGGTTGTACCAGAAGAAAGCCTGTATACTGAGAAGGCATTTTCTGGATTGGTTCCATTGATGTACCTGAAGTCAGGAAGTACTTTGCCAGTAGAGGACTGTCTTTTACAGTTCTTTTCATATTGGGAAATGACTCTGACCAACAATGGACTCTACTTTCTGTGTATAAAATAGGCATTAATTTGCCTCTTGACTACTGAGAACACAATGACTTCAATCTTGGACAGATCATACATGACCTTCAAGGATTTAAAGAAATATTACCTCAGTTTTGCAAGGCATTCAGTTCAACTTCAACTCACTGGCTGGAGTGGTTATGGATGGCAGAAGTGCCCTCAACTTCCTCTTTGCAGGCCAAGGTGGAATGTGTGCAATATTGCTGTACCTGGATTAATGCCTCAGGACAAATGGAAATGTCAGTAAATAACTTGGTTTTTATATGGTAGATATTGATGGTTTAGCCAATTTTCTCATCGAGGACCTGGAGGGCATGACTGAAGTCAATACTGCACATTAACCTCATCATTTTGCTTGGAGTCCTGTTGATAACAACCTTATTCAATGCTGTACAAGAAAAAAATGATCAGATTAGGTTTCAGCTCCTGTTGGACAGATTAATTAGAGGAGTTGAGTGAAGTGGTCATGAACAAATTCATCTGAAGCCAAGTAGGCATAAAAATATAGAGTTGTATCGGCCAGGCGTGGTGGCTCACGCCTGTAATCCAAGCACTTCAGAGGCCAAAGCAAGCAGATCACCTGAGGTCTGGAGTTCAAGACCAGCCTGACCAACATGGTGAAACCCCATCTTATTAAAAAATAAAAAAATAATTTAAAAAATATACAATTGTTACTTTTGGAAGAAAATCCTGAATGAGTCCCTTACGTTTCTTCTGTTCTGCTAAGGAAATTCTTTCTGTAGAATTTTCTCAAAGATGTCTCTATAGCAGATAATTTGGTAGTATACTGGATACTGTCTCCCTTTCAAACAGAGGCTAAATTACTTTCCTGATAAAGCCAGTAAAGATGTCTCTCTGATAGGCATTGATTGGCAGGCTTACCACCAGCTCATCTATTACAATTGGGGTTACTTAAGCTTTGGGATACAGAGCTGTGATGTAAACTTATTGGGTGTTCAGCCTTCACCTGGGCCACTCTGCTTTGCCTTCATGGGACTTGGGATCAAGTGAAAAACGACAAAAACATGCAGTGCATGCTACCTGCTGTTTGTGAGTAAAAGTCATTCTTAGAGCAAAGAATTTTCTATTTTCTTCCAGTATCCATTAACCTATGTAACCACATTGTTAGCTTGCAGGTAATGTGAAACCTCAGACCTGTCACTGGTCTTGCTACCCATATTTACTCCTCTGATATGCAAAGGAAGTAAGAGTAGGACCTAGATGTCATATTTCTCAGTAATATGAGTTTTAAATACAATCATGATATTTATTATTACTTCTAACCTATTCACTGGGAATATACACTCTAAATATATATTGACATAATTAAAAAGTATTTCACGTGTCCTTATTTCTAGTATTTAAGAATACATTTCTTGCAATAAACAGCAACATCCAGAAGATTATTGAAATAATGTTTTCCTATAAGAAGAGTTCACCACAGTCATGTTGATTTTAAACTTGGGAAGCTTACATTTTTATTTCAAATTGAAACTGAGAGAGTAATCAGCAACAACAGGGCTGCAGGGGAAAACAGCATGCTGAAGTAAAAGTAGTTTTGGTTCTTTGACTTATAGAGATTTACTTTGTTACAAGATTTATGTACAACCTAAAGCAATGCACATTAAAAAAATACATTCTGGGTGATTAATCTGCAGTCTTTGGAAGAAAATAATACAAACTTGAAATTTTTTGATAAAAACTTTAAAATAGTATGTTTTGGGTATTATATGTCAGAACTCTTAGATTATTCAAGGTATAAAAATTCTCATAAAAGCTACAATAGAAAAGTTAATTTTTATAATTTATAATACTATATATAATAAATGAATTTGAACATTTGATTTTATGACATAAGATTATGTTATTACATATTTATAACCACCATGTAAACATAATTGATTTCTACAAATAGATCATTCTTCAAGTATGTTTATCACAAATCATATAGAACCTTGTTTCTTCAAAAAGTGTAACTTAGTTCTGAGAATAATTAGCTAAGGATCACCTTAATAAAACTAATACATTAAAATATGTTTTATTTATGTTGATGGAAGTACAGCCTGAATCAGCAGGATCTAAATTATAAAATAAATTTAATCAGGCTATTGACTGTGTTTAACATATTATTGAAATAACAAGAAGGAAATTCTGGACTTAAACTTATACTTGACCAATTAACCTAAGAGACATCTACAGAATATTCCATCTGGCAACCACAGAATTTACATTCTTCTCTGGACATGGGACATACTCTAAGATGGATGATCTGCTCATATATAAAGCAAATCTCAATAAATCAAAAAAATTGAAATTATACTAAGCATACTTTCATATAACAGGCAATAACATTAAAAATGAATACTAATAAGATCTCTCAAAACTAACAAGGACATGTAAATTGAACAACTTACTCCTGAGCAACTCTTCCTTGAGTGAGAAAAAAATTAAGGCAACGATAAAAAAATTATTTTTAATTAATGAAACTAGAGATACAACATACCAAAATCTTTTGAGATACAGCTAAAACAGTGTTAAGAGAAAAGTTTATGGCACTAATTGCCTGTCTCAAGAAGTTAGAAACATCTCAAATTAATAATCTAACATCAAACCTACAGAAACTAGAAAAAATAAAGAAACCGACCCCAAATCTGGAAAAATAAGACAAATAACTAAATAAGAGAAAAACTGAATGAAAATGAATATCTAAAAATACAAAAAAGTAATGAAACCAAGAGTTTGTTCTTCAAAAGAATAAGCAAGATTGATAGACTGCTAACAATATTAACAAGAAAAAAAAAAAGAGAGAAGAGACAAATATGGTCAATCAGAACTGATAAAAATGACATTACAACCAATCCCTCAGAAATAAAAAAATATTCTCAGAAACTATTAAGAACACAAATTAGACAATCTAGAAAAGAATCTCCATTTTGAATAATATCACAGGTGATTTTTATGCATAATAGATTTTGAGAAGCATCAGTCTAGAAAACCCTAAGCTATTTTCAATCTACTTCCTCAAGCAGAATTGTTGAACCCCTAAATATAATTTTGTGTGCCCATTGAGCAATTCCATGGAATTAGAAAATCCTTGGTTTACATTTAATTAGCCTGCCAATGACAAAGTGTTCTGACACACTTCGTGAGGGCAGAAGCTGGAGCAAAGTCCACTGTCATCACAGATTGTGGTAAAAGTGGTTGTAGAATGAATAGTTTCCAAAAGTAACACTATGGTTTTATAATTACTATTCTCATTTATCTTTAGCTAATTTGTGGTATAAATAGTATCAAATCCAACTTGAAGTGAAAGGGTTTTAGATTTTCAAAACAGCCATTCCATTCTAGAATGCAAGAGCTAATGCCCACAAAATATTTTTTCTATTTTTTTACTAACACAGTAAATATTTTCAAAAATAGCCAAAACAAACAAAAAGGAATAAATCACGATTATTGCGTCTTGCATCTTTGACTATTACCACATTTTACCCTAGGTGCTCCAAATATCTTTTTGTTGTAGAACGCAAATTTTAAATTCTAAACAAATATTTTCTTTAAAATTGCATCTTTGGACATATCCTTTTATAACCACAATGTCCTTTCAATGAATAACATAATTAACAATAATTATTTGGCATCATCTAATAATTCATATTATGAGTTCTCCAACTGTCTCAGAATTCATATTGAAGTTTGTTTAAGTTAGAAGACACACAAGATGTATCCATTGCATGTAATTGTTACTTTAAAAAATATTTTTCTTTATGTGAATACTCTTTTTAATTCTTAAACTAATTTTAACAGAATTAGAACTAAACTAATATAATTTTATGAAACCTTATATGCTATAGTTCATGTTAATTTTTTTGTATAGAATATTTCTTTTCTTCAAATGTTAGTAATCAGAGAAATAAAATTATCAGATTTTTAAAAATAGTAATGGAAGAGAGAAACAAAAATCAATTTTCTTTTTTTATAATTGTGCTAAATAAAAATTCTGGCATCTGGCTAATTTATTTCCAACTTCTTCAAAATATTTTAAATATTTACATGCTGTGTTTTATAATAATTTGTATTATAGAAAAAAATACTATTTAACATTAACCTGAATGAAAAACAAACATTAGTAGCTAATTATATTACATATTATTTATTTTATATATTTATAGATTCAGATTATAGTGTGATTTTTTTAAATGTATTAAATATAGGGTCATAGAATGGAAAGGAAATAGTTAATTTCAATATTTAAAGTTTTAGTCTACTAGAAATAGAATTTTAGTATGTGTGATAAATGTCACCCATTATCTATGATAATTATTGATCATAATGATATCTATAGGCTTTTCTTGTGGCATATTCTTATACTTAAATGTAAGTTATAATTTTATAACATGAACAAATAATATTTTAATTGTTTTACATCAATATAAATTGAAAATACATAAAATTAGACAAAGTTAATTTCTATAAACTGCTTACATGGTAATTTTTTACATAACATTAACAGATTTTCTCTCACAATTTGTAGGAAAGATAATATTTGGTTTATACATTAATTAAATTTATCACATTAAAAATGGAAAGAAAATAGGAAAGCATAATTTTTTTTTATGTCAGTCACAATTTATGTTGGTCACATTAGCTAATCTTTATTTAGTTTGAACTGATTGCTTCTATTTCTTTGTTTCTAAGTACTTTAACAAGATTGCTCCTTAAATAGTTTTGTCATTTTTTTTTATCAACCATTTGAATGTAAATTACTTTTTAAAAATTAAGCTTTATATATTTTGACATTTCATGTCATTATTCAAATTGGTTACATATCAAGAGTGAGTTGAAGGTAGGCAGAAATGTCAAGTTTGGATGCAACAGACAAACAAATAAAAGATTTTTAAAAGGAAAAGTTCTTTCATCCTCTAAACACAAGGTTTTGCACACCTGAAATTAAGATCACTTGTTGAATATTTTAATGTCCGAACATGTTTAAGACACTACTCAGCACACTAAGGGCACACTCAGATGGAGTTAATATCTTGGTTTATCTGAGAAGAAACACATTTATCAGTCTGTAACATGTGCATGCTAACATCCATTTCTACAGAAATGAAATAATGAAATTAGCACTGTCAAAAAAGTTTGTAAAATGTATTTTTGTCATCTAAAAACAAAGAGCAAACTTTTTAGAGCATTAAGAAACTCAACCTCAAATTCTCATAAAAAAGCCAAAACATTCTCAATTAAAGTTTTATATATATATATATTTTTTTTTTCTTTCTTTCTTTCTTTCTTTTCTTTTTTTCTTTTTTCTCTTTTTTTAGACGGAGTTTCACTCTTGTCACCCAGGCTGGAGTGCAATGGCGTAATCTCGGCTCATCGCAACCTCCGCCTCCTGGGTTCAGACAATTCTCCTGCCTCAGCCTTCTGAGTAGCTGGGATTACAGGCACGCGCCACCATGCCCAGCTAAATTTTTTGTATTTTTAGTAGAGACGGGGTTTCACCATGTTGATCAGGATGGTCTCGATCTCTTGACCTCGTGATCCACCCGCCTCGGCCTCCCAAAGTGCTGGGATTACAGGCTTGAGCCACCGCACCTGGCCAAAATAATATTTTTAATGACCAGTTCCACATGCATGACTTAATTTAATTCTAAACTACTATCTACCTTACCTTTGATTTTCTGCTTCTACCTATCAATTTAACTAAGATGTGTCTTGTGATTTTACCTTCTGACTAGTTGACCCTGAATCACATTATGAATCTTAAAATGCTAACCTTTCCTAAGACAATCAAAGGGTACCTTGATCAAAACCATTCTAACAGCTTTTATGATTCTGATAATATTTAAATGTATGGACTATCATTTTTTTTGCCTCGAAATGAGTATTAATTAGTAATGTCTCTCCCTCTTCTTTCTCCCACTTCCTTTCTCCTTCTCTCCATTCTTTTTTATTGGGGTTGGTCTTACATTACTGGAGTGCCAAAATGTGTTTCAATTTTCAGTTCCAAAACGATCAATATATTTTGCTCTTTCAAAGATTGTACTTACAAATTTGTAGGTATTCAAATGCATATGCAGGCTAAAGCCAATATAATACTTTTTATTTAAAAATACAACTTTCAAAAAATAAAAAATACATTTTTCAAAAATAATCTTATGTTCTTATGATTGTCTCAGATTAATCCACACTCCTGGTTGATACATATTTTGAGTGTTGATAACTCAATATAGAGTGACAGGTGACAGAGTTACTACCCAGAACCCTGAAGTGGCTATGAAAAGAGTAAAAGTTTGGAGGCTGCCATACATTATTCTTTAGTCTAGGGCTCTGATTCTTGTATTTTCCATGGCAAGGTAGTCATCTTAAGAATATTTTACCTAATGAGTGCACCATTTACTTAGGTGAGCCACTAAGCAAATTATTCTTGCTGAATGATTTCCAGAGCTTGACAAGTTAGGATCCTGTAATACTAAACGTTTAGTTCTCCAAATTTATTGAAAATGTTTTCATTTTTAATTCCTTCTTTCTGGGAGCAAATTAAATTAAAGATATTAGATTATTATTAGAGTGCTGTGTAGGAATGCTGATAGCATAAAATATACAATTCTTAGGAGAGAATTTCAAAGATACAGCAAGTGATTACAGTGGCATTAGTGGCTAGCAAATGAAAATTTAAATGGAACAGCAGGATGTAAGGAAATTGTGGTGAATATAAAAATATTTGACATATGTTTGCAATGTTTTATTTGATTAAAGTGAATGTTTATTTTAAATGTGGTAATTAAAACAATAATAATATTGAATTAATGTACCCAGCTATTTCTAATATTCTAAAAGTATCTTCTATAATTTTCTTCAAGTATTATTTATAGAAGAGCAAATTAAATAACTTTAAAAATATAGCTTCTGTGACATGTTTACCTACATAACAAACCTGCACATGTATTGTAGAACCTAAAATAAAGGTTAAAACAGGTCAAAGAAAATATGGCTTTAATTTTCTGATTGTCGATTATTGAGTGTAGATAGAGATTTACTGTGATTTACAAGACAGTGATGTTTTCGTTGAATAAATGCTTATAATCTAAGAGTCTAGCAACTAATTTCAATATTTGATAAACTGTAGCCCCATATACATTTGATCATAACCTCTGCCTACAGTCACGTACTCAGTAGAATGCTATTGCCTACTTACCTTCACACGTAAGACAAAACACACAGAACGTTAAGACAAAAATAATATATGGTAAATTCTTGTCTTGTCATTAAGGGTTTATTTCACTCGTTCAGCTTTAAGAGAGAAAAGAGTGTGAGTTTATCTTTCCATTACAGGTACTTCTCTTCTCTAACAGTATTAATTCAGCTTCACCTGCTGACTCCTGTAAGTCATGTGTGACAGGAACCAACAATATGAGTAGAGATGAGTTTAATATGGGGCTACAGTTTGTCATGTAAAGGCAAACTATGTCACTTACAATGGGTCCTTTGGCAAATCATTTAACTTTTCTAATTTGCTCATTTCTAAAACAGAATAATTATACAAACCTCTTTAGGTTATTGTGTGATTAGTGATTTGGCGAATGCAAAATATTTTGAAGAAAAACTTGATTGTTCAGTACATTTGATCATAACCTCTGCCTGCACTCACATGCTCAGTAGAAGGCTGTTGCTTACTTATCTTTCAATTCTGCTTAAACACTCCCGTCTCCAAACTTCAAATATGAATGGCATGTTGTTTCATTTCTTTAGAGCCTCGTTACATCGATTGAAGTAATAAGTGTGAGGTGGCCTGGATCAACTGAGAGGCTGGAGGAATTTACATTGGAGAATGTAAGAAAGAAAATGACAGAGAGAGGCAAGAAGGAACTGGACTAGTTGAAGTGATTAGTTGTAGAAATTTGGAATTAGGGTAAATAAGACTTTGGAAGCAGCCACATTGTGTGTGAGATATTGCCAGAGTGGGAGAGATGAGTAAAGGGGGTAATTAAATAAAGGTTACTGAATTGTAAAAATGGCCTATTATTTAGGTATTTTTTCTAATGTCAAAACATGTTTAAATTATATTTTCTAATTTTTGTTAATTACACATTCTTTTAATAAAATATCCACTCAAAGTAAGAGGAAGCTATTCTCACTCTATGAAGATGACATATGCATGTGTGTAACATATACACAAGTATTTCTGCCTAAGAAATTTCCTATTTCAAACACAAATTAGAGAAAATTATACAATTAAAATGCACACCTATACTTCAAGGAACCAGTTTTTTATTTGGTCCTGTAAATCTTAACAACGCTGTAACATTAAGAAATGTACTTCACTCTACCATAAATACTTGATAAAACTATTCTATTTTGCTGAAGAAAAAAGTGCATTTATGCTGCATTTTGCTCTGTAGTGGAGCTAGCAGTTTAGGGACCACTCTGGAATTTTAATGAAGAAAACAGATTAATTTAATAACTGTTTACTTTCTTCCCCACTTAACCAGTTGTCTTGACTATGTGTTTATTCTCTGTGTGGCATAGCAAATATCACCACTGGCTTTAGCATTAATGTGTTCATGCTTAAAAGTTATGTTGGATTATAGCTGAAATGAAAGCATTTTTTGGAATCCAGATTACTTAGTTCTTACTGCTTTCTTTGTCATTGTCACACATTCTTATCTAGCACTCTCTTTCACAGTGAAAAGAGTACAAGCTTAGGTAAGAAATGTTTCTGGATGTTATAGTTCCTATTTCAAAATAAAGGAGTTAAAGAGACACATTGCTTAAGGAAAGAAATTTTCTTCATTTTCTCCTCAATACTCGGTAATGAAAGTATACTTTTCAGAAAATGCAAGTAGTATGGAATAAAAGAGAACAAATCACATTCTGAAAAACATGGAATTCATAATTGGGCCCATTAGAAGAATTAGTTTTTCACATGTATTTTGACAGTGTTTTTAAACAGATGTAAACAACATAAGTAAACACCATTTCATCATTAAAAAGAGAAATTATTAAGCCTAAAGGCATTTGTATATTACCTAGAGCTTTAAGACTAGAGGGAAAAGTTATACATAATAAAAACAGTTATTTAAAAAAATATAGTAATTTTATGTAGATTGAGTAAACATTAGGCTTGAAACCGGAATTACAGAATTGTAGAACTATCTCAGAATTCTTAGTACATTTTTTATACTATATGCTAACATATCAATTTGCTCTGTGATTGGGTATTGTATAACTTTTTTTTTTTTGAGATGGAGTCTTGCTCTGTCACCCAGGCTGAAGTACAAGTGGCATGACCTCAACTCACTGCAACCCTTTGCCTCCCAGGTTCAAGCAATTCTCCTGCCTCAGCCTCCTGAGTAAGTGGGATTACAGGTGCCCAACACCACTCCCAGCTAATTTTTGTATTTTTAGTAGAGACAAGGTTTTATCATATTTTCCAGGTGAATCTCAAACTCCTGACCTCAGGCGATCCATCTGCCTTGGCTTCCTTAAGTGCTGGGATTACAGGCCTTAGCCACCACACCTGGCCTATATAATATTTATTTATGTGAGTCTCTGCAGGTCTAACTACTAATATTGCCAGAGAATAGGCACAGACAACACTGGCAGTGAATAATAGAAATATGTGCAGAATTCTCTCACTAGTTATTTTATGGTCAGTATATGCAATCTAGCTGCTGTACACACACACACACACACACACACACACACACACACTTACTAACCCATTGCTTAATTTGTTGTTTCTATTATGTTCTATTACTGGCATGACTATCTGCAGCACTTAAATTAAGTACAGACATTTTATCACTGCAACTGAGAAGTAAGAAAATGGAAGCAATAACAATGAAATATAGTTCAATTATAAAAATTTAGTAGATTGTAAAATATATGTACCCCCAAAAAACCACTGAGGAGAATTTGAAAATGATAACTGAAGGTTTTACATGTTATCTGGCAAGCCACAATAAATATTATAATAATATAAAATTTAAATTTTGCATTAAATTAGCCAAACAATGTATTACAAATCATACAATATAATACTTTATAATTATTATAAACCAAATTATCAAACATATTTTTAAATAAACAAAACTAGAGATTTATTATAAACCAAATTATCAAAAATGTTTTTTAAACAAAGCTAGAGATGACTGACTTAGATTAAACACATCTGAGCTTTTTCAGACCAGTCGAGATTGTAACCTTATTCAGCACAGTCCATCACAGTAGTTTTTCAAAAGTAGAAGAAAACTACAGTTGGGCTAGATTTCAAACACGGCTATAACTTTTTTCAATTTGTATCCCCCTTGCCTTGTGAACTGACTTCTGACACTGAATCTAGTCCTAGCCTTGTGATTGTGTTTCAATAATGCCATGTCAGCTATTAGGATGGACATAGAGGCTTGAATTGTGCTTGCAGGGCTTATCCTCCCTTGCAGCTCTGGGTCTTCTGACTCTGCTGCTCTGAGAAGCCCAGGTTAGCTTATCAGATGACAGGAGATGCATGACCTAGTCACCCCATCAACCTGGCTGACAGTCTGCAAATCGTCCCTGTGAGGGAGGCCATGCTGGAATACCCAACAACCAGCCCATCTACTTGCTAACCTGAATGGAAGAACAAGCTGTAGAGAGATGAGCTGAGTTGGTCCAATTCAAAATAATTGCCCAGATAAACCATTAAAATATTGATGTAATGAAACGGTGGCTGCTTTACATCACCTTGTTTGGGAGTAGTTTGTTAAACAGTAAAAGACATAAACATATACAATGTATAAACTACATATATTTGTTATGGATTGTTTGCATTATGCAACATACATAAAATAAAAGGTTATACAGCAGCTTTAACAATGGTAGAGATAGATTTATATTTAAGAAATTGGGCTATAATCCCAGCACTTTGGGAGGCTGAGGCTGGCGAATAATGAAGTCAGGAGTTTGAGACCAGCCTGACCAACATGGTGAAAACTCGTATCTACTAAAAATACAAAAAAATAAAAATAAAAAAATAATCAGGCATGGTGACACATGTCTGTAATCCCAGTTACTTGGGAGGCTGAGGCAGGAGAATTGCTTGAACCTGGGAGGTGGAGGTTTCAGTGAGCCAACATCGTGCCACTGCACTCCAGCCTGGGCGACAGAGTGAGACTCCATCTCAAAAAATAAAAAAAAAGAAATTGGTTTATAATAATAAAATTTCAGAATCACTTTCACTTAAAGTATACTTAATGTAATTTCACTTACTTTACATGTATTGACACACTGTATTCCCACATCAACCCAATGGAGCAGTACTATTTTTATTCCTCTTTTTGGCTAGGAGGAAAGAAGGGCCCGATTTGATAAGTAAGGCAGATTATTGATTTCAACCCAGGCAGTCTGTCTCCAGAAGCTGTACTATTACACATTATATTATTGCTTCTTGTGATAAATATTCATAATAGATTGTAAGGTAAATAAAACGGGAATCAAGATTATATAAATTACAATCCAACTTTTTGGGGTTTTAAAAAATTAATATTTTGTACAAAGACAAGAAGAAAAAGATGAAGAAATGGCATATCTATTCATTCCTTATTGATACTGTATCAAACTACAAAATGGTTTAAAACACACATTTATTCATTTGCCGTCCTCTGTCAGGAGTTTCACTAGCCAAAATCAAACTTTTCGTAGGTCGTGTCTCTCTTTTGAGGCTCTAGGGGAGAATATGTTTCCAACTTTTCTGGATTGTTGGCAAAATTCAGTGTTTTGAGGTTGATGAACTGATGTCTTTGTTTTTTTGCTGGCTGTAAACTGAGAGTTGTTCTCAGTTTCTAGATACAGCTGCATTCCATGACCCATGATCTTTTTCTTTATCTTTGAATATAGCAATTATGGGTTGAATCATTCTCATCTTGAATTTCTCTGATGTGTTCATTTTCTATATATTTCTACTTTTAAGGATATAGGTGATTAGATTGGGCTTACCTGGACAAATCATGATTATTTTTGCATATCAAATACCTAAACTTAATCACATCTGCAAATCCCTTTTTGTCATATAAGGCAACACATTCACAGGTTTTAAGGACATAGGCATTTTAGGAGTGCCCTTATTCTGCCTATGACAACTTATAATGATATATAACCCAAAGCAAGCAATTGCTATTTCTGAATAATGAGTTTATGGGTGAGTTTTGTTTCATTTCTTTGGTTTAATAAATTCTTTGATATTTTCTTAAAGATATTATAATACAAATCTGATACAAAAATATTGCTTATATTACTTTAGGTATATTATTCAGATATCCAAATTTCTGCATTCTTTAAATATGAATACTGTGTTGAACTAATAGAACTTGTATCTGAGGCATTCTTATTATTTTATTGCTTCAGTCAAGCTAATGTTATGATGTATCATAAAATTAGAGCTGCTTTCACTTCTACAGTAATTCCAGTTGACATTGTTTTCTACTTATTAAAGGGGTAAAAATTAGGGCTTTCAGCTATTCTAACTTTATTTAATAGCATTATTATTTAATAACTCATGGTATTAAGTTATTTAATAACCTATTATAGTATTATCATTTATACATTTATCATGAAAAAATTTAATAATCCTTCTTGAATTTTTCATTTTCTTCCACAACCAAGTGTTCGATTTATTAGTTAGTTATTCACTCTTTGGTATTATAGATGCTCATCAGAAAACAGGATTAAGTAATGTGCCTATTCATTAAAGTGTGCTTGTTACCCTATTACTTTCTGAAGATCTCATTATCTCATGTTCTCTCTCTGCCTCTCTCACTGTCTACCTCCTCTCTTTCCTCTTTTCAAGCCCCTGTAATTGAAATGATACATTTTTCCTTAATATCTTAGCTCGTTTGAATTTGCATTTTCAACCCCATTTTCTTTTTTTTAAAAGTTTTTGGGCTTTAGGAGACATTTTGTCTAATTGAAATCCCACAGTATTTGCATTGTGTATTCACGGGACAAGAAAACACTCAATGTGAATGGAACAGCACACAGCATTGGGCATGCATATTGCACACATCTCTTATGCTTCATTGTTCCCATTGTTGTATCATAGTTCACTCACAGAACACAAGTTCAGGGATAAATTATTAAGAATTTCAGTATGGTGACAGCAGTGCATTAAGAGAAGGGTGATGTCTTTCTGAGTATTAGCCCTGTGAGATCATATAGTTTGCATACCCATTAAGCGGCCCTGTTTCTTCATTTCCTATCTCACTTGGACTTCCTGTAATAACCTTTCAGATGAATGATTTCAATCCCAAACCTTTAGTCATAGTTTTATTTTAAGAAAAATCTATACCAAGATGGTAATAGCAGTCGTCATCATGATGAAATACTAGTCAGAAGGCACCAAGTACACCACTGATGGTGGGAAATGGGCTGGTGATAATGTACTCAGAACTGAAGCATCACAATTATTTATATCTTTATTTGTGGAGAATAAAATCAGATACAAGTACACAGGAAAACAATGATTTATGCAATACCTGTACCACTTGAACATTGGAGTGATAGTCAATGTAAAGATATTGAAGTTGGCTACATTTTATTTATGACCTAAAGGCCTTGAAGAAAGAAAATGAGAGGTACAGGTCAGTTACCTATCAGTTCAAGGCACATTTTGCAAGCCAGAAATCCTCCCCAGCAGAATTTGAAGAGATTAATGTTGACAGCAGCCAAAAGTCAATTGTGCTGAAAACAAAACGTATGTTCTGATTTTAAGAGCTGCAGAATCACCAAACGTATTAAGTTCACAGCCTCAGCATGTCTTCACTGAAAAAATTAAGCCCTTGATAGAGAGTATTGGGAACCAGAGACCAAGGAAAGGATATTACATAGATCATTTTGAGAACTTTGAAATTCAGATTCTTCTGAGTCCTCTAAACTGGTAGAAATGGTCCGCTACCTCTTGCTGTAAGAGGAAATTTACACTGCCTGGAGATCAAGGATGGCCTTCTCTTAGGTGGCGTTTAGACAAAAAATCAAACTGTTTTACTTCTGCTTTCACATCACAACAAGCATAAACACATATAGACGTTTTTGTCAAGGGAAGGAGCTGTAATCCCTAAGTGTCAAGGAAGTGATTGATGAGATCATGGGTACAGTTTCCCTCATGTCATTCTTGTGATAGTGAATGAGTTCTCACAAGATTTGATGATTTTATAAGTGTTTGCAAGTTCCTCCTTCATTCTTCTCTCTCTTCTGCCACCTTGTGAAGAAGGTGCCTGTTTCCCCTTCTGCCATGATTGTAAGTTTTCTGAGGCCTCCCTAGCCATGCAGAGAATTGTGAGTCAATTAAACTTCTTTCCTTTATACATTACACAATCTCAGGGAAGTTCTTTATAGCAGTGTAAAATTAGACTAATACATACATTAATAATACTTTTCCTCACAGTTTTTTTTCTCTTGCTCCTATTACTTTTAAATCAGTAACTAAGCTAAAGCCTTAGCATGTATCATATAGGTAGTATAGTTTATATTATGTGAAGAAAGGAAACATTTCTTCTAAGAACCGTAGAAGCTGGTCAACATGTAACACAGAAACATGGAGAACATGTATGGGAGTGAGCTTTGATTGCATGTCCCAGAGGAAGAGGAGGAAGACTATACAGCTGGCTAGCAAGGGAGTTTACTAATAAGGTTGTGATTTCCCATGAGTCAGAATTGGTAAATATACCTAGTTCTAATTTACTGCTGACATATATCTAGTACTAGCTTTCTATTGTCATAATTCTGTATAACAAAACAACCACAAAACCCAGTAGCTTAAAAGAGCAATCATTTATTCATCAGCCAGTGAGGCAGCTAGATGTTTTTTCTAGTCCAGGTTGGCTCTATGTGTGTCAAATATATTTTCTCAGGCATATGCTATTAGTAGATAAGTGGTCTGAATGTAGTTGATCTGGGGTCTCCCTGGCTGATTCTTGCAGTCTCATTCTCCAAGAGGTTAATTTATACTCCCTGGGATGATGAGGCAGAGGTTCAAGAGCAAAAATAAAAGTGTGAAAATCCTTTTAGGTTATATGCTAGACACAGGCACACTATCACTTCCACTACATTCTATTGGTCAATAAGTCAAAGAGGCAATTGAAATTCATTGAGTAAAGTAACATACTCTGTGTCTTATTGGGAGGAGCTGCAAAGTCATATTGAAAAGAAGGACGTATAGAAAGGAGTAGATAATTGAGCCATTTTTCAAATAATCAATCTCCCTTGAAGCTTGGAAAAAGATATAATCATTGCTGCCTTTGAGAGAAAATTGAAAAAGTAGTCAGATAGAGAAGTGGGCATGATAAAATGTATTTATTATGTGAGATTGGGAGCCTATCTGTGAATATGTTCCCTGATAGGGTCCAAGTAACATCCATGTATTGAAGCTGTAAGGAATGCACCAGTGGAAGGACTGGGGATGGCAGCATCCTTGAGAAGCTCTTAGGTGTAAGCATGAAAAATTGCCAATACCAGGCATCAAATTGATGACACAAATTATATTATTTCAGAGTAACAGAGACAGTGGCATTTAACCATCTGAGGCAAAGCAGATATAATTTCCATAGTGGACAGCAAGACAATAATAGAAATCAGGAAGGTTTGTCTTGTAAGAAATTCTGTCAGTGGCAACATGTCAATGTGTTTCTTGGTTAAGAAAGATGGCATACAATAATAGTATAATTTGATTTACCTATTCTGCAAAACCAAGAGGTAGTAAAAAGAAGATAATACCACTGCCTAGAAAATAATTATTTCCTGATGCTCTCTCTCCCCTTGTCCCCCACCTCCTGACAGTTCCCAGTGTGTGCTGTTCCCCTCCCTGTCTTCATGTGTTCTCAGTTCAGCTACCACTTATAAGTGAGAATATGTGGTTTTTGCTTTTCTATTCCTGTGTTAATATGCTGAGGATGATGGCTTCCAGCTTCATCCATGTCCCTGCAAAGGACATGATTCTTTTTTATGGCTGCATAGTATTTCATGGTATAAATGTCCACATTTTCTTTAGCTAGTCTATTATTGATGGGCATTTGGGTTGGTTACAAGTGTTTGCTACTGTAAATAGTGCTGCAACAAACATATGTGTTCATGTGTTTTTATAGAAGAATGATTTATAATCCTTTGGGTATATACCCAGTAATGGGATTTCCAAGTCAAATGGTATTTCTGGTTCTAGACCCTTGAGGAATCACCACACTGTCTTCCACAATGGTTGGACTAATTTATACTCCCACTGAGTATAAGTGTTCCTATTTCTCCACAGCCTCGCTCACATCTATTGTTTCCTGACTTTTTAATAATCATTAGTCTGACTGGCATGAGATGGTATCTCATCGTGGTTTTGATTTACATTTCTTTAATGATCAGTGATGATAAGTTTATTTTCATCATGTATACCTATGTAAGAAACGTACATTCTGCATATGTGTCCCAGAACTTAAAGTAAAATAAAATAAATAAATAATAAAAAAGACAAAAAAAAAAAGAAAATAATTATTTCTCACCAAATTCTCATATTTGGCCTATTTCTCAGACACAGATCTTATCATTTATAAGAGTTTTAGTTTCCTAAGGAAAGACCTTGAAATGATAGCATAAGCATATAAAATAAATATTACCCCAACCTTTCTTTAAGAGATACTAAATACATTTACCACTATAATTATATAGTAGACAAAAAATGACTTAAACAGTAATTAAATCTATCTGAGATGTATGCCATAATGATTTTTCACTTGTATGAATGAATTAGTAAGTCCAGGTTAGATAAATAGAGACTTGGCCAAAGTTTTTCATAGTGGGTTCAAGAGGTTAACAAACCTATTTTAGACCTGAAGTCATTTATTCAGTTCTTTGACTGTGTGTTTTAAATAGGATTTACTTTGACCTTTCTGAGGTCTTTCTAGTCAGGATCTCTGACCTGGAGTAATCAAATTTATCACAGAAATTAGATCAACCCTGGAAAATTTCAAGGATACAGTAGTAGTAGTTCCTATTGGATCCCCATTCCATTTCTTTATATAATACCTGAAAAAAATGAGTCATGATGCAAAATGGTGAGCTATGCACATGTGATCAAGTGGTAGGCCTGACATGGTTTCGTTACTCCGTTCTATCCACACAGCCTCTAACAGTTGATGTGCTGCTATTGATAGGAAAACTGTGTACTTTCTAATTTCTGACTTAAAAAAAGACCTTTTGCATGTTCCACTCTTGGTCTGAGATTCTATCAAACCTGGGAAGGTTTGAAGAGCTGCCTGTTTTGGATGGGGCAAAGAGAAAGAGACGAATCTGTAACAGTTTCAAATTTCTATATGTGGAGTGGAGGACAACTACACAAGGTGGCTACAGCGCAGCCCACTAGGGTTCTGGAGCAAAACATACCTTCTGCAGCATAACATTTTTCGTAAATAACAATTTAAAAAGTAGTATTTAGCTTTTTCTAGGCATTAGATGAGGCTAATTACCTAAAATGATGCATCAAGCAACTATGAAACTGATTCTGTTCTTCCTAAGCTGTATTGTCATATACACAAATCTGTAAGTTTAGGTGAGTACAGTGATGACAGCAGTGACCTGCCTGAGTTAGCTGCTGTGGCTATGCCAGATGCCAGCTGCAGTGGGGAAGGTGTGACTGGGGCTGTGTGCCCTGTGAAGCCTGCAGAAGTCCCGCCCCCTACCAAATTAACAGTATGGGAGCTCCACTGTCCCGGGAGGGCACAGCTGCAGCTGTGCAGCCATGGCTCCAGACCTGGGCATCTCTGTGCTCTTAGAGACCCAAGAAACCCCCCTGCCCCAACAGGCTCAGAAGTTCCTACTCTCCACTCCTGGTCTCTCTCCACTCCTGGTGCCTGCTTCCATTTCAGAGGAAAGTTGAGAGAGATCCATTTCAGAGAAAAGGTGAGAGAGAGATCCAAGATGGCTGATCATTAACGGCTCAGGATTGTAGCTCCCAGTGAAAGCTGAGAGAACGAGAGGACGCCACACTTTCAGACGAATTTTTGTCACTCATGGACCAGAAGATTCCCAGTGGAGGAGCCCCACGGGTCGCCAGCGTGACTCTTGTGGCCAGTGCAGCAGTATTGCCAGCACCTCGGTGCGGCAGCTCTTTGTGCAGAGTAAACGGGCTTGGTTCCCCTACTGACCAATGCTTGGAGCTCCAGGAAGTCAGGGCCGCTTGTTACGGACTCAAGAAGGAAGCCAGACCAGAGATTCCCGGGCAGAAGAGCACCATCAGTCTTATCGCTGATGTTTTGGCCGGCACAGTGGGTTGCTCAAATTCTAGCACTGGGAATCAATAAATTAGACGTCCACTCAGAAACCTAATTAGAAAGGCGGTAATTGTAAAGATGACAGATGGATAAATTCATAATAAAGGGAAGAAACCAGCCTAAAAAGGCTGAGAATACCCAAAATCAGAACCCCTCTCCCTCTACAGGGGATTGCAGTTCCTCATCAGCAACAGAACAAGCCCTGATGGAAAAGGACTGTGTCCCATTATCTGAAGTAGGCTTCAGAAGGTGGATGATAAGAAACTTCTGGGAGTTAAAAGAACTTGTTCTAACCCAATGTAAAGAAACTAAGAACTTTGTAAAAAGGTTTGACAAAATGCTAAAAAGAATAGACAATATAGAGAGGAATATAAATGAACTGAGTTGAAAAATACAACACGAGAACTTGGCGAAATAGGCACAAGTTTGAATAGCCGAATTGATCAAGCAGAAGAAAGGATATCAGAGGTCGAAGACCTACTTAATGAAATAAAACAAAA
>CM052650.1:102937199-103031433 GCA_028533165.1 Leontopithecus rosalia
ATTCACCAGGGTTGAAACGAAGGAGAGAATACTAAGGGCAGCCAGAGAAAAAGGTCAGGTTACCCATAAAGGGAAGCCTATTAGACTTACAGCAGATCTCTCAGCAGAAACGCTACAGCCAGAAGAGAGTGGGGGCCAATATTCAACATCCTTAAAGAACAGAAATTTCAGCCCAGAATTTCATATCCTGCCAAATTAAGCTTCACAATTGAAGGAAAAATAAAATCTTTTATGAACAAGCAAGTGCTCAGAGATTTTATTGCCACCAGGCCTGCTTTACAAGAACTTCTGAAAGAAGCATCATACATAGAAAGGAACAACCAGTATTAGCCTTTCTAAAAATATACCAAAAAGCAAAGAACATCAACATAAAAAAGAATTTACATCAACGAATGGATAAAATAGCCAGTTAACATCAAATGGCAGTAACCCTAAATTTAAATCGACTAAGTCCCCCAATCAAGAGATACAGCCAAAACCTAACAGTATACTACCTCCAGACCCATTTTATATCCAAAGATACACAAAGACTCAAAACAAAGGGTTGGAGAAAGATTTACCAACCAAATGGTGAGCAAAAATAAAGAAATAAACAAAAAGCAGGAGTTGCAATTCTCGCATTTTATAAAATAGATTTCAAAGCAGCAAAGATATAGTGGTAAAAGGATCAATGCAACAATAGGAGCTGGCAATCCTGACACCCAGATACATAAGACCCATGGAGAGATTTAGACTCAACGAGACAGAAGATTGATAGGGATATCCAGGATTTGAATTCAGATCCGGAACAAGTAAACTTAATAAATATGTATATCGCTCTCCACTTTAAATACACAAAATATACATTCTCCACTTTCAATACACAAAATATTGATCAGCCATTATTAATGCCCATTTTTAGAATAAAGCAATATTCCTGTTCTCTCTCCCTCTTTTTCTTCCCCTTTCTTCCTCTCCTTCTCTCCTTTTATATCTTTTAAAAAAAAACAATTATGCAAACTTCACCTAAAATTTTTCCTACATTCATCCAATATCCATGCTTTCCCTCCTCAAACATTTCTGTGAGCCAGAAGACCAGAGCTTAAAAAAAAAAAAAAAGAAAAGAAAGTTGAAGCAGAGCTCAGGTGCCATTGTGACTGAGATAGGCGCACAGCACTCACTGTGCGGGATGATGCTGACATGGGAGCCTTTACACCATCTTGGCCCCTTCTGAAACTTTGGGCCCTCAGGAGGTTGGGAAAGTAGGTGACGGGTGGGGGGCATGGCACGGAGTGTTGGCTCAGCATGGGCCTGCAGGTGCCCCTTGACATCTGCAGCCTTGGTGCCATGGATGGCATGTTGATGGCAGCAGAAGGCAGACTGGCTCCTAGGCGGGAAGGAGCAGATCCCTGGTGAAGCACTGCCTTCAATCCAGGACGGGCATGAAGCCTGGGACCCAGGCTGCCCATTCGAGGTGGAGTCTGCAACCCAGAATGAGAACGTATGGTGCTTTTTCCAGCCCATCGTCGCAAATGGAACAATCAGCACACACTTCCTGCCTTCAAAGCCCATAAAACTCTGGACTCAGCCATACTCACAAACTCATGGGGATGACCTGCCTGTGGTAAGGAGCTACCTACCCACTATCTGTCTGCAGTCTCCTCCTGGCTGAGAGCTGGACACTCATTGTGATGACCTACCTACAGAAAGAAGCTAATCACTTTGAGCCTTCTGAGAGCTCTTCTGTCACTCAATGAAGCTCCTCTCCACCTTGTTTAACCTCCATTGTCTGCTTTCCTCTTTCTTCATGGACACGCAGAAAGAACTCGGGACTCCCTGAACAATTAAACTGAAAAAATCTGTAACACAAACTGAAGCATGCCCCTGCTAGACATGTTGGAAGGGACAAGAAAGAGAGAAGAGTTGCAACCCTTCTGGGAGCACAGACCTTGGGGTTTCCCAAGCCCAAACTGTGACATGCCATAACACCTTTTATGGGACTCTGTGTTCCTGACATCTCCAAGTTGTCAGGTGCCATTGCATTTTCCTTGTCCAGACACTAGTGCCCACAGTGGAAGCTGATTGTGATACCTCTGGTCCAGCCACATCCTTGCATGGAGCTAGCACCTCTGCCGGCAACGGGAGCTGACCACCTCATCCCAGTTGGCGTGCCTGGCTATGCGCAGTGGCTGGACTCTGTGCTTTCTGCCTCACACACCCCTCGCCACTCTGCACCTCATTCATCTTTGGCAGACATGGGATCTGGGTTGGTAACGTGAGTGAGGGCAGCCTGCTGGGCTGCAGAGGCAGAATGAATCCAGCAGGCGCAAGCAAAACCCAAGCAGAAGCACTGATGGCCACAGAGGTTTCTGGCTGGTGAAGGAACACCCTAAGGATCCTGTGACAACAGTAACAGTCTTTCATATGATGGACATTATTCCAACCCATGTGATTCAGCCATGGTTGGTATAGGGAACATAAGTAAGTTACATAAAAATAATCCAATATCAGCTACATAAGTTACATAAAAATAATCCAATATCAGCTACATTTCTTCCATCAATACCATTCCCTCAGCTAAGACTGGTTTATAAATTAGCCAATAGAGGAGAAAAATGCTGAGGACTAGCTCATGGAAGAGTCAGTGAACTATATATGTGAGCTGAAAATGGGCTCTAACCACATAAGGTGTAGAATTAAAAGGTAATGTTGAGGGGAAATACTCTACTGGATGGAATTCCAATCAATATACTTGTTTAGCAACTTTTCATGAAGGAAGAAATAGTTTGAGGTAGTGATAGGTATTAAATTTAAGGCAATGACTAGATGGAAAGGTACCTAGTAGGAAAAATATTGAAATATTGGAAACAGATATGAAGAAGAAACTTTTCAATAAATCTCTAGGGACAAACAAAATATTCTGAGTTTGATTTTAAAAAATGGTGCAGGGTGGGTGTGATGGCTCACGTCTGTTATCCCAGCACTTTGGGAGGCCAAGGCGAGATCATTTGAGATCAGGACGATATTGTCTCCTATCAAAGGGAACATTTTTAAGGTAAAGAAAGTGTGACAGTGTGCAGAATGTCATGGAATCCTTTAATTATATCATATTTTCATGTCACTCAGAAGCTTCCAGAATGACAGATATTGGAATATCTCTAAAGTCTTTGCTAGAGTATTCAGCTAAGAGATGACACTTACGAAGTTGGGAATAGTCCTACAGAATGTGGCTTTTCCAAATGTCATAATGTATCATAAAGTTTCTCTTTGCTAAAACATACATTAGGCTGGTGCAAAAGTCATTGCAGTTTTTGCTGTTACTTTCAGTGTCAAAAACTGCAATGATTTTTGCACCAAACTGATGCATCAGGAAGGAGGTTGTGAAATTAGAATAGGACCCTCTCACTATGATCCACTTAAAAAACTTGTGCTTCTTGTTTCTGCAACTTTAAGCTACAAGGGATTTAGGTTTTGATTCTTGGATTGGTTTGCGGAGGGAAGTTCATTCACTTTTAGCAGAGGATACAGGGTTACTCTGAACCTAAAATTGCAATCACTACCTTGTCACATTGACTTCTTCTACCGATAAGCCAATAAACCAGTAAAACTGATAAATCAAAAGGTATAAAATACCACTTGGTGCATTAATATATAGTAATTATAGTGAGTGAATGTATTAAATATTGCTTATGGAAAGCAAGGTAACCAGTGGCTTAGACTTATCAGGGATGAAGGCACATGTGTCACCTCATTGGAAAAATACTGTGACTAAGAGTGAGGGAAATCTTGAGTGGGTGGTAGAGGAAGAAGAGGATAAAAAACAATTCTGTCCTTAGGCCCAGGAAAAGCTGTGGAGTGTGCAATTCTTCTGTTAGCCCTAACATAGATTTTTTTTTCTTTTTTCAAAATTGTGATTATGAAAAATATGAGATTCTACCCCATTGGAATGCTAATAAATAAGCCTGACAGTTTTCTAATGCTGGAATAAGACATGAGAGTTACCTGTTAGAAACAAAAGGCATTTTTTTAAAAAAGTTATTTATTATTAACATTATTATTTTAGAGATGGGTCTCACTCTGTCAGCCAGACTGGAGTGTGGTGGTATGATCACATCTCACTGCAGTCTGGAACGTCTGGGCTCAGATGACAGTTACGGCCTCCCAAAGTGCTGGAATAACAGATGTGAGCCAATATACCCAGCCCAAGATAAAGGGCATTATTCACAGCACAGCAAGCTGCATGAGCTATGCATATGTATTGATTCATCTTGCTTCCCAAGTTCATGGAGGTGTTGCAGAGAGTAAAATTTGGGTGATGCACATGCAATGGGCCCATGTTACAGCTGAGAAACTCCAAAGTTGAAACACTTTGATAGTTTAAAAGGGACCAGTAGGATTTGCAGCCCCACCTTTGCCCTGAAAGAAACACTACCGTGTCATTAAAAGTCCTTTACTGTACAAACCTTACTTGAAAAAGTGTGGGCACAAATGTGCCAAATCCCAAAATATTCAACATGTAACTTTACTATTATTGTCACAGTATAGGAAGTATTTGATTAAGTCAGTGGCAGATAAGAGTATTGACAGTATTTTATTTCTTAACAATGTTGCATCAAGGTTTCATAACCTCTTTTACACTGGTCGTGAACATGTAACTCTCAAAAGAAAAATTATCAGTATTTTTACTAAAGTATCTCATCAGGGAAACCAATTGTTTATTTCTCCTAGGTAGCGTCTAGCAATTTTAACATTTGATAGAGAGTTAGATTCCGTTTATTTTTCAAATTTCTGATATCCTAGTTTTATTGCCTAGGGGCTGGTTGATAGTATTAATTTCTATTTCAACATCAATTGTACTTTCCTTTCTTTCTCTTTTTTTTGCCATTTTTATTGATTATCCTGTCTACTGATTGAAGGTCTTATTATTCCTTCACTATTTTTAAAAGTTGATTTAAAAATATAATTTTATATTCTGTTCTTCCCTAATCTTCTCATTTTTCTTGTGAATTCTCTTGAGACCACCACAATTTTTAGTTGGTATTTCTATTTGGCATGTCAAAATTTGTACATTTATTATTTTTACTCATTTTAGTTATGAGGATAACAGAATCAGAAATCAAAATTCAAAAATTTCATTTTCATACCTACTTGTTGCTCCATAGTCCCATATAATTGGTAGTGCTAAATTATTTGGCTCGTTTTGTTGTATAAGATATGTTCACTTAGAATATTTTTATATGCATTCACAAGTCCATATAAGCTATTTCTTTTACCAATTCTCAATAGAAGTGATGTAATAAGCTAAATTTATTCTGACATTATCCATAAACATTAGCAATAGCATTTTTAGTGTTACGTGTCTGGGCAAAGTTCGTTTTGCTTACTTAAGGCAGTGATATCACTTTGTCAATTGTCTCCATAACTGAAGAGTTGCTCATTTTAACCCTGGCTATATTTAGCAAATGACCGAGTTTATCATCTTAGATAACTGCTCAGCATTAAAAATAGTGTTGAATCTTCTGCCCCTTCTTTTTTATACCAGTAGTGTTCCCACTTTTTTTTTAATAATCTTTCTGAGACCATATTCAAGCTCTCTCTTTCCTTAACTCACTGAAAAAATTGTTGTATCTTTGGGAACTTTGAGAACCCATAGTATCGATATAAAACCGGAAAATTTATTACCAGTAGAGAAAGTAACTGTAAAATCCCAGTAAAATGACAATAAAAAGCATTACTACTAACTTTGCTTCTCAACTTTATACCAGCTAGTAATGTCTCTACAATTAACAGCTTTTTATGGTCTGGGAGTTAGGGTAAAAATTGTGGTTCAGTGAAAGCAGAAAAGTTACAAGATGTTTTTCTCTTAGAGCAAATGTTTGCCGAAATACCACAGGTGGAACATCTCAGGATATGCATTCATAAACAGAGATTCTGGAGAACCTCTGCCTTGAGTAGATCTATGAAGTATGAGTAGTAAGGGTGGCATTCTCTTTGCTCCCCAAGGGTTTGTAAAATAGTAAATCAGATAGGCTGAGGGCTCTCTTACCCTAGAGCTGGGAATGGTCTCACTTTGCAGCTAACATCATAAGTTAAAACACTGCTTAGTTCCTGGACAAAGGAACCAACAACTTTTAAGCGGGTTTAGCTGTAGGGCATACAGAGGAAGATTTAATTCTTACTACTCTTGAGACCAATTTCAGTGAATTACTGAAGCCAAATTCCAAGGAGTAGTTAAACTACTCTGATAATGTACTTAATATGTTCTGGCAGACAGAAAATTAACAACAAAAAAATAACTAGCAGTAAAGTAGAGTTACTGGAAGAAACAGGTGGTAATTTGAACAATGGGGAGAGAGAGAGAAAAGGGAGAGAGACAAATGGAGAGAGAAAGAGCAAAAGATTCATTTTAGGAATGTCAAATAAAAATCAAATCCAAAAGTAGTATGGGAAGACTTTATTTGAAAAGATTATTGCAAGTGGGGGAAAAGTACTATTGTAATAGTGTCTCCCCTGTTTGGCTATTGTAACCAGAAGAAAACTGAATATAAAATATGCAAATAACTCAAGGGATGGAAGAAAAGGATTTTTTTGATTTGTAAAGAGGAGTGATCAAGGTAAAAAAGATGAGCTATGGGCATGTGGGACAAACAAGAGTCATGACTGGACAGTATATCAGAGAATGTTTAACACGGAGGCCAGCTGACTCTCAGGAGAGGCTGGTAAGTGGGGGTCAAATGCTAGTTAAGGCTGAGAGTGAGTGAAAACTCAAGAACCCTTGGGGAGGGAAATAACCAAAGTTTGATCAATAGAAATTTTATTCTGAATGATCAGCTAATTGTTTATGAGGCAAAAAAATGGAAATATGAAGGGTCTATGTCTGTTATTGTCATACGTACACACGGTGGCATCTGTAAGTTTTATCTAGATTAATATGAGGAAGCAAGCTTCCTTGTAGTAACTTGATTCCCAGAACAAGAAAGAAAGGCTTTGTGCAGATAGGGTGCAAGGCAGGGGCGTGGGGGCAGGGAGTGAGTAGTGAGATGTGTGTGGAATTTCTTAACTTTCTCTTTTTATTAGGATTACAGGGCTCGAATAAGATTAAATGTCAGGGAGATGTTTTTATGGCATCATAAAATGTATAAGACTTTTTTTTTTGTATTGCAAACAATCGAGGTTAAAAAAAAATACTCACTGTTGGGTAACTAAGTTCTTAACTGAAAGACCGCATGTTAGAAATAACATAAAACTTAGACTAAAATTTCAGAAAGGTAAAAGTAATAAACAAAGAGGTAAAAGAATTAGAGTACAAACAGTGACAATTAATGTGAAAAAAATTTAAAATAGTCCTGAGGCATCTTCTTAAATGATAACATTAAGGAGATACAGATATATCAGAAGTTATAAATAAAACCTTTTTGGGTATGAAATTTTACATTTTGTTTACCCAAGTTCAAGGCAAGAATGAAAACAAATGTACACAAACAGATACCCCATAAGTAAATACTAATAAAATCCTTAATTTTGGGGACTCAACAAAAAATATTACAAGCTTCTAATTAAATAAAATAATTGATTTATATAAATAGAAATAATGAAACTAATGTTAGGTTTTTTTTTTTAATCTACAGGACTGGGTGCCAGAAGACTATAGAACAACATCTAAATAGTAATACAAATATACCTGAAACTCAGTGTCCATATATGCAACTAAAAATACGTCATTCATCAATCAAAATAACAGATATTGGCAAAGTTCAAGAATCCAGAGATTATGTCACCATGTCCTATATCAGACAAAAGAATTAGTAAAAAGACATCAAAGTAATGCATTAATTAAAATAAATCATTAACCCAGACTAAAACTTGAAATAGGAAGATGAAGAAGAAATGAGTGTGGTGAGTAATCAACCCTTCTGTCATACATTTCTATCTATCTATCTATCTATCTATCTATCTATCTATCTATCTCTATCTAATCTGTCTATCTGTTGAAATCTAAATTAAATCTGATTAATGTAGTGCCTCAGATAGTAATATTTATGTTGAACAGGATCCTTGAAACAAAATAGATATAAAATTTAGTTTGGTGCAAAAGTAATTGTGAATGTTGCCATTACTTTATATACCTTAATAAGAATAATAGAAACTGCCAATCCTCAGAGTCAGACAGGTAGAAGGTAGGGAGTGATATATTTCAAAGGTAACACTAGAGTGGGTGGAGAGTGCAAACGTTTAATACTTACTCTTATACACATCTCTGGAAGGAGGAAAACAGTGAAAAAATAGATTTGTACAAAGGAACCAGCAAATTAACTAGTGGGAAAGAAAATAATGAAAAATAATATGGCTCACATTGGCCAAAGTAAAGAATTTTGAGAGAAAAATTGCATCAAACAAGATGATTAAAGCATGATTAAAAGTTAACCTAATACATATATGTTAAATGCAAGTGGGTCATTGATTATCAGAGATTATCCTACTGAATTAGGGAAAATAAACAGTTACATGTTGCTTGAAATGACACTTAAACCAAGTTCAAAGATGCACAATAGACAACCACATAAAAATAAATATTAAATGGCACCATTAATGTCAGATACGGGTAAATTAATGGTAAAATTGTTAAATAAGATAAATATGGGCACTATATATTGATGAGATGCTCAATTAATAAATGAGATATACTAGATTGATCCACAAACTTATGACACAACCCAAAATATTAATTAAATATATAAAGTCATAACTGTGGAAAATGTAAGGTAAAGAGAAATAAAGCTTGGAAAGCAAAAGTTTAGTGCATATTATTTTAATAAGTAGACTATTTAATATTCCAAATTTACTAATTATATATTCAAGATAAAGTTATTGATGGCACTAATATATAGAAATTTTGTATTCATTATTTAAATGGAGAATATATAGAGAATATTCTTTTTTTTGTTTCCATGGAACATTTTCACACATGGTCTTTGAGAAAAGTTTAGCAAATTCTCTTATAAGTGAACTTCAAAAGAACAAAAATACATAAAAGCATTTTATTTTCAAACTAAGATACAGATTTCTGAATTATCTTAGGAAGTAAAGATGAACCCTGAATTTCAATCTATCTGAAAAGCAATGAAAAAGAGAGAACACTTTGCACCAAAATCTAAGCCTGATAATTTTGAGAAATGGTGTCATTATTGTAAAGAGAATTAGGCGGTGATCCCAATTTTAGCCAGAGCAAACCAACAAAGTCTCTGAAACTTGGTGTGGAGCTACTGAACTGGAAAATGTAATTTTTACCATTATGACTGGCAAAGGCGATTCAGAGAGTAAGGGATGAGAGAAAGAAAGACATCACCTTCTCTGCATTGCACTGTATCTCATAGCAGCTACATTTCCTCATGGCTTCACCTCTTGCTTGTTTGTCCCACCTGTCAGACAGAGTGGCCTCTTCTTTTACTAGAAGAGTGAAATAAATTAATAAAATACCACAGATGGAGTGGCTTAGCAGAATTTTAGCATTATTCTAGTATTGTTTTCTGCTAGAAGTCTATAATCAAGGTATCAGTCTATCTGGTTAAGGTCTATCCTTGCTGTGCAAATGGCCACTTTAGTGCTGTGGCTTCACATGGTCCTTCCTCTGTGTATACAATCATTTTTTAGTATCTTTATGTGTCCAACTTTCATTTTCTTATAAGGACCCTGGTCAGATTTTATTAGGGCTTACCTTAGTGGCCTCATTTTAATTAACCACCCCTTTAAAGGCTCTAAATCCTAACAGTCATATTCTGAGTCACTGGGAAATAGTATCTTAACACGTGAATTTTAGAGGAATACAGTATGGTCTATACCATTCTTTTATTTGCTCTTTAGGGGTGGTAGTAGTGTCTGGCTGTGGTTAAACACCATCATTTTTTCTTAGCATTATTGCTTTTTGATCACCTTTGCTTTTTACTTTTAGAAACATTTTAGAATTATACTTCACTTTATTATTAATCTTGATACTTTAAGAGTAAGAATCTATACAGCATTACATCTCATTTCATCTAAAGTTCATATTTCTGTTGGCCTTAGTATTAGTTCATTTTCATGCTGCTGATAAAAACATAACCAAGATTGGGCAATGTACAAATGAAACAGGTTTAGTTGAACTTAAAGTTCTTCATGACTGGGGAGGCCTCACAATCATGACAGACACAAAGAGGAGCAAGTCACATCTGACGTGGATAGTGGCAGGCAAAGAGAAACTTTTTAAACTTTAAACAGTTTGAAAACTTTTTAAAACTATCTCATCCCATGAGACCCATTCACTATTATAATTACTTTTCTTCACAAAAACAACACAGGAAAAACCTGCCCACATGATTCTATCATCTTGCACCAGGCTTTTGCCACAACACATAGGAATTATGGGAGCTACAAGATGAGATTTGGGTGGAACAAAAAGCCAAACTATTTCATTCTTCCCCAGCTCCTCTTAAATCTCATATCTTCACATTTCCAAATAAATCATGCCTTTCCAACAGTCCTCCAAACTTAATTTATTCCTTAATTTAAGTCCTCCAACTTATTTCAGCATTAACTTAAAAGTTCATAGTCCAAACTCTCATCCAACTCAAGGCAAGTCCCTTTTGCCTATGAGCCTGTAAAATCAGAAGCAACTTAGTTACTTCCTAGATACAATTGTAGTAGCAGCATTGGGTAAATACAGCCATTCCAAATGAGAGAAATTGGCCAAAACAAAGGGACTTCAGGCCCCATTGAAGTCCATAATCCAGCAGGACAGTCAAATCTTAAAGCTCCAAAATGATGTCCTTTGACTCCATATCTCACATCCAGGTCATGTGGATGCAAGAGGTGGGTTCCCATGGCCTTGACCAGTTCCACCCATGTGGGTTTGCAGGGTACAGCCTTCCTCCCAGCTGCTTTCACAAGCAAATGTTGAATGTCTGCAGTCATTCTAGGAAATCAGTGTAAGCTGTCGGTGGATCCACCTTCTAAGTTTTAGAGGACAGTGGCCCTCTTCTCACAGCTACACTAGGTGGTATCCCAGTGTGAACTCTGTGTGGGGGCTCTGACCCCATGTTTCCATTCTACACTGCCTTAGCAGAGGTTCTCCATGAGCATCCTGCCCCTACAGCAAACCTCTGCCTGGACATCCAAGCATTTCCATAAATATTCTGAAATCTAGGTGGAGGTTCCTAGTTCTAATTCTTGACTCCTGTATACCTGCGGGCTCAACCCCACATGTAAGTTGCCAAGGCTTCAGGCTGGCACCCTCTGAAGTTATGGCCTGAGCTCTATGTTGACCCATTTAGCCATGGCTGGAGCCATTGGGATGCAGGGTACCATATCCCTAGGCCACACACAGCACAGGCATTCAGAGCCTGGCCCATAAAACCACTTTTTTTTTCTCCTAAACTTCTGGGCTTGTTGTGGGAGGTGCTGCCATGAAGACCCCTGACATGCCCTGGAGACATTCTTCTCATTGTCTTGGGGATTAACATTTGGCTCATTACTTATGCAAATTTCTGCTTGAATTTCTCCTCAGAAAATGGGATTTTCTTTTCTATCACATTGTCAGGATGAAAATTTTGGAACTTTTATGCTCTGCTTCCTTATAAAACTGAAGGTTTTAACAGCACCCAAGTCACTTCAGGAATGCTTTACTGCTTAGAAATGTCCTCTGACAGATATCCTAAATCATCTCTCAGTTCAAAGTTTCACAGATCTTTAGGGCAGGGGCAAATGCAGTCAGTTTTTTTCTAAAACGTGATAAGAGTCACCTTTGCTCCAGTTTCTACCAATTTCCTCATCTCCATCTGAGACCACCTCACCCTGAATATTATTGTCCATACCACTGTCAGCATTTTGTTAAAGTCATTCAACAAGTCTCTAGGAAGCTCCAAACTTTCCCATATTTTCCTGTCTTCTTCTGAGCCCTCCAAACTGTTGCCTATTACCCAGTTCCAAAGTTGCTTCCACATTTTTGGGTATCTTTTCAGCAACACCCCATTCTAATGGTACTAATTTACTCTATGAGTTCATTTTCACACTGCTGATAAAAATACAACTGAGTCTGGGCAATTTTCAAAAGAAAGAGGTTTATTGCAACATACAGTTCCACATGCCTGAGGAGGCCTCACAATCATGGCAGAAAGTGAAAGGCATGTCTCACGTGGCAGAAGACAAGAGGGGAGAGTTTGCACAAGGAAACTCTCATTTTTAAAACCATCAGATCTCTTGAGAGTCATTCACTATGATGAGGACAGTGCGGAAAAGACCAGTCCCCATAATTCAATCACTTTCCACTGGGTTATTCCCATGACACATGAGAATTGTGGGAGTCATAATTCAAGATGAAATTTGGGTGGGGACACAGCCAAACCATATCAACTACCAACATGATTTTAGTGCTGTCACTACCCTGACCAAACCCTCAGAATAAATGCACAGACGTTGGAGATGCCTCAAATGTAATGGAATATTTTTTTCCTGTTTTAAAAATTAAATATTAGCATGATGAAGTTTTCTATTACTTAACAACATGAGCTACCAAAAATTAGAGTTCAAGACTAGTATTGATGTTGTGGGTATTCAATATGATTCCAGTATGATATTTATCATGAAAGTTTCATGATAATTTAACAACTATAAATAAAAACTATCAAGATATCTTAACATAAAAATATGACTCTGACATTAAAATGTTTTAGTCAAAGTAAGTCATATGATTAGCCTAAATTCTAGAGGCAGGCAGAACTACAAAACACTGCTCAAAGAAATCAGAGATGGCCAAACTAGTGCAAAAACTTCCATGTTCATGGATAGGAAGAATAAATATCATTAAAATGGTCATGCTGCCATAATCATTCAATAGATTCAATGCTATACCTGTTAAACTTCCATTTACATTCTTCACAGAACCAGGAAAAAAAAACTGTTTTAAAATTTACATAGAATCCAAAAATATCCTAGATAGCCAAGGCAATACTAATCAAAAAGAACAAAGCTAAAGGCTATCTGGGCTCTCTGGGCTCAAAGACCTAAAAACAGAAATACCATTTGACCCAGCCATTTCATTACTGGGCATATATCCAAAGGAATATAAATTGTTCCCATCAAGGAACATGCATGTTCATTGCATCACTATTCACTATAGCAAAGACATAGCATCAACCTAATGCCCATCAAAGTCAGATTGAATTAAGAAAATGTGGTACACGTACACCATGGAATACTATGCAACCATGAAAAAAATATTATTATGTCCTTTGCAGGAACAGGGATGGAGCTAGAGGCCATTCTTCTTAGCAAACTACTGCAGAAACAGAAAACCAAATACTACATGTTTTCGCTTATCAGAGGGAACTTAATGATAAGAACATGGACATAAAGAGAGGAGCAAAACACATTAGGGCCTATTGTAAGATGGAGGGTTGGAGGAGGCAGAAGATGGGGCTAAATAATTAGTGAGTATTAGGCTAAATATCTGGGTGATGAAATAATCAGTACAGCAGATACCAATGACACACGTTTACCTATCTAACAAACCCATACATGTACCTCTGAACTCAAAAGTTAAATAAAAAAATAGAAAAAGTATTTTTGTCTTGAGAGTATCTTACATCTTTATACTAGTAAGATTGTATACACAGGTTGTTGAATATCAAATTTGCTTTATATAGAGTTAGATCTTTCATGATTTAGATAATTTTGCAGTTTTAAAAGCAACGGTTAAAGTACAGTTATTAATAGTATATTTAGGTTTCGTGAACCATGACATTATCAGAGGAACAACTTTAAGACAAACCCCTTCATTTTACCAAGGAAGTATCTCAGAGCCGTAAATTTTATGTTAAAACAAAATTGAAAACAGAGTAATATCAAACAGGACCAAGCAAAATGAACTGAATTTAGCATTGTAATTGTCTATTTTTAATTGCTACATGTACACAAATCATAGCTTTGTACATATGTTTGCTACATATACATAGAATTATAGCTTTTACATATCTATATAATAGATTTTACAGTCTTCACTAAAAATTGTGGGGCAGCAATAATTTACACGGAAAAATTAAAGTTATTAATACAAAACTAAATACTACCTTAGTAATGATAACATTAGCAATAGCATGATAGAACTGTAATAGCACAATATATTAATTTTCCAGGGCTGCTGTAACAAGGAATCACAAACTGATAGCTTAAAAAACAAAAATTTATTTACAGTTCTGTTCTGGAGGCTTAAAGTCCGAATTCAAGGTAGCAGCAAGGTTGATACCTTCTGAGGGCTGCAAGGCAAAAATCAGTACCATGTTTCTTCTCTTTCCTTGCAGGCGGGTTCTTTTTGTGTTTCTTTACAGTGTCTTACCTATTCACATGGCTATCTGTATGTCAAACTTTCTGTTTTTGTAAGGACACCAGTCATACTGTATTAGGACCTACCAAATGGCCTCACTTTAATAAAATAACCTCAGTAAGACCCTGTCTCCAGATAAAGTCAAAGGGGAATTACTCATTAATAGTGTTGACTCTGGGCCATGGAACATAAAACTGTTATCATTCTTAAAACCATTCTTTTAATCATGTTAATTATCCACAAGCATGTTGATAAATGTGAGGAGGTTCAGGAATTTTGGTTGGTTAGCTGCAATCGCCCACTGAAAGCAGCCGACAAACATCCCTAGCCCATTCCAAGTCACTGTACTGGTGTGAGAGTTTATTCATTCACCCTTTGTTGAGTCAGTGTCTGCAGGACAGAGCTCTGCAGGTGGTGATTTAAGTTTCAGGTTGTGACTCCAATGTGATCAACATCTGAAAAAAATGCTGATAGAAATATGAACATTAAAGATCATTCTGATGAGGCTTCAGATAGAACTGACAAAAAAGGTACTGGAAACTAGAGTAAAGGCTATTCTTGTAATACTAGGCATAGAATGTTGCTAACCTCTGTCCATACCTGAGGGCTTTGTGTAAGGCTGAACATGAGAGTGATGAAGTAGGGCATCCAGCCAAAGACATTTCTAAGAAAAATAAGGAGACAGTTGCAGGGTTCCTTCTTTTTGGCTGCTTACACTGAGATTCTAGAGAGAAGGAATAATTTAAAACAAAATTTATAATAAAAACAGAAGCAGAACAGAAAGATTTTGGAAACTCTCAGTCTGGCCACATAATGAGTATAAAAGAATGTTCAGGAGCGTAAACCAAGGATATAGCCCAGGGACCATTTGCTAAAAAAAGATTAGCAAATGTAAAAGGGAGCTAGGTATTACTCCTGAAAAGAATGGAAGAAAGACTCCAAAGGAATTTTAGAGATTTTCAAGGCTGCCTTCCCATTACAGGCCCAGAGGCCTAAGAGGGCAGAATAATTTCAAGGGACAGGCCTAGGATGCTCTCCACAGACTTACTTCCAAGGACTGCCTCAGGACTCTGGTACAACACTCTGAGGCTGCCCCAGCCATGGCTCCTGCTCTGGATGCTACAAGTTGTAAACCTTGACACTGTCCACGTGATGCTAATTCTGCATGTTTGCAGAAAACAAGAGCTGTGGAGGGTTAGTAGCTTCCACTCATATTTCAAATGATGTAATGAAAGTGTGGGGACCCAGACAGAGATTTGTCACAAGGCCTTCCACAGGGAGCACTCACTAGAGCAATGCTGAGTGGAAATGTGGGATTGGAGGTGACACAAAGATTATCAACAAGGGCAAAGCATGTTGGAGTCATGCAAGCCGGACAAATACTGGGACTCCATAACTGTGAAGTTATCAACAGCATGCAATGCTCACCTGAAAAAGCTTCAAGCACCAGAGTCCAACCAGTATGGGTGGCCATGTAGACTCTACCCAGCAAAGCCATAGGGACAGGTCTTTCTGAGATCTTGGGGACCCATGTGGTGGCCCATCGAGTTGCAAAAGGTTATTTTCCAGCTTTAAGATTTAATGTCTACTCTACAGGGTTTCAGGCTTGCTTGGGGGCTATGATTCCTTTTATTTTTCTCTCTTCCTATTCTTCCCTTTTGGAAAGAAAATGTCTATCTTATATTTGCACTTCTATATCTTGAATATGCAAAATTTGTTTTGATCATACAAAATTTTTTCACATATGAGGCTCTGGAATTTGGACTTCAGAGTGGGTGCCGAAACAAGCTAAGACTTTGAACTATGGGGATAAAATAAATATATTTGTATGCAAGGACATGAGTTTGGCAGATCCATGGGTAGAACACTGTGTTTTAAATATTTGTCCCTTCCAAAACTCATGTTGAAATTTCATCCCCAATACAACAGTATTGAGAAGGGGAGTCTTACAAGGTAATTGGGTCATGAGAGCTCTGCCATCATGAACGGACTGATCCAGTCATAAATTAATGGATTAATATGTTAATTAATTAATGGTTTATCATATACATTAGACTTGTGGTTTTATAAGAAGAGGAAGACAGATCCGAGGTAGCATAGTTATCTGACTTGCCATACACTACCCCTACCACTTCCAAACTCTGCAGAATCCTCACCAGCATGAAGGTCCTCATTAGATGCAGTTTCAGGCTTCTCAGATTCTATAACTATAAAAAATGACTTTTAAGTTTGAATTATCCATATTAAGGTATTGTTGTATAAGCAATGGAAAACAAACTAAGACAGTGTCCTTAAAAAAATGTATCCAAGAGAGTGATCCAATTATATTCCATATAAGAATATAATAAGTAATAAGGAGTCAGAGTCCACAACCCAAAAGAGGATCCTCACCAGAACGTGACCATGCTGACATCCTCGTCTCAAATTTTCAGCCTCCAGAAACTGTGAGAAATAAGTTACTGTTGCTTATAACCTATCCAATCTCTGATATATCATTATAGCTGTTCAAACTAAAATATACATACATAGACCCATCTCATGTATAAAGACACACATAGACTCAAAAGAAAGGGATGTAAGAAGATTTACAAGCAAATGGAGAGCAAAATAAAAGCAGAGGTTGCAATCCTATTTGCTCTTGCTTCAGTTTTGTTTGGATCCTGTAAATAATTAATATTCAATGGGAGAACATTTTAGTTAGTAGGTCTGCTTTTTATGTATCGTATTTCTAGATTTAAAAAAAATCAGACCCATTAATCTTTTTTTTGGAAATGTTATGAAATGTATGAACAACATTAGTATTAATTCATAAGTGGTAAACATGTTGAAAACAGTTACAGTATCCTATTTTGCACAATTAATAGTGATATAAACATTTACTTTTTTTTAGATACTGAAGACATCTTTTTAATGATAAGCATTTCCTTTCTTTCTTATCCTTTCAAGTATTACTTGGATTTTTTTTCCTTTTTTTCTTTTTTTGAGATGGAGTTTCGCTCCTGTTGCCCAGGTTGGAGTGCAATGGTGTGTTTCAGTTCACTGCAACCTCTGCCTCTCAGGTTCAAGCAATTCTCCTGCCTCAGCCTCCCAAGCAGCCGGGATTACAGGCACCCCCTACTATGCAGCTAATTTTTGTATTTGTAGTACAGATGGAGTTTCACCATATTAATCAGGTGGGTCTCAAACTCCTGACCTCAGGTAATCTGCCTGACTTGGACTCCCAAAGTGCTGGGATTACAGATGTGAGCCACCGCACCTGACCTACTTGAAATATTTTCTAAACAGACATCTTGAAATAATTTTCTTTAACATCAATATACTTTGGAATAGTTTCTTTATTAGTATTACATTTTCACAACATGAGAATGCAAAACTCTTCTAGTTTTGTTATATTTAACGTAAATTTAAGTAGTGAGTAAAATGGCAGAAGAGTCTTTTTGTTATAGTACTGTATTTACTTTTGAGGTTATTTTGTAGTGTCAAACGGTATTTTTATTCAAAATTTTTATAGCATATAAATTCATATAATAATTAATCCTGTTACTGAAATTACTTTAGGAATTAGAAGATATTAGTGAATATGTCTAACACTATTTTAGGTAAAGGTCTTTATTCAAATAAGCTGAATTCAATAGATTTAAAGTTATCTTTTCAGAATTAAGCTTCAAATAAATAGTTCATCACAGCAATATCTTCTGTTTAATAACTATTCTAACAATTTTTCATAGAAATGAATCATCAACTTTTATATAAATGCATGATTATTATTATTTTGTTTTGATAAATTGCATATCATATTTTTTATTTGATGGAAATATTACAAAATTAAAATCATATGGTACAGCATCATCTCCTAACTTTGTTTTATTAATTTAAAATATTATATTTGTGAACTAATTTAGGGTATATTGATTATAATTATATTTAAAATGAATTTATTCTATAAACCACATATATTTGGCTATTTCTTTCTCTGGTCATTTTTTAAAAATTATATCACTTTAACAAGACTCCATTGGTCAGTTATTATTACAATGTATACAACTCTAAGATGCTCTTCAATCAATGACTGCAAATTTTCTCTACTTATTTTTCCAATACAAATTTCTATCATAATCACCAATAAATAAATATATGCACTAATCACAGAACAAATTGTGATTGACTACATCCCTTTGATTTAGGAGACTGCAAATGTACATGCTGTGTGAGGCGTTCAGCTCCATGACAAAATGCTGCTTGTGATATTTCAGGCTTGCTATTAGTGAGAATATATGGTATTATTAGATATCATTAAATTGATTCAGAGTGATGTCAGACTCTTTACAGTCTCTGATTAACAATACCTATATTGTGACTTAACACTACCTTCTTTTTAAACATTCTCAAAAGCTTTATAATAATAATATATTTATCTTCATATTGATTCAAGTTCTCTACTGTATGATGTCCTGTGTTTAAAGATCATCTCTAATGCAATAATTGTTGTGTCAGAATGTATTATTGTGTACTATCCTCATGTAGAATGCATAAGTAGCATATCAAATGAGCCTTTGCATTTTGAAAATCAGATCCACTCTTTCTGAGAGATGAGGTTACAAAGAGTACTTTGGTCATATCCACTTGCCTACCACTCAAGATATTTCTATATGTGTCTAATGCTAATCTTATTCTCTTTAACTTAATATATATGTTCGTACATTTTTGTTTAAAAAGAGAGCATATATTGTTTAAGAAAAAAATGAAAAGCTTAGATGGCTAAACAAATGTTTTCCCATTAAGATAAACAGACTTATGCATTTTGGGGAAATCTAGAGTACTTCTCACTTCAAGTATCATTTGATCATGAAGATCATGATGTCATCAGCATTCCCATTCCATTTCCCAGAAATGAAGTCATCTTGATATTTATAGTGTGCTTCAATTTTGGGTTATTTTATTAGCAAATTCAGACATATTAACTGATTTGGAAATAGACAATGTACCTATTATATTTCTACAATTAAAAGTATCTCCTACAGATGAACAAAATCACATTTAAAAAATTAAAACATTTTCAAGTCTTATTTTTCATATGCTCAAAGTGTTTTATATGCTATGACATAATAAGAAAAGAAAGGTAATTCTCCTCCTCTTTGTCCCCTCCCCCTACACAAACACAGCAACAGTATGCCTGAGAGAATAGAGGTAGCAGGTGATTAAGGACAATCTCCTAGTGTCCACTAGAGCAGGCATAAATACCATAAGAAATCTGTTTCCTCTGACTTAAAGAATTTGATAAAATGCTAGGATAATGTCACTATCGTTGATGTGAAATCATAGATGACCCAAACAAATGGAAAAACATTCTATGCTCACGGATAGAAAAAAACAATATTATTATAATTGCCCAAGGAAATTTACAGATTCAATACTATTTCCCTCAACTACCAATGACGTTCTTTACATAATTTGTAAAAAAAGCAATTTTAAAACTCATATTGAGCCAAAAAGGAGCCTTCATAACCAAAGCAATCTTAAGCAAAAAGCACAATGCTGAAGCATCACTTTTCTTTACGTCAAACTATGCTACAGAGATATAGTAAACAAACAGCATTATACTGATACAAAAACAGACAAAAACAGATGAAACAGAATAGAGAGCCCAGAAATAAGGCTGTACCCCTACAACCACCTGATCTTTGACAAAACTGACAAAAAGAAGCAATGGAAAAAGGACTCCCTATTCAATAGATGGTTCTGTTATACCTGGTTAGCTGTATGAACCTGGAACCCTTCCTTGCACCTGAAAGTGACTTCATTTCAGAGATCCTGCACACCCAGAGGTTGGTGGAACAGTGTCTTAAAAATCAAGTCAAGTGGACTAAAGACTTAAATGTAAAACCCAAAACTGTAAAACCCTCAATGACATCCTAGACAATACCATTCTGAACATAGTTACTGGAAAAGATTTTATGAAAAGATTCCAAAAGCAATTGCAACAAAAGCAAAAGTTGACAAATGGGATCTAATTAAACTTAATATCTCTGCACAGTAAGGGAAACTTTCAACAGAGTAAACAGACAAACTTCATAATTAGAGAAAATATTTGCGAACTTTCCATCATACAAAGGTCTAATATTCAATATCTATAAAAAGCTTAAACAAATTTACAAAAAAAGAAAACCAAGCAATCACATCAAAGAGTAGACAATGTCCTGAACTTTTCAAAAGAAGACTTACATGCAACCAACAAACATGTGAAAAAATGCTCAGTATCACTGATCATTAGAGAAATGCAAGTCAAAACCACCGTGAGATACCATCTGACACCAGTCAGAATGGCCATTATTAAAAAGTTGAAAAGTGACAAAAGCTGATGAGATTGCAGAGAAAAGGGAATGCTTATATGCTATTGCTGGGAGTGTAAATTAGTTCAATAATTGTGGAAGAAGTCAGCAGTTTGAGATCTCTGTATCATTATTTTCCCTGGTGCAGTGTTGTTGCAGTCTCTTCCTCAGGAAAATCTGCTCTTCAAAGAATCAAGGTTCATTGCAGCACTATTTACAATACCAAAGACATGGAATCAGCTTTAATGTCCATTCATGACAGACTGGATGATGAAAATATGGTACATATACATCATGAAATACCATGCAGCTGTAAAAAAAGAATGAGATCATGTTATTTGCAGGAAACACGGATAAAGCTAGAGGCCATTATGTTTAGCAAACCAATGCAGAAACAAAACACCTAAACCAACATGTTCTCACTAATACGTGGGAGCAAAATAACTAGAAGACATGGACACAACAATGGGAATAACAGACACTTGGGCCTACTTGAGGGTAAAGCATGGGAGGAGGGAGAGAAACAGAAAAAAACACTGTTGAGTAGTAGTCTTAGTACCTGTGTAGCAGACCCTTATGACACAAGTTTACTCATGCAACAAACCTGCACATGTACCCCTGAACCTAAAATAAACTTTAAAAAAATTAAATAAAATTAAATTTTTAAAAATAAATATTAGAATTTTACTATGTCTTTCTAGGATTGTGTCTTAAAAATATTATAATTATAACTGATATTTTGAAGCATTTAAGAAAAACATTTTAAAGCACAGGGTAAATGTTAAATTGTACCAATGCAAAAGGTTTCTTGTTTTTAATAATTTTGTCATTTTTCTACTTATTTCCTTGCCAACAAAAATGTATAAAATATATTGAAACTATATGTGGCAAAATTGGAAAAAAATCTTTTCAATTACTAATTTTATAGTGATTATTAACAATAAATTCTAGAATTTGAAGTAAATTATCCTGGCACTAAGTGCTGTGAAATGAACAAAATGTAAGAATTCAAGATAGATAAAATATATTAAAATATAATGAGGCACATATTTGAAAAGTTCTATTAGAAGGAAAAGGCATTTTTAGAAAGCACAGTACATAGATGAAAATCTGTATTTCATACATCCAAATGATGTATTGGTTAAAAAGGATAATAACATTAAGAATAATGCCATTCACAGATAATTTTCCAAAATAAAATTGTATCTCCTAGTCATTATTTCTTAAAGATGTAATGGCATTTTAGCAGAGATTGAAAGAGAGTCCAAAGCTCATACAGCTCACTTCACTGCAGCTAAAAATTGAGAGACAAAGAGTTGGGGCAAGGAGAGCAACTTTATTTCAGAGATCCCGCATACCCAGAGGTTGGTGGACCAGTCTTAAAGAACCACCTTAATAGAATTTGAGGTTCTTTTTATGTTAGAGGAAGAGGAAAGAAGGAGGGGCTTGAGATCAAGAGCTGACAGATAATCACAGACATCTGAGTGGCAGCAAGGGTCAGGGGCAGGGAAAATGTTGTGAAGATTATTTGTTGCATGTCAGGTCACAATGCTCCTATAAATCTTTAACATAACATTGCTATTAATACTTGTGTATTCATCCTCCTTATTTGAGGGAAGGAGATATTATTAGCCTTGCTTTAAATTACAAACTAGATTCTTCCCATAGTTAGCTCAGCCTACTTGTAGAGATAAGCAAAAGGAGTTAATGTAAAAGATACCACTGCATAATAGGGAGGCTCAGGAGCAAAATAGAGCTAGTCATGTTAGGCCTCCTTTTGTCTGCTACCTGTTGATTTCCATATACGAGCAGAAGAACAAATGGGTTATTAATTTATAATAAAGTAAGAATAATGCAGAAATGGTAGATGACATCAAAATTTAAAAACCTGTTAAATAAATGGACTTTTCTGTTGTTTTCTATTTTTGATATTAAGGGTAAAATGTTTACTATTTAATATTTTATCATTACTTCAGCTTGTTGATATTTTCCATGTAAGTCTAAAGTGGAACAAAGTAAGATCCTAGGGAAAATATGTAACTATTATCAAGATTTTAGTAATCAGTGTGGGATGGTTTAAATGTTTTAGAAGGATGACTCCATAGACAAAAAAACAGAGACATATGTGTAGTTATAACGTGCAAAAACAGACAACCACATAAGAATATAGGAACTTACACTAACACCATGTTTTAATTCATATTGTACTAAAAATAACATGAATTGGGTCATTTTTCTATGAAATTATCTCCAAATGTAAACAGAAATTTGTGTGTTGTGTGGGAAATTTGTATCTAAATTATATAATTGAACACAGGTTACAAAACTCACAAAATTGCAAATCATCTTGATTCTACATCCCAATGATTTTTTAATCATTAAAGATTCTTGGGAAACAGAAGATTTACATCACACAGATGGCAAATTAATCACTTTCATCACCATTTTAAGCATCATATTTTGGCAGCTGTCAACATATAATTGCATATATATACATACTAATATTTTTAGGTAGTTAATGTTATTGTGATAATATTAAACATTTCAGTATTAAATTTAACTCAAGATAAATTTTGACTTACATAAATTATGATGATTCCTAACTCTCAAAATTCTAGTAGTTGATTATAATCTTTAATTTAACTTTAATATTAAAAAGTTATAAGTTTGATTAGCTTATCCAGAAGAATAAAACAACTAGCAACTCAGCAATGTGAGATCTCTGTATCATTGTTTTCTCTGGTGCAGTGTTGTTGCAGTCTCTTCCTCAGGGAAATCTTGTGTTCCTCAGAGAATGAAGCTCTTATTTTAGTTGAAATCATACTTTCTTTGAAAAAGCATAACCTGAATTTTCAGTATCTGAGTATTACATGACCATTTATTATAAGACCATACACTAAACTCATCTCAAATATATTTTCTGAAGTAATATACTTAAAATTTTTTAAGCTATATACACATTTGCTCACCAAAACTTCATAATTTATCATCACAAAATATCGAAACACAATTACTTCTCCTTTTAGAATTACTGTATTATTAAATATGATAATACACTCTTTAAAATGAAAAAATGAAGGAATTACCATTGTGTATTGTTCATTCTAACACTGCTATAAAGATATTACCTAAAACTGGGTAGTTTTTAAACAGTTTTAATTGTTTCACAGTTCCACATGGCTAGGGAGCCCTCAGGAAATGGGAAGCAGAAATCTTATTCACAAGGTGGCAGGAGGGAAAGAAGTGCATTTAGGGGATATGGCAGATGCTTATGAAACCATCAGAACTCGTGAGGAATTACTCTCACGAGAACAGCATGGGGGAAACTGCCCCCATGATTCAATCATCTTTCATGAGGTCCCTCCCTTAGCAGGTGGAGATTATTGGGCTTACCATTTCACATGAGATTTGGGTGAGGACACAGCCAAACCATGTCACATTGATTATTACCTTGATAATACTGTTTCAGAATCCAAAGAGTATAAACTTTAATAAGATAATCATATGCTGTAGGGGCTAGAATCCAGGTATCCTGGAGAGTGCATGGTACTCAAACTACTCATATATTTTATTGATTAATCTGATGAGTTTAATGAATACTGATATGGTTTAGATCTGTGACCCCAGCCAAATCTCATGTTGAATTGTAATCTCCAATATTGGAGGTGGCTGTGGTGGGAGGCGATTGGATCATTTGGCAGATTTCTCATTAAAGGGTTAGCACAATCCCCTTGGTGCTGCTGTTATGATAGTGAGTGAGTTCTCCATGAGATATGGTTGTTCAAAAGTGTGTAGCACCTCTCCCTTGCCCTCTTGTTGCTGCTCTGGCCATGTAAGATGAGCGAGTTTTCACTCCACCTTCCGCCATGATTGTAGGTTCCCTGAGTCCTCTCCAGAAACTGATGCAGCCATGCTTCCTCCACAACCTGGAGAACTGTGAGCTAATTAAACATCTTTTCTTTCTTTTTATTTTTTTATTGCATTTTAGGTTTTGGGGTACATGGGAAAAACATGCAAGATTGTTGCATAAGTACACAGGTGGCAGTGTGATTTGCTGCTTTCCTCCCCTTCAGATATATCTGGCATTTCTCCCAATGCTATCTCTTCCCAACTCTCCACCCCCTGCTGTCCCTCCCCTATTCCCTGCCACAGACTCCAGTGTGTAGTGCTCCCCTCCCTGTGTCCATGTGTTCTCATTGTTCAACACCCACCTATGGGTGAGAACATGTGGTATTTCATTTTCTATTCTTGTGTCAGTTTGCTGAGAATGATGGTCTCCATGTTCATCCATGTCCCTACAAAGAACACAAACTCATCGTTTCTTATGGCTGCATAGTATTACATGGTGTATATGCCACATTTTCCCTGTCCAGTCTATCATCGATGGGCATTTGGGTTGGTTCCAGGTCTTTGCTATTGTAAACAGAGCTGCAATGAACATTCATGTGCATGTGTCCTTATAGTAGAACGATTTATAGTCCTTTGGATATATACCCAGTAATGGGATTGCTGGGTCAAATGGAATTTCTATTTCTAGGTCCTTGAGGAATTGCCACATTATCTTCCACAATGGTTGAACTAATTTACACTCCCACCAACAGTGTAAAAGTGTTCCTATTTCTCCACATCCTCTCCAGCATCTGTTGTCTCCAGATTTTTTAATGATCGCCATTCTAACTGGCATGAGATGGTATCTCAAAGTAGTTTTGATTTGCATTTCTCTAATGACCAGTGATGATGAGCATTTTTTCATATGTTTGCTGGCCTCATGTATGTCTTCTTTTGTAAAGTGTCTGTTCATATCCTTTGCCCACTTTTGAATGGGCTTGTTTGTTTTTATCTTGTAAATATGTTTTAGTAAGTTCCAGGTATCAGCCCTTTGTCAGATGGGTAAACTGCAAATTTTTTTCCCATTCTTTTGGTTGCCAATTCACTCTAATGACTGTTTCTTTTGCCGTGCAGAAGCTGTGGAGTTTGATTAGGTCCCATTTGTCTATTTTGGCTTTTGTTGCCAATGCTTTTGGTGTTTTGGTCATGAAGTTCGTGCCTACTCCTATGTCCTGAATGGTTGTGCCTAGATTTTCTTCTGGGGTTTTTATGGTGTTAGGTCATATGTTTAAGTCTTTAATCCATTTGGAGTTAATTTTAGTGTAAGGTGTCAGGAAGGGGTCCAGTTTCTGCTTTCTGCACATAGCCAGTTTTCCCAATACCATTTATTAAACAAGAAATCCTTTTCCCATTGCTTGTTTTTGTCAAGTTTGTCAAGGATTGGATGGTTGTAGACATGTTGTGTTGCCTCCGAGCTCTCTGTTCTGTTCCATTGGTCTATATCTCTGTTTTGGTACCAGTACCATGCTGTTTTGATTACTGTAGCCTTGTAGTGTACTTTGAAGTCCAGAAGTGTGATGCCTCCTGCTGTGTTCTTTCTGCTTAGAACTGACTTGGCTATTCAGGCTCTCTTTTGGTTCCATATGAAGTTTAAGGTGGTTTTCTACAGGTCTGGGAAGAAGGTCATTGGTAGCTTGATGGGGATAGTGTTGAATGTATAAATTACTTTGGGTAGTATGGCTATTTTCACGATATTGATTCTTCCTAACCATGAACATGGAAAGGTTCTCCATCTGTTTGTGTCCTCTTTTATTTTGTTGAGCATTGGTTTGTTGTTCTCCTTGATGAGGTCCTTTACATTCCTTGTTAGTTGCATTTCTAGGTATTTTATTCTCTTTGTAGCAGTTGTGAATGGCAGTTCATTCTTGATTTGGCTCTCTTTAAGTCTGTTATTGGTGTATAGGAATGCTTGTGACTTTTGCACATTGATTTAGTATTCTGAGACTTTGCTGAAGTTGCTATCTTTTCTTTATGAATTACCAGGTATTTCTTTAAACAATATGATAATAGACTTATAGAGATGCTAAAATTTTCTCTTTTATTTTGCTACTCAGTTTAACATGTAATTTTAAATTGATTAATCATTACTGCATAATTTTATACTTTGTTTTAAAATTATTTAACATTTATAAGTATTATTTTAAAATATATTTTGAAAATTACATACAAAGTCAGAGAAAATAGTACTTTATTGTTTTATGATTTCTAATATTTATAGTCAAATGTCATTATTTTACAGTGAATTTATATGGAAGAAAGTGAATATAAATATAAAAAATTGAACAATATATTTTTAATAAATACAAATAAGTATTTTAATATTTGATGCCTCAAACCATTATTGACTCTGAACATGTTTTTCTTTTCAGAGAATAAAGGTAGTATTCAACTCAAAAGTCTGTGAAAATTAAAGATACCATCAAAAATATAATGAATACTTTTGTGAGGCCAGCCTTTCCATTTATTCCATCTTAGTTAGAGAAAAGATCTAATTGTTACAGAGTGATTTTCAAAATTACTCTGAAAATCAAATTATTCAAAAGGATATATTACTAGACTCTACCAGTCTATGAAAATTATATATTTGAATATGATTTAAAATATTTCTACATTAATAATTATTTTATCTAAGACAAATGTTTACCATATTTTAAAGGAAAATGTATGCAAAGAAGTTTTATAACTTGCTTAGAATTAGATAGATGAAAATTGAGTTCAGCTATACATTGAATTTATATCATAGAAATAAAACTTAATAATCACCATAATTTTAGAAATGCTTTTTTCCTCTTTATGGAAACTTCATTACAAGAAGGAAGATCATTAAAGCATGCCATCAGAAGGAAGCTTATGGGCAATCAATATTTGACATTTATGAGAAACAAATATATGAATTGATAAGATGATAAAAATTTATGTTACTTTATATGCATTTCATCCTATATTGCTGCAAAGTAAAAAAAAAAATGCTATAAAGTTTCCTGTTCAATACAACATTTTCTCACAAAAACTCAATTTAGAAGTTTTATATATTATCCATGAATGTCATTAATTTAAATATTGCATTATCTCAGAAAACTGGCAGTTTCTCTTCCAAACCTGTTATAGCTCATTGAGTGGTATATGGGGCAAGTGGGTCTCTTAATTAAATTCATATGTGGTATCTCTTTTCTAAACTAGCAACAAACGATGGGATTCAAGATTTTCTACACGTTTCTTAAAGATCTTCAACTATTTTCTCCATTATTTATCTTATGAAAGTCACTATAATAAATTATACAGTATAGAACACATTTAAAAAGAAAATCCATAGACAAGAGATTCACCAGGGATTAGACAAAGTACAAATTCTGCGTAATAGTTATACACATTAAAGGATCCGTTATGTGACTGCATTCCTAATCTTTTCTTTTCTTTATGGCAATGATTACAAGAAATTTTGCTTACATACATTTATATTAAAGTGAACAAGAAAATATTGAAGTTTTAAAACTGCTGAAATATATTTTCTTTTAATTATTTCACAAAACAGCATTGACTTTCAATATTTCATATAGTTAACAAATTATGAAAGAAGAAAATATATTGTGACATGAGAAATAAACTGCTAATTTTATTTAGAAGCTGAATCTAGTCCTCTATTAGTCTTCTACATATATTTAAATTACTGCCAGACTATTTTGTGTTCAACTCCTTCTTCAATTTTGCTTTGTTTAACAATAATTCAGAAGAATTTTATTTTATAGAATAACATAGTCACAAAATTATCTTTATTTCTTTAGAAATTATTAGTAATATAAAGTCCATCAGAGCAGATAGTATTTCATTCTTTTAAATTATCTTTATTTCTTTAGGAATTATTAATAATATAAAGTCCATCAGAGCAGATAGTATTTCATTCTTTTATTTGTATCCAAGGCTTAGAATAAAGTCTCATACCTAACTGGTATTTAATAGTGTTTTCTAAATCAATACACAAGAAACAAAAAATGCCATTTTTATACTTCTTTATTCAAAATATTTCCTCAGAGATTGAGGATGGAACAGTAAAAAAGAAATATGTAAAATTATCTATCATGAATATTATATTCTAAAAAAGACACACAACAAATTTCACATTGACATTCACATAATATACATATCACTGGAAGATTAATACTATTAAGTAATTAAGCCAGATTAGAAGGACAGATAATGAGAAGAAATGAGTTTTCCATAGCAAATAAGATAAAGTTTCATTAAATAAATTAATTAGGCTGTCAATCCCCAAGAGAAAAATACATAATAGTTGCTCTGGTTTGAATGTTTTGCCACCTTCCAAAACTCATGTTTTAGAAAATTAATTCCTAATGAAATAGTGTTGGGAGGTGGTGCTATTGAGAGGTGTTTGGGAATGAATTAATACTTGTATAAAAAGGGCTTGCAGGAATAAATTCTTTCTCTGTAACAATCCTGCCAAGTGAGAAACAGTGTTCCTTGCCTGTAGTGCTCAAGGCCATGTTGGAAGAGAATATTGGGTCCTAATCAGACACCAAACCTGCCAGTTTCTTGATCTTGAAATTTTAAGCCGCCAGCAGTGTGAAAAATACATTTCTGCTCTTTATAAATTAACTGGGCTCAGGTATTCTAACAGCACAAAAAAGGGACAACAGAGTAATATTTACCATAGATGTTTTTTATCTTACCGTTGGAATATCTTTTATAAATAGTGTTTCATAGAACACATATTAGATATACATTGTCAAAGTCACTTTTATTTATTCTACTCTGTGAAAGATAGATATATTCCTTAAAAATTAGTACAGTAAAGGAGTCCTGGAATATTATTAAAGTGATTAGTTAATAAAACGACTGATTAAATTTTGTTTATTAATTAATGCCTGTATAAGCAAACATAATTTATTGGGCTCTGTACTAAATGCAGATGATGTGAAATTAAACATCACATCCTCTCATTCCTAGAAGATTTTACTTTCATTATTAATATTTTCTTCTTGAATAAATAAAGCTCTTCATTTGGTTTTTCTCAGAAGATTAATAAAGTCTATTATTACTATGTTGAAGTCAATCTGGTTGAGCAAAAAGTAAAATTTTTATATATTTCAACAGGATAAAAAAGTGCATTTCTATTGATGAATCAATAAGTTCGTGTAGTACTAATTTCTCTGCAGAAATTTTGTGGATATAATTTAAAATAGTTTGATAGAAATAGAGAGTGAAACAAAGCAGGTAAATTCTTCTTGCGTACACATACATGGAGGAACAGAATTGTATGCAATGAGTGCTCATTTTCACAATGTTGCCAACCATATTCCAATATGACATCTGGCTGTTGGTTGTTTTGGTGAAAATCAAAATCAGTCATTTTTTGCCTAAGGAGCCAGATACCTAAATTCAAGGAAATTTTCTGTTAAATAAGTGGGTGAAGAAACTTATCTATAAAAAAATAGCCAAGAGAAGATTCCATATTCTGTCTACCCATGTTTGGCTAATACCTGAAAGATGTATATGCAAAACAGACTCAAAAATCTCTGCTAAAAATATAAAAAGTAAGACTGAAACATTTCCTGAAGAAACAGAGTTTGCAGTTCAATCCCAGTTAAGAAAATTACCTGCTAAAGAAAAAGAAACAATACATTAGAGAAAAACAGCAAAGTATATAACTTTCATCACTTACAATTCCAAATTCATTGATATGTTAATTCTCCCCAAATAAAGCTTATTCTCAAAAGAAAAATTATTAACTTATTATAACTTTGAAATTATTCAGTTATTGGAACTTGAGGAAAGAATTTTTAAATGGCTCTTTTTAACTACTTTGAGTAATATAAAAAAATGCTTGCAATAAATGAAAAGATAATACATTTTAGCTATTGTGACTGTTGTTACTATGAACACATGCTCACATGTGTTCTTATAATAGAATGATTTATATTCCTTTGGTTATATACCCAGTAATGGGATTGCTAAGTCAAATGAGATAAAGTCCTTCACAGGAACTTGGTTGGAGCTGGAAGTCATTATCCTTAGCTAACTAACACAGAACCAGAAAACTAAATACTACAGGTTCTTGCTTATAAGAGGGACTGAAATTATGAGAATACATGACATGTAGAGGGGAGCAACACATATGGGGCCTATTGGGGTGCAGTGTGAGAGGAGAGAGTGGATCAGGGAAAATGACTAATGGGTACTAGGCTTAATACTAATGAAATAATCTGTACAACAAACACAATGACACAAGTTTATCTGTGTAACAAACGTGAACCTGTGCACCTGAACATAAAATGAAAGGCTAAAAAACAAACAAACAAATAAATAAATAAATATAAATTTAAGCACAAAACTGGAATGATAAAAAGAATAACTGATTCTACAATGGAAGGAAACATTATCTTATATAAATAAGTTTAGCAGTAAAATGGACATGACAGAAGAAAAACAAGTAAAGTTGAAAATTGATCAATAGAAAGTATGTAATGTGAAGAACAGAGATAAAACATTGAAAAATAAATTAATTGAACAGTGACTTGAAGACTGTTAGTATGAAAGCGATTAACACATCATTTAGAATCACAGTATGAAAGTAGAGAAATAAATGTAACTGAAAAATTTTTGAAGAAATAATAGTAGAAAATTTACCAAATTTGATGGAAGATGTAATATGTATAGATTAAGATACTCAACAAACACCAAGAAGGACCAACATGAAGATGCTCATACTAGTAACATAAACGTCATACTACTAAAAGCTACAGGTGAATCTTGGAAGTAGTAAGAGAAATTATGTTTTATAATTTCATAGTAAGAGAAATTTTGTTCAGAAAAATTATTCAATTAATGATTATTAATAGAAACTTTGAAAATAAATATTTACAGTTTTTGCCTCTAATTGTATATTTATTAAAAAATATCTCTCAAGAATAAAATCAATTTTTAGATCCAAAAAAATTAAGAAAACTTTTTATCAGTATTCCTATATTACAAGAAATGGTAAAATAAGTTGTTCATGATAAGGGCAAATAATTTCAGGTGGACATTCACCTACTCAGAAAGGAGGCCTAAGCACTGGAAATGATAAACATCTTAATCATACAAAAGACCCTTTAGCAATATTTCTTAATTTTTATACTAGACATCAGATGGTTTAAAACAAAGGCATAACATTGTCATATGTGTTTTTAAAGTATGTAGATATGATACATAAAATAATGACAGTATGAAAGTGGTGCATTGACCTAGATAATTGCAAATTTTTAACAGTACACACAAAGTTGTATAGCAGTAAATGGGACTAGAGTGAAAGGAGTTAAAGATATACTTATAATATCTTTAACTTTTAACAGGCATATGAGAGTGTATGTGTATGTGTATATGTTTATGTGTGTAAAGTGATCTCTATAGCATGCATTAAAATGTATACTATAGTCAAAGCCATTAGAAAGTTAAAATATTATTAACATAATATAAATTAAATCAGAAAAATCATAGAGAAAACACAACAAAAATAAAAAACAAATAATGAAATATACCCAAATAAAATAAACATGATTGAATTGAATATTATCAACTGAGAACTCCAACTTAAAAACGGAAATGATCAAATGGGTTAAAAGTATAATTTCAGAGGTGACAAAAATGGTGGCAAGGAGCAGGACTAAACTTGCAGCTCCCCCCGATGGACAGAGCGTTGTATGGAGATCCACACTGTGAACTTTTGCTCCCAAAACCACTGCAGGAACACATCACGAAGGCATAGAGAATCCACAGTCCCTTTGATGGTAGTGGATTGCTGCTGCAGGCTCTGCAAGACAGCTGAAAAACTGTCAGTGTCCAAAGTGTGAGAGGGGAATGTCTGCTCCTGAACACATATCCTCACTTGAGAACCTGAAGGTCCAGATTAAGGAAGTAGAATATGACCTTACCTGGAGCTGAAACAAATTTAGAGATCCAAATAAAATATAGCAGAAGAGGGAGCAATGGAAAGAGCCCTATAGGCACTCTTAATCCCCAGGGAAGCCATTTCTGACTTTGTCATGCAAGGGGTCCTTGGGTAGGGCTGCGAGTGTAATTGGGGAAAAGTCATGGGAGAAGAAAACTTCCAGGAAAACTTTGTAACAATTTCAGCAAATAAGTTTTCTGGACAGCATCTGGTGGAAAATGGGAAGTGCAGATGTGAGCACAAAACTGTGGCAGGTGGGAAGGCACAAAATCTGAAAGCTCTGCTTTCTCTCTCAGAGGGGAGGCTTGTAACCTGGGTCAAGTTCTAAGCTCTGCTCATTGGCTTCCTGGAAATAAACTCAGTGCTCTTGTGGGGTACAATGGAAATGAGGCTGGCCTTTCAGGCTGTGTGGGAGCTAGGTGAAGTCTGTCATTGCCAGCTATCCCCAACTTCCCTGGAAACCTGTATGATGCATCAGAGACAGCCATAGATCCCCTGGGAACATAGCTTCCCTCAACCAGAGAATGACACTCCTACCCCCATAGCAGCTGCAGCAAATTCCACCAAAAGAAGTCAGAGCTTATACACACCTGGCATAACCCTGCCTCCACTGATAGCTGAAGACAGAGGACATCATTTGTTGAGAGCCCTACAGCCTTGCCCACTACCTGAGAAACCCAAATGCTTATCCAGGCAATCCTAAGGCAAGCTTGTATTCCCCCTGTACTACCCCAGATGATGCTTGAAAATACTAACTACTGGCTGGAGGCCAACCCCAACAAAATCAGCATGGTAAACAAAACTACAACCAAAAACCCTCAAAGAGTTCACTTCACTCCCCTGCTGTGTCCACTGAAGCAGGTGCTGGTATCCATGACTGAGAGGCCTGAAGACAGATCACATCACAGGACTCTGCACACACTCTTCAGTACCAGCCCAGAGCCTGGCAGCTCCACTGGGTGGCAAGACCCAGAAGAGAAATAATAATTATTACAGTTTAGCTCTCAGGAAACCCCATCCCTGGGGAAAAGGGGAGAGCAACACATCCAGGGAACACCACAAGGGATAAAAAAATCTGAACAGCAGCCCTTGAACCCCATATCTTCCCCCTGACACAGTATGCCAAATGAGAAGGAACAAGAAAAATAAATCTGGCAATATGACAAAACAAGTTGCTTTAAAAACCCAGAAGATCACACTAGCTCTCCAGAAATGGGACTAAAACAAGAAAAAATCTCTGAACCGCCAGAAAAAGAATTCAGAAGGCCTATTATTAAACTAATCAAGGAGGCACCAGAGAAAGGTAAATACAAATTAAAGAAGTTTATAAAAGACATAGTATATCAATAGAAAAATATTCAGAGAAATAAGATAAGTAAAAACAATCACATCTGAAAAATGAAGAAATGCAAAATACACTGAGTAGCCTCAACAATAGAATCAAACAAGCAGAAGGAAAAACTTCAGAGCTCAAAATATGTGAAGTAACTCAATCTGACAAAGACAAAGAAAAAAGAATCCAAATAAATGAGCAAAGTCTCCAGAAAGTTTAGAATTATGTTAAATGACTAAACCTAAGAATAATTGGTGTTCCTGAGGAAGATAAGAAATCTACATGTTTTGAAAACATATTTGAGGAAACAATTGAGAAAAAGTTCCCTGGCCTTGCTAGAGATCTAGACATTCATCATGATGAATAGAACAGTACCTCACTTCTCAATACTAATGTTGAATGTTAATGGCCTAAATGTTCCACTTAAAATATACAGAATGACAGAATGGATAAGAACTTACAAATCATGTATCTGCTGACTTCAAGAGATTCACCTAGTCCACAATAACTCACATAAACTTAAGGTAAAGGGGTGGAAAAAGATGTCCCATGCAAATTGTCACCAAAAGTGAGCAGGTGTACTTATTCTTATATCAGACAAAACAGACTTTAAAGCAACAACAGTTAAAAAAGAAAAAGGGAGTCATAGTAAAATGATTAAAGGTCTAGTCCAACAAGAAAATATCAAAATTCAAATCCATACACACCTAACATTGGAACTTTCAAATTTATAAAACTCTTACTACTAGACTTAAGAAATGAGATGGGGTGCAACACAATAATAGTGGGGACTTCAATACTTAACTGACACTAGACAGGTCACTAAGACAGAAAGTCAACGAAGAAATAATGGACTTAAACTATACCCCAGAACAAATAAACTTAGCAGATAATTAGAGGATATTTGACTCAACAACCGGAGAATATACATTCTATTCACCAGTACATGAAACATTATTTAAGATAAACTGTATGATAGGACACAAAACAAGTCTCAATAAATAAGAAAATTGAAATTATATCAATTAATCCCTCAGACCACAGTGAAATACAGTTGGAAATCAACTCCAAAAGTTACCCGCTGTTAATCCTGGGTCAAAAATATTAATTGGAAAATTCTATAAATAATTTATAAGTTTTAAATTATGTAACATTCTGAGTGCCATCATACAATCTCACACTGTCCTGCTCTGTTTAACTAAGGATGTGAGTAATCCCTGCTTCAAGCATATACACATAGTATACACTTCTGCCCTTTAGTTACTTACTAGCCATCTCGGTTATCATGTCAAAAATATGATACAGGTATCTCTGGATAAGGAGAGACTTTTGAACAAGAATCTTCAAGATGAACAGCATATTTCTCATATGAATCTATGGAAGCCAGAAGTGAATGCAATGACAGTTTTATAGTGCTGAAAGAAACTATAGTACCTAGATTAATATAAAAGTATTGATTTATTTTAGTTTATATCTCCTGTGTTTTAGTATATGATCTAAAAATTAAATGCGTAAGACAATAGTGATAATTATGTGAATGTGCACAAAATTGGTAAAGATGTAATACGTGACAATAACAACCTAAGAGGGAGGGACAGAGCTGCATAAAAGCAGAATTTGTGCGGTAAAACTGATAATGCTATTAGTTCAGGGTGACTGCTAAGAAAATAACAAAATACAGGAAAAATGAATAAGGAGTTAAACTCGTAAGCTATAAAAAGTCACTTAAGCACAAAAGAAGATAGTTATCACAGAAGGACTGGAACAAAAATATGTGATACAGAAAAGAAATATTCTGTAGCATGTTGTAGCAATGTAATATTTTGTTATTCTGATAACTTATCAGAAATTATTTTAAATGTAAATAAATTAACTCTGCTACTCTACTAATTGCTTTTATAACACATCAAAAAGGAATAGATTTAACAAAAGAAATGTAAATAGATTAACTCTATATTTAAGTAGATTAGCTCTCCAATTAAAGACAAAGATTGGCATAATTTATCAAAAGCATCATCAACTCTGCTGTCTGTAAGAGCACACTTTATATCAAGGACATAAAGGTTGAAAATAAAAGAATTAAAAAATGATATAACATGCAAATGATAATCAAAAGGCAGTTTTTATGGCTATAGTAATATCAGAAAAAATAAAATAAAACTAAGAATAGGGAATGCCTGCTTAATAGATACAGAGTTTTCTTTAGTGATGATGAAAATGAAATGCCTTAGAACTTGGTAGAGCTGATGGCTGTACAATATTGTAAATGTAGTATACATTTAAAAATTGTTTTCATGTTATGGGTGTTTTATTTTAATATGATGAAAAGAAACAAACATATAACAAAAATTGTAAGAGAGACAATGTCCTCAATCTGATTAAGTAAATAAAAAATAAAACTATAACCAACATACTACTGAATGCAGAAATGCTCAGTGCTTTCTACATAAAGGAAAAGATTTCCACTCTCACCACTTTTATCCAACATTGTATTGGTGGTCTTAGTACATAAATAAAGATAAGAAAATAGAGCTAAAGACACACCAATTTGAAATAAATGAGTGAAACATTTTTGGAGATGAAATAATTATGTAGATTTCTACAAAGTCTAAAAAACATTCTAGAGATAATAAGTGAATTTTCAAGTATATATACAATTTTATTTCTATATACAAGCAATAAAGAAGCATGCAATAAAACACTACCAATTGCTTTTATAACATATCAAAAAAGGAATAGATTTAACAAAGGAAATGCAATGCATATACATTAAAAACTATAAAATATTACAAATGGTATTTATATTTAATGTAAATAAATAAAGATATACACTATTCATAGGTTGAAAATCCTAACAATCAGACGAAATTTTATATCAAGTATTTGAATAATTTCAGTAGAAATCTTAGCAGGCATTTTTTTTGAAATAGACATGTAGATCATAAAGTCTATAAGGTAGAGCAGAGTTCCTAGGACAACAAAAAATTTGCATTAAAATAAAAGGAGATTGGAAAACTTTTATTACCTCAAATTTCAGCTCTACCATAAGTCTTCAGTTATCACGATAGTGTGACATTGGCATAAAGAAAGAAATATTGCAAAATGAAGCATAATAGAAAACCCAGAAATAGATCTATACTTTCATAGTCAATTTTTGATAAAGGATCAAAGTAATTTAATGGGCAGAAAGATATATTCAACAAATTATGCTGGAAGAGTAGAATATTTATGTGAAATTAGTAAACTTCTACCCTTATCTCATGCCATGCACACAAATAAATTTTTAAAATTATAAAAAATGTAAATGTGTTAAAGGTATACAATATTTATGAATAAAATAGGAGAAAATCATGGTGATGCTGGGTTAGGCAAAGATTTTTTAAAAGATAAAAAGCATAAGTATTTACAAAACACTTAAAATTGAATTTCTCAAAAATAGAGTCTTATGCTCTTTACAATAAGTGATTTTGAAAATTCAAGTTTCATACTAGTAGAAAATATATTTAAAACATATACCTGACAAAGTTTTTATATGAGAATATAAAAGAGGACTTATAATTCAATAAGACCATTCACTTTACCAAAAAATGGCAAAATGTGTGAACAGCCTCTCCACAAAGTAGTGCATGAATAGCCTTTAAAAACATGAAAAGATCATGTAACTGAGATTGATAGTCATCAAGGTAGTGCAAATGAAAGCCACAATAATATTCTACTACATTATCACTAGAATGGTTAGGAGTAAAAACCTTTAGTATACAGTTTCTTTTTTTCTTTTCTTTTTTTTTTTTTTGAGGTAGAGTTTCGCTGTTGTTACCCAGGCTGGAGTGCAATGGCGTGATCTCGGCTCACCAAAACCTCTGCCTCCTGGGTTCAGGCAATTCTCCTGCCTCAGCCTCCTGAGTAGCTGGGATTACAGGCACGTGCCACCATGCCCAGCTAATTTTTTGTATTTTTAGTAGAGACGAGGTTTCACCATGTTGACCAGGATGGTCTCCATCTGTTGACCTGTGATTCACCCACCTCGGCCTCCCAAAGTGCTGTGATTACAGGCGTGAGCCACCACGCCTGGCCTTAGTATACAATTTTTTTGGAAAACATTATGGCAGTGTCTTATAAAGCAGGGGGTCCCCAACTGCTGGTACCTGTCTGTAGCCAGTTAGGAACCAGGCTGCATAGCAAGAGAAGAGTGACAGGTGAGCCAGCAGAGCTTCAGCTGTATTTATAATGAGTGAGACCTCCTGTTAGATCAGTTGCATCATTAGATTCTCATGGGAACACAACCCCCAATTTGAACTGTGAATGTGAGGGGTTCTAGGTTACATGTTCCTTATGAGAATCTAATGCCTTATGATCTGTAACTGTCTCCCAAATTTCCACATCAGCTGACTGGTTGCAAGAAAATAAGCTCATGATTCACACTGATTCTACATTATGGTGTGCTGTTTAATTATTTCATTATATAATACAATGAGATAATAATAGAAATAAAGTGCATAATAAATGTAATTCACTTAAATCATCACAAAACCATCTCGCCATGCCAGTGGGAAAATTGTATTCCACAAAACTTGTCTCTGGTGACAGAAAGATTGTGGACTACTGTTATAAAGTGAAATATGTGCTTGTCATATGGCCTAGCAATATCAGAGTTGATCCAAGAGAAATAAAGATCTGTTTCCAAAGAAAAATCTGTAAGAAAGAATTCATAGTACAGTATTTTTCCTAATAACTAGAGTTTGAGAAAACTCAAATGTTCATAAATTGGTGACTTGAAAAATAGTATTATATCTATACTATATTTTCTACTTTGTTAAATTGTCAAGTACTGTTTAGCAATTATAAACAGGGTATAGATAAATTAATTATAGATAGATGATTAATTTGATAATATGTCTTGTGTTTATTAATATCCTACTTTGTAGTGCATTGCTAACCTACTACTAGTGCTTAGCAATTTACAGCATATTACCTAAGTGAAACAAATATTTTAATATTACATTAATATTTAACATAATTAATAATTTCATAATATGATCAAAATATTAATAATATTTTAATATATTAAAACATATTATCAAATGTTAACATAGTCAAAATATTATGCTGAGTGGAACACAAAATATTACATATGGTATCATTTAATGCATACAAAAATCTAGAAAAAGAAAAATTCAGTGATAGCAGATTGTAGTTGCCAGATTCAGAAGTCAAGAGCAAGGCTCAACTTTAAAAGCATATGATTGTATTTCTAAAAATTGATGAGAAGGTTCTATATTTTGCTTGTGATGGTGGGTGGTTACATTACTGTACAAGTTTAAATTTCATCAAAATGTGCAATTAAATTGGTGAACATCTTACTTTAAGTTATATATCAATAAAGCTGGGGGAAAACATAACCAGCTATTCACCAGAATGTAAGCACAATGTAGACAAGAAATAGATCTAATTTAAATCTGAATTTCACCATTGTGTGCTGGCATATATTAGGTAATTTAAAAATGTTAGCCAAATAATGAAAAAATGACCATGAGTTGCATTATCACACATCTATATAAAACATATACACTTAATTTACTTTATTTAATGTGTATACTTTATTTTATATCTATAATTTAATTTATAGGTATACTTTTGGGGACTTCTGAAGTCTATTTGATATCATATAATAATGATGGAGTAAGATTTTATATTCCGTAGAAAAAACATGTAAAATTTGTTATATAATTAATAATATTTGATTTTTATAACTTTTCATTTTAACATTTTGCCTACGATTATCCTAAAATCCATGGCTTACTGATTTGTCAATGAAAAACAGAAAACAAAAAGCAGCCTGAAATCTTGTTGGTAAAACACTTGTTGGTATATCAGAATAATAGCAATCAACCTTTTTTCCCATGCTTAGGGTTTCCTTCTTTTTCATGTTCCCTGATTTTTTTCGGGACATATTTTTTCCCCAACATAATAAATTATAAACAAATGTTCAAAGAAAACACAAATATAGGTGTAACAAAAAAGCTAGCTTGCAAAGACAGTATTTCTCCATTAAGTGCCTGAAATAGTACAGAAAAAAAAAGCAAAGTGATTGAATACACTGGTGGAAGAGAAGTATTAGTATAAGGGAGAAGATCATCACATAGGGCCTTGAAGCAAGGTGAAATGAACTCTGAGGATAAACTACCAATGAGCATGCATGCACTTTTCTATGATCTCAATGTGTGTTTCCCCAAAATGTACATAGTGAAATTCTACCCCGCAAGGGATGGTATTAGACAGTAAGGCCTTTGGGAGGTGACTGGACATGATTGCCAAAGCCCTCATGAATGGAATTTGTGCTCTTATAAAGAGATCCAAGAGAGACCTCCTTCCTCCTTCTACTATGTGAGGATACAGTGAGAAGCCACCATCTGTAAAAAGGTGGCCCTTCACCTGGGGCTTTGATCATGGACTTCCAAGCTTCTAGAACTATGAGAAATAAATTTCTGCTCCTTATAAGGCATATATAGTTTATAATATTTTGTTATGGGATCCTGAAAAAAATACCTTTCTTGATTTTACCTGTGGCCACCCTGACCTTTAACAGCACAAGACATTTATAAGCATTACCCCGCCTCTGACACAAACCAATGGAAGACAGAGGTTTGGGGCAGTCTGTGTGGAGTGGCAGCCTGAAGAGAAATCCTTATCCACTGACGAGGGAGGGATTTAACTTAACTGGAGGAGGAATTTCTCATGAACATGGGCAGTGGATGTTGTCTGTAGTTGTTATTCTTCTTAGTTGAAAGGAGAAGAGCCTCTCTGGTCTAATCAGATCCACTTAATGTCATTTTCCAGAAAGAATGAGAATCCTCCTCAAAGAGGCAAGAAGAAATAGTCTGCTTGACATCCAGATGCCTCATTACAATGAATCAACACTTGTCATTCTGTAACTTTATCAGGAGAAAAAAAAATCTTTCCCATTATATCCATATGGAACTCAGAAATGTCTTGGCTGTGTAAAACAATTTTTGAACATTTTGGCTTTTTTACAGTGGTAATTTGGCAGAGTTAGCAACCTCTGCTAACTAAGTCGTTGCTCAAAAAGAACAGTTTATCTTTGTTGGGTTGTGCATCATTTTGGTCTGTTTGCCACTCTTTGTTTCTCCGCTTTCTGCTTCTATGCCTTAGAATTCAGCTGTGTGTTGGTGCATCCTGAAAGTATTTCTTTTGCTTTCATTTAAAATGAAAAACACCAGCTGTTCAGATGTCTTATTGTACATCTGTCTTCTCTGCCTGCTCTGCTTTCTAAATTCACAATTCTATCAACATCATTACTTTTCTTTCCATTTACTCTGGGTCACAATTTCAGCATCAGTTTGACTTCTATCGCTGCTTTATCTCCCATTAGTCAGCTTGTTTATCAACTTTTCTCTGTTAATTGACTTTCAGATTCATCTTTTTTATTTTTCTACCACAGCAGATTCTCTAATCACTCTCTGCATTTATCAGACAGATTAATACTCTCCTAACACTGCTTTTAGCTTTTTCGTCTCTTGGTTAAAACCTCTTGCTGCTTCTGCATTGCCTAGCATATCAAAACCAAATGACTCACATTCTCAGCTAAGGCTTTCTATAACCTGAAATTCTCACAGTGTTCCTCTGCTTTAGCTCTCAATGCTCATATCTTCCTGTATATCCAAATATGTAGTCCTTTTTAGACCCTGTGAAGTCTTACCCAGGAGAAATGAGTCAATTCACCACATGCATATTTAAGCCATACATTTTTTTTCACAAAGACATACAGTCAATTCTCATTATTTGCAGTAGTCATGTTCTATAAATTTGCTGTGAACACTGAATTACTGATTACTGTACTCTTGCCCCTAAGGGAAATTATGTATCTATACATTAATCTACATATGTCTATGTCTGTGCCTATGCATACAGACATACCCATACATATCGCCTATAGAGTACAATTTTAATTTCTAGAAGAAAACTCACCCTAGTAGATTCTGTATCCTTTATAAAGGAGAAAATTAGAATCAAGAATATTAAGTGGCTCTCTAGGTGTCAGAGCTGAGATTCCAGCCCTGTCCAGTTGTCCTCAAGGCTGGAGCTTCTTGTAATACACTGCACTGCCACCTACCATTTCTACCTTCTGGTCATCTCTTTATGAGATCTGAGACAAACTGCCTTATTTCACTTTGCAGTTAGCATGCTCCTAGGCTCACTTAAACTTTGCTACTCCATACATGTCTGCAAATGACCATGAAAGCACTGCAATTATTGATTTTGGAATTACAGAAAAATTTTGTAGAGTAAGAGCCCACTAATAATAAAAATCCACTGTAAACTGTATACGCCCCTCTTCTGAGCTTCTAATTTCATATCTACATCAGCAGTAAAAAATATTATGCATTGTCAGTAATTTCATTGTGCTTCATGTGGTAATTTACTACATGAACAATGTTAAGTGTGTGTGTACAGGTGAGGGTACGATACATGTATTTATTAAACAGTTACTATCATAGCCAGCTAGATTGCTGTAAAAGTTTTATACAATGCTCATTCAGCAGTCATCAATATGAAATGTAAGTATAAATGTTTGTATAGACTGTATAAGACTATTTTTAGTCTTATAACTCAATATTTAGAATTTTGGGGATGCTTTTGTTTAAAACCTTTGTCGATGATGTGTATTGTATTTGTGCTGCTATTTATAAACATTTCTAATGTTTATTGAATATCTACCACACCATAGGTCCTGAGCTTAGTACTTCACAGACATTAGCTTTCTTAGCATTCACATCAATATGCCCTATGTTCTCTCATTCTTTTTTTTAATCATGCTTTAAGTTCTAGTATACATGTGCAGATCGTGCAGGTTTGTTACATAGGTATACAAATGACACGGTGGTGGTTTGCTGCATCCATCACCCTGTTATCTACATTAAGTATTTTTTCTAATGCTATCCCTCTCCAATGCCCCCACCCCCTGCTATTCCTCCCCTAGTCTCCCACATCCCAGGCTCCAGTGTGTGATGTTCCCCTCCCTGTGTCCCTGTATTCACATTGTTCAACACCCACTCATGAGTGAGAACATGTAGTATTTATCTATTCTTGAGTCAGTTTGCTGAGAATGATGGTTTCCAGTTTCATCCATGTCCCTGCAAAGGATATGAACTCATCCTACTTTATGACTGCATCATACTCCATGGTGTATATGAGTCACATTTTCCTGTTCCAGTCTATCATTGATAGGCATTTGGGTTGGTTCCAAGTCTTTGCTATTGTGAATAGTGCCGCAATAAACATATGTGTGCATGTGTCTTTATAATAGAACAATTTATAATCCTTTGGGTATATAACCAGTAACGGGATTGCTGGGTCAGACAGTATTGTTCCCTCATTCTTTACATGTCAAACAACTTGGCAGTGGCAAAGCCAGCTTCATAATCAAGTTTTTCTGATTATGGAATCTGAGCTTATAACCTCTTCGTGTATGGATAGTTCTGCATTCTTAGCCAATAATTTATATGACATTGGTGAATAGTCTATTAAGTTACTTTTCTTAATATGAAGAAAAAACTTTTTTTTCAGGTGAGAAGGCCAGCTGACTCTTTATTGCTTTGGGAGCAGGGGGCTCAGGAGCTCTCAGTGGAGTGGGTCCGCTTCCTCTTCACCAACATAGGCTTCTGGCTTCGCAGGATGGCGCTGGCTCTGCAGATAGCTGCCATGGGCAGGTCGGGCCGGTACTTGTTCTTGCGTATCATGTGTCTGATGCTACTGAGCGTGGCGTGAGCGTTCTTATTGATGGTGGTCCGCACGTAGGAGGTGGCAGGTTTCTGCTGGCCGGATCTCCACTTCATGACCACCACGACACCTTTGCCATTGGCTGCCGACTCCACGCCCACAGTCTTGCGGTGAATCAGCCCGTTGTAGCGGAAGGAGTTGCGAGTACCTGCACCTGGTACCTCGGTTGGAGCAAGGAGATCTCTGGATTTCTGCGTCTCTCTTGCTGGGTGTTGTGCGCCTGAGTTGTGTCTAATCGGCCGTCTTGGATCTTCTCAAAAAGATTGGTCCTTCTATGAGTAAGAGGAAATTTCCTTCCATTTAACTGCCACAAATTGGGGTGTTGTTTTTTTTCCTGCCTTCAGACCCACTCTTTTTAGGTCTCAAGCCTGATGGCATTTGGACTGGAGCTATACCATTGGCTCTCCTGGGTCTGTAGCTTCCTGGAAACAGATCTTGGGACTTGTCAGCCTCCATAATCAAGCGACCCAATTCCTTATAATAAACTATGTATCTGTATATCCTGTCTGTTCTGTTTCTCTGGAGAACACTAATACAAATGTGCACTTTACTAAAGTAATATTAAATTAAATTTCTTAAAACTTAAAGCGTATATATATATACATACATATACATATATATAAAGACAGGTGCAGAAAAATCTATTTTTTTTTCAGGAACCCAAAGCGGATCATAGGAAATATGGATGAGAATATTAAAAGTAAAACAAACAAACAAAAGCCAATTTTCTCAATGGTGTTGGGTCAAGGAATGATAGACACTGCTGAAATAAGCCCAGATTCTCTCCCATATGAAATGGAAGCTTTCATTTGTAGAAAGAAGATCAAGAAAAGAAAATCATCCTGAGGGCACTGGTAAGTTATTCACTGGAGCTGGGGAGCGGGAGAGCAGCCCCCACAGCAAAGTTATCTACTCAGTGAAACAGTAGCCTCATATTGCAGAGTGAATAGCAACTAGACTATAAACTGAACGTACTGGGGAAACCATAAAAACCCACTGCAGATGTAAGAAGAAGCACAGCAAATGAAAGTAAGAGAGAAATAACTCTATCCTTGGGAAAAGGATAGATATACCTTCTAGGCCCAGGATTACTTTTAGAGAATGGCTGGGACACTTGTGAAGGCCAAACCCTACGACCAATGTTCTCAGGGCGTACTTCAGACTGAAATTTATCAGACCATCAAAGAATGGCCTCCCTAGCTCACACCTGAAAACATACAAACATTAAATAAACATGCAATCAAAATACATATGGAGAGTTTCAAGTGACAGTGGCTTGGTGTGAACCACAAAGAGAAGGCCTAGAATTAAATTTGAAGAACTAAAGACAATCAGAAAACAACATTCAAAACTCAAGGAAAGCTCACACTAAAAGCCCACTAGAAGGAATGACATATCTTCTCTGTGCAGAAAGCAATAGGTATCTCAGTTTATAATCTTATACAACATTTCTAGCTTTCAGTACAATTTAAAAGGCATATAAAAAAAAACAAGAAAATCCCAGTCAGAAAGGACAAAGGGATAATCCAAACCAGGCTCAGATATTTCATAGATATTGCAACTCTAAGGCAGGAAATTTAAATTAAGTAGAATTAATATGTAAAGTTTACATTAAACAAGGTAGATAATACCTGATACCAGATATCTAATTTCAGGAAACATTGAAAACAATGGAAAGCATCAAGCAGAAATATTGGAAATAAAAAATACAGTAATGGAGGTGAAGAAGACCTTTAATGAGCTTGTCAGTGGACTCTCCACACAAGGAAAAAGTACGTTTGAAAATATGTCACTAGAAATTACTCAGATTAAAATACAAAGAGAAAAAAAGGAAGAAAGGATGGGGGCTAAGGAAGTTACAAAACATGCAACAATTATATGACCTTAGCAAGAGTTTTAATGTATATATAATAAAAATCTCTTCCCAGAAAGGAAAGAAAGCAATAAATTTTTTTAAAATAATAAATGAAAACTTTTTAGTGGCAAGCACCAATTTACAGCATCAGATAGTTCAGAGAATATCAAGTAGAAAACAATACCAAAAAAAAAAACCCAAATGGCAAACCAAAGCATTCATTCAAACTGTTGAAGAAAACTTATGACAGAAAAAAATTGAAAGCAGCTGGAAAATGAATATATATTACCTAAAAGTAATCAAGATAATAGCTGCAGTACGCTCTTAGAAAGTCTACAACCAAGGCAAATATTTGGTCTTGGTCTACAATCAAGACAAACTCTATAACCAAGACACGTTTAAAGTGCTGAAAGAAAAGTAAAAAGACTATCAAATGAGACTTCGGTCTAATGAAATTGTTCCTCAAACTAGAGTTTTTCAAGACCTGACTTATAAGAAGTATTAAAAAAATGTATTCAGGGAAAAAGAACACAACCATTAGAAATATTGACAAACTATTAAAGAATATTATATATGGGATAAATAATTAAGAAATATATTTTTAGAATTTTAAATTCGTCCAATATATAAATGATTGCTTAAAGCCATAAGTGTAACAATGTAGTGTGTTCATAACTTATGTAAGAGTGAAATACATGAATGCAATGACAGCAAAAAATGGGAGATATTAACTAAAAATATGTTATAACATTTTTAAATATTACACAAGGAGCATTATGATATTAAGTAATAAAATATTCAAATTGTATTTACAATACATCAAAAACCATGGGGTAACCACAAAATGTTAAGAAAAAGAGATATACATAATAAATTAACAGATGAGATCAACAAAATCACAAATATATTCAAATAATCTGATGGAGGGCAGAAAAACAAAGAAAACATAGAGCAAAATAAAAAACAACTAGCTGGATGATATATTTAATCCAACAATATTGATATTTAATTCAAATTTAATGGTTTAAACATACCAAGAACATATTGGACTTATAAGAAAGAACAACTATATTTTTCTACAAGAAACTTTTTTTAATGTAAAAATACATAGGTAAAAATTAAAAGGTTTAAAAATACGTTCCATGAAAATATTAAGCAAATGAAAACTAATAGAGATATATTTATCTTAGGCCAAGTCAAGAACAAAGACTGGTACTAGGAATAAATAGAGACATTTCACAGTAAAAAAGAAGTCAATCCTCTAGGAAGAAATAATCCTAAATGCATCTTCACCTAATGAAAAATATGACAGGCAAATAATTATGGATATAAAAGGAGAAACAGATAATTCCACAACTGTATTTGAAGGCTTCAACTCTTATTTTTTATTAATTAAGTCAGAAAATCAGGAATGGCATAGATGGCCTGAAATCTTTTCTCTAATTTCATTTAACAGATATTAAAAACAGTGTCCATAGTATAATATTTATGAACTTTACACCATATCTTAGAAAATGGTAAAGTAATAGAAATTTTACAAAATATTTTGTTGAAATATTAAATTAGAAATTAATTACAAAAAGGTATCAGAAAAATTCCCCAAATACTTACAAATTTAGCAACATATTTCTATATATCCCTTGAGCCAAAATATTTCAAAAGACACCAATAATTAGTTTTAATTACATAAAAAGAGAAATACAACATATTAAAGTATGTTGATTGAAGTAAAAGCCGTGCTGAAGAGAAGTGTGTAATGAATATGTATACTAGAAAATTTCTAAAGCCACTATTTCAAAGTTCTATCAGAAGACTCTAGAACAAAAATAAAATTACACAAACAAATTAACAAAAAATCCTGAAGGGAAAGAAAACACTACATGTTAGAGAGGAAAACAATACAATTGAAAAGATAAAAATGGTGAAAAACAGTGAAACAAATAACTGATTAACAAAATTCTAGCCAAGCTGACCATGAAAAAGCAAAACACAAATTACTAATATCAGGAATGAAAAAGGAGACAATATTATTTATCTCAGAAACTATAAAAGCATAACAAAGAAATACCTCAAACAACTATGACCATAAATTCAACAACTTAGCTGAATAGATGAATTCTTTGAAGAACATAAAATGTTATCCAAGAAAAAAGCAAGTATTCTGCATGATCCTTTATCTTAAATAAATTGATACTTAAAACTTTCCAAATTTCAGGAGCAGTTGACTGTGACAGCAAATTTTAGTAAACATATAAAAATAATATATTATCAATGTACACATTCCATTTCAGGATATACAGAAAGAAAGATTATATGCAAGTTTATTTTATAAAGTTTGCATTACTCTAATAGCAAAAATATTGCAAAAAAAATAAAAATAAAAACTAGAGACAAGCATCACACATATAAAAGTGCTCAATAAAATACTAGCAATTTGAGTGCAACAATATATTGAAAGAATAAAATATTATGACTAAATCAAGTTTCTTCACAGAAATACTGATTTTAGAGTACAAAATCCTGGAGGACGTAACCTTAAATAAGATGTCAAGGTTAACATAATCAGTAATAATTCATGTTGATATCATATACCCTCAGCTATGATACAATAAAAAGAATACATACTTTTTGGACTATTTCAAACCAAATTTGAGGGAAAGTTTACAAAATACTTACAATCTAGCACTCTATGAAAGTGTGACTATCATAAAAAACAAATAAAAGGTTAACCAGGGATGGTGTCACATCTGTAATTCCAGCACTTTGGAAGGCTTAGGTGGGTTATTGTTTGAGCCCAGGAATTTGAGACCAGTCTGAGAAAGATAGTGAAGCTTTGTCTCTACACATTTTTTTTAATAGCCAGGAGCTTGGTAGTGTCCTCCTGTAGTCTCAGCTACTGGACAAGCTGAGGGTGGTAGGGATCACCTGAGCCCAGGGAGGTCAAGGCTGCAGTAAACCATGATTGTGCCTCAGCACTCCAGCCTGAGTGACCAAGTGAGACCTTTCTCTCTCTCTCTCTCTCTCTCTCTCTCTCTCTCTCTCTCTCTCTCTCTCTCACTCTCTCCCCTCTCATTCTCTCAGAGGAGGAGGAGGAGAGGAGGAGGAAAAAGGAGGAGAAAAGAAAAGAAATGTTGAGAAACTGTTACAGGGAGACAAAGAAATTATGATGGTCAAAAACAACATAGTATCCTCGACTGCCTCTCTGTTAGCCCATTTTTTGCTGCTATAATAGAATACTACACACATGGCAATTTATACTGAATTGAAATTTATTTCTCACACCTCTGGAGGCTGGGAAGCCCAAGATCATAGTGCAAGAGGGTGAGAGGGAGCAAGAGAACAGGAGATTGAACTTGCAGCCTCAAGCCATGTTATAATTGGAGTTATTCATGAGGGTGGATTCCTCATGATCTAAACATCTCCCATTAGGCTCTACCTCCCAAGACTGTTGCATTGAGGATCAATTTCCCACATATACTTTTTAGAGGACACATTCAAATTCAGGCAGCATCCTAGAACATAAGCAGGACAATAATGGGCCAGGTGCAGTGGCTCACACCTCTAATCCCAGCAATTTGGGAGGCTGAGGTGGATTAATTACCAGAGTTCAGGAGTTAGAGACCAGCTTGGCCAACATGGTGAAACCCCATCTCTACTAAAACTACAAAAAATTAGTCGGGCATTGTGGCAGGTGTCTGTAATCCCAGCTACTCAGGAGGCTAAGGCAGAAGAATCCCTTGAACCTGGGAGGCTGAGGTTGCGATGAGCCAAGATTGTTCCATCGCACTCCAGACTGGGCTGGTTAACAAGAGGGAAACTCGGTCTCAAAGAAAAAAAAAAAGACAATAATGGAAAAACCATTGTAATACAAATGAACTCTGTTTTATTTGATAGTATCCAAGAAATCCTAACTTCTTAGTTTCTTAAAAAAAAAAATCCTAAAATTTACATGTAACTAAAAAGGAGACCACATAGCCAAAGCAATACTAAGTGGAAACAACAAATCTGGAGACATCGCATTACACGACTTCAAATTATACTATAAGACCACAGTCACTATAACATTACGGTACCTATAAAAACAGGCACACAGATCAATGGAAGAAAATAGAGAACCCAGAAATACAACCAAATACTTAAGCCAACTAATCTTCAACAAAGCAAAAAGGAAAAATATATAGTGGGGAAAGTATACCCTACTCAACAAATAGTGCCAAGATAACTGGGAAGCCATGTATAGAAGAATGAAACTGTATCCTTATCTTTCACTTTATAAAAAATCAACTCAAGATAAATCAAAAATTTAAATCTAAGACCTGGAACCATATGTATTCTAGAAGATAACATCAGAAAAACACTAGACATTGACTTAGGCAAAGAATTCATGACCAAGAACCCAAAGCAAATGCAACAAAAACAAATATAAGTAGATGATGAGACTTAATTAAAGCTTCTGCATAACAAAGAAATAATCAGCAGAGTTAACAGACAACACTGAGAGTGGGAGAAATTTTTTACAATCTGTACATCCAACACAGGAATAGTATCCAGAATCTACAAAGAACCCAAACAAATCAGCAAGAATAAAACAATCCCATCAAGAAGTGAGCTAAGGACATGAAGAGGCAGTTCTCAAAAGAAGATATACAAATGGCCAACAAGCATAGGGAGAAATGTTCAATATCACTAATTACCAGGAAAATGAATCAAAACCACAGTATGATACCACCTCACTTCTGCAAGAATGGCCATGATCAAAAAATCCAAAAATAATAGATGTTGGTGTGGATCTGGTGAAAGTGAACACTTTTACACTGTTCAGGGGAATGCAAGCTGGTATAATCACTATGGAAACAGTATGGATATTCTTAAAGTACTAAAAGTAGATCTACCATTCCATTCAACAATCTTGCTGCTAGGTATCTACAGAGGAAAGAAGTCACTAAATGAAAAAGATACTTGAACACAATGCTTATAGAAGAACAATCTGCAATTTAAAAAATATTGGAATTAGTCCGAGCAGACTAATCAGCCCAAATGCCCATCAATCAATGGGTGTATAAAGAAAATGTGATATGCATATACCATGGAATACTACTCAGCGATGAAAAGGACTGAAATAATGACATTTCCAGCAACATGGATGGAATTGGAGATGAATAGTCTCACAGAAATAAATCAGGAAGGGAAAACCAAATATATGTTCGCACTCGTAAGTGGGAAGTTAACTATAAGGACACAAAGTCATAATAATGATGCAATGGACTTTGGGGACTCAGAGGGAATAGTGAGAGGTGGGTGTGGGATAAAGGAGTACACATGGGGTACAGTGTACACTGCTTGGGTGACAGGTGCACCAAAATCTCAGAAATCACCATGAAAGAAGTTATTCATGTAAACAAATACCACATGTTCCCCCAAAACTTATTGAAATAAAATGTTAATTCATATTTTTTAAAAATGAATTTTTTAATATTAAGGTCCAGAAATCAAGGTAGGATCACAAAATGCCTGTTTATAACATAACAGATACTTAGTAATGCAGCAAGAAAAATGAAATTATAATAGTAACATTAAAAGACTTTTTAATGAATCCTACAGGGTTTTGAGTTTTTAAAATCATTTCTTACATAAATATTGTTTAATGTTAATATAACTAAATACTATTCACCTTGTAATTGTAATACTGGAATAAATTTTGAAATCACCTAAATGTCTTAATTATAATAAAACTCTTCAAAACTCTCATTATCATGAGAAATAATAATTTCTTGGTTAAAGTTCTCACAGAATATTTTTTCTTTTCTCTTCTTTTCTCAGGATCTCTCTTAAAGACCTTACAAGATAGTAATTCAGATCACAGATTGCTTCAGTCAAACAGACCACTTTAGATGCAAATTTCTTCAAGTAGAAGCTGCATAAACTTGAACATGCTACTAAGAATCCCTTAAATATATTTTTCTTATTTATTTATTTATTTGATGGAGTTTCACTCTGTCTCCAGGCTAGAATGCACTGGCGCGATCTTGGCTCACTGAAATCTCACCTCCCAGGTTCAAGTGATTCTCTTGCCTCAGCCTCCCAAGTAGTTGGGATTATATGTGCACACCACTGCGCCTGACAAATTTTTTGTATTTTTAGTGAAGACCGGGTTTCACCATGTTGGTCAGGGTGGTCTCGATCCCTAACCTCATGATCTGCCCACCTAGACCTTCCAAAGTGTTTGGATTACAAGCGTGAGACACTGCATCTATTCCTATTTTCCTCATTTCTAAATTGAAATTATGATTGATAATGATGATGCCATTTATTCCATTGATTTATAAGATTAGACAATAATAATACTAGCAAATTAAATATGAGTGGCATGTAGTGCTACATAAAAGTTAGTTGTCATCATTAAATTATGTTCCTAAATGATATGAACTAAATTATGCTCCCTTCCAAATTAATATGTTGAAGACTTAATTCCCTTATTTGGAGATAGGTTTTTAAAGGAGTTATTTAAGCTTAAGTGTGGTTATAAAAGTGGGACATTGATCAAATGGGGTTGGTGTCCTTAAAAGAGAAAACACTACTGCTCTGTGTGTGTGTGTGTGTGTGTGTGTGTGTGTGTGTATTGTGTTTTGTATCTGTCTCTCTCCATGAACATCCACAAAGGAATATCCATGTTAGGACATAGGCAGAAGGCAGCTGTTTGAAAGCCAGGAAGAGACCCCTCATCAGAAGCACAACCCTGTTAGAACCTTGATCTGAAATTTTACAGAGGTAAGTCCTGTGGGAACAAGTCTGTGATTTGTTATGGCAGTCTGAGTAGACTAATTTAGATTTTGTTACCCAGAGTGGTTGTAGATGAATGCAATTTAAGCATAAATTTAATGCAATTTAAGATTTCTGGCATTGGATCTCTAATATGATTAAAATTAAAGATGCTAATGACTGCAATATAAAGAGAAAATTAATAGTTTCTTCTGTGACCTGGCAATAGAGATATGCAAAATCTCACCAGTGGATACTCCTAATCAATCATTTAAAACAAGCAAAGATTTAGGTGACAGTTTTACACGTTTGGCAAACCAATGAATACACAAGAATAACTCAACTTATTTTATTGCACTTTATTGTGCTTCTCAAATATTGCATTTTTTACAAACTAACAGTATGTGAATATCCCGTATTGAGCCAGTCTACCCATTTTTCTAACAGCATTTGCTTATTTTGTCTCAGTGTCACATTTGGCAATACTTACAATATTCCAAAATAATGAAATACATTATTATCAAATCTGTTATGATGATTGTTGATCAGTGATTTTTGAAGTCATGAATTCATTTGTTTTGAGGTGCCACAAACTGCACCCATATAAGATGACAAACTTAATTGATAAATGTTGTCTGTGTTCTGGCTGCTCCGCTGACTGGCTGTGCACTCATCTCTTTACCTCTCTTTGGGTCTCCTTATTCTCTGAGACACAACAATATGGAAATTTGAATTTAGGCCAGATAATAACCCTATAATCATCTCTCTGTGTTCCAATGAAAGGAAGAGTTTATCATCTTTCATTTTAAATCTAAAGCTAGAAATAATTAATCTCAATGAGGAAGGCATGTCAAAAGCTGAAATAGGGCAAAAGATAGTTCGCATGCACCAAACGGTAAATTTTCAATGCAAAGGAAAAGTTATTGAAGGAAACTTAAAGTATTACTCCAGTGAACACAGAGTTATAAGAAAGTGAAGCAGACTTTTCACCTCTAGAAAGTATGATTGGTATAAAAAATCAAACCAGCCACAACATTTTCTTAAATTAAAGCCTAATCCAGAGCAAAAACAAGTATCTTCAGTTCTGAGAAGGCTGAGAAGTGAAGATGCTGTGTAGGAAAAGTTGGAAGGTAGCAGAGAATGATTCATGAGGTTAAAGAAAGAAGCAGTCTCTAAAACACAAGTGTGAGGTCCAGTATCAAGTGCTGATACAGAAGCTAGAAGATCTAGCTAAGATAATTGTTGAAGTTAACTACACTAAACAGCGTATTTTCAATGTAGACATAACAACAGTTTACTGGAAGAAGATGCCGTCTAGATCTTTCATAGTTGAAGAGGAGGACTCAATGCCTAGCTTCAAAGCTTTCAAAGATTCAAAGAACACGCTAACTCTCTTGTTAGGGGCTAATGCAGCTGGTAGATTTAATTTAAGCCAATGATCATTCAAAATTTTAAATATCCCAGGGCCCTTAAAAATTATGTCAAATTTACTCTGCTTGTGCTCTGTAAATAGAACAAGACTGGTTGGCAGTACATCTGTTTACAGCATGATTTACTGAATATTTTAAGCTCACTTTTGAGAACTTGTGCTTAGGGAAAAATTATTCTTTATATTTTTAGAATATTAGCACTCAATGGATATGCACTTGGTCCCCCAAGAACTCTGATGGACATGTACAAGAAGATTAATGTTGTTTTTATGTGTGCTAACACAACATTCATTATACAGCTGCAGCCCAGAGATCAAGATGTAAATTTGACTTTCAAGTTTTATTCTTTAAGAGATGTATCCCACATTTCATAAGTCTATAACCTGCCATAGATGGTAATTTCTCTGATGTACCTAAGCAAAGTAAATTGAAAACCTCTGGAAAGTATTTACCATTCTAGATGCCACTAAGGAAATTCATAATTCATAAGAGTAGTTCACAATATCAACATTCATAGGAGTTTGGAAGAATTATATTCTAATCCTCATGGTTTAATGAGAGGTTTAGGGCTTCAGTGGAAGAAATAACTGCAGATGTAGTGGAAATGGCACTACAAGAGAATTAAAATTAGAAGTGAAGTCTGAAGATGGGATTGAATTGCTGCAGTATCATGACAGAACTTTAAGGATAAGGAGTTGCTTCTTAGAGGTGGGTAAAAAAGTAGTTCCTTAATCTGCAATCTACTCCTGGTGAAGATGTGAACATTGCTTAAATAAAAACAAAGAATTCTAAATATTACATAAACTTAGTGGAGAAAACAGTGGATTTGAGAGGAATGACTGCAATCTTGGAAGTTCTATTGGTGGTAAAATGCTATTGAACAGTATCACATGCTGTAGAGAATAAATTTGTGAAAGGAAGAGTAAATCAATGTAGCAAACTTCATTGTTGTCTTATTTTTAAAAGTTGCCACAGCCAGCTCAGCCTTTAACAGTCACCAACTTGATCTGTTGGCAACCATCATTATCAAGGCAAAAACTTCTGCCAGCCAAAAGATTACAACTTGGTGAAAATCAGATGATGATTAGCATTATTTAGAAAGTATTTTTTAATTAAGTTATGTACTGTGTTTTTTAGACATGATTCTATTAACACTTATTAAGTGATAGAATAGTGTAAATGTAACTTTTATATGCACTGAGACACCAAAAACAGAATGTAAGTTACTTTGTTGTGATGCTTGCTTTATTGCAGTGGTCTGGAACCAAACCTGCAATATATTCAAGTTATGTGTATAACGAGACTGGCTGGTTGTTAATTGAACAAAGTTGGGGAAAATAAGGGTGAGTTCATGCTTTTGAATTCCCAGTTCAAATATCTCATTAGTGTTATGAAAGCTTCTATATATGCCTTGAAGAAGACATTTATTTCCCGGATCCTTAGGGCTGAGGTTGCTGAAAATTAAACCCATAATCTCATGGTGTGACTGGCTGAATTAAAACGCAAACTGAACTTCAAACATTGTAGGGTGTTTGCTTTTAAAATTAAGGGATGGCTTGTGTAGGAATGAGATCCTTAATGTCAGATATGAATTACTGGAAAAAACCTCATGAGGACATTGTGCTTTATTGTTCTAATGAGTCTTCTTTGCCAATGTAAAAGACCCCCGTGCTCACTGAGAGTAGCATCTTCGCTCGCAATGGAACTGGAAGAGAGAGCATCAAACAAAACAGCATTTGTGTGTGTGTGTCTGTGTGTGTGTGTGTGTGTGTGTGTGTGTGAATCTTAAGATCAAATGAAATATGTTTTGCTGGGTTGTAGACTTGCTGGGACCCATTACGCTTTTTCTTTATTCCTAATTCCTACTTTTTTCACTGGAATGGAAAAGTCTATCCCATGAGTGTCACACCATTGTATTTTGGAAGCACATAACTTGTCTAGTTTTGCAGGCTCACAGCTAGAGGAAAAGTTTGCCTCGGGATGAATTCTACCTTGTGTCTCACCTATATCTGATTTACTTATGTATATAAGAACTTAAACTTTAAATTTGATGTTCGAATGAACTAAAGTTTTGGGGCATGTTGGAGTGGGGCAAAGATATTTTGAATGTAAATAGATGAAATTTTGGTGGGGAGGTGATGTGAAAAATGTTATTTCCTCAGTTATTTCTCCCCCAAATTTATATATTCAAGCCCTAATATATTCAAGCCCTAATAATGTGACTATATTTGGAGAGAGGCTTTATAAAGAGATAATTAAGGTTAAGTGAGGTTATAAAGTGGGGTCTTGATCCAAATGGATTAATGTCCTTAAAAAAGAGATATCAGAGAGCTCACATTATTTCTCTCTCCACATTCACATACTAAGGAAATGCCATGGGAGGACACAGTGAGAAGGTGGTCACCTGTAAACCAGGAAGACAGCTTTTACCACAAAATGAATTCTGCTAGAATTTTGATCATGAGCATTCTAGTCTCCAAGTATATGGGAAAATAAATTTATATTATTTAAACTATACAGTCTCTGGTATTTTGTTATGGCATTCTAGATAGAAAAATGCATTAAATATAGTAGTAAGTTTCATTATTACACTGTTCATATGATACCTTTATTTATATCCCACATTTGATGAGTGTATCATTAGAAAAAGTATGATGTCAAAGTTCAGTAATGAACAACATTTAGTCTTATATTATTAGTAAAAAGTGGGCATTCTTTAGCTTTTATATTATTATCACCTTAAACTGTACCATTTCTGCTGTGCTCTTGGTAATTTGTCATATCCTTATATGTGTACATGAAGAGCAGATTCAACCACATGTGATAATTTATCCTCTCAATTCCAAAAGAAGTTTAGCTTTCTACATGAGCCTTCAATAAAATTTTCAAATTAATATGCTATTTATGTTTTAAATTTAGTGTTACTATTTTAGTAACTTGAGAAATTCTAAATAGAGCTTAGCAGAAAAAAACTATTCAGTAACAGATATGCACAACTTACTTAAAAGAAGGAAAGGTTTTGCTTTTTTACTTGATATGCAAATCAATCATTATTACAATTTCAATTTATTTCATCACACACAATTTCATATTGGTTTTACATTTTTTAATTTCACTAATAGATGTATAATAAATATTCAAAATAATAAGGGACATTTAAATAACTGTAAATAAAAGTAATTAAAATTAGCCATTTAAATTCAACTATAATTCAGAATTAAAATCAATATTACCATAATTCTTTCCAATCTTATTTTCAACATGATGTTATTAACAGAAATTTTTTAAAAAATATTCAAAATATCATGTTTATTTTTAAAATGTTAGGTGATTTTAACTTGGGCTGTACCTTATGTTATAAATATGGAAATTAAAAACACTAAAGATGAATGAACAATTACACTTTGAAGTTTCACTAACAGAATATTAACTGTATTCTACATACTTAAATATCTGACTTTTTTTCTCTGTAGGTCCTCAAGCAAAAGTAATGAAGTGTTTGTTTCACAAGCTATTTCCTTATTATGAAATTAGAAATAAAATTAGAAGTATATTTATCAACTTAATATTGAAGCTAAGTCATATTTTATTATTTTTGGAAGGTATGCCTAAAATGAATGTAATATTCCACACCCAAGCAATTTCCTTCTTCATAAATTCTGAACTTTAAGCCTAGAATTTGATCTGCGTTTTTCTCATAAATATGTCTGGTATTACTCATGTGGAATGCAAATCAAATGCAATTTATTCAACATATTGGTGAGTTGAATCACTCTCGTATTGGCATCATTTAGGCAACGCTGAAGAAGCAAATTAGACAAGACATGTATTCATTTTATCAACAACTTTTTATTGAGAACTTTATAGGCAAACGCCTATAAAGTTTTTTCGGTGGTAGAAACACAGCAGTTAGCTAAGTAGAGTTTCTACCCTAATTGATCTTGTGCTTAATAATTATTAACAAAGTTTATATGTACAGGCCTTCTTAGGGTATTTCTATATATTATGGAAACATAATAGCTTTATGTAAGACAGCAGAAATTTTCAATTAAATGTGACATGAAAATTACATTTAAAAATGATGAGAGAAAATTCTAATAATCAATGAAATCTACATAGATATTTAATGATACAATCTGTTTTTATCTCATTGCAAATGGCTCATGCCATTATTTTTATATCCCTTCCAAAACTCAAGTTAAAATTTAGCTGTCACTGTTAACCATGTTGAAAGGCAGGATCTTTAGCAGATGATTAGTTTGTCCGGGCAATGGATTACTGTCATTATCCCAGGAGTGTGTAAATTATTTTGGAAGTGGGTTTCTGATAAGAGGATGAGCTTGGCCCATGTTTCTCTCTCTCTGTCAAGCTTATTTGTTTGTTCTTACACTTTCCTGCTTTGGGATATGATCTTACACAAAGGCCTTGTCAGATGCTGGTGCCCTGTACTTGAACTTCTAACCACCAGAACCGTGATTTGAATACATTTCTATATTGTGTAAATTACCCCCAGTCTGCAGCATTCTGTCATGGCAATAGGAAATGCACTAAAACTTACTAGAAATGTAACACCAATTTTTAGAGGATAAAATCAAACAGTGGTACTTAATACAATTATCTGTGATATTTAATAGAGTCTCATTAATGTTGTCTATTTCCTCTACCTTTTCAATTATCAGCATCATTATTTTGCATCATTATGGTTGACATTACCATTGTCTTCATCTTTTTTATCAATACCCTTATCTTACTGTTTTCACCAGATATTAATTGAGTGCTTGCTATGTTGTTAAGGTATTAGGTGTTATGTGTACCACACTAAGGTCACCATTCATCTCAGTAAATAGCTCCAAAATTTGTCCTACTGATCCAAGCAAGCATTCTGAATATATTTCAGACTCCTCGTTGCTATCACACCTTGCATTTAAGTCATCAGCAAATTCTCCTTTGTCATTAAGATATATCCTGAATCTTACTCCTTCTTACTTTAACCTATTCCACTCTATTTCAAGTCATTGTCATCTCTCACTACTTGCTACTAAGCTACTGAAATACCAATTAAGCTGTTTTTTGCTTCCATTATTTTTAATTTTAATTTTAATTTTTTTTAAAGATGAGATTTCACCATGTTGGCCAGGCTGGTCTAGGACTTCTGACCTCAAATGATCCACCAACCTTGGCCTCCCAAAGTGCTGGGATTGCAGGCGAGAGCCACCACACCACGCCACCTCCATCTTTGTTTTCTACAATGTACTTTCCACATAGCAGCTAAATGGCTTTCTTAAAATATAAATCAGATAAGATCATTCTCTTTTCTAAACTCTCCAAAGGCATCTTTAGCATATTGTATTATGCCAATGCTGCTAATGCCAATTACCATACACTTAGTGGCTTAGAGCAACACAAATTTATTATCTAAATTCTGGAGGTCAGAAGTCTAAAACGGATATCACTGGGCTAAAATCAAGATGTCAGTGGTGTTGTTTCTTGTGGAAGATCTCGGAAAGAATCTGTTTCTTTGACTCTTCCAACTATTCACATTATTTGCTTCATAACCTTTTTTCATCTTAAATAAAGCAATAGTCAGTTTTTCATGCCATGTTACCATGACACTGACTATTCTGCCTCTCCTTTTCACATTTAAAGACCCTTGTGACTACATTAACACTATTCAGATAATCCAGGATAATCTTTTTATTCTAAGGTCACCTAATTAGCTACCTCAATTTCATCTGAAATTTTATATTGCCATGCCATATAATGTAGGATATTTACAAATAGTGTGTATTAAAATTTGGTCCTCTGGGAACCACTGTTCTGCTTACCACACATATTTATTATAATTTCATGTAATCTGTTCCAGCTATCTTTCTGATTTTATTTTTTACCATTCTAATTCAATGCATCTAAGACATGATCAACTCCTTGTTTCTCAAAAATGTAAATTTTATTCAAATGGTAGAGCCTTTATACTATCTTTTCTCTCATCCTTACATAGTAGTTTCCAAGAAACATGCTTCAATCCTGCATCCTTCATTTTACTTGTTTAAATAATTTTTATAAGTCCGTCACTAACAAACCTACCCAATATAAATATAATATTCTCTTTTACTATAATTTTACCCTGCCTTAAGTACTTCCCCCACCCGCCCCCCGAGACAGAGTTTTGTTCTTGTTGCCCAGGCTGGAGTACAATAGCGCGATCTAAGCTCACGGCAACCTCTGTCTTCCAGGTTCAGGGGATTCTCCTGCCTCAGCCTCCTGAGTAGCTGGGATTACAGGCATATGCCATAGCACCTGGCTAATTTTTGTATTTTTATTAAGTAGAGATGGGGTTTCTCCATGTTGGTCAGGCTGATCTTGAACTCCCAACCTCAGATGATCTGCTTGCCTCAGCCTCCCAAAGTCCTGGGATTACAGGCGTGAGCCACCGCACCTGGCTAATTTCTTTATAACATGTATGTAGCTGATTTTTAAATTATCAGTATCCCTCATGAGAATTTAAGTACTTTAATGGTTAATTTTAGGAGTTAACTGGATTAAAGGTTACCTAGATAGTTGGTAAAGCATTATTTTTAGGTATATCTGTGATGGTGTTTAGGGAAGTGATTGGCATTTGAATCAGTAGAATCAGTGAAGATTTGCCCTCGGTGTGGACAGGCGTGAGCCAAAATGCTGAGAGCCTTGATACAACAAAAAGGCAGCAAAAAGGCAAATTTCTCTCCCTCTTTATCTCTTAAGAGGCGGTGGGACACCCTTCTTTATTGCCTTCTGGCATCAGAATAGGAGGATCTCCAGGGTATCGGAATACCAGATTCTCTAGGCTTTGATCTCTTGGACTTGCATTAGTGGACTCAGGACTTACCCCTGAGAAGCCAGGGTTTCCAGTCAGTATCTATGACCTCCAACTGAGAGCTTCGTCATTGGCTTTACTGATTCTGAAGCTTTTGGTCTTAGACTGAACTTGCTACAATCGTCTCTGGGTCTCCAGTTTGCAGATGGTCTCTCCTGAGACGCCTCAGCCTCCATTTAACTGCATGAGTCAGTTTTCCTAATACATTTTCTATCTATCTATCTGTCTGGTCAACATCTATATCCTATTGGTTCTGTCTTTTTGGAGAACCCTAATACAAGCACTATGAGAACTGAGACTTAGTATGTTTTGGGTTCACCTTGGTGTTCTTAGTATCCACAAAAGTGACTGTTGGAGACTAGGCACTTAAATATTTGTTTTATCAATGAAGGAATGTGCAAAAGCTTAATTTTTATGCCAAAGTCTATAGTAGGCACTTCAAATTTTATGTATTATTTAATCTTCACAGTTTTCCAAAGAGGTCATTTATTCCCTATATTTCATTGCCAAGAAAACCGTGTTTCATAGAGATTAACTTATTTGAGACTACATAGTAGCAAAAATGGAATACAGACTCAGCTACATCTAGCTTTATATTTCATACTGTTCTCACATTGAAATATAGACTATCCACAGACTGTGCTACCTTATAGAGATGAGTAATGCTAGTCCATACCTTAAAAATAATTGTAATCTTGTTGTAAATGTAAGATATTTAATTTAAAGGGCATAGATTAGAGTAGAGAAAAAATTAGAGTATGGAAAATATACAGCACTTGATACATAATTTATTTTCATAAAAATGCATTGAATATTTGTTGAAAATAAAGTTCTTTAACATTCATACCAGTGAAAAAGTCACTGAAAGTTGGAGGAGTCATCTGTGATATCATCACAGAAGCAATGAATTTGAGTAGCATGAGCGCAAAAATTTCATACATTTTGCCCTACCTACTCATTTTAGGATTCTCTGATCATGTACTTGGCAGATGAATTTGCCTATGTCAGACAGAAGTAGAACAGAGAAACCTTGGTTATGACACAGTTAGGATATTTTATAGTACAGCGCTTCTCTACCCTGATATAACATTATAATCACCTGGGAGTCTTTACAAGTACTGCCCCATGGGTAATTCCCCCAAAGAGAGGGATTTAACTGGTATCAGAAACTTTGAGAGTTTCCCAGGTGATTCTAATGTTCAGTCAATATCTAGAACCACTGCCGTAGTGTAGGTGTTGCTGAGAATACTGATTGAACGCTGGGGTCTGCATCCAGGCATGTAAGTACTTTGACTTATTAAATTAATAATTGATCTAAACTATGCTTTGTTGAAGAACATTTAAATAGAAGCCTCGTATTGTCTTCAGTGTAATTTCTGTCTTGTACTGTCTTCAGTGTAACAAATATGGAAGTGATACATTTATTTATCTAATAATTCAGTTATGATCAACCTATACATATCTTCTCATTAAGAAATTATATAAATTAATATATTTTTATGTAATTAAAATGATCTCTTTTTGCCCCCAAAATAAGATATGACTTACTTCAAAATTTTCAGAAGTAATAGTTTCTTTCCTTTTCTCTGGGTAGAAGTTTTTTCCATATGGTTCTCATAGAGTAGCAATTTCAGTTAAAATCACAGATGGCCTATCAATGCAGCAATCTGAACTGAGCACAAGCATTACCTAAAATGTCTTAGGTTATTTTGCTTGTATCACTTACTTGCTTTGAGAGAGACTGCTTCTTCTAAAATCCTCATATGTAAGTGCTTTAGGAGTATTTGGGAAACCATTATGATTTACCTATATATCTAATAAACATCTATATCCATTGGTTCTATCTTTTGGAAGAACTCTAAATACAAGCACTATGAGAACTGAGACTTAGTATTTTGGGTTCACCTTGGTGTTCTAGCATCTACAAAAGTGACTATTGGAGACAGGCACTTAAATATTTGTTATATCAGTGAAGGAATGTGCAAAAGGTTAATTTTTATGCCAAGATCTACAGTAGGCACTTCACATTTTATACATTATTTAATCTTCACAGTTTTCACAATCTTCACAATTAAAACAATTATATTTTAATAATCATAAATACCAGTGAAATTATTCTTCCTCTGGCCAAGAATAAACCAAAGAAAAAGAAAAAGGAAGTAAAAACTGACAGCTTTATAAAGTAGAGTAGGTTAAAGACTATATAAGAAAAAGTTATATTTTTCTAATGGAATATCACTGAGTATCTAAATCTGCAATTGAATATCTAAATCTGGTCAGATATATGCATACATATATGTATATATATATATATATGTGTATATATATGTGTATATATATATATATATATCACATATAATAGCAAATAGGTCAGGTAGACTGCGGCATAGATCTGGCCAAGGCTGACCAGGATAGACATGAGATCTCTCTATGCTTAACCTCAGCTTGGTGACCAACTGCTAAATTGCCATTTTGCTGCCAGAGACAGTTACTCCTTGAAATTAGGATGCCCCCAAATCAGAAGATCCTTAAATAGAAGAAGCCCTCTTTGGTGTATATAGTTGCTGTTGCTATAGGAGACTGAGGATAAAGAATTGGTTGACACATCCAGTCACTCTGCTTAGCTTGAGAACCTGAAAAAACAACAACAAAAAAACAAACTTAAACTTTCACATTGTGGTGTGTAATTCAAGCCCTGCCTGTAATCTGACTCTTGAACTAGGAGGACCCACCTTGAAAAGTCCCAGTCTAGTGGATCTCCTGCTTGTGGTCTTCCCTTTGGGCCTCTCCTGACTGCTGGGAGCAGTAGCTGCTGGCTATGTTAATAGAGAAATCATTGTTTCACCTGAAACAGAAGAGTGAATGCAAGCTCCTTTCACTTTGTTTGTTTGTTTATTTTTAACATCATTTCCCTAAAGCCAGATACACTGAATGACAGAATACAACCTAACTTTATTTTAACATAATTATATTTGAATAATTGTAAATACCAATGCAATTATTCTTCCTCCATCCAGGAATAAACCTAGGAATCTAAGAAAAAGAAAGCAAAAAATGACGGCTTTATAGATTATGTTAAAGGCTATGTAATAAAAGTCATCATACTCTTCTCATGGAATATCACTGAATATCTGAATCTGCAATTGAATATCTAAATCTGGTCAGCTACATTTATATAGTTATCACATAAAATAGCAAATTGCACAGAATCAGTTTAAATTTTTGCTCTCTGGTTAAATTTACAAGTGAAACACTCCTTAAAACTATGATTTTCTTAAGAAATATTTTTGTCCTTTTAGATTTTTGTACATTTGTTCTTTACATTGTATTGAAAATTTTTATTTGTATGTTCTTTCTATATTCTTCAGCTGAGTAATCTGAAATGTGCAATAAATGGGTCTGTGTTCAGGCAGAATTACAACTGAATGTGTAATCAAAAACCATGATGAAAAATTTCATTCAAAATGAAGAGCGAAGAGAGATGGGACTACAGTATGATAAATTTCTTGGCTTTTATAATAATAGGTTCTCCATGAACTTTTCAATTTGGTTTTCTGTGACTTATTTGTAAGCAGCATACTTTTTACACATTACATCTTTACTGAAAAAGCAGTAATAAGGATATATTTGAAATTATCTGCTAAAGTTAAAATCAAATGGTAATAATCCTGACTGAGAAGTGAGAAAAAGTGAGAGAGAAAAAAAGGTAAATCTGTGGATTTGGGGATCTGACTAAGCAGTCATCATGATAGCAGAATATTTTGTTGCTATAGCAAAGGGGCAGCAAAATGGACATTTTGACATTAACTCAGCAGGTGTAGAAACCAATCAATGCCTTCAAGCAGCTGCTCAGTACATGTTATTTAGAATTAATGTTGACTTCAAAGACACACCTTAGAGAAGGACTGAGCCAAGTGAATGAATATTCAGCCTCTTATTCATTTAGTTGCTTCTTTTCTTCCTTTGCCTCATTACGTATTAAGCAAACTACCTGTGGCTGCATTTCTGGCTGCAAGGTTAATTCTCCATTTTCAGCTGTGGCCTCACAAAATACTTGACTTACTTTTGCAATGGCTGTGATATTATTGTTAAAATTTATAAAAAAGATTCTGACATTGTTTTCTTTGTTGGATTTTATTTTCCAACAATGAAAGTTAAGTCGTGGCTCATTACCAAGTCCATTTATCTTAAGGATATCACAAAACCTTAATTTCATACATAAATTAGAATTTAGATGGAGATGAAATCAGTATATTTGATTTGAAACTTTTATATTTTTCTTTTTTTTTCTTTTTCTCCTTTAACCCTACTCATAGTCTTCTTCCATCACTTATTTCATTTTTTATCAGTTCCTGCTCTCCCAAACATTCAGCTACCTTGTTTTCTAACACTGTCACTCTATTGTGGTCATAGAAAACGTGGCTGAGTCTTGGCTGTGGCCCAGGGATGTCCAGGAGAGTAATGTGGTTAGCCACGGTTGCCTATGCCATCTTTGTGCATATCGTTGTCTGCTAGAGACATTAAACATGTAGAAAGTACTGACTTAAATTTTTTAATATTTTAAACAGAAAGTATTTACAATAAGAAAGTTTAAATAAAATCAGAAAGCATAGAAAATAAAAGTATTATAATAATTAAAGTTTTTATAAGTTTATGAAAAACACAACATATCTAAATTAGCACAACTGTGTCAAATATATGTGATTTAATTATATATCTTTGGTCTAGTTAACCAATTTTAGGCATAAAACATAAAAATAAGAAAATAAATAGCATTATAATAATTATATAATTATACTCCATTTTAGATAAAAAACATTTTTTATATTACAAATAAGAAAACAAATACCATTATAACAATTGTATAATTACACTCTATTTTAGATTAAAAAAACATGTTTTTATTTGTAAATATATTTTTTTATTGCATTTTATGTTTTGGGGTATATGTGCAGAACTTGCAAGATAGTTGCATAGGTACACACATGGCAGTGTGTTTTGCTGCCTTCCTTCCCTTCACCCACGTTTGGCATTTCTCCCGAGGCTATCCCTCCCCAGCTTCCACCCCCGCCGCTGTCCCTCCCCTTTTTCCCCCAATAGACCCCAGTGTGTAGTATTCCCTTCCCTGTGTCCATGTGTTCTCATTGTACATCACCCGCCTATGAGTAAGAATATACGGTGTTTCATTTTCTGTTCTTGTGTCAGTTTGCTGAGAATGATGTTCTCCAGATTCATCCATGTCCCTACAAAGGACACAAACTCATCATTTTTGATTGCTGCGTAATATTCCATGGTGTATATGTGCCACATTTTCCCAGTCCAGTCCATTATGGATGGGCATTTGGGTTGGTTCCAGGTCTTTGCTACTGTAAACAGTGCTGCAATGAACATTTTTGTGCATGTGTCCTTATAGTAGACTGATTTATAGTCCTTTGGATATATACCCAGTAATGGGATTGCTGGGTCAAATGCAATTTCTATTTCTAGGTTGTTGAGGAATCGCCACACTGTCTTCCACAATGGTTGAACTAATGTACACTCCCACCAGCAGTGTAGAAGTGTTCCTATTTCTCCACATCCTCTCCAGCATCTGTTGTCTCCAGATTTTTTAAAGATTGCCATTCTAACTGGCGTGAGATGGTATCTCAATGTGGTTTTGATTTGCATTTCTCTAATGACCAGTGATGATGAGCATTTTTTCATATGTTTGTTGGCCTCATGTATGTCTTCTTGTGTGAAGTGTCTGTTCATATCCTTTGCCCATTTTTGAATGGGCTTGTTTGTCTTTTTTCCTGTAAATCTGTTTGAGTTCTTTGTAAATCCTGGATTCAGCCCTTTGTCAGATGGGTAAACTGCAAAGATTTTTTCCCACTCTGTTGGTTGCCAATTCACTCTAGTGACTTTCTTTTGCCGAGCAGAAACTGTGGAGTTTGATTAGGTCCCAATTGTCTATTTTGGCTTTTGTTGCCAATGCTTTTGGTGTTTTGGTCATGAAGTCCTTGCCTACTCTTATGTCCTGAATGGTTTTGCCTAGATTTTCTTCTAGGATTTTTATGGTGCTGGGTCTTATGTTTAAGTCTTTAATCCATCTGGAGCTAATTTTAGTGTAAGGTGTCAGGAAGGGGTCCAGTTTCTACTTTCTGCACATGGCTAGCCAGTTTTCCCAATGCCATTTATTAAACAGGGAATCCTTTCCCATTGTTTGTTTTTGTCAGGTTTATCAAAGATTGTATGGTTGTAGATATGTTGTGTTGCCTCTGATCCTCTGTTCTGTTTCTTTGGTCTATTTCTCTGTTTTGGTACCAGTACCATGCTGTTTTGATTACTGTAGCCTTGTAGTATAGTTTGAAGTCCGGTAGTGTGATGCCTCCCACTGTGTTCTTTTTGCTTAGAATTGACTTGGCTATGCGGGCTCTCTTTTGGTTCCATATGAAGTTCATGGTGTTTTTTTCCAGTTCTGTGAAGAAAGTCAATGGTAGCTTGATGGGGATAGCATTGAATCTGTAAATTACTTTGGGCAGTATAGCCATTTTCACAATGCTGATTCTTCGTAACCATGAACATGGAATATTTCTCCATCTGTTTGTGTCCTCTCTTATTTCATTGAGCAGTGGTTTGTAGTTTTCTTGAAGAGGTCCCTTTCGTTTCTTGTAAATTGTATGCCTAGGTATTTTATTCTTTTTTGTAGCAATTGTGAATGGCAGTTCGTTCTTGATTTGGCTCTCTTTAGATCTGTTATTGGTGTATAGGAATGCTTGTGATTTTTACACATTGATTTTATATCCTGAGACTTTGCTGAAGTTGCTTATCAGTTTCAGTAGTTTTTGGGCTGTGGCGATGGGGTCTTATAGGTATACTATTATGTCATCTGCAAATAGAGACAATTTGGCTTCCACCTTCCCTATTTGAATACCCTTTATTCCTTTTTCCTGCCTGATTGCTCTGGCTAGAACTTCCAGTACTATATTGAATAGGAGTGGTGAAAGAGGGCATCCTTGTCTATTGCCGGATTTCAAAGGGAATGCTTCCAGTTTTTGCCCATTCAGTATGATGTTGGCTGTTGGTTTGTCATAAATAGCTTTTATTACTTTGAGATATGTTCCATCAATACCGAGTTTATTGAGGGTTTTTAGCATAAAGGGCTGTTGAATTTTGTCAAAGGCCTTCTCTGTGTCAATTGAAATAATCATGTGGTTTTTGCTTTTGGTTCTGTTTGTGTGGTGGTTTACGTTTATAGACTTGCATACGTTGAACCAGCCTTGCATCCCTGGGATGAATCCTACTTGGTCATGATGGATAAGTTTTTTGATGTGCTGTTGCAATCGGCTTGCCAGTATTTTATTGAAGATTTTTACATCTATGTTCATCGTGGATATTGGCCTGAAGTTTTCTTTTCTTGTTGAGTCTCTGCCACGTTTTGATATCAGGATGATGTTGGTCTCATAAAATGAATTGGAAGGATTCCCTCTTTTTGGATTGTTTGGAATAGTTTCAGAAGGAATGGTACCAGGAAAAAACATTTTTTATATTACTTTCTTTGCAACAACATAAGACCGAATATTAAAAGCTAAATATAACATTTCCTTGTAAGGAGGCATAAATGCAATTATTTTTGTAAAATTACTATTGATTACATAAAATCGTTTTATCAAAGGTCATTTCAAATTGGTCATACTCATTATTCAAAGGCCTATTATTTTTATTTAAATTGAAATGCACATTTCTTTTTATCAGATATATAGAATAAAAATTATACATTATTAAAATCTCAACATTTTTTTCAATACAAATTACAAAAATTAGCATTAGTGAATTTAAATCAAAAATTTAAAATATATTAATATATTGGAATGTTACTTTCCAAGGTTTTCAATTAAATTTTATTCATGGACATTTGAAACTTTCTGTGCCAATATGGCAAAAATTGTTAATTATCTATTGAAAATTCAGTCTCTCATTTCTTTTTGTATCACTGTATGAGAAGACATAGGAATATATTTAGCTATTTATCACAAACATTTACATTTGCTTCCCTTTGCCAATGTAAGTGGTCAAACATATCTTACAAAATCCTTTGCCATGTCTCTGATAAAGAATGTTTACTTAGCTGGAAGGTTGTTTCACTTTCCCCTTTTCTTCCTCCTTGGTATGCTTAGGAATTAGCAATTCGTGCTTTACGTTATGGTTGGTATCTCACCATTTATTATGTGCCAACAATTGTCTCTTATTTTTGTCCTTACCAAATAGGTTTTATAAGGGTTTCACATGGTTAACATACACAACAGAATATGACTGCTCCAGTCATGAGAAGTAAAGGCTGTGGGAGTTAAAGCCTTGATATGTACTGATTTGAACTTGAAATTAAAATATGTATTAATAAGTAGAAACTTTAACATGCAGACATATAATTGCATTAAGGCTAATACAATTTTAAAGTTCTAAAGAACAATTTGGTTAAGTTTTCTCAGTTTAAAAAAATACTCATTATGTACTTTGAGATTTTTTTTCTCTAAAAGTTGGATTTATATTTTTCTATCATGTTAATTTCTTTTTTTGTTTTATATTTATTATATTTCAGGTTCTGGGGTACATGTGCAAAATAAACAGGTGTGTTACATAGGTATAGGTGTGCCATGATGGATTACTGCACCCATCAATTCAACACTTAGGTTTTGAGCCTTGCAAGCATTGGGTCTTTTTTCTAATTCTATCCTTCCCCTTGTCCATCACCCACTGAGAGACCTCATGTGTGGTGTTCCCCTCCTTGTATCCACACGTTCTCATTGTTCAGCTCCCACTTATGAGTGAGAACATGTGGTGTTTAGTTTTCTGTTCCTGTGTCAGTTTGCTCGGAATGATGGTTTCCAGCTTCATCCATGTCCCTGCAAAGAACATGATTTTATTCCTTTTGTATGGCTGCATAGTATCTCATGGTGTATATATGCCACATGTTCTTTATCCAGTCTATCACTGATGGGAATTTGAGTTGTTTCCAATTCTTTACTATTGCAAATAGTTCTGCAATAAACATATTTGTGCATGTATCTCTATGGTAGAATAATTTATAATTCTTTGGATATATGCCCAGGAATGGGATTGATGGGTCAAATGGTATATCTGGTTCTAGATCCTTGAAAAATCACCACGTTATCATCCACAATGGTTGAACTAATTTACACTCCCACCAACAGTGCAAAAGCATTCCTATTTCTCCACATGCTCTCCTGCATCTGTCATTTCCTGACTTTTTAATGACTGCCATTCTAACTGGTACGAGATAGTATCTCATTCTGGTTTTGATTTGCATTTATCTAACGACCAGTGATAATGAGCATTTTTCCAATATGTTTGTTAGCCACATAAATGTCTTGTTTCAAAAAGTATCTGTTCACATCCTTTGCCCACTTTTTGACGGGGTTGTTTTTTTCTTGTAAGTTTAAGCCCCTTTTAGATTTTGGATATTAGACTTTTGTCCTACGGATAGATGGCAAAAATTTTCTCTCATTCTGTAGGTTGCCTGTTCATTCTGACCATAGTTTATTTTGCTGTTTGGAAGCTCTTTAATTTAATTAGATACCATTTGTCAATTTTGGCTTTTGTTGCAATTGCTTTTGATGATTTAGTCATGAAGTCCTTGCCTATGCCTATGTCCTGAAGGGTATTGCCTAGGTTTTCTTTTAGGGTTTTTATAATTTCAGATCTTATGTTTAAGTCTTTAATCTATCTTGAACTAATTTTTGTATAAGTTATAAGGAAGAGATCCAATTTCAGTTTTCTGCATATGGCTAGTCAGATTTCCCAGCACCATTTATTAAATAGGGAATCCTTTTCCCATTGCTTGTTTCTTTCCGGTTTGTCAAGGATCAGAGGGTTGTAGATATGTGCTGTTATTTCTGAGGCCTCTGTTATTTTTCCTTAGTCTCTATATATTTTGGTACTAGTACCATGCTGTTTTGGATACTGTAGCCTTGTAGTATAGTTTTAAGTCGGGTAGCATAATGCCACCAGCTTTGTTTAGGGTTTTCTTGGCTATATGAGCTCTTTTTTGGTTCCATATGAAATTTAATGTAGTTTTTTTTTCTAATTATCTGAAGAAAATCAATGGTAGCTTGATGGGAATACCATTGAATCTATAAATTACTTTGAACCATATGGCTGTTTTCACAATATTGATTCTTCCATGAGCATGGAATGATTTTTTTATTTGTTATTGTCATCTCTTAGTTGTTTGAGAAGTGGTTTGTAGTTCTCCTTGAAGAGGTTCTTCATATCCCTTCTAAGTTGTATTTCAACTTTGCTGAAGTTGCTTATTAGCTTAAAGAATTTTTGGGCTGAGATGATGGGGTTATCTAAATATACAATCATGTAATCTGCAAACAGAGACAATTTGACTTCCTCTTTTCCTCTTTGAATACTCTTTACTTCTTTCTCTTGCCTGATTGCCCTGGGCAGAACTTCCAATACTGTGTTGAATAGGAGTTGTGAGAGAAGGCACCCTTGTCTCGTGCCACTGTTCAAAGGAAATGCTTCCAGCTTTTGCCCATTCATTATGATATTGGTTATGTGTTTGTCATGAATAGCTCTTAATATTTTGAGATGTGTTCCATCAATACCTAGTTTCTTGAGTGTTTTTAGCATGAAGCAGTGTTGAATTTTATCAAAGACCTTTACTGCATCTATGAGATAATCATGTGGTTTTTAATCATTGGTTCTGTTTATGTGATGGATTATGTTTATTGATTTGCATATGTTGAACCAGCTTTGCATCCTAAGGATGAAGATGAATTAATTGTGGTGGATAAGCTTTTTGATGTGCTGCTGGATTCAGTTTGACAGTATTGTATTAAGGATTTTCACATTGATATTCATCAAAGATATTGGCATGAAATTTTCTTTTTTTGTTGTGCCTCTGCCAGGTTTTGGTAACAGGATGATGTGTGCCTCATAAAATGCATTAGAGAAGAGTCTTTCTTCTTCTATCATTTGAAATAATTTTAGAAGAAATGGTAGCAGATCCTCTTTGTACCTCTGGTAGAATTCAGCTGTGAATCCATCAGGTCCTGGACTTTTTTAAGTTGGTAGGCTATTAATTACTGCCTCAACTTAAGAACTTGTTATTGGTCTATTCAGGGATTTGACTTCTTCCTGGTTTAGTCTTAGGAGGGTGTATGTATCCAGGAATTCATCTATTTCTTCTAGATTTTCTAGTTTGTGTAGATGTGTTTATAGTATTCTCTAATGGTAGTTTGTATTTCTGTGGAATCAGTGGTTATAACCTCTTTATTATTTTCAATGTTTCTATTTGATTCTCCTTTCTTTTCTTCTTTATTAATCTGGCTAGTGATCTATCTATTTTGTTAATCTTTTCAAAAAACAACCTCCTGCATTATTAAATTTTGAAGGGTTTTTTAAGTCTCTATCTTCTTTAGTTCTGCTCTGATCTCAGTTATATTTTATCTTCTGCTAGCTTTGAATTTGTTTGCTCTTCTATCTAGTTCTTTTAATTGTTATGTTAGGATGTGGATTTTAGATATTTCCCACTTTCTGATGTCAGCATTGAGTGCTATAATTTTCCCTCTAAACAATGCTTTAGCTGTGTTCCAAAGATTCTGGTCCATCATATCTTCATTTTCATTGGTTTCAAACAATTTATTTATTTCTGCCTTAATTTTGATATTTACACGGTAGTCATTCCGGAGTAGGTTGTTAAGTTTCCATGTAGTTGTGTGGTTTTGAGTGAGTTCCTTAATCCTGAGTTCTAATTTTTTCACTCTGGTCTCAGAGACCGTTTGTTATAATTTACATTCTTTTGCATTTGCTTGGGAGTTTTACTTCCAATTATGTGTTCGATTTTTGAATAATTGCTATGTGGTGCTGAGAAAAATGTATATTCTGTTAATTTGGGGTGGAGAGTTCTGCAAATGTCTATTAGGTCTACTTGGTCCAAAGCTGAGTTCAAGTTCTGAATATCCTTGTTAATTTTCTGTCTTGTTGAATTGTCTAATATGGACAGTAAGGTGTTATAGTCTCCCACGTTATTGTGTGGGAGTCTAAGTCTCTTTGCAGGTCTCTAAGAGCTTGCATTATAAATCTAGGTGCTCCTGGATTGGATGCATATATATTTAGGATAGTTAGCTCTTCTTGTTGCACTGATCCCTTTACCATTATATAATGCCTTTCTTTGTCTCTTTTGATCTTTGTTGGTTTAAAGTCTGTTTTATCAGAGGCTAGGATTGCAACCCCTCCATTTTTTATTGTTGTTTTTTGTTTTGTTTTATTTTTCATTTACTTGGTAAATATTCCTCCTTCCCTTTATTTTGAGCCTATGTCTGTCTTTGCACATGTGATGCGTCTCAGCACACTGATGGGTCTTCACTTTGTATCCAATTTGCCAGTATGTGTCCTTTACTTGGGGCATTTAGCCCATTTACATTTAAAGCTAATGTTATTACATGTCGATTTGATCATATCATCATGATGCTAGCTGGTTATTTTGCACAATAGTTGATGCAGTTTCTTCATAGTATCATTGGTCTTTATATTTGGTGTGTTTTGCAGTGGCTGGTACTGTTTCTTTCTTTCCATATTTAGTGCTTCCTTCAGGAGCTCCTTAAGGCAGGCCTGGCAGTGACAAAGTTCTTAAACATTTGCTTTTCTGTACAGGATTTTACTTCTCCTTCACTTATGAAGGTTTGTTTGACTGGATATGAAATGCTGGGTTGAAAATTCATTTCTTTAATAATGTTAAACATTGGCCCTCAGTCTCTTCTGTCTTGTAGGGTTTCTGCAGAGAGATCTGCTGTTAGTTTGAAGGGCTTCACTTTGTAGGTAACTTGACCTTTCTCTCTGGATGCCCTTAACATTTTTCCTTCTTTTCAACCTTGGAAAACGTGATAATTATCTGTCTTGTGGTTGCTTTTCTCCAGGAGTATCTTTGCAATGTTCTTTGTATATCCTGAATTTGAATGTTGACCTGTCTTTCTAGGTTGGGGAAGTTATCCTGGATAATATCCTGAAATGTGTTTTCCAACTCAATTTCATTCTCCTTGTCACTCTCAGGTATACCAATCAATTGTAGGGTTGGTCTTTTCATATAGTTTCATATGTCTTGTAGGCTTTATTCATTCTTTTTTCTTCTTTTTTCTCTAGTCTTGTCTTCATGCTTTATTTCCCAAGTTGATCTTCAATCTCTGATATCCTTTCTTTCACTTGATTGATTCTGCTATTGATACTTGCATACGCTTCACAAAGTTCTTGTGCTGTGTTTTTCAGCTTCATCAGGTCATTTATATTCTTCTCTAAAATGGTTATTCTAGTTAGCAGTTCCTGTAACCTTTTATCAAGGGTCTTAGCTTGCTTGCATTGGGTTAGAGCTCATAGGAGTTTGTTATTACCCAACTTCTGAATCCCACTTCTGTCAGTTTATCAAACTCATTCTTCATCCAGTTTTGTACCCTTGCTCAAGAGGAGTTGCAACCATTCGGCAAAGAAGAGACATTCTGGTTTTTGAAATTTTCAGCATTTTTATGCTGGTTTTTCCTCATCTTTGTGGACTCATCTACCTTTGATATTTAATGTTGATGACTTCTGAATGAGTTTTTTTGTGGTGTCCTGTTCATTGATGTTGATGTTATTGCTTTTTGTTTGTAGATTTCCTTCTAACAGTCAGGCCCCCCTTCTACGGGTCTGCTGGAGTTTTCTAGAGGTCCACTCCAGACTCTGTTTGCCTGGGTTTCATCAGTGGAGGCTTCAGAACAGCAAAGATTGCTGCCTGCTCCTTTCTCTGGAAGCTTCCTGCCAAAGGGGCAGCTGACTAATGACACCCAGAGCTCTCCTTTATGAGGTGTCTGTCGACTACTGCTGGGACATGTCTCCCAGTCAGGAGGCATGGGGGTTCAAGGATGCATTTGATAAGGCTGTCTGTTCCTTAGCAAAGCTCAAGCACTGTGCTGGGAGACCCACTGCTCTCTTCAGAGCCAGCAGACAGAAACATTTAAGTCTGGTAAAGCTGTGCCACAGCCACCCCTTCCCTCAGGTGCCCTGTCCCAGGGAGATGGGAGTTTTATCTATAAGTCCTTGGCTGGAGATGCTGAATTTCTTTCAGAGATGCCCTGCCCAGTGAGGAGGAATATAGGGAGGCAGTCTGGCCACAGCCACTTTGCCATGCTGCAGTGAGCTCCACCCAGTTCAAATGTACCAGCAGCTTCCTTAACACTGTGAGGGGAAAATGATCTACTCAAGTCTTAATAATCCTGGATGCCAGTCCCTCCACCATGGTCCCAGGTCAACTAGACTGCTGCCCTGGCAGCAAAAGTTTCAAGCCAGTGTTTCCTGGCTTGGGCTCTGTGGAAGTGGGACCCACTGAAGGAGACCACTTGACTCCTTGGCTTCAGTCCTATTTCTAGGGGAGTGAATTGTTCTTTCTCACTGGGGTTCCAAGCACCATTGGGGTATGAATAAAATCTACTGCTGCTAGCTCAGTGTCTGTCCAAATAGCCACCCAGCTTTGTGCTTAAAACCCAGATCCCTGGTGGTGTAGGCATATGAAGAAATATCCTTGTCAGCAGATTGTAAAAACTGTGGGAAAGTGGTAGTATCTAGGCTGAATAGTATAGTCTCTCATGACTTCCCTTGGCTAGAAGAGGGAGGTCCTTGGCCCCTTACAATTCTAAGTGAGCTGATGCCCCACTCTCCTTTGGCTCACTCTCCATGCGCTGCACCTGCTGTCTTACCAGTCTCAATGAGATGAACTGGGTACCTCTGTTGGAAGTGTAGAAATCAACTGCCTTCTGCACTGATCTCACTGGGAGCTACAGACTGGAGCTATTGCTATTCAGCCAGCTTGTCAGATCCCCCTATCATGTTAATTTCTTAAGGAAAAATTTTATAACTAGAGTTTGGCAATCATAATTTATTTTTTTGTCTTGAAGATACCTATTTATGGAACAAACACTGGTATTTATATGCTGTGCACACAGAAAAATAGAAATTAGAATTAAGGGAGAAATATGCATGCATCTGAGAACAAACTATTTCTCTATGTATATCCTTTTGTTAAATCTTCTATTTTGGTCTGTTTTTAGATTATCTTATCTAAAATGTAATTTTTGATATTTTAAAAACAAGTAAAATTATTCTGTTGATATATTTGTTACATATTTCTCACATTAAAATAAATAGACATGAAATATTCAGTTCAAATGCAGTATTTAAACATATCTGGGTTTGAAAATATGACCAGGTTCAATTCATTCTTAATACTTTCAACTTTCTAATTAAATGATTTGGCCAATATTAGTTTACAGACATTTAAAATAAAGAAACCTGTTTCATTCACAGGCATGAATAACTGATGAAAGTTTCAGTAGGACCACTGGTCTTGGTCCTACTGTGCTGTCTGGAGACCACAGAAGTACATCCTTCTCCCTCCAGCCAACTTAGTGTCTGAGGTTTGATGAGTTAACATGTCATTTCTGTCTTTAAATTACTACCATTAAATATATTTTCAAACATCATTTCTATCTATTACTGCTATTTTGATAATTATAATAATAAAAATTCTGTTTGTAAAGATGTAAGCATATTTTACAGAAATGAATTTAGAGGTATATATAAAATTATGTAATGAATATAACTTGATTTCAAGTTCTTCATAGAAATATTGAGGAATAAATAAAACAATGACAAAATCCTAATAATTGTTTAATCTAAGTGATAAATTTATGATGTTTTATTGAACTATTTTATTTTAATATAAATACCAACATACAGTTTGTGCTTAACTCCTTAGTTTTCCTGTTCACAGGGAACAATTAATTAAATAATAATAATTTCTTTGTGCAGATTGTTTCTCTCTAAATACCACATTTTTTCTTTTTGCTACAGCCTATTTCTGCGGCCTGTAAAGATCACTTTGGATATTAGTGCTTTTATTAAAAGTTTTATCAAAATAGTTTACTGATGTTCCTGGCTTCTTTTGATCTGAAAATCTGGTGTATATTACTCCTGTTGTTACATGTAAGTTTTGCATATGAAAGTAAAACGTTAGCTAAATTCTATTTACATTTAATTCATTGGTGTTACTGATAGGCTTAATCTTAAAAATAAAATTAAAACAATAAAATTACTGTAAACAAACACCTGGTCAAAGCAAAAAAAGTTGTCTAAGTTGCAATGGCTTATTAAACATTATTCCTTCAAAATGTAGTTAACTATTTTAGATATAAACAATTATAAATAAGGACACATAAAGCACCCAGACCCTCACTACATGTGTGATGTAATATAATGTTGTTAATATATCATAAATCCATTCAATGTGTTTGTGTTTTCTACACTCTGCACCACATTTGTTTACTATAATTCCCTTGAATTTATTTGTAGTTTTAATACCCATTTGTATATATATATGTATATGCACATATTTTTATAAATACGTCTACATATGTATATGAGTACCTTTTCATTTTTAAGCATTCATGTTTATTTATAATCTATATGTTCTTCTCCAGCTTGTTTTTAAAAATAGTTTTATTCAAATATTTCCTACATGTATCATAAAAAATGATGACAATGGCCCCTTCTTGCCAAGAAGATTGACTACTATTTATACTGAGCATTTGTCCTACAGACAACACAAACCAATGCCCCACCATGTTTCTTTAAGAAGATTGAGCAATGGCTTAGTAGAAAGTTGATAACTGTGTTTTTTCTACCCTGGAAATAACATTTCATCCTAATTGTGTTTAGCATGTGTTCCAGTTATAAATTAGACTTTCCTGCTCATGGTGTTTCACCCAGTATCACAATTTGAGGCTTTCAGAAATCTCATTCACAGAGGTGAATTCCTGATAACATGCTTAAGTTGTAGTGATCTACTTTATGACAAATGTAATGTTGCAGTGGGTATTCTGTCCTGGATTGTACTGGTTTAAGTACATGCTGTAGCATCCAGTAGTTTGTTTCCTGAAAGAACATTGGGATAGTCTCTTGGAAATTAAGCAGAAGCACCAGCTTAGAGATTGTATCCAGTGAGACTGGAGCACTCTCCTTCATGACCTAGTATATCCCTTAAATTAATGGATATAGTATAATTCTATGAGCCCAGATAGATAGAATAGATGGGCCTGGGAATAAGAGATTGAAGTAAGAGTGACTCTGATTATGGAAACTGAATCAATCCAAGCAACCTACTTAAGAAATTTCCACCGTCTTAGTCCATATGAATGTAAAATTTCTGCTTTTCAGAGATTGGAGTGTTAGAAGAAGAACTGGAAGGAAGACCGGAAAGAAGAGTCCTATTCCAGACAGAGAGAATAGCAAGTATAAAGTTGTGATGTATCCGGAGCAATGTAAGCAGGACAGAAAATAACAATGTTCATTGCATTGTTCTCACAGGTGCACACATGCAATGCAAAAGACAAAATTTTGACTTTCTTCCAGGCTGCTGTAAAATTAATCATTTTTTACTTGTTTCCTTCTAATCTCCTGTGATTATGTTCTCTGAATCAACTCTTTATCTTTACGAATTTTACCAACCTTAAGTTTTCTAAGAGTCACTGTAGTCATACTATTTCCAATAAAACCAGTAACTGCATGCTGTATCTAAACTCTTTAAATTGCACAGAATTATATACTGTGAATCATCCACTTCTTGAAATTCTTCTTTAGTTTCAGTGATAGAATGCTTTGCTTATTCTCATTCTACACAGTGAAAGGAGCAATGTGGTTAAGAAGAAATAGCACTGGGCAGATTTATCACTCTACAGCTGACCAACCTCATTGCTGTGAGTTTTGGTTCTATCATGCATATTAACCATTCACTGAGTGGTTTATCTTAACCACCTGCTGATCTAAGTGTGCACATTTTCTTGGCTGGCGTACCCTTTAACTTTCCTACTGAAAGTTACTACCCTTCACCACTAAAACATTTCTCCTCTTGTAATTGTTTTTTGATATTTATTGAGTTAAATTCATGATTATTAGCTATAGTATTCCCTGCTGTCATTTCAGCCTGAAGTCTACCAACAAAATAACATTTATAAATAAAGAATTTCTTCTGTTTTTTCTCTTATATATATAATTTTGCCCCCATCATTTAATTTATTAAACCCAGTCATCTCTTCTGGCCTTCATAATCTAGTATAGTATGATTTTATTATATTTAAGCAATGCTATTTTCTTGTATTTCTCAGACATCTTAAAAAGCTTCAGTTAGATACATTTTTACCAAGAGTAGTCCTGGATTTTATTCATTCTTTTCAGAGTTTCTGTTTTTGGTTGACATCTAATGTTTTTCTATTCCAAAAAGTCTTTCAACTTAGTAAAACTCATTTTTCTTCTCTGAAGTATGTAATATTTTAAAATAATGTTATTTTATTTTTATATGACTTATTTTCTTACCATCTAATCTCTTTCTCATTCAATATTTATATGTGTTTCTGCATATATGTATGTATGTCTATGTGTACATGTGTGTATGCATTTGTGTATTTTCTTCTTTTGCATCTGTCACAAACCTTAGAAATGCTGAATACACACACTTAGTCAAAGCAAATGTTTTCAATTAATTGTTCATCACTCCTCCCTTAGTTGAAAGTCAGAGGTAGAAATAATTAGTCTTATGCATTCATTTTTCAGGCTCACATTATAAAATATTTATGATGGGAGTATTTGTGCTAATGATCACATGCTATAGAGTCAGAAAGCCTGGTTTTGAACCCTTGTTTGTGGCTTATTAACTGTGTGACCTTAAACAAGTTATACTCTCTAAGTCTTCATTATCTTCTCCTTATTATACAACTCATAGACCTATACAGGGGAACAATAATGATAATGGTTATCATCATTACCATTACCAGTGCTAGAAATAATGATTGCACTGTGTGCCAGAAACAGTACTAAGAATATTCCAAGATAAGGAACACATAAATGAATTTTAATAAACTCAGTACTCTGTAGAAGCCTAAAATTGGGAATAATATAATGAGAAATTTATAAAGCTATGCTCTTAGCTCCCAACTGGTATTCCATCAGAATTCTAAGAAAATTAGTATATTGAAAATTACGTATAATACTCAAAATCCATTCCTTATCAAGAACTAGAGCAGTGGATCAGAAATAATATATTGGACAGTGAAACTGGGTACCCATAATACATAAGTCCATAACATAATAACAAATATTATAGAACGACATAGTAAAGATCTTATTATACTTAGAAAACTAGATAGAGGATTTTTTTTCAGTAAGCATTTATAAAGTACATTTATTTCCCAGGCTTCAAAATAATTCCTGAAAAAGAGTGTACAAACTTATTTGAGTGTACAAATATTATATTTATAAAAAGTTGACTATAGGATTTTAATAATAAAGTAAGTTAATAAGAAAGCATAAAACAGAGTACTCACAATAAGTGTTTAAATACAGAACATGCAGTAACAATTCACTTAGCGATCCTGAATCGCTATCAGGATGCTGAATATCTTCCTAAACTCAATATCCCTTTAGTACCCCACTTAGAGTATATTCATTGCTTCATCACTTGTCATTCCTCAGGATGATATGGAACATGAGGAAAAAAGAAAAACAAAACAAAACAAAACTTTCCAGTGATGTTTAAAGGTTTTTGATGGAAAAACATTTGAAAAATAATTTTACAGTAAGCAGCAAGTTGTTATAAATTAGTCTGTTGTCACCAGTAATTTTGAAAATGTGTAAATATCCTTCTAGATATTTTTAGGAATAATATATTGGCCAGACTTTTTTATTATGTGCATTGGTCAGAAATTCTTGATTTACAATATTTAAAATTGCCAACAACAATGTACAAATTCATGGCAATTCCAAGAATTTAAAAAAAACTATTAATTTAAGAATTTACCTACTATATTTTATATAGTCTCAAAAATATATATGCAAGTCCTTTACAGGGAAAACTGCAAATTGCTATTGAAGAAAAGCTATATGGTAAAGTATGTGCATATTGCAATAATGCCAATAGTATTCAACTTGTTTATTCATTCAATTATACACAGGTCAAAATCTCAGCATATTTTGGCAAATGGAAGTGATTATATTATGGAAGGGTGAAGAGTCAAGGTTAATTAAGAAAAAATTAGAAGAAAATGAATTCGAAGTCCTCACATTATTATTCCTTTGATATAATTATAAAACTAGAGTAACTTAGTCAATGTTGCATCAGCCACAACGTTGAAAACTCAAAAATAAACCCCTCACCATTGTATGTAAGATTTAAAAATAGAAACATACATCGTTTGTTATTTGTAACTACCTAAGTAGATAAACATCAACAACAACATAAATTTAGTTATGTTAAAGAAGGTATATAATATCTTGTCAAGAACAAAAACAGTAAATCAATTAAAATATCTAACAGTGAAGCCAAGCACTCTTGTTATATAAGTCCAATAGTCTAGTGTTGGTCTTTACAGAATGTTGCAATGAAGTCTTCTTGTTCAAAGAAACTTGCACCTCAATATTTTTAATGGTACTGCTTACAATAACTCAAATATCAATCAATGGCCAAGTAAATAAACAAAATATGATATAGATACATGTTTATTTATTCACACAATTAAGTATTATTAAGCAATACAAAATGAAACACAAATACATGATACAACATGAATGAGTTTTGAAAACACGCAAAAGTAAAAGAAGTATCGCCCAAGACTAATATACCACATGATTTCTTTTATATTAATGATTAGAATAGGGAAATTCACAGAGACAGAAAATAAATTAGTGGTTGATTGTGAATGGTAGTGAATGAGGGTAAAAATATGGAATTCATTAGTAAAGAATACTTGATGGTTTAATTTAGGCAACATAACTGCTTAAACTGACAAGACAGTCATGTTTGTGTGCATGCTAAAAGCCAATGAATTGTAGAAGTTAAATAAGTAAATTTTATGGTATTTAAAATATATTTCAATAAAGCTGCTTTAAATTGGCAGATGTTATTCACATAGAAAAACTGCATGTATTTTGTTACTAAAACTAGAATATTCTTACCATACATGCATATTTAATAAAAATAGATCAAATTTATATTATTCCCCAAAATATAGGGTTTGAGAAAATAAAAATATCATTAGAATTCATAATGGAACAAAGGATTACTTCCATTGTGGCCTTTGACTAATTAGATTTTAACAAGTAGATTGGGGCATAGTATATTTTTCTTTTTTTCATTCTACAATGGTAAAATGAAAGGTGGAGATCATTTCTATCTTGGGGAAAAGATTAGTAAGTATAAATTACAGCCAAAGCATTGTATTTTTAAATGGAAGAAATGAGTAATAAAAGAAAAGATTGAGACATTAACATTAGAAAATCAAATCTTGAAAATAAAATTTGATATTTTATACCCAAAATTTCAGGCAATTAGAAATTCTTTCTGATTTTTTGTTAGTGAAAATTCACAAGTACTCTCGGTTCAGGAGATTATTAAAGATCAACCTAGGTAACACTTTTTTTGGCATTAAAGTTCATAATCATTATAGCAATCACAATAACAATAATAATTTAAATATTGATATTTTACAAGTGAAAACAAAGGAATTTAAGTACTATTTTTTCAAGATATACTAGTGGGCAGATCAGGAATTCATTTACCATACAAGAAAGAAGATTTTGCATTAGAATTTTTATTTATTTATTTGTTTAGTTTGTTTGTTTGAGTTTCACTCTTGTTGCCCAGGATGGAGTGCAATGGCATGATCTCCACTCACTGCAACCTGCACCTCCTGGGTTCAAGTGATTCTCCTGCCTCAGCCTCCTGAGTAGCTGGAATGACAGGCACTCGCCTCCAAGCCTGGCTATTTTTGGGGGTTTTTAGGAGAGACAGGGTTTTGCCATGTTGGCCAGGCTGGTCTCTAACTCCTGACCTCAGGTGATCTACCTCCCTCGGCCTCCCAAAGTTCTGGGATTACAGATATGAGCCACCGTGCCTGGCCAGCATTAGAATTTAGAATTTGGTTCAATCCAATTGAATTGTGTGTCCTTTCTCATAAGTAAGGTAGCAATTGTATATGCAGATGTGATGCTTAAAACCTTGGATTAACTTAAATACCTATAAGTTTCCTGGAAAATAATGAAAAGAGATAAGAAAAGAGCAACACCTTGTCTGTTTCTTAGACTTGCTGCACAGAAGAGTCTGTATAGGTGACAGAAAGAGAATTTCAAAAATATGTATAAAATGAATTTGAAGAGTGTGATATATAAAGAAACATAATCAAGTGGCATAAAAATTAAAAGTAGTCAAAAAATTGAGAAGATATCGTAGCCTTGATGTCCTTATCCTTTGAGTAAGATATCTTTTATGATACCTATCTAATCTATTTACCTGCTTCTCTATTTATTTACATACATCTACATACACATTCATATACCTTTTCAATTGTATCTTGTAAGTTCATATGGTCTTTCTGAAATAAAAAGCCAAAATCAAGCAGTAGAACATAATAATTGACTTTATGTTGTTTTTCTCTGAATTACAATATACATACATGACAAAGTGTTGACTTATTTGTACCACAAATCTGAGCAGAAATGTAATGAATAATTCACAGGTTGAACAATAAGTAGAAAAACTAATGGAATATACCTAATTATTTACAAATTTAAAAATAGCTAAAGTCTTTCATTTGTTCCACAACATTATTATGGTTATTTTTAATTTTCACAATTATACAGTTTGTTGTCTTTTATTTTTAATTTGCTTTTCTCTGGTGATTAATAATAGTAATTATATTTCCAAGTGCTTTTTGACCATTTATGTGCATGTGAAGTATATTTGTGAAGTGTGTAAATATTTTATGTGTAGAAGAACTGTGCACATATTTTATTTCTATTTAAAATCATGTTATTTTTCTTATGATTGACATGCAATAGTACAGTAAGGATAGATTGCAGAAGCATATAAGTAAGTTTTTTTTTTAGAAGATGGAAATGTTCTGTAATTACAATGGAAAACTTTATAAACATTTGGTATATCCTATATAAATTATATATTAACAAATTTGTTAAAACACAAAAAATAGGTAAATCTTTAATCATTAAAACTGCAGTATTTAGGGCAATTGATACAGAAATAGAATATCTTTATAACAGTAATTAACATCTCATTTAAACTGAATATGACAGATATTTTAATACATAGTGAATGGAAAAAGAAAATAAACCATCTATATTGCCAAGCAACTTTTTGAGTCTGACTTATAATTAATGCAATTGGGTATTATATCAGATTATTCAACTAAATAACCTAGTGCACTTTTTGGTTCCTCCCTTTAGTTTTGTCTATGGCATATATAGGCAGTTATCTCTGACTATTTGAACCCTCTTATTAAGTGTAGAACAGTACTGAGAACTGGTAGTCTAGTATCTATTTTATGAATCAGACTCATAATAAGGAATTTATATTTGAAAAGAGGATAGAGCAATATGTACCATGTCAAGATATTCTAGTACTGTGATTTATGAATGCATTTTTTGATATAGGGCAGTTTGGCTCATAAATTCTTTCTCTATTTCTTATTATCATCTTTATGACTTTATATTGTTTACACTCTCTCAGTTTTGGGTATTTTTATCTGTTAAATAGGACTAAACATTTATATTTAATATAACAGTTGTGAAGGTTGACATCAATTCAATGCTTTAAAATTTTTACATGTCTTTGAATCTAGGAAACATGCGTATGTTAAGATATAAACTTTCTGAAATGTTTTACTTGATAGTTAACAAGTAATGTTAAAAGACAGAGGTCAGATTTTTATGAAACTCTGATGGATATTAAAATATGCGTGAGGCATATATGAAAGTGTATTCTAAACATTTACATGTACACATGTGCAAACCTCCTGTAATTTATAATGTGGAAGAATCATGTCTGTTTCAAGAAGCTTCCAAACCAATTTAAATATTTATCTAAAATGAATCTAAATGCCACTTGACATTAGGCTAACACTAATTCAGATTCTAATGTTTTACAGATGAAAATGAAGACACTAGAAACTGGGTTTATCAGTAACAAAATAATCAACTATAACCTTTGGTTTTCTATGCTATAGTAATAAAGATGTGTTGAATTCAGAATTTTCTAGAACAGAGAGAAAGATTAAGGAGGTGATACTTTCCTGTATTAGAAATCATGTTTTTTGCTATAGAAATAATTCTTAAGTTCTTTGTAGTGAGAATGTATGTAGTTTCTGTCATTTATCTACTCCTTTATTATTAACATCCATTTTTATTGCAGCAAAATAAAATAATTCTGTCTTTCTGAGATAAACCAATTAGAAAATTAGACTCTTTTATTTTTAAGACTATTTCTGTAGGCCTTTGTTTTGCCAACAGTGGCTAAGTAACTAAATAGGTACACATTATTTCTACTATTTAGAATAGCTACAATTTTACTTAGAAAATAAAATATTTTGTTTCAAAAGAAGACATTTATGCAGCCTCAACCATGAAAAAATGTTCATCATCACTGGTCATTAGAGAAATGCAAATCAAATCCATACTGAGATACCATCTCATGCCAGTTAGAATGGCCATCATTAAAAAATCTGGAGAAAGCAGATGCTGGAGAGGATGTGGACAAATAGGAACACTTTTACACTGTTGGTGGGAGTGTAAATTAGTTCAACCATTATGGAAGACAGTGTGGCAATTCCTCAAGGATCTAGAAATAGAAATACTATTTTACCCAATAATCCTATTACTTGGTGTATACTCAGAGGATTATAAATCCTTCTGTTATAAAGACACATGCACACATATGTTCATTGTGGCACTGTTCACAATAGCAAAGACCTGGAACCAACCCAAACACCCATCAATGATAGGCTGGATAAAGAAAATGTGACACATATACACCATGGAATACTATGCAGCCACAAAAAATAATGAGTTCATGTCCTTTGCAGAGATATGGTTTGTGGAAACCATCATTCTCAAGAAACTGACACAAGAACAGAAAAGCAAACACCACATGTTCTCACATATAGGTGAGTGAGTGCTGAACAGTGAGAACTTATGGACACAGAGAGGGGAACATCACACACTGGGGTCTATTGTGGGGTGGAGGGTTAGGGGAGGGATAGTGGGGGATGCAAAGATTGGGGAGGGATAACACTGGGAGAAATACAACATTGGGAGAAATACCTAATGTAAGTGATGGGAGGATAAAGGCAGCAAACCAGCATGGCATGTGTGTAGCTATGCAACAATCCTGCAAGATCTGCACATGTACCCCAGAACTTAAAGTATAATTATATATATATATATATATATATATATGTATATATAAAGAAAATGAAATAAATATTGTATCTCTTATAGCATATTCACCTGGTTCTTCAGTTTAATTTTTTGTATTTGTGCTCCAAGAATGAATGTGCTATGGTTTCATAGCAACCATACATCAGCTACCAGCCCAAAACATATATGCCATATATATGTATGTGTGTATAAAATTTAGTAACATTACTCATGTTGTATGATAACTCATTATTTAGTATAACTTCTTTCACTAAAATTGATCTTTTTTGTTGCCTGATTTAGCAGAATAGTTTTGTTTTTTAAATCTCATAAGCACTTGCATTGCTTAAATTGTATTTATTCCATATATTTTTCTCCTTTTCTATATTATAAAGAAGTGCTCAGATACACATATTTTCAAAGAACTATTAATAGCAATAGGTTAACATATTTACAACTTGATATTTCTGGCAATTTTATAGAAAAGTTAAAAATTGGGATTTTTTTGTACCAATTCATCAGATATATGTTTCCTTTTATGATTCCCAACTAAGCCATACTCCAAGGAGTTTTATTATCTGGAAATTTAAGACTAAGGGACCTTTAGAGATGACTATCAAAAGAGCAAACTTTTAAATAATATTATTATTAATGCAAAATATATTTGAATGTTTACTAATTTCCAGGAATAGTTTAAGCACGTTGTGTGTATATCTTAATAAATTCCAATACAAGTTTACAACTCTGTTACAAACTAAGCTTAGCAAATTAAATTTAAAGTAAGAAAGAGAGACGGAGAGTAAGAGGTGGCAAGAGATATATTTAAATTGCCCAGTGTTACAGGCTACTGAGATGGCAGAACAAGAACTCAAAATCATGATTTTGATAGCAGAGCTTGAGCTCCCATTATTGAATTTACTTACTGCTCAAGATAAATGGAAAGGAATGATATATTATTAATAACACTAATGGCACTTGGAATTTTTTGCCCTTAGTCTGACATTGGATCTATCTTTAAAATGAGAAAACTAACGAAAATGTCTTAAGTTTCATAATGGAAAGTTAAGTCACATATCCGAAAGACAATTTACTGGGAGAGAAGATACTATTTTCTCTTGTTATGTGAAACATCACTTGATAATCTATAAGTAACCATTTTTAAGAAGCTCAGAAATACATATAAATTTGTAAAATGAGAATAAACTGTTGAAATTAATACTGCTGTGCCATATCTGAAGTCAAAAATACATCTCCTTGTCAGTATTTCATACAACCTCAAAATGTACGTATTGTCTTTATCATTTTAATCAACACTTGCAATGCTATTTTTCTGCCTTTAGAAACAGAATAATCATATGCACCTATTAATAAAGAAATTTTAAAGTTGAGTCTTTTGGTGCCACCTTCTGGCATAAATTATTGCATAAAGTATTGTAAATTATAAACATTTCTAATGGTTAAATAAGTTAAATTAGAAGGTTTTATGTCTAAGAAAAGAAATTTCTACTTTAAGGTAGTTTACTTGCACTGAAGTCAATATAAAGAAGGAAGATTTGAAACTGACTTGAATCACACAAAGACAGTATTCAAACACTGGTATATTTCAGCATGTAATAACTGTAAATAGAAAAAGAAAAAAAAGGAAACCAACAGAAAATGATAGTGACATTAAACAAGCTTTATTAATTTATTAATTTTGTTAACTGGATATTGGCAGGAACATTAACTGTTATTTTTTTCTGAGCAACTAAATACAAGACTCAATACTTTTAATTGTTAGTTGAATCCATCGCATTGTATCCAAACTTTAGTTTTTACACACTACTTCATACTCGGATTATTTTGTTTCATTAGTATTTTATTGCAAAGTTTAATATGGTGCTATTGTATTTAGCACATATTATACTGATAAAAATAGAAAAACAGTTTCTACAAGTAAGAGTGGAGTAAGAAAATTGAATATAATCGTGATGACCTATTTTTTCAGAAGTCCATTAAATATTGAAATATTTATTAATCTGTTCATCAAGATCTAATTTTTCTGAGATGATATTTCAAAATTATTTACAGTCTCTCTTTTCTTCCTTCAGAAGGAAGAAAGTATACACACACACACACACACACACACACACACACACGTATAAAAACTCTCCATTATATGCATGTTTCTGACCTAATAATAACCTTGTTTTTTTGCCAGAGTTACCAGGGGTAATTTGAAAGTTTCTTAAATGTTAATGTGGTTGATACAAATTGAGCAGGACTTAAATGTAGACTGTTCTATTCCACTTTAAAGTAAGCAAAACAAACAAAGCAAGAGAGAATAGAAAATTTGGTAAATTATTTTGAAGTTTAGTTTTCATGAACTCGATGAACTCTGAAAATGAATTTTGACATACTACCTAAAAATACATTCTGACATACTACAATAGTATTGTTTAAATATTAAGCTATGTAAATACTGAAACAACTTATGATTAGACTTTACCCTGACTTGACTTCTCTTAGTTACTTATATGTAAAATATTATCCATATGTTTTGAATAGTTTATGTAACAATATACTACGAACATAAATGAATGCATATTTAATTTAAGAAAAAGCATTCACCAAGAGTAGATTTCTGGAATTAACTTGTGTTGCCTTGAGAAATCCTTTAACTATTTCGAGGTTTGTGTCTTCATCTATGAAATAAGGGGATGGGAGTCAATGACCCTTTGAATCTTATCAGCTCTGATATATTTTGAGCATATGCTTCTGCTAGCTAGGGGAATATGATCATAATGAGACACTGTATTGTATTAATTTCTTTGTTCTAGTGGCTGGTGGAGAATCTCTGGAAAAATTCACAAGTAGAATGGACAAGCTTTTTTGAGTTGTTAGGGCCTCATTTGTTTTAAGGTTATACTAATAGATTTTATGTTTCAGAATCTCAAACATGTTAATGGCACCCCTGAAGACTATCCTCAACCAAGCTTTTAGATAGTAAAAGCCATGGGCTCATTGACAAGAATTCATCAGAGGTATAGAAAAGAAGATGTTTTGAAAAGTACTGATGCTTTGAGTTTAATGAAGACGTTCCCCAACATGAAGACAGATGAGCTTTGAGAGCGAGGTTGGGCTTCTTGATTGGCAAAGGCCTGTTCAGTTGCAGCACCTGTGGTAGGTTAGTAAAATATGTGTGTGTGTGTGTGTGTGTGTGTGTGTGTGTGCATTTGCACACAGGCTTGCTTGCATGTTGGAAGAGGAGGAAGAGATTGAAATGCTAACTAATGAGAATCTAGAGAAAATAAAACTACTGTTGCTGAATGCCGATACGTAAGAGTAGAGTTGTTCATCTTTAATTGCTTATGCAGACCATGGTCAGTTGGGAGTATCAAAAATAGCAATCATAATAATAGTCAGCTATAGAAAAAAATCAGAAGCCATATCTTTAGTCTATGTACCTGAAGAGAACATATTTTAATGAAGGCTTATTTCTGAATTCCTTTACACTAGTTATTGGGTGATCAAAATAAGATTTAAATTAAAGAAATCCCACACTTGTCCATGAAAACTTTAGGTAAACGGGGCTTTCTACAGTGCTTCACATTCAACAGTGTTTTGTAGAACAATCACAATTTTTTATTCCACTGTTGGTAAGCTATTTTAATTATATCTGACTTCTTTCAAGATATGTTATTTTCTGGTTTTCTGCAGTTAAAATACGATACACCTAGGTGTAGAGGGTTTGGCATTAATTCTGCTTGTTGTTCTCTGAGCTTCCTGGACCTGTAGTTTGTTGCCTATAATTAATTGTTGATAATTATCATTATCATTCCAATAGACTTTTTGCTTCTCTTTTCTGCTTCTGGTATTCTAATTAGGCACATGATAAACATACATAATTGTTCTGTCTTTGATATTGTATACTATCTTTTCATTCATTTTTCTTTTCATTTCAGTTTAGGAAGTTTTTATTGACAGGTCTTTTCTTGGCCATATTATGTCAACTGGCAAGTTCATCAAAGGCGTTAAGTCCTGCTTCAGTGTTTGTAATGTGCAGATTTGCTTTTGATTCTGTCTTAGTGATTCTATCTTTTTGCTTGTTTTATCTATCTATTCTGGCATATTTGCCTTTTCCATTTTAGCTTGTGATGGGGTCAGTTATTTTACCTATCTTGTCTGTTAATTTAACATCTGTGTCATATATGAAGTTACTTATGGTTATTTATTTATTGATCAGAGGGTATTTTCTTGCCTTTTGGCATTTAATAAAATGTACTTTTTTTTAAAACCAGACATGTCGAAAGGACAAATGGAATCAGGGTAAATAGACCTTTGTTATGAAGGTTCGTATTAATCTGGATAGGATTTATTCTGTATTTAATGTTTATTTTGCTTATAGGTATTGGAGCCTTCAATATCCTTCTGAATCCTTATTTATGACTTCACTCTTGACTTTGAGCTTCCTTATAGACTCTTATGAGTGGTGGAATGTGTCTTGCAGTTATTTCAACTGTAATCCAATGTTATTATAGAGGCAGCATTCTATAACTTTATGATTAAATCTCTGTCTGTTAGTGACCCAGTCTCCCTGGGTTGTAACCTGCACAAGTATTTATTAGCCCTTTTTTTTTCCATAGGTGAGACAGAAAATCTAGAAAGTGCTGGAGTATATTTCAGATGGGATAAAACTCTAGAACAATTTCAGAAGATACCATGAACCTAAGTAAAGATGTGCCTGGAGTTGTAAAATATGATAGTCTTGGATAATCCTGAGGTTTCATATATATGGATTTGTAACTTGTTTGGTATATCTGGATCTGCATTGATACTTATAACTACCTAAATATCCATATGTATATCCATATAGACACATATAAATAATTAATGCCATTCTTCTTAATTTTTAACTTTACATACAATTCTAGGAGCTTGGTTTTGGATTCTCTGTTATGGCTGATTAACATAGTCTAAGTTCAGTAGTTTTAGAATTAGACTAGAGATATAATAATTTATGCAGATACATGAACAAATTAGATTTGAAACAATAATCAATTTGAATATAATTGACATCTTTGCAATATTGACCTCCAATCATGAAAATAATGGAATATATTTCGCCTATATGCTTTTCTCCAGTAGTGATTTGTAGTTTTCTATGTAAAGTACTTGCATGTTTAATATTTTTGAAACTATTTCAAATGATGTCATACCTAAAGTAGATTTTGTATACTTTATTTTATTCAACAATAAATTTTACGTTTAATTTTGTAACAAATTGATGTACCAGTTTTTATGTTACATACTTTATGGTAAATTTAATGTAAAATTTTCATGTTATTAACTTAGAATATGCTCCTGAACATTGGATACACTAGATACATAGAAAGATGATAGATAGATGATAGATAGATGATAGATGATAGATAGATAGATAGATAGATAGATAAAATGTAATTCTTTGTTGTTTTACTAAAACCCTGAATGTTATGTGTGTGTTTCTGTGTGTGTTTGTGTGTGTGTATAATTTATCTGTTCTAGTCTATAAACTATAGAGGAAACAATGCAATATATTTTCCACATAAAATTAGAATAAATTTCAACTAGTTAGAATTTTTAACTTGGGTATATAGATTTAATTTAACTACTTTCTCCTAAAGAATTCCTGGGAAGCCTTTGCCCCTGGGATATTGTAAAGAAGTTCTGTACATATCTTTGCTTCCTTCCTAATATTCAGATAAATTTTTTCTCATAAGAATATATGATCACATTAATGTTGCTTTAATTCTAAACATTTAATTATTAATATATAACCTTATATCTGTGGTTACAAGTTGAGTTTCCGGAACCTTATAGACCTGGGTATGAGACTGACTGAATCAGGAAAAATGACTAACCTGCTTCTGCCTCAACGTTCTCATATGTAATGGGAGGCTAAGAATAACGTATTCTGTATCCTAGAAATTCATGAAGGTTGGATGTATATAAAACATTTAATAAATGATAGCTACTATGTGTTCTTCAAATATTTATACTTAAAAATAATATATAATAAAATTAATTGAGATTCCATGAATATTAACATCTGATAAAGTAATAACACTAAGAGAAAGATAATTTACTTTGTATTTCTATAACACATGCTTTATAGGTTTAAATGTCTTATACTACTGGTTCCAACTTCCTATACTATTAGAACTACCACTACTATCATCAGTAGCACCACACAAATACTCACACACACACACACACACACACACATGCATGCATACACATATATCTAAATTCCAACTTTCACTTTGAAAGTAAAATACAGGACCTTCAGGTTAAGCTTTTCTAAAGTATTTCAATTAAAACCTTAGATGTGTTTAATGTGCCTCTTTATTACAAGTTAATTGCATTGTGTCTACAGTTTATTAAACATATTGAAAAATCAAGTGTTATTAAGTGCTTTTAAAATCCAACATGTGAATTATTTTGTGGATGAAAAAGAGTAAATAGACAAAACCATAGAAATAAACGTTCTTTGTGTTAGCTTACAGAAGAAGTTTGTGTCTGTTTGATTACATTATTAAAATTCTAAATATAGCTTTGTTATTTATTTTTTAACTGTCTTTGGCCTAAATAATTCTTAGCATGTCTTTTTTTCTAGTAGAAAAGTGAAACATATTATGAATATAAAAAACATTATATTCTACTATATTTTTCCTCAAACTTTTTCAAATTCAAGTAATGAATTTGGAATAAATAATTCATGGATACTAAGCTGACTTCAATTTATGGTGTTTAATAGCTATCTTTGTACTTTCTCTTAAGGAATTAGAATAGAGGTATACTATAAATTAAATGAACCAGATAAAATAGTCTATGCAAAAGTAATTGGTATAGAACAGGTTTTTTAAAACTCTTTTGTGACAACAACTTGAAAAGGGGTTGTCTGTGATGCTTGTTAACAATGCACATAGTGGCTTTTGATGAGGAAAACATCCTCTCTGAGATGTTAGCAACTCCTCAGGGAAAGCTTAAGCTAACTAAAAAGTTGTAAGCAACACTAGGACAAGTAGACATCTGTTTTAACAAAATAAAATATCTTTTTAATTTAACACAGAAATAGTAAATCTACATTTCCGTTTGTTGAGTCTTCAACAGGTACTCATTTTAGCTCTTGCAAAAGTGAGTATTAATGTGTGAACCCCAAATATCTGAGACAGGTTTCAGTTAATTTAGAAAATGTCAAATTTGAGGACATATGTCCATGACACAACCTCAGGAGGTCCTGATGATATACACCCAAGGTGCTCACAGCAGTTTAGTTTTATGCATTCTAGAGAGGCATGAGACATCAATCAACACATGCAATATGAGCACTGGTTTTGTCTAAAAAGGTGAGACAACTGGAAGCAAATGTAGTAACTCTCAAAGTGGGGGGAGGTCTTTGTAATAAGAGACAAATGGCTGCATTCTTTTGAGTTTCTCGTTAGCCTCTCAAAAGGAGGCAATCAGATACGTATTTGTCTCAGTGAGGAGAGGGGTGATTTTGAATAGAACAGGAGGCAGGTTGGCCCTAAGCATTTCCCAGCTTGACTTTTCCTGTTAGCTTAGTGATTTGCGGGCCCCAAGATCTATTTTTCTTTCACATTTCTCCTATTTTCTTTTTTAAAAATCTTTTGGAGAAAGCGTTAAAAAGAAAACGAGTCTCTGATTTCAGGTTGTGTTTGATCTGTCATGGCTAGGATGGTTTATACCTAGACAGGTAGGTCCCAAGTTGTTAAGAAAGTTCATATTTAGAAGGTTGTTAAGTCTTGTGTCCTATGAGGAGAAAATAGGGGGAGAAAGGGAGAAAAACAACAACAAACAGAAGAACAATCCTGGAAAATCGATATAGGCCACATTACTTTGAAGTCCATACATCAGTAGGCAAGCATGACACAATTGAAAATTATAATTATTACTGATAATATACATTAAGTCATACTAAAATTATAGGCATTTCCCATAATTTTAGAACACATATCAATAACATATTTATACAAATACAGCCCAAAGGAGACCAAACACCATTTCGTATTGGACAATGCTTTCTGTGTAATTTTTATTTCAAATAAGCCAAATATGTCATTTTTGAACTTTAGGGAACCTCTTAATAGTATCTTAATTAATTAATTAAATCAGAAAAAAACATTTCATAATTTAATTTTGGAAAGTTTGTCAAATATCAAAGGTTGAGAACCCTTGACATTACAAAATAGAATTACAGGTCATTGTAAAATAAGGCATTCATTTCACAAAACTGATAACTCAAGGATTTAAAAAAGAGGCAAAAACATTCATTTTTGAGTGAGGAAGAAAATAAAATCAAAGGCAAAATTAAAATAGAATAAGTAATAGATCATTAAGAAAATTCATAGTAAGCAAAAATAAGTAACCCCTCCAAGCTTAGCCC